>JAZGTN010000029.1:2400000-3055000 GCA_037783415.1 Leptasterias polaris
CCAACCGCATCTCTGGCCGCAGCATTCACGGACAGACACCAACCATCAGAAATCCGAGAAACGATTCATGAGTGATGTTTCTGAGATTCAAATATTTGTGGGTACAAAATTATCCAAACCTTATTACACTCAAAGGGAATCCTTTCTCAAAATAGTTTATTCTATCAACAGCTGCAGCGCTTCTCACCAAGTGAGTTTTTATGGGCATTAACTTTTGGAGTATTTTACCAATCGACATGCATGGCCCTACCTTCATAGGACATTGCTTACCATCGGGGGATTTTTTGGACACTTGGTGGCAGCAGACTTACCATGTGAATCCACTGTTCTAGGGGCTTTTTCCCAAACCTTGGCTTAAGCTTCAGGCTCCATGTTATGTTGAAGCACCTTGCAAAATGTATACTGCTCCAATACTGATGATGTAGCCAGAGCCATAGCCAGAGCCAGGGCAACAGCTGGAGCCAAAATTCAGGCCTAGGTTTGGTAAAGGCCCCTAGGAAGTATGCACATGCTAAGAATTATGGTTAACTCTGGAAATTTACCTGGGCCCAATTTCACAGCTCTGCTAACCGTGAAATTCTGCGCTTACGGCCAAAAAGACAATGTGCTTTACAGAGTGAGGTTAGTGCAGAATTCTGCAGAATGCAGAGCCTCGAAATTTGGCCCTGGTCTCTGTCTGCTGCCATCATGTAGTGTCCCAAAGTCCCCCATGGCATTTACTAATAAAGAAAATACTGGTTAACTGGTTCCCTGAACCAGTCAAAATAAGCAGTGTACATGACACTGAACACCGGCTGAATCCCATTTCTTCAGCTTTATCAAAGCATGGCAAATTTTTCTGCGGCACAGATCCATGAAATTGGGCCAAGGTCTCTAGACTAAAAGTTTCAACGATTCACTCTCTTATGGAAAGTATTATGGAAAGTAGCATCATTTTTTGGGAGTAGAAAATAACAGGAATGACTCCATCAAATTGACAAGAACTGGAAATTGTTTGGAAGCACAAAGTTATGCAACAATTTTTCTAGATTTCCTGAAGCGATGGATCACTTTATAGCCAGATTATTTTGAAGTTATCTTGGAAATTACACAGGGCTTGGAGCAAAAACAGTTCCACGAACCTGTGACTCCTTTTTGGGGGAGGAAAGTTGAAGTGCATTAACCAGGAATGAGAGTCATTGGTGGCAAAAAAGTCTGAAACTACATGTTGGATCCAAATTTTAGGACGTAGGGTCTACATGTATTTTGAAATGATGGCGTTTCTACCTTTTGGTAACCCCTAGGAAGGGTTTTCAAAGGGCTTTTAGGAAGCACTAGTGAAGTAGATCAAAGGGCAGTCTTTCATTTTGTGGAAAAATTAAAGGCTTTTTTTATTCACCAGGCTGACATAAAAAGTCTGAATTCAGACAAAAGTCTGAACAATCTCATCCCTGATTAACTGAACAGTCTTTCTTTTTGATGATTAATAAATAAATACAAAAAGGCTTATGGATTTTGTGATTACGTGTCAGGTGGTTGGAAGGCGACAAATAATAATCAATCAATGTGCGTGTGTAAAGGGGAAGGGCATGAAGGGGGGTAGGTCTTGGGTTTTGCACTAGCCATGCCATGAATGATCACCCCTTCCTGACAACGAAGGGGGGGGAAATACTGACAGACTGATACATCCAATGCCAGAACTAATTAGCTACATCGTGACATGTCTATTTGCAGGGGTTTCTTTCATTTTCCTTTTTTTTTCTTACTTTTTTAACTCAGGTTTGTGAGTCATTGGGACTAATTCTAGCTTTGATCCAAGACACAAATCAGTCACATACTTTTAATGTGTCTGATGAGCATGTTAAACAGTATAAAAAATATTTTTAATTTTGTACCAAAATTGGTTTCCCAGCAAGCCAATAAAATGTTGGAGCCCATTGGCAGTTTAAATGACCACTTTACTAGTTGAACCCTCGACACACAGCGATCATAGTAAAGGCGTCTTGATTTTTTTTACAACTTTAAAATTAATCTAAAATAAAAACGGAAGTTGAAGGAGAAAAAGAAAAGTCTGGCCCCTTTTCACTTAATGATAATGTGTATGATGAAAACTAACGCATACCAGGAAACTAGTCCTGGATCAATGGAGGCATTCCAAGTAATCAAACTGTACTAGTCATGAAAACTACTCGCCATGAATCCAAAGTTTAACAAGTCAGACAAGTTACTCATTTCCAATTTCCACTGCACCCCCTCCCCCTCTCTAGAGCAGGCCCCTCTTAACTGAGCCTTTAAAAAACATACAAGGGGAGGGGGGGGGGAAATTGCAGTTGATTTCAGTAGCCGCAACGCACACTGACTGAGTGAAATCACCGGGGCGGGTCTGGCTGGGTGTTAACCGCCAGGAAGCTTGCTTCATAACCCTTTCTCTTTAGGGGTTTCTGATCACTCCTTACGTTCTACGTACATACCTTGATGATGACTGATATGGACCCTCTGAGAGGTATATAAAGGGCCCTAACTTTGCAGGCTTTTAATATCACCTTGTTTTGTATCGTTCTGGAGTTTGATTGTACAAAGTTGAATAATCCTGACACATAACTATTGCATACCTGCCAACATTGAAACCTCAGAAATAGGAACACCAGTTTTATGAGTTCACAGATCGCGACGCAAGAAGTCGAGAGAGTAAAGCGTATTACATGTAGACATACAAATTATGTATGTATTTAAAACAATGCACAAAAATCAGTGCATCCCGTAAGAAAATCTCTAGTAAATTGCAAGTAAATGGCACCCTGTTTTACTTTTCATTGCTGTCATTGTCAGAAAAATGGAATGTTCTGTTTTTTTGCAGCCTGTAATCTCAAAAATCTGGACAATTCCAATTAAAACAGTTGGCAGGTATGCTATTGGCTTTAGAACTCTGGGTATACAGAGTGTTGCAGAGGTAAATACTCCCTCTATAGTCTATACCACCACAAATAGAGGTTTGGTCACAAGGGCTACGGCTTTCAGGTTTCAGGTTTCAGGTTTCAGGTTTATTTCCATACAATTAGGCAGTACAATATTAGGAAAAAAAATACTTATCAGAACTTATTAATAGTATGGGGAGGTCAGACAAGAAGCCTAAGCTTGTACAAGGTCTGGCCTCTTCATAAAGGATACATGTAAATAATAGTTACAGTCATGAGTTTCCAAATAAATAAGCAATAATTATTATATGCTATTGTTATTAAATAATTTAATTTAATAAAGTCATAACCTGATAGGTCAATAAATACAATTTTGAAGATAAATAAATAACCATCTTTAACTAAAGGATTTTAGTAATTGTGTCACATGGCAATCCACATGGTTACCGAACTCAAGTTCTCAGTGCTAAATTATCATTCAGAGTGTGGGTTCGAGTCCCGGTAGTGGCACTTGTGTCCTTGAGCACTGCACCACTTCACCAAAACTGCATTTCTCCTTTCAATGGGAGGTAAAGTCAAAGGTGTAGTAGTGTGTAATCAAAGAAAAGAGGCGCACTTTTTTTTGTTTTCTGGCGATGTCTGATAGGAATATTTGCCATCTTGATCACCTTGTATCACCTTTTCAAGGTGTTGTACAATGGTTCAGGGTCTGCCCTTAACTTTTTTAGTGACAGGCCAGCAGGATCAAATAGCTCGTCATTTTACTAGTCTGTCGGCTCCACTAATCAATCTTTCAAATAAAATAGGGACAACAACACTAAGCTAGTCAGCCAGACCACTTGGAGAGAATCGTGATACGTCCTCGGGAGTTTCAACGCTGCCAGCGGATCACTGTTAAGAGAGAACACTGTAGTAGATTCACCCCATGAAATTGTTCCTTACGATCTCCACTTGATATGCTAGTTCGGCGCCAGGAGTGTCATTTACGACAGACAAGATGGATTATCGATGTATGCTATTGTTAATTATTATTAAAGAGGGGCTCGAAGGTCAAATTGAGTTTAATTGTGATGCACTCATTTTACAGCAGATAGAGTCCTCATGAAAGTAGGGGGAAAAGTTACAAGTCTCTCTACCTCACGTTAAAATGGTGTAAAACATTATTTCTGCACTCCTCAGAACCAAACTTCACACATAAGTCTACAAAGTGAAATTAAAACAAGATTTTAAGAAATCTGATTGCTCATGAATTACGTAAGTACCTCCGACGATTCACGTGCTCCTACCGCATTGCAGGATAGGATTGTTAGCTTTGTTACATTGATCAAAGCAAATATACGCCACATCAGTTATTAGAGCTAATCAACGGCTTTACTTTTTAAGAAAACTGAAATCGTTAAGCGTAAACACCAATATTCTTAAACTTTTTTTATCAGAGTACAATTCAATCTATCTTAAGTTTCTGTTGTATTTGTTGGTATAATTCACTCTCCCAAGCAAATTGTAAGAAACTCCAGCGCATCACCAAACAGGCTAACAGGATTATTGGAGCAGACACTAAGAGCATGCAAGAAATCATGGAAGATTACATTATGACTCAGTTCAATAAGATTCTTTGTGACCCAACCCACCCTCTTAACCATCAAATCGTTCAGAATCATTCAGGCAGGGTCCGACAACTATGTCTAAAGACCAACATATTTAAGAATTCATTTCTACCTAGCACAATTAATCTTTTTAACAGTAGTTGGTCGAGATAACGTGGTGCATTTTAAAATGTTGATGTAAATTCTTGTGTATTTTATGTTCTGTATTATCCCCCTTTTTATTACTGATATTTTGTAAATTTGTATTCTTGTTGTCTATTGTTTTTATGCCATTACTTGTATTGATTCTCCTTATACACAGGGAAAACAAAGTTCATGCTTTTTATCATGACAATAAATATTTTGAATCTTTTGAATCTTTGAATTAGAGGGAGGGAATACCTTTGGTAATTACTCCAAACATTTATGACCATACAAACTTACTTGGTAAGAAGCACTGCAGCAGTTGATAATGTATGACATTTTGAGACACGATTCCTTTCTAAGGAATGTGGTTTCAGAGAAAGGGATTCAAAAACATTTCAATCTGTGCAACGTTTCTGCATGAAACTTTTCTGAGATTGTGTTTTCCAATAACGAATTATTCTTCCTGCGTGGACATAACCAGTCCAGATTTTCGGCAATATCTCAAAAACGCTACCACCTTTTGAAATGAAATTTTCATTGTATTATCAATGATGCATATAAGATTAAAACGATCAAAACGTTTCAAAAAACTTTGCCTTAAATTTCCTGTTGTGAAACAAATTTTTCCAAACTTTTCTTAAAATCCACTTTAAATATTACAAAGTTTTTTGTTTTTTTGCACTCCTCGACAAAGGTTGAGGAGGGCAAAGGAGCGAGATGGCACTCGCTCTCCTTAAAAAAAACACAGCCTGCGTTACTTTCCATTCACGAAAAAAGAACTCAGAAAAATAATACAATACAGGGCCCAATTTCATAAAACCTGTAAGAACAAAAACTAGCCAGGCACAGAAAAGTCTTGCTTAGAAGAAACAGGTTACCAGCCAAAATTACATGAAGTTTGCCTTACTGTGACTGGTGCCCCACTTAATAATTGCTTAGCAAAGAAATTTGTCAAGCAGTTAGTATCTGTTTAACATATCTATGAAATTGAGCCCAGAAGAATACACTGATTTTTTTTGTTGATTTTTTGATTTTTTTAAAATATTATCTAAAGCCTTGTTGTCCATGTTAGAATTTCATTCCATGTGCAAATTACAATATGCAATCGATTAAAGTCCAGTTCATATGACACCCTGGGGGCAATTTCTCTTTTCATTTAAAAAAAGGGAAGGCGTTCCAGTCTAGACATTCCGATCACCTGCTCAGCCTTTACAACTCCAAGCTTAACTCGGCACACCAAGCCCCTACAGTTCTGCTGGCAGTCTCCCAAAATGTCTGCATCATTCTCTTCTGTAGGCGCTAAACATTGACAAATGTCTAGTTCCCCGTCTCTGAAAATAGCACACACAATGCTTGAGGCTGAAGTGCGTCTGGCATCCACATTATAAGAATAACCGGAGCATGACTGAGCTGAAGGATTTCATCTGAAAGGTCTTGTGCTATGAATATTTGGTGGGAAAATATTTTTGCCTCAATAATCCAACCCAATGATGTGTTTACTTTTAAAGATACCAATCTCTCAAATTTAGAGGGGGGGGGGGGGCAAAAAAATGGTTGGGAGAGGGGATTAGAATATCTGATTTCTAATGTATCAAAACCGTTTACAAATAAAGACTGTTTACAAGACTGTTTACAAATAAATTCCACAGAAGTGTGGATAATGTTTTTTTTAGGAAAGCCAGGACTTTAACATAAGGGATAAAAATGTGTTAATAATAAAAATATACGCAAGTCTTATATAGCCAACACATCTACCAAAAAGGTACTCAGGGTGCTTGAAAATATATATATATATATATAAAACCAATTTATGTAGCACCTTATAAGGGTTTACAAGGTGCTGCGGCGCAATCAGCAGCCACTACCAGACACACCGGGGCAAAACCCTTGTCTTTACGATAAGTGCAAAGGGTTTCTTTTACATGCATTACACTATCCGAAGGACGGCGCAGGAACCTGATAAAAGAACACAAGTGTCAAGACCGGGCCGCGAACCCACACTCTGATGATCAAAAACACCAGCGCTTGAGTCCAGCAGTGCTCTTAACTGCTCAGTCACGACACGCGGATCCCGATGGTTTGACAGACTGTAGAGGACACCCTCTATTTGATTTTGTTTTGTACAAAAACCAATTAAGAACTTCTCTTTGTTCTCCCATTGTTTGGACTGAAACTTTTTTAGCGACGTCCCCATTGGTTTCACACCTGAAAGTGAAGCGAGGACGCCCTCGCTGTGTCAGAGGACATCCAGGACCCCTTTTGTTATCCAATGTAAATGTCCTTGTTTTTCAACGGGCAGACACCCCCTTCCCCAGCACCCCCCCCCCCCCCCCCCCAGAAAAATTAAGTCTAAACAATGGCAGAACGAAGACAAGTCCTTGATTTACCAGGTTGACAAACATGGGTGTGTGTGAGGGGAAGAGGGGGAAAAATAATCACTTCCCCCACAGTGCCGCTGTGGCAAGAGATTCTGTCCTCTCGGAGATTCTGTCACCCCCCCCCTCTCCCCATCCAGCGAATTGTGCAGAAATTTTGTCTGATAGCGCCCTCTTTTGAATCAACTTCCTTCAGCCCATCTTAATTTACTGTACTGGGATCACACACACCGAGGGGACAAAAATCCACCCTGACACCACCATTGTTAACGGGGAAAAAATACTTAACTTATTTTTGAAAATTTACATTACTTCCCATCCTGTGTAGTTTTCACACACAAAAAAACATAAAGTGATGACAACAAAAACCTGTACACATTTGGACAAGAGTTTTGTGTGCGTACAAATTTGTGCTTATTTTGGATTGCTGCAACAACAAAAAGCAATGGTGGATTTGGGAGTATCCAAATGTTAATTTATCAACTTTGAAAGTATATTTTTTCAGCAGAAATATATTTATATGGAGCATTTCCTGATCAAAACTGACATTAACCAAATTTGTATTGTAATGACTGAAGACACTTTAGTTTACCCAAAAGGCGGGGTACACTTTTGGTAATTGTCAAAGACCAGTATCCTCACTTGGTGTATCCAAACATATGCATAAAATAACAAACCTGTGAAAGTTTGGGCTCAATTGGAAACCGAAAATGACAAAAAATAATTAAAGAAAAAAACACTCTTGCTGCACAGAATTGTTCGCTTTCAGTTGCCTGAGAAAGGCTTCATACCTGAAGCGTTTCTCAGACTCAAATGTTTAGGGGTGAAAATTACCTCTTTCTCTAAAACTACATGTACATTACTTCAAAAGGGCGTTGTTTCTAACAATGTTTTATAAATCAACAGCTCATCAGTGCTCCTTACCTAACCAAGTTTTATGTTCATTAACTAGTAGACACCCCAAAAGTATAGCCTAACATTCCTGTAAAGCTTCCTTTGCAACAGAGGGATTAATGTTGTGGCCTGGCCAACCTCTGAAGGGGAAGAGGGGCGAGGGGGATAGGGCTACAGGAGCACTTGTAAAGGTACAACTTAATGTAGCTGAAAATTAGCTCTGACAAGGCACTAGGATGTCACAGCCTTGTGTTCAAATTCGCCTCCATCGGCAAGAAAATCCGAGTAGCCACCCCCCCCCCACCACTAGGTTTGCCCTTCCTCTGGAGGGGGAATTTCAGGTTTCCTGCATGGGGTCCCGCAGGGAGGCTCCTGTCACTCATTTCCCCCCAATAAAGCTGATCCCCCCCAACCCCCATGAGAAGAAACCACTACTTTATCACTTTGCTAATTTCCTGGGCATGCTGGGTTGATACCAGATAGCTGGGGCACCTTGCAGACTGGGAACCCCTTGGGACCCCTTGGGATGGCAGGCCCTGGTTTTTTTTTTGGTATTCCTTCTGAAATGGCATTTGAGCCTACGGGTGATGTTTCGCTTCCCTACCCCCCCCCCCTTCCCCACCGGCTATCCTCCCCACCCCATGGGGGCTTTCACTTGGATATGTCCTGCATACTGATGAGTTAAGCTTGCTATCAGTAATGGGGGGGGGGGGGGGGTATACATACTTCAAACTCAAAACATGCACAATCTCTTTAATCTGGTTATTTTTTTCCACTGAATGATTGATTACATTGTACTTTAATACTTAAGGAGGAGATCAGTGTCATTATTCACGTTGCAATTGTGAGCATTCATGACTGGTTAAGAACAGTGGTGACTGCAAAGGGGGCTGATTATGAAGTTATTGATTGTACAGACATTACAGCTTGAAATGCAACGGGGTTGAAGTTGACGAAATAACTTTATCTTTGCGTGGGGGCTGCCGCTGGAATGGGCATCTAGCCATGAACTGTGTCACAGGGGAATCTGTGTGTGGTTACATTATAATTATGATTTTGGTTGCACTGTGGTGACAGTTCGATGTGGTTTCACCATAATGATGAGGTTTCACCATAATGATGAGGTTTCAATTTTCTCAACCACTGAGGGAAAAACAAAAGTGTCAACATACTCACTGTGACAGTACTAAGACAACCACAGCTCTAAGCATTATAGACCATTATCATGGTGTGGCCATCTTGTTTTTTTCTCCAATCCAACCATTAGACCTTCCCATTGTCGATAAACAAAGTGCTCCGGTTGGCATGGCCGGCGAATGTTAGCAAAAACATTCAATCAGGTTAAAAAATGTTGTGACCAAATTCAACATCTTCTGTAATAGTGTAAAGATTCATGAACTGAAATACCTAAGTACATGATTGGTTAATTTGTTTCCAACAAATTCAACACTATTTTTGAATATTTGTGTAACATTGCTACAAAATATGACTATCTGTTTTTGATATGCAGTTATGGTTTTTCATAGTTTTCCAACCTCGGTTGGCAAAAACACGGGCTGTGACGTTGCAATAGAATGGTCTATTGGAACCAAACCAAAGCTAAAAGAAAGAATAGTCTGGCTCTACTTTTGTGTACATTGAATATTAGCATTCATAACTGCTATTAGATACAGGGAACAAGACCAAGTATTACTGCAGCATGATAGAAGGTCAATGATAACAGTTCATACTAAAATGGCAATGCTGAACAGCTCAGAGATTGCACAACTCCTGTATTGCATACCTTTCCATTTAAAACTAATTAACTCCTCTCCACCATGCAAGAAGTACAAATAATTGTATTGGGAAATAGACTATTTAGATTAGGAGCTGGTTTACCTCAAAGAAAGAAAAAAACCATCCAGAGATCCATCAAACTGGTTTATACATTTCGTTTTAAACGCAGGGTGTTCTTGTGGTAATTACTCCACACGTAAATGATCATAAAAACTTACTTGGTAAACAGCACTGGAGAGCTGTGCATATTTGTAAAACATTGTGATAATTGACCCCCCCCCCCCCCTTTAAAGTAATGTAGTTTCAGAAAGAGGTAATTTTCTACCCCAAAATTTTAAATCTGAGAATGACTTCAGGCATGAAGCCTTTCTCAGGCATCTGAAAGCACACAATGCTATGCAAAAAGAGATTGTTTTTTCTTTCATTATTTCCTTACAACTTCGATGACCAATTGAGCCCAAATTTTCACAGGTTTTATATGCTCTTTTGATGTTGGTATACACCAAGTGACGATACTGTTCTTTGACAATTACCAAAAGTATACCCTGCCTTTAATTCTAAGGAAATGAAATGTCATTGCTGATGAACCGTTTCTGAAATGGTCAGCAAACTAATTTCTTGCAATGCAGAGATGCCAACATTGAATTCCGAAAAAGAGTAGCACCGCCGAGCAAGTTTAGGTCAGGCATACAAGTTACAACTCACCGAGCTGTAAAAAGAGGAAAATTGTGACATTTATGATAAAAACTAATGTTTTCATCGAAAATTGCTTAATGCAAAGTGGCCTTGCTATATAAAGGCCAAACAATTATGAATTTTATTTAGGCTTGATTTAAAAAATAAATAAAATAAATTATTGATTTTATTTTTTATTTTTTTATCGGACCGCAATTTGCACTAGCTTGTGCATGAAGAGAACCATACTGCAATTCTTCCAACTAAATTCAACAAAAATGCTTTGGTTTTTGTCCCATTGTTTATTGAGAAATTAATGCTCACGGTTGTACAGACACACCACACCACAGCAGGCCATTCAAGTCTTCAATTCAAACGACTTCAGCAAGAGGAATTTTGTCAACTTGCCTTTCCAACCAATTCCATTACCACCAACTGCATTCTTTACAACTTTTTTATTAACAGTTTCCATCAGATCTTGGCCTCGATTGCGATCGATGAAATCTTTTCTTTTCGTCACTTTGAATTTAGTTGATCGATGCATGCAGCGATCGCGATGTTTCAAACAAACTCCACAACGACGTGCGCTTGCATTGCTGACAGATAAAAGTTATCACAGTGTCTGTTTGCCGCCGCATCCCACACACATGAAGCGTTAGAAAAACTGCGGAACCAGTCTCTACAAAAGCAACTGTAGAATGTATGCTGTACAAGGTGCATTGTGTCTCTGTGCTACGCGTGTCAGTGTAGGCAAATCCTGAGTGCGATAGTTTATTGGATCGGTACCTAAATTATAAGAACAAAACGGGTGTGAATTCGGTTCCGCTATCATCACTTTTAACCACGCAGCAGACAACATTTAAAGTTTTTATTTTATTTTATCATGATACATTGTTTGTAACTACATTTACACTGGGCGGCTTGTTTATCGTATTTAATTGAAGTATTATCGTAGCGGCGTATTCACGGCTCAAAATCGTAATTTCTACGCCCAAATCGTGTATGTTGGCATCTCTGGCAATGGCTTCTAAAAGTAGTAGGGTTAATCTGTTTTTTCCCATCTTCCCCCCTTCCAGTAATGACTGAAGTTTTTAGAGCTATATTGGCCGACAATTGTAAATATTGCTGTAATTAATGGGTACGTTGACCCCACGGTGGGCACTCCCATTTCTCCAAATCCCTAATTCAGCACAAGTTATTAATTGAACTGTCATCATTACTTTTCTGAAATGGGGTGAGATTTTAGCCATTACGAAGGTTGGTTTGTTGTTTTTTATTACAAACTAACTTTCCTTGAATTTGATTACTTGGCTGCTACCAACAGTGTTTCCCCTTACAATTGTAAAAATATCCGTTCATCTCAAAGCTCATATTTGCAGGGACCAACCAGCCAAATGACTTTTCTGAAATGTCATTAAACTATTTTGGGGGTAAGATTTTAGCAATTTTTTTTTTTTTTTTTCTAACTACCTATAGTTCTTGAATTTGATACCTTGGCTGCTACCTTCAATTTTTCCTCTTAGGATTATTAAAAAACGTTGAATCAAATGGGGCTGAAAGGTCATCTTAAACTGTATATTTGCACATTTCCCACCAACAAAAAAATTCAAATTCAATCGTGGATGTACAGTGTATATCCATTTGAATTTGCTTTATATTTCAAAATCAGAGCAAATCATAGTTGGAGCACGTTGGCGCAAGTACAAAAACAGAAAAACGATCATATCCAGAATTTATGAAGAAAATTTATTATAACAGTAAAATATGGTGAACATTCATTGACCCCCAAAAATGACACCCCCATTCACCCCCCCCCCCCAAAAAGCAGCAAAGATGTGAAGGAGGTTTGCAAAACAGACCACATGGCCCTCTGCCTCTGAACAAAGGAAAGGGCACATCCTTTTAACAATGGATCTAGAGCGGCAAGCCTGTGTAACATCTACGCAAAAGGGGGTCGTGGGGTGACAACCTACATCCTCTGTGACCTACATGCAGCACCTCCAGGGAGAGCCTGTTTCAGACATGCTTTGTGTCAGCACAGAAACATACAAAACACATTATTGAGAAACTAAGTGTTTGAGGTCATCAATTGAATTATTATTTAATCCAGAGATAAATATTGAAAAGTCATGTTTTTACAGCACTGATGCTTTCCAGAACCGCCACCGTAACCCAACGCGAGAGATTGTTTACATGGTGTCACCTCAAACAGTAAACCTTACCTGCTAGATTTTTGAATACATCTTAAAGGCACTGGACACGTTTGGTAATTACCCAAAATATATATTAGCATAAAAACTTACTTGGTAACGAGCAACGGAGAGCTGTTGATAGTATAAAACATTGTGAGAAACGGCTCCCTCTGAAGTAACGTAGTTTTTGAGAAAGAGGTAATTTCTCACTAAAATAATAAAAGACTTCATGCATGAAGTCTTTTATTGGCATCTGAAAGCACACAAATTGTGCAACACGGGTGTTTTTTCTTTCATTATTTTCTTGCAACTTCGATGACCAATTGAGCCCAAATTTCCACAGGTTTGTTATTTTATGCATGTTGGGACACACCAAGTGACAATACTGGTCTTTGATAATTACCAAACGTGTTCAGTGCCTTTAAACGTGACTGATTTTAGCTTGACGTAAATAAAGATTCCTATTTCCTACAGTCCTAATGTCACCTGAACCACTCCACAACACAAACACATAAACAACCAAGGAAAATGAATTCCCAGTTACCGATTGGGTAAGATACTGAACTATTCCTGAACACAAAAACATCAATGAATACTCACGGAAAATGGACTCCCAGTTTGGGTAAGATACTGAACTATTCCTGAACACATGAATGAATAACCACAGAAAATGGACTCCCAGTTGGGTAAGATACTGAACTATTCCTGAACACAAAACATGAATGAATAACCACAGAAAATGGACTCCCAGTTACTGATTGGGTAAGATACTGAACTATTCCTGAACACATGAATGAATAACCACAGAAAATGGACTCCCAGTTGGGTAAGATACTGAACTATTCCTGAACACAAAACATGAATGAATAGCCACAGAAAATGGACTCCCAGTTACTGATTGGGTAAGATAATTAACTATTCCTGAACACAAAACATGAATGAATAACCACAGAAAATGGACTCCCAGTTACTGATTGGGTAAGATACTGAACTATTCCTGAACACATGAATGAATAACCACAGAAAATGGACTCCCAGTTGGGTAAGATACTGAACTATTCCTGAACACAAAACATGAATGAATAACCACAGAAAATGGACTCCCAGTTACTGATTGGGTAAGATACTGAACTATTCCTGAACACATGAATGAATAACCACAGTTTATATTCCACAATGGACTCAGTAACTGGTTGAGCATGATATCAAGAATGAACCATTCCTGAAAACAAACACAGAAACCACAGTTCATATTCCAAAATGGACTCAGTTACTGGTTGGACATGATATTGGTAATGAACCATTCATGAAAACAAACACTTAAACCACATATTCAAATTCCAAAATAGACTCTATTTAACTGATTGGGCAAGATAATAAACCATTCCCGAACACAAAAACACGAGCTGAATTAATAAACTGCATCTTCATATTCCAAAATGACCTCAGTTACTGATTGGGCATGATAGTGAACCATTCCTGAACACAAACACATGACTGAATAAACCACAGCTTTATACTCCAAAATGAACTCAGTTACTGATTGGGCATGATAGTGAGTTGTTTTTGGCAAACAATCAAGCTCTTTTACACTTGCCAGTGATATATCTCAATCATGAGTGACAGTGACAGTGACAGCCCATTGTGCTGCCATATTACAAATCCCCACAGTATTGAGGGAAAAGTGAAGGGGGGGGGTGGTGGACACAGCTCGGCAGGAAGCGTATCCCTTGACATCCCACGTCAGTCAGATTTTGGGGGTGGCCAAACACAGCTGTTTCAGTTTTGCCGTTAATTTGTGATTCACCCCATGTTGGCAGATAAGGTTGGAGTGGAAATGAAAACATGTGAATACCGGAAAGGATTCGGGAATTTACGCTGACAGACGCTTCAGGGAAGACTTCTCCTGATGTCATGTGCTGAAGAGAAACAACCCCCTCCCCCCCCCCACGTCTATTTTCTTCACCGTGGCTGCTACACGCTCTCTCCAAGCAGGAGTTAAGCTCTTCAAGGTCGTTAACATATCACTGCATTTGGTCCTAATTTCACTGTTCGGCTTTACTGAGTAAGCAATAGTCAAACGAGGCAGTGTTTATGATTCTACACCAATGTCCATAAATATCCCTAAAATCAGGCAGTATCCAAATTGGCGGATACAGCTACAGCTACGACTGTTGCAAGGGTGTTGCTAAGGCTGTCCAATTCTTCAGCGTACAATGACGCGGCTATCGAGCCATAGCCGTAGCTGTAGCCGCCAATTCAGACATAACATAAGATAAAGACAGGGTTTTATAACAACTGCATATTATTATTACTAATTTTAAAAAATACACAAATGAAAAAATGAAAAATAGAAGTCAGCGAGTTTGTCCCTTTAATAGATGTTGATTTTGCATTTGGGAAAATGATGTAATTTGGTTTTTTTACCCTACACCGATGTGTGTTAAGCACTGTATATTCAGTACTTTCCCGAGTTCTGTGAAAACAATCCACAGGCAAATCACTCGGGTGGGATTCGAACCCACGACCTTTGCATTGCTAGAGCAGATGTCTTACCACTAGACCAGCGAGTTTGTCCCTGTTTGAAACAAACAGGGGAGTTATCCTGATCAGAAACATGGCCCTGGGTCACATAATAATAACTCATGTATATTTATTTCTGCGATCCCGCGCTGGTTGGTTCCCATGTAAGGGCTGAGGAGTGTACAGAGAAAAAAACTGAACCCAATGCTGCAGGACTCCCAAGGCGTTTGTGAGAGCTTGTCAAGTTGCTTAAATAATAATAATAACAATAGTATACATGTATGATGCACCATATCAAATGACAGTCCTGGTACTGAGGTATTATCAAAGGTGGGTGGTTTTTGAGATATCGCCAACAATCCGGGGCGAATATGTCCACGCAGGAAGAATAATCCCTATAGGAATATACAATCTCAGAATCGTTTCTGATGGCAAGGTTTTTCAGATTCAAATTTGGGGGCATAAAACCTTATATCTTTTTACATAACCACATTATTTCAAAGTGAAGTGATTCTCAAAATGCTTTATACGATTGAAAGCTGCTGTAGGCTTCAAACCAATAAGTTTTTTATAGCCATTAATTTTAAGAGTGATTACCAAACGTACACCTTCCCTTTAAGAATGTTATTATCAGACAAAGCAACAGTAATACAACACCTTGAAATGGCTACAAGGTGAGGTGCTGCATACTGCTGCCAGACAATGCCAAAAACACTGGCACAAGCCCCTTCTCTTAAATTGCGGTAAAGGTACAAGGTTCTTTAACGCGCATAACACAACACACGGGACTTCCAACATTACATCCCATCCAAAGGTCAAGGACACAAGTGTCAAGCCTTAAGAGGAGCGCTATTACAAATTACTGTGAGTACACATACACAATCCACTATCGATCACTGACGACTTGAGTCAAGACTACCTTGACAAGGTACCACCTTATAACACAACCTACATCAGGGATGAGAGTCATCGCTTACTAAAATGGCCGAAGCCATGCTCCAAATTTTAGGAGGCGTATGTTGAAATGATGACATTTACACCTTTTGATAATCCCTCGAGGGACAGATTTCAATGAGCTTTTGGAACCAGTATCCTCACCACATAAGAAGCAGATAGAGCAGGCTCCTCAGGATCCTGAACTTTACCCTGTTAAAAAAACTAACAATTTCATAATTTTGAACGATAACAAAACCATCAAAAACTTTTTGTTTTCACGACCCTTTATGACCCTCGCTCAAACCCTTCAACATTGATTCCACTTGTACATTTAACCACTACTCGAAAAAAATATTACATAAATCATTAAGATAACTGTGTGTTAGAATTTGACTTGGCATGATGCACGGCTGCGACTATTCCCTGTTTAATTGAAGACGTGTGTCTGGGTTCAGCAAGATGTCGTCCCATAGACACTTTCTACAAGACTTCTGAGATCGTTTGTCATCACTCACCTTATCTATGCGGCAGAGAGCTCCCCCCTAATCCTTAAGTATAAGTCTCAAGTAATAAAATTAACTTGTTTCTTGCTATCTATGCTCGCTGTGTCTAAAGAACTTTCAGTTGACTGACCTCTCAAAATACTCAGATGTACCGGTATACATTAAGGCATGATAACCCCTATGGAATCTACGTAGGATTGCGGTTATTAAAAAAAATGGGAATCTTCTTTCTGGGATGATTTATATTCCTTTAGGCTTAGGAGCTGTCCAAAAATTTCAACATTTTCAGGGTCATACAAAGAGTATGACATGCGGGGCGAGGGGGATTGAAGACCACATACAGCTTCACAAGGTGTGTAAAATGTTTGTATTCAAATAACATACATCAATTTTGTAAGAAATGTTTTGATATGTACTACTTCGGTGGACAAAGCAATAATAGTTAAGTGTCTTGCTTAAGGACACAAGTGTCACGACCGGGACTTGAACCCACACTCTGCTGATCAGAAACACCAGAGCTTGAGTCCGGTGCTCTTATCCGCTCGGCCACGACATGCCACATTGCCACGTTGCTGGCAGCCTAGCGGCTGACGGAAATATATCCATACGGACTTTCCATTGTGTAGCTTGCACAGGCATGCATCTACCGTGCTATGCTTCTTTTCACCTGTACAAAGAGGGTGAGCCCTCCTCTGCACATTGAGCAATATTTTGCTCGTTTTGATAGATTAATATAATGTAGGTTGGGCTAAAAGGAACGTATACGTTTGGCAATTACTCTTAAAATCAATGGCAATAAAAACTTACTTGGTAAGAAGTACAGCAGCTTTTGATAGCATAAAGCATTTTGAGAAACATTTCACTTTAAAGTGATGTGGTTATGAAAAAATGTATCAGTTTTTATCCCCCAAAATTTGAATCTGAATGAAATTTTCACACTCTCAGTTTTATTTCATATGTCTACATTTACATAGGATTAATATAATCGAACGGTTCCAAAAACCAAAGGTATACTTTGCCTTTTAGCACCTTATGTTACTCAGTACGATTGTCCCTCCTTACTACACAGGACCACAGGCCCCAGGCCAGTGATTTTGGTGATGGGCCGGTAAACACAATGACCAGACTAGTCCAGCAGTCTTGTGTGTGTCAATTGAATAAAAATACCTCACTCAGGTACTGTATGACTTTTAGCTGAAACAAATTATGTTCAAACGTTGACTTTGAGTCTGACAAACCCGCCTCTGTTCAATTCTGTTGACAAATGAAGTATACTTGACACCTATAAAAACAAGTGAAATGTCTCGGTGCTTGTTCAAATAAAAACAGTCAAATGCATGTTAATCTGTCAGGAAGTGTTTTTGGTTTTTTTAGCTTCTGGTCTTGTAACCAAAATAATGGTCCATTTTAAACTAAAAGCCCTGCGGTCTCGTGGATTTTCCCCCCAATTGAGCCCTGCTACAGTACATGTTTTAATAGTGCTGTACATGTATGTACATGTGTATGTACATGTACACTCACTTTAAGGCAATCCTCCTTGCAATGAACCGTACCCCCCCCCCCCCCCTCCCTGTCAGAGACTCAGGCTACACGCTTCTCCATTAGCCTCGTCATGTTTGATAAATGGCTCCCCTCTGGGAATTTCAAGTTTGTGGCGGCTTGTGACTCAGGTCATGTTCGCGGTCGATAAGGTAATCGCATAACTGAATTAAACATACGAATATCTGTGGTAATTTGACAGTACAATTCGACTAGATCAAGTGGGGGGGGGAGGAGGGGGAGGGACTCGGTAGCAGATGATAGGCTGTCACAGAGAGTAAAACTGTGGATTAATGCTTAATTTCATGAGGAAGTTGAATGTATTACTTAACAAAACATTATCTGAGGGAAATATGTGCAGGGCACCAGTTGCACCAATGTCAACTGTGTGGACTTTTGGCCGGTAAACTTGCTGCTAAGCAGGATTTTGATGCGCTGAGCCCGGAAATACATGTAGGGCATTGTGCATGCCACAGTCAACCAACAACTTAAGAGTGCCAACAACTTTTAAATATTTACTAGGCATTATTGAAATCTTTTCGAGCAATGAAACTAAGGGATTCCATAAGTTACTGACATTGTAACCAGAGCTGCCAACAGTAGCATATTTTGTAATCAAGGAGACTTTGTCCAACAATCATGAGAGCTATTTAGAATTAAATTCCAACATAACAGGGACAAAGTATCCATAATCAGGGAGATTTTCAAATTTGTTCATCAGAACATGAAAAGATTGGTTTATTTTAAGGGAACTTTCTGCAGATTCACAAATAAAACATAAAAAAGAAGGGAATGTTTCCAATGGAATGTTTAATAAATCAACAGGTCAAATACATCAAGAGGTCTAGCGGGTCAAAACGTCTCCCTTCAAGTTTGCTGTCAAAGTTATGGGGGAAGCAAAATTGGACAAGAACTGCTTTCCCACTTTTTAAAATAGCACAACATTTTACAGACTAAACCATTATTCTGCACATGTTGAGAATTGCTCCGGCAAATACCTTTTGCGTCCGACTCCAAGATCAGTCAATCGGAGGTCTGTGACCTTTCTTTTCTTTTTTTTCTTCTTTTTTTGGTCTCTGCTGATATCACAGCATTTCAATAATTGAGTCAAATTTACAAATCACCTTTCGCATTAACACCTGTGGCTCCGCCGCGCTGGGTTAATTATGCTGCGGACTTGTTTATCACCGCACATGTTTCAAAATGATGAGACCGTCTTTCGAGCGTAGTTCATCACTCTTTCTTAAATAAAGAAACGTATGCAAATCTTTTTTGGGGGGGGGGGGCACCCACTTTTACTCTCTCACACTCTCTGTTCCCCGCAATCGGTAAACCTTGCCGGTATGCGAGCGATCACTCACCACCGACAATAATCTCTGGTGAAAAACTTCACACGACCTTAAGCCCTTCTTCAATAAGAGACGAAAGTGTTCCCCAAGGGCGAAATTGGGGAGGTGAGATTATGATCTAACCAATTATAACCAATTCACTCCTTCTGTTCACACATCGGCGCAACCTTCTCTCATTAGACCATGGTAAGGTGACCTATTTTACAACCTCATGTGCCGTCACCCACCAAAATTTATTCAGACTCGCATTATTTTGGTTGGAGTGACTCCTAAAGGTGTCAGTTATTATTTTCCTGATCAATTCTCGAGAGCAGGAAGACCCAGATTTGGATATGGTTTACACTCCCCTAATCTAATTTACACCAAATCCTAGAGGTCTGCTCTTATTACTCCAGCGATGAATGCCCTCAGACTCTGTGATCCGTGATTCAGATTAGTGTTGATAGGCTGTCGTGCCGATTTAGAACGCTTCTGACATTCAAATATGTTTTCATACGCATTCTAGCCGTATGAATCAGTTATTAATGAGAAGTTAGCCACCTGAAAAGCAACCATCAAAGGAAGAAGAAAAAAAAACTTCTTCCTCAGCGACAAAGTTGACTAAGACCCGAGGAAATCATTTCACTCGTCAAACACCGATAAATACTCCCTGAAAAGGGTATTAAACAAAGCTGACAATTTTGTTTCAGCAACCGTGGCAAAACAGCTCGCCGCATAACGTCGAGGGGGCACACGCCTGAGTGAACGGAATGCAGGCACCATTAACAATGACGGTAACCCTTGAGAGGCGTAATTTCCTGGGGCCTGGGCGCCCTTCCTTTTGTTCGCTGACACACAGGACAAAAGGGATATTAGGCTCTTAGTTTGAAACTTCCTAATAGGTTTACACGGCTAAATCGATTACAAAAACAACAGTGTCCCGCAATCTGGATGCTGTAATTCCTCAGAAATGAAAAGCGGAGATGACAGAACGAGACCGAGGTTATTGAAACCACTTTCCTTCAGTTTCGGCACGACAGCTGAATGATACGGCTCTTGTGAAAAATATTGTTTTGATTATGACTTCACAATAGGCATTTAAGGGGCACTTTTGAAACCAAGAATCCAAGCTTTACATGCCGTTACTAAACCTGTTTATCTGACCTTACTCATTTTTGAAACCAAGCATCCAAGCTTTACATGCCGTTACTAAACCTGTTTATCTGGCCTTACTCATTTTTGAAACCAAGCATCCAAGCTTTACATGCTGTTACTAAACCTGTTTATCTGGCCTTACTCATTTTTGAAAGCAAGCATCTAAGCTTTACATGCTGTTACTAAACCTGTTTATCTGGCCTTTATACTCATTTCTGAAACCAAGCATCCAAGCTTTACATGCTGTTACTAAACCTGTTTATCTGGCCTTACTCATTTTTGAAACCAAGCATCCAAGCTTTACATGCTGTTACTAGAAGTCTCCCTAATTCTGAATAATCTACTCCCCGGCAGTAGAATTAAATAGCAAGACAAGTTCTCAAAGAACAAAATCTACCTAGCAAGTAGATATACACATGGTGTTACCGCAAACCAAATATATATTGCCTACAATGCTTACTACAAAGTAACACTCCGGGAAACCGGACACCCAAAATTGGCCCAACCAAGATTTAATGTGGTGATGACGTTGGGTGAACTGGGTCAATATGCACCACTTGATTTAAAAACAAGGGACGCACAGTGTGAGGCCTCGCCTACAAAAACAGAGCAATTAGCTTCTTGGTCATAAAAGGAAATGAGCACAATGACCGCCCTGTGGGATGAGTAAGACATCAGTCATAAATTGTAAGACGTTCATGCACTAATTGCGGGCGAGCCCCGAGACATCATCATGAGACTTACCTCATCCCTCTCGTTGAGGTCGTGGTTCAGGTGAAGGTCAAAGCTCATCACCTTCTGCGTGTCGCCAAGCGAGGGCAGTTTCATCACGGCGATATCCTCCGTTAATGGGATAATTTGTTGCCACGAGCCGTCCGTCGTCTGCAGACTGGCGGTAATGGACTCCAGCGCTTCGGAGGACTTGCACCATTCTGTTCGTACAATAAATAAGAAATCAAAAAACCTCAGGAAGTGAGTGGTGCCAACTTAACGTTTGATTTGAGGGGAATCTTCAAAATGATGCCATTTCAATTTCCTACAGAGGAAACACTTGATTGGGAGCAGGAATAATGCTACAATTTTTTTATTTTTTGCAAGTCTGTTTACTTCAGATTTTTTTTTTTCCAGCTGCAATCAATTTAAAGGGCAAGTAAATTTGGCAATAGCATTATTTTGAAACTACATATTGGAAAGTTTACAGATTGGAAAGTTTACAGGGTGTAAAGTTGGCAAGGTACAATGTCTTTTGAGAACATTTCTTTAGGAAAAACATCCCAAAGCAAAAGTTTACGATTGGGTTTTAGAATTGCAGATTGGCGTGTCAGGGCCTAGCGGTTAAGAGCACTGGTGTTTCTGATCAGCTAGGGGTTCGAGTCCCAGTCTTGACACGTGTGTCCTTAAGCAAGATATTTAAACGCTATTGCTTCGTCCTCCGGATGAGACGTAAAGCCGTATGTCCCATGTGTTGTGTAATGCACGTAAAAGAACACAGTTACACTTATCGCTAAGAGAAGGGGTTTGTCCCTGTGTTTCTGGAAGGGGTTTTAAAGTGTCTTCCAGACCGGGAGTCAAAACCCATACTCTACTAATCAGAAACACCAGAGCTTGAGTTCAGTGTGCTTGAACGCTCTGCCATGACACGCCACAACTTTGACAGTATTTAAGTATTAGAAACATTTCTCTGGAGGATTGGTATTGGTATGAACTTTATAATCAGTGAACTTTCAGAATGAAACAAATCAATATTATATATATATATATTTTTTTACAATTCTGTACTTTGAATTTAATATTTAGGGACGAACCGATGAGAAAGTTTTAAAACATAACTTACCCTCGGAACAAATATCTGGTACTGGAGGAAGTTGATTCAGAAAAATGGCAAGCTTGGACCACAACGTCTGAGTATTCTGATATTAAGAAATAAAAAAGGACACACACGTTACTTAACAAATTACCCTGTACATAATTCTATTTTCTCATTTATATCATCTCTGTTGCAGTATCCCCTTGGTGATCCTCCTTACCTCCCTTGTTCTTTGTCATATTTAGGTTTTTTTTTTGTTACAGGTTGTTTTTCAGTGTATATTTCCTTTTATATAACAACCTTGTTCCCTCCCCCAGATTCTCTCTCTCTCTCTCTCTCTCTCTCTTCATGTATTTCCACTTGACTGCTCTTGTTACAATTGTGTATGTGTGTTGTGTTGTCATTTAGCCTTCGAGAAAAGACTCTGCTAGGGTCGAAACGTCAGGCCATTAACTACTTTTTGCATTTATACCACAGGTCCTTTTGGTTGGTAAGCAGTTTGCAACAACTAATTCTATTTTCTCCTGTAATAACAAACACAGTTCATTGGTCATTTCAGACCGCAAACCTTGCATTTCTACAGTTAAGAATTGAGTAGGTTTATGGATAGCAACCAGAAGTTGAAGATAGAGCAGACCACACTTTTCAAAATTTCAAAACTCTGTTTTATCTCTACCCCAGTTCTTCTCAGAACCAGCACTTCTTCCTATGAAAACAAAATTAAGTAACAAACCACAGGGGAAACTGACTAAATAAATTAGGGTTGAACAAAGAAATATTGACAAGAGCGGGATTTGAACCAACGACCTCAGGATCCCAAAGGTGCGCAATCTTCAACCATGTGAGGGCGCTTCAGAACCTCTTTTGGGGTTACAGAATCACTCCCATGATACAACGAACTCTGTTTCCTCAAAATCGGTTCAGAAGTGCCCCCACTGGGTCGAAAATCATATTGTAATTTGAACCCTGACCTCAGCTGTTGTAGTGATGACATCACTGTTTCCTCTCAGCCAATCAGTGATGAGTTTGATGGTGCACAGGAGTCTCTCTTCATTCAGCACCTTGACGAGAAGCTCCAGCGGGTACGGCTTGTTGTCCGAGTCCCCTCCAGACGAGCCACTCGGTTGGCCAATGGCTTCATCACCTATGGGTCAAAGGGAAGGTATACGTTTGGTAACCACTCTTAAAATTAATGGCAATAAAAAACTTATTGGTTAGAAGTACAGCAGCGTTCGACAATATAAAGCATTTTGAGAAGCATTCCACTTCGAAGTAATGTGGTTATGTAAAAAGATATCAGTTTTTATGCCCCAAATTTTGAATCTGAGAAACATTACTGTCGGATATGTTTCTCAGATTGAGTATTCCTGTTAGGGATTATTCTTCCTGCGTGGACATATTCGCTCCGGATTTTCGGTGATATCTCAAAAATGCCACCACCTTTTAAAATGAAATTTTCACTGGTTAGTTTTATTGTAGGCCTATCTACATTTATATAGGATGAAAACAATGGAACAGTTCCAAAAACTAAAGGTATACATTGCCTTTAAGGACATTACACAATAGTAAAGCCTCATCATCATGCAATGCTTATCTTTTAGCTCATTAAGTGTATTTATCTATTTATTCAATTATTTCTTGTTTATCCTGTGTGATACATTCAGTGAGAAAACTCACAGATCTCCCATGGATCCCCAGCACACATTAAAATTACAAAAATGTAATTAAAATAAAAAAGAATACAAAGGTTACATGAGATAAAATAATAAACATTCATAAAAAGACACTCAAAACAAAACCCCAAAACACAGAAGACAAAACAACAATACAGTACAATATAAAAGATCAGTGGAAAATTAAGTGAGCTTTTTGACAAAGTGATTGAAACCTGTTGGCTTCAGTTCAAATCAAGTGAGCTGTTTGAGTTGTATGACAAAGTGATTGAAACCTGTTGGCTTCAATTGGCTTCAAATCAAGTGAGCTGTTTGAGTTGTGTGACAAAGTGATTGAAACCTATTGGCTTCAGTTCAAATCAAGTGAGCTGTTCGAGTTGTATGACAAAGAGATTGAAACCTGTTGGCTTCAGTTCAAATCAAGTGAGCTGTTTGAGTTGTATGACAAAGTGATTGAAACCTGTTGGCTTCAGTTCAAATCAAGTGAGCTGTTTGAGTTGTATGACAAAGTGATTGAAACCTGTTGGCTTTAGTTCAAATCAAGTGAGCTGTTTGAGTTGTATGAGAAAGTGATTGAAACCTATTGGCTTCAGTTCAAATCAAGTGAGCTGTTTGAGTTGTATGACAAAGTGATTGAAACCTATTGGCTTCAGTTCAAATCAAGTGAGCTGTTTGAGTTGTATGACAAAGTGATTGAAACCTATTGGCTTCAGTTCAAATCAAGTGAGCTGTTTGAGTGACAAAGTGATTGAAACCTATTGGCTTCAGTTCAAATCAAGTGAGCTGTTTGAGTTGTATGACAAAGTGATTGAAACCTATTGGCTTCAGTTCAAATCAAGTGAGCTGTTTGAGTTGTATGACAAAGTGATTGAAACCTATTGGCTTCAGTTCAAATCAAGTGAGCTGTTTGAGTTGTATGACAAAGTGATTGAAACCTGTTGGCTTCAGTTCAAATCAAGTGAGCTGTTTGAGTTGTATGACAAAGTGATTGAAACCTATTGACTTCAGTTCAAATCAAGTGAGCTGTTTGAGTTGTATGTCAAAGTGATTGAAACCTGTTGGGTGCGGAGATTTGAAATACTGCTGCATGTTACTCCAAGCCTGGGCACCCCTAAAGTTAAAAGTTCCTCGCCCACTTTTTGTTCAAGGGGGTGGAACGACCACAATTCCAACAGTTCTATTCGTGCAAATTGTCAAGATGAAGGACTTATTGGATCAATCTATAGACCATGTGACCTGTGACATCACATGTTTACAAAAGAGCCACAGAGCCTGGAATTCCTGCAGGCACAGTTTGTACACAGCTCAATGGAAGAATACAATAAATCTTATGTTTTATGGAGATTGCACTGTCTGATTTTTCTCAACTTTTGATATGAAGAAAGGGGGGACATCTCAAAAGCTGTACAGCTGTTGCTTTTGTAACTCTTGAATTTATGTGAAAATTATGACACAAAATGTAAATTTTCCCATATGGCCTGTGTAGTATCTTGCCTGTCAGGAAACGGTTAGAATGTACAAGGTCACCACTCTGTAAAAGGTAACATGGTCTGTACAGACCCGTTGCACTAACATCACACGTGGCTTTTGTCCGCCATGGTCTGCGCCTAACTGAACGTGCATCGCCTAAAATGCACACTGAAAAGTAACCCACAGGGAACCCGACTAAAACAAGATTTACTGTGTGGTGACGTCATGTGAATTGTGACAATAGCTATAAATATTAAATATACAAACCCACAAAGCTGACAAAAGTTCTTCAGTTAAACTTCTTTTTGGAATTGTTTGTTTGTTTGTTTGTTGGGGTGTTTGTTTGTTTGTTTGTTTTATTTCCATTTGTACTACAACAAAAGTACAAGAATATTGATTTCAAGTAATAAGTACAGTTACAAAACTAAATTAAGTACAAATGGGGGTCGCAACCAGAGGAGGTAAAACCCTCCTGTAGTGGAGCACCCAAACTGCTGTGAAAATGCTGCACCTTGTCACAACCTGACAACCCCCCAAAACACTTGCACAGAAACCAAAGTACCGTACTGGATTGCAGGTTCAATAAGTAGAAGGACTGTTTTTTACATAGAGATCTGCACCAAGCTTTTAGAAGCTTACAAATGAATACCCTGGGGGTAGCAGGGTAGTTGGTTCTAACTATCTCAGGGAGTGGTCGCCCCTGCCCCCGGCCTTGCGAGCGGTCAAATGCGAGCCCCAGGTCCAACTGACCCGGTTGGTAGTACCTGGTAAGGGTCCCAAACTCAGGGTTATGAGTAAAAACACCGAGTCCTGGGCGGTGTAAAATATCCTGGCCAACTCAGGCAGCCTGAGTAGGGTAGTGGGGCCCTTGATGGAGGAAATGCCATCAAAAGACGTTTATTTAATCCATAGGATTGATAAATGGCTTCCACACTGCTGACAACACGCCCTGCCAGCGCGTCAGCATATGGCAGAACCCCCTCATGAAAAAAATATGGATGACAAGAAAACCGAAGGCTGTAAAGCCCATGGCCAAAATGGGCACCATGAACATGGTAAAGTGTACAGCCAGGACTCGGAGGTAAAACTCAAGGATGAAGTTCTGAAGTCAAAGCCGTTAGGAAGCTCCAGGACGGAGGAGAGTACAAGGGCTGGACACAGTAAACTGTATATATGTACCTATAATACACGAACCCTAAGAACTGAGGAAACATTACAACACCTCATGGAAGAGCTAGAAAACTTCAAGTGGAGTATCATTGGTCTAGCAGAGACAAGGAGGGAAGGGGAATATCTAGAAGAAATAAAAGGTGGTGCATGGCTGTTCAATCGAGGGAAAACTGAAGAGATCAAAGAGGCCAGAGGAATTGGCTTTCTCATACACCCTAGCATAAAAGACTACATTAGCCAGATAAAAAGCTACTCGGACAGAGTGATCTCATTACAAGTACAAGTGTCAGGAAAAGAAGATGTGTGCATAATTCAAGTTTATGCTCCAACAAGTGATCACACAGACGAAGAGGTCGAACAGTTTTATGAAGATATCATGAAGGCAACTGATGAGCATAAATCTAAATATACCATTGTCATGGGAGACTTTAATGCCAAAGTAGGAGAAGCGAAACCAGGAGAAGAAACAATCATTGGGAAATATGGTATTGGACAGAGAGGAGAAACACTTGCTGCTTTTGCAGCTCAACATGACCTAGTTATTACAAACACTTACTTCCAGAAACATAAAAACCGCTACTGGACTTGGGAGAGCCCAAATGGTGTACTTAAAAACCAAATTGACTACATCTTGAGCAGTCAAAGGGGAATAGTGGAAAACAGTGAAATGATCAGCAGAGTAGACATTGCCAGTGATCATAGGATGATAAGAGCCACAATAAAAATCAATAGAAAACTTGCCAGGCTGAAATTTATCAACAACAAGAAAAAGCAGAAAGTGAACATCTTTAAACTTCAAGGACAGAGAGAGGAGTTCCAAATCAGACTCCAAAACAGATTTGAAGGTTTAGAAGTTGAAGATCTGGATCTGGAAACAAGGTGCAACAAAATAATCACAACCATAATGGATGAAGCAATAAATATTGCAGCATCAACAAAGACAGGCAAACTGAAAACCAGCGAAGATAAAGAAATCGAAGCCATTGATAAAAAGCGTAAAGGGCTCAGACAAATATCAAACAAAACAACTCTGCAGAAAATCGAGTATGCTGAGTCAGTCAAGACAAGTAGAAAAAAGAGACGTCAAAGAATCAGAAGAAGAAAGGAGGAACAAATCAAGAGAGTTCTGGAGACAGGAAGAGGACCAAAGGAAACCATCAAAAGAAAAAATACAAGAATACACCAACTGAGAAAGGAAGATGGAGATCTCACTGTGGACAGGGGCGAAATACTTAAGGTGTGCTCAGACTTCTACCAAGAGCTGTACAGTTCTAAAATAACACAGTCTGAAAGAGAAGCAGCAGAAGAGATGACATCAGATACACAGAAACTACCGCATGTAACGAAAGAAGAAGTCGAATACGAACTGAAATCAATGAAAAGAAATAAGGCACCCGGGGTAGATGAAATAACAAGCGACATACTGAGGGAGGGCGATCACGAGGTGACATCTCAGTTAACCATCCTCTATAATCAAATCTTCATGGAACAAAAGATACCAAGACATTGGAAAGAAGCGAAGGTCATTCTTCTTCATAAAAAAGGCGACAAAGCTGACATAAAGAATTACAGACCCATCCGTCTTTTATCTCATCTCTACAAAATTCTCACAAAAATCATACAAAAAGGGATTGCGACAGTTCTAGATGAACATCAACCAAGAGAACAGGCTGGGTTCAGAAAAGGCTTCTCAACAACAGATCATTTATACTCACTAAACCAACTCATTGAAAAAGTCAACGAATATCAACTGGACTTGTGCGTGGGATTTATTGATTACGAGCAGGCATTCGACTCTGTGGAACACAAATATCTGTTTCAAGCTCTGAGGAAAATGGAATCAGTGAAGGATATATAAAGTTACTGGAAGATATCTACACTGAAGCAACAGCAAGGATTTACATTGACAAAGACGTCTCACAGGAAATAAACATCAACAGAGGAGTTAGGCAAGGGGACCCAATATCACCCAAAATATTCACTGCGGTGTTGGAAGAGGTTTTCAAGAACACGTCACTGGATGAGAAAGGGTACAACATCGATGGAGAAATGTTAACAGATCTACGTTTTTGCAGATGATGTGGCTCTAATCACTTCTTCCGTTAACGACTTAGAAGCGCAAATAAATGAAGTAAACAGCAATAGTAAAGACATAGGTTTGAAGATGCACAAAGGAAAGACAAAGTACATGACAAACTTCAATACAGATGACTCAATAACGGTGGAGGACCAAGAGATCAGCAGGGTCAATGAATACAAATATCTGGGCCAAACAGTAAAAATGAACGACAACACAAAAGATGAAGTATCAACCAGGATTAAGGCAGGATGGAGCTCCTTTGGACGATACAGAGGAATACTTGGTGATAAGAACATACCTATGGCACTTAGGAGAAAAGTATATGATCAGTGTGTGCTACCAACAATAACTTATGGAGCAGAAACATGGACAACAACAAAACTGATAGAACATAAACTCCGCACAGCACAAAGAGCAATGGAGAGACAAATGCTACATATCTCAATTAGAGACAGGATTAAATGCACAGAAATACGAAAGAAAACTGGAGTAAGAGACATCATCAAGGACAATAAAACAAGCTAAATGGAGATGGGCTGGACACACTGCCCGAAGAAATGACAATAGATGGACAACAAGAATAATGGATTGGCAACCAATAATAATAATAATAATACGCAGTTCTTATATAGCGCTTTATACTCCCGATGGGTGTCTCAAAGCGCTCAGTATTTTTCCTACAAGGTATGTGGGGTTACGTGTTGAAGTATGAGACCTATTCCTTTGCATAGCACCATGTAATGGTTTACAAGGTGCTGTGGCGCAATATGCTGCCAATCAAACCAGGAACACCGGGGCGAACCCCTTCTCTTTACGATAAGTGCACTGGGTTCTTTTACGTGCATTACACAACACACAGGACCTACGGCTTTACGTCCCATCCGAAGGACGAAGCATGTGGTTAAGTGTCTTGCTTAAGGACACACGTGTCACGACTGGGATTCGAACCCACACTCTGCTGATCAGAAACACCAAAGCTTGAGTTCGGTGCTCTTATCCACTCGGCCACGACACGCCACCAAGGACAGGGAAAAGGAAAAGAGGTAGACAGAGAAGAAGATGGAGAGATGACATCAGGGTATATGCAGGAACAACATGGACCAGAACTGCAAGAAATAGAAATGAATGGCATTTTCATGAGGAGGGCTACATCCTACACCGGATGAACACAGCCTAAATGATAATGATGAAATGAATACCTGATTTACCGGCCGACATGTCGCCGCCCTGTGCTCCCTCGGTCTCTTCCGACTTATCCCCCGTTTGATCGTCAGCAATCTCCTTGTTGTAGGCATCAAAGCTGGGGGCAAGACGGATGTTACGCTTGAGAAATCCTGTCGGGCTGGGGGCGAGGAGCCTGGAGGAAAGATCCCGGAGGTTTTGGGCGAGGGTACTTGGACTCGTAGACGACCACTCCTTGGCTGAGGAAAATAGGACAGGGATTTTTTGTTTAAACAATCAAATTTCTTTTCAAAGGAAAGGTCATATTGAAAAATGTTATCAGCAAGCAGATAAGACCTGCTACAAATCCACAACCTGTGACTAGGGCCAAGCTGTTCTTTGCGCTTACTAAAGTAGAATAATGTGTGGTAAGAGAAAGGGTTCGTCCCCATCTTTTCTGGTATGGTTGGCTGCAGATTTGCACAAGAGCTCTTTGTTAATCGTTACATGGTGCTTTGTAAATAAATGGGTCTTATATTTCAAACATAGCTCTCCAGACCATGTAAAAGAATATTGAGGGCCTTGGGTGTGATGAAGCGCTAAAGAACTGCATATTGTTATTATTACTTCATCTTATCACAGCGTGCAAGAGAAAGATCATATTTTCCTTTGTGCCGGTAACTCCTTGAGTCGGGCTACGTCCCGTAGCCTTAGATCTCAGGGGTCTTTCTTAGGATCCTTGCTGCTCCTAAAAGCGCCGCCTTCTGTATCAGATCTACCCTCAGAGTTGTCCCTATTTCATCTAGATATTTCCCCAGTGCTTTGGAAATGGTGCTAAGTGCTCCAACCACCACAGGGACTAGTCACTTTCACCTGCCAAATCTTACAAAGTTCTCTGGCCAGGTCTTGGTACTTCTGGATCTTTTCCACCTCCCTCGAAGCTACCCTTATATAAACTCGAACAGCTATGTCAATGAGATGACACATCTTCTTTGTCTTATTTAAGACTACAACATCCACACGCCTATATTCTATAACATAATTATTAATATTACTATTTAAAAACAAAATACTCTTTACAAATGTTTCAAAGGAGTTAAACTACCTTTATCTGATTGGGATGGTTGTTCCTTTGCTCCGGCCATTTTATCTTTTCCTGCATCTTGTTCTTCCTTGAGTTCTTTGCTCTTCTCTGTTTGAAAAATACAATTCAATTGAAACCCAACTTAGTATATTTCCATATTGTAACCAGTACAGAGATGATGATTATTTACTACAGTACAAAGAAGACAATTTTTATCAAAGGACTAGATCTTGTCTTAAAATGTCTCAAATAACAGACAACACTCCTTTTTTCTGCTTGCACTAAGCAAGAAATTTCTGGGAACCAGTCATGAACAATATACACGACATGGCATCTTGACCGGTATCCCGTTTCTGTGCTAAGCAATTTGTTGTGCTCAATCAATCAATCAATCAATCAATCAAAGGTCATTTATAGAGCGCCAAAATCAATAGTTTGTTTTAAGGCACTGAGGCACAGTTGAATGGTTAGTAAGCCTGCTGGAACAGGTGAGCTTTAAAGAGTGTCTTGAATGAGGTGAGTGAGCTGGCATTTCTGATAGGTACAGGAAGCTTATTCCACATTGTGGGGCCATATACAGAGAATGATCTCTCTGCAAAAGTTGAATAGCGAGTTCTTGGCACAACAAAAAGGGAACATGAGCTAGACGAACGAAGATGTCTTTGTTGAGATCTCAATTTGAGCATGTCCGTGATATATCCAGGGGCTTGTCTATGGTACGCTTTATACATCAGGATCATAACTTTGAAGATGATTCTTTGCTCAATAACTTTGTGAGAATGGGCCCTGGTAAAATACATCTTCTAAAAAATGTGTGCAAGATTAGAATCACTAAAAACATTGGAGTTTCACTCATTATGTCTGCTGCCACCTAGTTTCCAAAGGCCTCCCTTACAATTGTATTTATGTCTGTGTAAACCAGTGCCCAATTTCATAAAGCTGCTCAAGCATAAGAAAATTATGCTTATCAAAATAAGATTACCAGCCAAAATACCATGCCACATGTATTTAGTGTGACTGGTATCCTGCTTATGTTTGCTTAGCAGAAACGTCTTAAGCAATATTGTCTGCTTAAAGAGCTCAATGAAATTGGGCCTAGATGTGTTGAAAACCTTTCTTAATTCATAAAACTGTTAAGCAGAAAACAACTTATTAGCAACCTTCTTTGCTCAGAAAACAAATGAGTGGGGCACCAGTCGCAACAATGTAAACTTCATGGAATTTTGACTGGTTACCTGTTTCTGCTTAGCAAGATTTGTCTATGCTTAGCAAGTTTTTGTGCTTACAGGCTTTACGAAATTGGGCTGTGGAGTCACCTACCTGGAGATTTGTCTTCCTCTTGATCCTGACTATCCATCAGATAGTCACTGTCCGACAACGCCAGAAGCCCGCCCTCGCTGGATCCCTCCCCAGCGCTGGAGCTGAAGTCGGATTCTCCGCTGGCACTCAGGGCGTCCTCGCTCAGGTCTGAATCGTCGCTCTCTGTCCGACCAGAGAGAGGGCGTCTCCTACGCCTGTTTAAGGGTTTACGTCGCTTATCCTGGCGAGTTTCGAAAAGGTGAGACATGAAAAGAAACTCAAGAGACTAAAAAGCAAAGGACAGATCTTATGCAATTTTATGCCTACCAGGATGTTCCTTCGTTCCTATAGGGTTCTCCAACTTTTGAGATGCCCCCTTGTCTTTGGCTTAGGGCAGCAACGGTAATTGAGTTAGTAAACCAGTCACCAACAATGAACAGTTCAAGGCATCTTTAAAGTTACCCATTTCGAATCTACAAGTTTGTACCTCCCTTAACTTTTCTACCTGCTCGCTCAAGCCAAACTTAGAATATTCAATATGCAAACACCAATGAATTAACCAATCAGGTAACCTGTTTAAATCACATCACCTCCAGGTATTAAGGTGTCTTAAGGTGGTTCACCAAGGCTAAGGAGTTTTTAGGGCGCGGTGCGGCCACTTAAAATAAAAACTTGTTCCCTTACTAGACATAACTTAATGTTCACTACTACGGCCATTCACAATCTAAATTAAGTTACTCTTCTGTTATAATATCTGGAGTAAATTCGCTACATTTTCAATTTCACTCTGTGACAGTGTGCCTCACATGCTCAGTTGAATGTGGTCCCCCCTGTATGCAGCTGGAAGGGTTAGTAGCAGTGGTGACCGTTCTTTGGCAGTTTATGTTTCACCCTGGCAACAGTGCTATGGGCCTGAGCTTTTTACTTCACCACTAGACCCATACAGAAATGTGATTTTAATAGCTAAAGTAAAAAATTTAAAAAATTAAAGGCAGGGTCTCCAAATGGTCGGAGGATGAAGACCCCTTACCTCCCAGGTACGTAGGTATTCTTTGTTCAATGAAAAATAATTAAAAATTTACTCAGTTAGTTTCCCTTGTGTTTTATTACTTGGTATTTGAAATAAAAAGTTGCATCCTTTTAAGGTGATCCCTCTGCTGCCACTTCTCAGGTTGTATCATAAAATTGGGTGTGATCTCTGGCTACACGGCAGTTACAGGTTGAATGGCTTCTGACTGTTTCCCCCGAACAAAGACACAGACAAAATAGGGACTGCAACATAGGGCTAGATAGCTCAGTTGGTAGTGTGCCAGCACGTTAATCCGGAAGTCACAGGTTCAACTCCAGCTCTGGTCAATTTTTGTTTGTTCCAACCCAAAATTGGTTTTGAAGAATTTACAGTTTTTCAACTTTAAAGCCAATGGAAGCCGGAGGTCACGGGGGAGAAGGGCGATTAAGAAATTAATACCTTTTTGGGCTGACGACGTTTAACCGTGCCATCACTGCATGTACCAGAGCTCTCTACTTCCTGACTATGTGTTGGGGTGAGTGTTCCTGCTATACTGAGTCTTTCATTCCCTGACTCATCAGTCTGGCTACTGCTCTCATCTATGGGTAAAAAGGTATAAAATGAAAACTCACTTTAGGAACTGTCTACTACTTTTTGCTGTATAGACATTATGCGTAGTGCCGCCATCGTAGAAGCCAAACAACAGTTATCACACATGTGTACATGCCACACACAACTCTCAGCCAATAATCAGTCTTCCTTTGACCTAACTGAGGACGCTGTTTGAGCTTGTGACACCATAAACAAGGGACCCTTAGACTCAGACTGTGCAAGTCTTGTGCCAATTCAAACACTGGGACCAGTTAAAAGTGTGTAAGTTCTTGTCTTGATACCTGGTGGATACACTTTGCATAGTGCCACCACTCCGCAAGCTAAACAACAGAAGGGCAAATGTGTACATACCATGCACAACTCTCAGCCAATAAACAGTCTTCCTTTGACCAAAGTGATGGTGCTGTTTGAGCTTGTGAGGCCATAAGCAAGGGGTCCTTAGACTGTGTAAGTCTTTCGCCAATTCAAACACTGGGACCAGTTCAAATTGCTTAAGTTTGCTTCCTTTACACAAGTGGGAAGCAAATATTCCCAAACAAGTTTGAGTTTGTGCTAGGCTTGAACAATCCATGGATTGAATAGTTTCATAAGAGTTGAATTTGAGAAAGTCACACTCAAGGTAGAAGTTCTCAGCAGATAATACTCACCTTATTAACTACAAAAGCTGTTAGCAAAAAACATAGCCTAGGGAACCAGTCAGAAACAATCTACAATATTTAACATTTTAGCCGGTAACCTGTTCCTGCTTAGCAAACGTTTCCTGTGAAATAGCTTGTGCATGAGGAGGTTCAAGGTTCAAGGAGTTCTATTAAATTAGACTGTACACAAATCAACAGACAGAATATATCTGCTCTGCAGAAATTGGTTACCAGTCAAAATCCTGTACCATTACGCCACCAGTGGCAAGCTTCAAACATGGAGCAGTCTGCAAGTGGAGATGTTCTTGTCTTGATACCTGGTGGCAGTGGTGGGATTGGTGGTTCTTGTCTCGATAACTGGTGGCAGCGGTGGGATTGGTGGCTGGTTCCCAACTACTTTCACAAGGAGATTAATCTATTGCTACTATTTTACTGCGAGTTGACCAATTTCAAGCCATTTACATGCACGTGGTGTAAACAACAGTGGACAAAAATATCTGTCCCTGCCTTTGTGCTGTGTATATAAATTCACCACAGGCTGGCATGGTGCATCTATCATTCAAAACTACAGCGGATGATACTGAATGGTCAGACAGCAGGAACATTCTGTGTATTATGTAGTATGCATTCACCACATGATATCACATTGCAGGCTAGCCTAGTTTATTCATTAAAAACAACAATGGATGATACTGAAAGGATCATCTGTGGCCAATTTCATAGCGCTGCTTAACGGTAAGCAAATTTTCATGCTAACTATAGCAGACAAATTTGCTTAAGCGTAAGTGTATTTCACAAGTAAGCAAGAAAATTAGGCAGCCAGCTTGCGCGTTCACCATATATTTGCATCGTGACATTATTAATTTGGTTAAAATAAGCAGCGGAAGGTCAGCATGCCTTTTCGTGTTCTTGCGGTTAGCAGCGCTATGAAATGGCAGTAAGCAAAAAAATTGCCATTAAGCAGCTCTATGAAAATGGGCCCTGCTGAACGTTTTGTGCCACATTAAGCTCTTAATACCTGAGCTGGCATCAGATTCCTTGATCAGCTTAGGATGCTTGGCCTCGTACAGAGCATTTTGGATTCGCTCGTTGACGTGCGTTAAGAGGTGTGTGAACATGGCCAGCATGAAAGCAATGGACGCCGACACCCACCTACGCTCTGGAGAAAGAAAATATCATAAAACCAAGGTTGAGTCAATCTCATATCTCTATGTTAAATTGTAATTATCATGGTTCTATAACCAAGGAAATTTCCAAGAATATTTAGGTGACCCTCTCACACTTGAACGTAAAACTACTGACAATTTTCCATTTGTGGGAACCTTTTACTTTTCTTGTGAAAAATGTTGGGTTGAACAAAGAAAAATTGACAAGAGCGGGAGTTGAACTTGACCTCCGGATTAACGTGCCAGCACTCTACATACTGAGCTAACTTGCTGGCAGTAAGAAAGCCATTTAATCTGTACTTTTCTTTTGTGTACATGATGCGCAGAGTGTGAGCATTCACAAAGCTCCTTCATTAACAGACCCACTTTGCATTGACCACCATCACTGAGGTCAAACAGATGCGCACCAGCGCTCACACAACTCTCAGCCAATGACAGGTCTTCGTCGACCTCAGTGAGGATGCTGTTTGGGCATGTGAGATCATATGAAAGAGGTCTATACTACGTGTCTAAAAGATTGAAAATCAATCAATCAAAAGAAGCCAGTTTTGACAACATTTTTAACCTGTTCAAGTCAGCTAAACTGAGCTCGTATCCGAATCAAGCCATCTCAGCTACGGCTACTGCCATTGGGTGCAACGACAACATTGAATAAGACTTTGGGCATTCTAGCCATAGCCACTGATGAAGCCATTAATTCGAACACAGCCTCAGAATACATTGGAAAAAAGTCGGTCCACATTTTGTCATAATGAAAATCATTATTTGATATTGCTAAAACACACAGGGAACGAGACAACGATAGCGGCCGAAGAGGTAAACAAATGACGTTACCTTTCTTCTGCAGTTTGTACGTCGTCATCAACATCATGACAAAGATCTTGAATACAAGATCATCCGATATCGTTGACTCTTTCAGGGTGTCCCCCGCTCTCGATATGGTAGTGGTGGCCTTGGGAATGGGCATCGTCCGCCGGTGGGTTCCAGTGTGGTACATGCACAGACTGAAATCATGGACCACGGTCTGACATAGAGTGGCCAGTTGCTCCTGGGACGGCCAGGCGTTGGGTTGCAGCAGCTCTTGCAGGTACAGGAACTTTATCAGGAAATGCTTCAGATCTCTGGGTCTGCCTCGGTGATAACGACATCAGAAAGAAATCAGTGAACTCAATAATCTAGTGTTTTGAGCACTACGTACGGTTCTCAGGTTTAGGTACGATGCCAAGTTAGACGCAAAGTTCTCCCCTGAATTCTTCTAAACTGTGGGCCATTTTGGGCCAAAATGTTAGGATGTTTGGCCAAAGCACGCTAGATTGAATTTTGTAACAAGGTCTTCAGAATGTTTTCTGCTTGGTGTTAATTTTTCGGCCGAAATGTGGGCGTATCGGCACGCAATTCCACATATCGGCCCGATACGCCAGCATGTGCATTGGGAGAACCCCAAGTCTACAAGTCAATCATGTCAGCCAATAGTGATATTTTGGGGTTTTTTTACTCGAGGGCCCCAAATAATCAGTTTGCTGAATTGGTTACCCTCAAAAAATATGTTTTTAAAAATAAATAAACACTTGAAATGGTCTTTAAAAGAACTCTCACCTCTGCATGTCCGGGGGAAGGTCACGGTTGATCTGGCGGGGAAGCTCAAGATATCTCTTGGTGTTTTGTTCCAACGTCTTCTCCAAGTTATCAATCGCCCCATCAAAAGGTATCTCTGACAACCAGCTACAAGTTTAAAAGAAAACTTGATTATTTTTGTTCATTTTCATTTGATTCCTTAAAAGGGAACATATACCTTTGGTTTTTTGGAACTGATCAATATCATTCTATATGGTGTTGAATCATAGATATATTATGCTAGCCTGCAATATGATAACATGTGGTGAATGCATACACACACTACCTTCCTGATCGGGTTTGCGGGGTCCTGCTGTTGTTGTTCTATTGTTCCCTTATCTAAAGAATTCCTCTGTTGGGTCCAAATTGAACAAAGAAAAACTGCTCAGTTGTGCCACCACACACAACCATGCAAGTTGAACGGTTTCAAATGGTTGGTCATTTCCCTTGAGAGTGTGACCAAGAGTAGTAAAGTTAATATCAGGGATTTGAGGCATTGCATGGCAAGGTATCAAAATATATTTGGTTTGCAGTAGCACCATGTGTATATCTACCTGCTAGGTAGATTTTGTTCTTTGAGAACTTGTCTTGCTATTTATTCTATTGTCGCGGAGTAGATTATTTGGAATTCGGAAGACTTCTCAGTTCTGAAAAGAACTGTCCTGCTTATTAACTACTACCTTGGCGGGAGGTAGGAAATCGGCCGGGACTACTGCTGTCACTTTGTGGACGAGGGGACTTCTCGTTATTAGTTACACTGCTGCAGAGCGAGTTCTTAATTAGTCTCAACGTTTCGACTAGCTTGCTCTAGTCTATATGAATTGGCCCCAATAATTGTATACACACCATCTGAGGTAGTGGTAGGCACAGTCCAGTCCCTGATGTCTGTTGCCTGCCAGGGTGCCCAGCTGATTGTGAGGCATTCCCATTGCAGGATTCAGCAGCAGAGCTTGGTGGTAGAATCGCTCTGCTTGCAGACAGCTACGAAATCCATCAAAGTCTTGTCTATAGCGAGCTGGGATTTAAAGTGTAAAACCTTTCAGTAGTAATTTCAAAAATGCAGATCTTCTTCAGCGTTCAATCAAACTCCAGGCGCTCATTAATTTCCTGAATTATGAGACCCATTAACATAGCAACTTATAAGGGTTTACAGGGTGATGTGGTGCAATTTGCAAGCAACCTTGTCAGAAACACCAGGGCAAACCCCTTTTCAAGAAAGGGTAAACTTTTGGTAATTACTCGAAAAATTAATTACCATAAAACTGTTGATATTGTAAAACATTGTTAGAAACGGCACCCTTTGAAGGAATGTAGTTTTAGAGAAAAAGGTAATTTTTTACCCAAAAATGTTGAATCTAAGAAAGGCTTCAGGCATGAAGCCTTTCTCAGGCATCTGAAAGCACACAATTCTATGCAACAAGGGTGGTTTTTTCTTTCATTATTTTCTTGCAACTCCGATGACCAATTGAGCCCAAATTTTCACAGGTTTGTTATTTTATTCATATGTTGGGATACACCAAGTGAGGATACCGGTCGTTGACAATTACCAAAAGCATACCCTGCCTTTAACAAGTGTACTGGGTTCTTTTACATGTATCGTACATGACACGGGACAGACAGTGTAACGTCCCATCCGAATGATGAAGCAATTATGGTTAAGTTATCTTTGATAAAACCATCCCACATCCTTTCTCTGCTGTCAACAGAGCAGGCATGATATTTTACTATTGAAAAAACAATTTTTTCTTTTCTTAATTGAGTACAACGAGGGCTCACCTATGTATGGTGGTAGGTTTTGATAGGCTTTTTTTCTAGGCTTAATCAAATAATCAGACTGATCAGGGGATACAAATCAAAAATCAGATTAAAGTTGGAAGAATATCGTGCCTACAGAGTTTGATTGATTCAGTACCGCGCAGCCCAGCAAATTTTGCTCAGCACGAAGCCAGGTACGCTAAGCTAATCAGAGTTCTGAGGTTTTGAGTAACAACTCTGATGGATTCTGTATGGTTTGTAAGGTTCCTTTAATGTACATTCATTAAAACCCTGCAACTACTGAGCACTGCTCACCAAGATCTCCCAGGTAGATGAGACATCGATGGCAGGCTTTCTCAGACCAATCTCTGGCTTTGGCTCTCTTGCTACCTGGCGGCGGTAAAGGACCTAGGAATGAAAATACAATAAGAATTGGCTCAAGAAGCAAAGACTAAACTATTGACAGAGAGGTTTTTTTATGAGATATCGCCTCACATCACAAGGCCGGACGGCCACTTCAAGGTGAGGGCTACACTTAACTGATTTGGGCTGTCAACCCAAATTAACTGTCACAAGGGGCATATGTTGCCACCTACCCCTAGGGCTGAAACAGGGTTACCCCCTTCACAGTCTGTAAGGATGTAGGCATGGGTATCATCCACTAGGAGCCTGGCTGGTAGAACAGATTGCACTACCTTCCCAACTTCTTACGAAGCAATTATGGTCAAGTGCTTTGCTCAAGGGCACAAGTGTCATGACCAGGATTCGAACCCACACTCTGCTGCTGACAACACTAGAGCTTGGGTCCGGTGAACTAGACCCCTCGGCCACGACATGCCATAATTTAAGCAGTTTAATTGAGAAGACATATACAGGCCTGATGCTTCATTCTTGTAAGAGCAAAGCAGATTTTCCTTAAGGTGAGGGCTACACTTAACAGATTGGGAAAATGTAAACGCAATGACCAAGGACATGAGGGCAATTTCTCTGTTGCCTCCCTGAAGTATCAGGCCTGCATGTAAGGCTCTTGCGGGGGCTTCAAAATATCTGTAAAGGTCACTTGCAAAAATGTTTAGGCTTTCTTTGATTTGAAGCTGTCAGTTTTCACTTGAGCCCTACCTCTGCTGCTCCAGTGATCTCCAGCATCGACAAAGTCCACAATACCACGTAGATTGAGTCTGTACTGCTGCTGTAGTCTCAGTAACAGATGGTGGTAGAAGCCTGTAGCGGCCAGCAGGTGGGTGTGGTAGGCACACTCCAGGGAGGATCCCGGGCGTACATGCTGTCAAATAATCATTCCAAGTTGTTTAAATACTTTTGGCCGATTGCAAACATAAGGTGATATTGCACAAAGTGCGGGAGTAACCCCAAGGAATTACACAAATGCAGGAAGGTTCCACTAGTTACTGGCTCCCCAGTAAGCTTAACAGTTTAAGCGGCAAGGGGGAAGGGGTGTTGGAAACCTCAGAACATAGCACAGGCTGTCAACAAGTTAATCTCAGAGCCTGCTACAAAGAACAGATGGCTCCACTTTATCAGAGGGTTAGATCTGGTTAGGTCTGTAAATCTGTACAATTTTGTGCACAAAGTATGCAAGTGAAATTATTTTGAGGGGGCAAATGGTTTAACGTGCCGGAGGTCGTTGGTTCAACTCCCACACTGTCAATTTTTTCTTTGTTCAACCCCAAATTATTAAAAATTTACCCAGTCAGTTTTCCTTGTGGTTTATAACTTGATATTTGCAATAGTTTTTAATAAGAGTTTGTATTTAAACTAAGTCTCAGCAGTTGACAACATTTACTTTTTTGTTCTTCCTGACGACACTGATGACATCATAATAAACCTTCCTCCATAAGAGCTCCTCTGCCTTCCGTCCATAGTCTACTGGCTGGAGAAACATTAACCTCTCACACAGGTCCTTGAGTCTGACAACAAAGACACAGTCGCAACGTTATTATGGTCTGAACATCCAAGAATGAAATGAAATGAATGAAATTACTAACAACTGTTTGTCTTGGCCTCCTCCTTTTCCCCACACATATCCGCCTTTTTAGTTTGTCTCATTCACTAATTAACTGCTTATTCTCCCACTTCCAACCTTCTATTTTGTCCTTTGTGTTTACAGCTTCTTGTGGTCAAACCAGCCCATTCCCTCTATCTTTGTTTACCCCTTGGTTTAAATTTGTGCAAAAACTAGTTAGTGGCCTGACGTTTCGACCCTAGCAGAGTCTTTCTCTTGGTTTTTCTGTATGCTTATTGCTTCTCTATCGCTCTCTATTCATGTTTTCCACTTGACTGCTCTTGTTACACCTGTATACACCTTGTGTGTTGTGATGTCATTTTGCCTCTGAGAAAGACTCTGCTCAGCCATTAACTATTTTTTGCACAAACTATTTATTGAGTTATTTTATATCATTTTTCTGTAATGCTGTCTCTTTAGGTGGCGTTCTGGCAGGGAGCTGCCTAACACCCATCAAAACACTCCAATCTATGATGACTCTAACTCAATATTCAAACGTTTAAATGTTGATAAGATTTGTGTGCCCAGCCTCATGCTCAAAGTGAGATATTTGACGGGTATAATACCAAATGCATCAAACTTCTTCAAGTCTACAACAGGCCTGGAATTAGAACTCGGACCCCCCACATTCTAGTGCAGATGTCTTAACCGCTAGACCACAGAGCATGCCCGGTGAAAGGTGGTCGGCTCGAATCCAATAATTAGCAGCAGGTACAGGGCTAGACTTGTGGATAATGTCTGTCGCGGTGATAGTGGAACAGCTCTCTCGCAATATCCCGCGAGAGGGCTGCTCTGCGCGAGATTACTGCTCTCAAGACTGGTCACATTTAGTGACGAAGAGTCGGCAGCCAGCAACTTCGCGCGAGAGCAGTGGTCTCGCGAGAGCATTCTTTATTATGCTACAACACCACACGCGACTCGACACACCGCGACAAACTTTAACGACTTGTCAACAAGTCTAGTACAGGGCTTGGATTTGGAGAAAAAATTCATGAGACCGCAGGGCTTGTAAATTGTAGCTCAGAATTTTTACTGGACCAGAATTTTTTTCACAAGACCAGATTCAAAATGACAACACAGTTTGAACATAAACTGTATTGTTGTTGTTGTTGTAGTTGTTGTTTTGAGAAGAAAAGATTGAAAGCATTTGTCTAATGGGTTTCAAGTAGGCTTTGTTACTCAACATAATTTAAAGATATTTATCAGACTCAAAATCTTGTTGAGCATAATTTTTTTTAATGAAGATTAAAGTCATAAGACTGCTGGACTTATCTAGTTGTGAGTTTACTGGCCTGACACTAAAATCACTGGCCACAGGGCCTGCGGTCCAGTGTAAAATTCGAGCCCTGAGGTGAAGCAGGCCTAAAAATACAGGGAGGCCACTGAGGCCATGGGCTCTATTGCCCTTGTCTTGGTTTGGTGCCCCTTCAAAAGTTTTCCGCAGACGTTTGGGTTTTGGTTTGGGTTTTTTTACCTGCAAAATGAAAATGGAATTGCCCTCTCAAAGATGAAATTCCAGGCCCTCTACGGAAAACTTTTGCAGGGGCAGTAAGGCCAAGACGCAGAGCAAAGGAAGCCAAGGCCTCCATGTAATTCCAGTCCTGGTAAATGTGTGTACTGTGTATGCACTAATTTCTTCCTTCAATTAAAAAAACTATTTGAACGATACTGAATGGTCAGCGAACAGGATGCGTAACAAATCCCTGATGAATAAATTGTCTTAACAACATTGATACTAATTGCTACCTACTTCATGCGGAGTTCAATAGCATCCCACTCAAAGACGCTGCGGTAGGGTTGTCTGTGCCTCAAGATATTGTCTAACTTGGCGATGATATCCTGGGCACCCCTGCAAAAAAAAGATAGTTTTTTAAAAAGTTTTTTTTTTTCTAGGTTTATTGCAGAGATGATTCTTTGGACAACAACATTGTTATTAATAGTCATCTAAGTAACTCAGACCTTAACGTTGGCGTTCCGTCCAAACTTTACGTTTGTCCCAACTGAAGAGTTTGCATGCCACAGCTGGGATCTAAAAATCTGTCACTATGCACTGGATGGTTGAAACACAGCGGCTGGTGATGAGGTGGTGAGGGTACCGGTAGTCGGTACATTCATTTGTGTACCAAGTTATGTGATGGAGAAACAATTGATTCTTCAGTTTTGCAATGAAAATTACTACGACGACGTAAATGAGCCATGTAAGCCGATGTAGACTTTTGAGAGGATTAAAATTTACGCTAGTACTAACTACTAGTGTGTGTAGTAGAAGCCCACTATAGTATTGTTGTACTTGTTGTATCACGACACAAGAGTCAAGAGTAGTATTAAATACTATAATACTTAATAATAGTATCACTGTAATAATAATAATAATAATAATAATACGCAGTTCTTATATAGCGCTTTATACTCCCGATGGGTGTCTCAAAGCGCTCAGTATTTTTCCTACAAGGTATGTGGAGTTACGTGTTGAAGTATGAGAACTATTCCTTTGCATAGCACCATGTAATGGTTTACAAGGTGCTGTGGCGCAATATGCAGCCAATCAAACCAGGAACACCGGGGAGAACCCCTTCTCTTTACGATAAGTGCACTGGGTTCTTTTACGTGCATTACACAACACACGGGACCTACGGCAATAACGTCCCATCCGAAGGACGAAGCATGTGGTTAAGTGTCCTGCTTATAAGGACACAAGTGTCACGACTGGGATTCGAACCCACACTCTGCTGATCAGAAACAAGAGCTTGAGTTCGGTGCTCTTATCCTCTCGGCCACACCACTATAAAACAAATGTCCAAAGTTAACAACACATTGTTGGGTCCAGTGCATAACTTGGACTACTTCCAGTTCCATTCCATGAAAATGAACCATGTGATTCTGTGAATCCAGCGAGCAAGGCGCTTTTGTAAAATCATGAAAACAAATAAATGGGGAAATTTTAAAATGTTTTCTGACATGGCCAGGGTGGGTATGTGTTCCGATGTGTTCGTCGTCTGTAGTGTAATTAACTAAATGTATCAATTTATGTTTATCAGCTCTATTTATTTCTACCTCCATCCATGCTACAACATAGCGTTGACCCATGTACTTGGGCCTACGTGCAAAATTTCTACGTTGGCCTGCATGCAGCAAATGCCATCATAAAATTGTTTACATTTTCCACACACAGCATGCACAGCAAGCCCCAACGCCGAGCGCCGTACCTCCTCCGGCCCTGTCTCAGGTCTTGCCTGTCTGTGTACTGCCTGTACGGGGGACGTGTGTCTTCAATTCAAGTTCAATTCTGACAATTAATTAACAATGTCAATTTTTTTCGTCCTGTACTTACCGATAAATCCGTTTGATTTGCTGTAGTTTTTCAACTTCTGGCTTAACTGTGACTTTGACTTCGTCTTGCTCCATTGTAATTTATTGAAACATGTATTGTAATTCATTGACAAATATGAACACTTTTTTTGTCACTTCAGCTGTAAATAGTGTAGTTCACACCCGTACAGTACACACATGTACGGTCGTGGTGTGTGAACGCGGATACGTTTCAATGAGGGCGCTACTTGAGACTTGTGCAAGTCCTTCTGTGGTTGTAAAACTTGTCAACTTGAGTATGAAACTTCAAACTCAATATTCAAAGCAATTCGTAAAATGTTAAAGTCTCCCAAAAAGCTCTGTAATAATATGAATATTAAAATGCAGTACAAATTTATCTTCAAACTGATTAATCAGGTGCCTGAGCCAACTCTCGAGACACCTGCTTGACTTACGGTGTGGTTACCCAATTGATTGCCATTAGAGGGAAAGGACCCACGCAGTAAGTTGAGCGGCACATTTAAAAGCGTATGTTGGCGGTGGGTGTTGTGGGGGGTTGTGCAGTCAAAACACACACTTCCAAGTACCCAACGTGGCATAATCAGAGAGTGGGGGAGGGGTAGGATTCCCCATAGAACCATTCCTCCCCCACCCCAAACATGCACAACTTGATGCTGGTACAAAACATCAAAAGCCCCGCCCCAATTAGTATATGTCTTTGCCTGCCCAATAATTATGACTCTGACCGACGTGCCCCTACACCTCGCCCCACAAACCCCCTAATAAAAACATGTATGTTTACGCTATGTCATGTGACCCCCCAAAAGCTCTCCTCTGATCCCAACTTTTTGTTGAGGGAAAATCCTTATAGAAGGGAAGAAAAATGGGGGGGGGAGCGCTGTTGGAATAACCGTATCAGTTATTGTTTGTTTTCACTAATTATTTTGATTTTTATTCATGGGATATAAATGTACTTTCATTTTTTTATTTACATTGTCTCTGCTTCTATGCACCTTGAACAACTTTTTAGATTGATTTGGCGCAGTACAAATGCCTATAACTCAATTATTATTTTTATTATAAACTATTATCAAAAACACACTCAGTAACACGGTGCTGATCATTCCTAAAAATGTACTTTTATTATGCATATAACACATACAAATTGCATTTTGTTTAATTTATTAATCAGAAAATATATTGATTTGTGCATAACAATTTAGTATTAAACACACTTACTTTTTTGTAAAGTTGTTTACATTATACATAAAAGCAAGTTAAACTTATTTTTATTCCTAGTACCAAGGAATATATATCAAAGGCGGAAAGCTCATTTTAATTTTAAAACATTTAGTAAAAATGTATGAGTAGTAGACTAAACCCTGAATTTCATAATAGGAAATAATTCTTTAAAAATTTAAAACTGCCCGGAAAATTATGTTAAAACACACACAAAAAACCACTAATTGTTCCTTCTGACAAGACATTTGACACTTGGGCAAAGGCTACATAATGAAAGTATTGTTGAAAAAAACAACTAATGAGTGCTTCTATACGCCATGGGGATGTGATAATGCGCTTTAGAAGAACCAAGTATTTCATAGCCTTTTCAATTTCAATGTTTAAATTAGCGCAAAAACAACATAAAAATGAAAATCAGATTCATTCAGCTCAGCAAATCTTTCATGTGCTGAGAGACATTTGTTCAGAAAAGCAGTTTCCTCAGTAAATTGATCTTTGGTTTTAAATAGTGCCCAGAAAAAAGTTATTCAATATTACCAATGAGGATATGTCGTCAATTTAAACCTACTGCTTGCGATGAAAATGCACAAGTACTGTATTAAAAAGGGTTTAATCCATAACACAAATCATGCAGCTCAATAAATTATCAAATCATCTTGATAATGAAATAAATAACTTTTAATACTTTAATAGTGTCAAAATATTACTGAAAACAATGTATGCAGATAATTTTGCAGCTGTCTGAGAAAGTGTTGTAGTCCGGACTATGAAGTCCGAGACCAAGACCAAGACCTTTCCTCTGAGACCAAGACCGAGAGCAAGACTTCAATGTCCAAGCCCAAGACCAAGAACAAGACCTCAATGTCCAAGACCTCAATGTCCAAGACCAAGACCTACCCTCCGAGACCAAGACCAAGAACAAGACCTCAATGTCCAAACCCAAGAGCAAGAGCTCAATGTCCAAGCCCAAGAGCAAGACCTCAATGTCCAAACCCAAGACCGAGAGCAAGACCTCAATGTCCAAGACCAAGACCAAGAACAAGACCTCAATGTCCAATCAAAGACCGAGAACAAGACCTCAATGTCCAAGCCCAAGACCAAGAGCAAGACCTCAATGTTCAAGCCCAAGACCAAGAGCAACACCTCAATGTCCAAGCCCAAAACCAAGAGCAACACCTCAATGTCCAAGCCCAAGAGCAAGACCTCAATGTCCGAGCCCAAGAGCAAGAGCAAGACCTCAATGTCCAAGACCAAGACCTTCCCTCCGAGACAAGACCAAGAACAATACCTCAATGTCCAAGCCCAAGACCAAGAACAAGACCTCAATGTCCAAGCCCAAAACCAAGAGCAAGACCTCAATGTCCAAGCCCAAAACCAAGAGCAAGACCTCAATGTCCGAGCCCAAGAGCAAGAGCAAGACCTCAATGTCCAAGCCCAAGACCATGAGCGATAACTCTCCTCCAAGAGGGGGAGACCTACAACACTAGTCTGACATATAAACTGCTCTATTGAAAGATTAATGTCTACATTAGAATTTAATTTTAAAGGCATAATCATATTTTTGATAGACAAAGCTGAAGTTTGCAATAATATTCTTTTAAAAAGTTTGATTTTGTACAACTGTCTTTATTTGCAGGGGGCTGTTGAATAAAGCATTCCAGACAGTTAAAACAATACTGCAATGAAGTTGGATTTATATATTATTTTGTGAAACTGGTATTCCTTTAAAAAATAATTTAAAAATGTCTTTGTGAAATTTAATATTTTAATATTTGTACATCTTTCACCCCTATTCAAAAGAGTGGCATAACCTGAGTGCAAGGGGGCTGAGCCATTTATAAATCAAAGAAAAATACACAAGATTTGTTATATAATAAACAAGTAAATAAAGAAACAAATCCCCCCCCCCAATTAAATTGTCTAGTTACGTACCTGAAAACATACCTTTACCTGTCACTGAACTGGAATAAAATTATATCACCTTGTGGGAGGAATAAATAAATATTGACACCTGGTCAAGTGGTTAAACTGCAGGACTTGCAATCACAAGGTTGAGGGTTCTAATCCGGCCCAGCTTACTGCTGTTTTCACAATGACTAAAATAAGCAATGTCGTCCAGTTAATAGTGAATAACAATTTATTGATTTGTGCAATTCATAATCATAGACGTGAAACCAATGTTTTGTGTGAGAGAGAGATTGGCTGTTGCCAGCTTTGTGTTGACAACATCTTGTGGCAGCTTTGTCAAGTTCCCTTGTTGGGAAGACCACCTAAACAACAGACAAACAGCAGAGACCGAAAACCCAATACGCATACAAAGGCTCCAGTCCAAGGTGGGATAAGAAGAGCCAAGAATCAAGCACCTATTCCGCTTTGACCGTCTTTGCCTGTGATGGATAGCACCACAGCATGTAGTACTGGACAAGCCCTGAGAAGACTCCAGACATACTTGGCACCTACATATGGAAAGAAATAAACCACGTTTGTTAAAACAGTGTTGGTCGTCTAAACTCAAATAAAGTGGACTTTGGACAGAGTACCAAAGTCCATCAATTCAAATGCAATATTATAGGTAAAACTGATAATTCAAAGATATTCAAATAGCAAAAATTTACTAGGGAAACGATTGTTTTCCTTTTTCTTTTTGTCTTCCCCCCAGCCAGTGTTTTGGATAAAATTGTGCCACTTTATAAATAGTAAACCTTGTAGTTAAAAAACTGTCTAAATGATATTCGGTTATAAAGAAAGAACTTGCACATATTTATTCTGGATACTGAATAATTTGTTTTCGTTTTCTTTTTGTTTACAAAAAGACTTTTTGTTATTAAATGTCGATGTCTAGTTGAATTTTTTTGGCCCTTTTCTCAGGAAATTTGGGGAGAGTTGGCAGCTCTGCTGTTATAATTCACCAGGAATTTCCTGAGGTTGTATTTTGTGGGAGCTAGTGTGAAAAGGGCTGTGGGGGTGCAATGCAACTGAACTCACAGAAAGCACAAGGTCATTGACTGCTATACCGTACAGCACCCATAAGCAGGAGGTAACAAAAATTGCCGTGGCGATGGAAAAAGATAGGCCCTCGCTTGACTGCCTCTTAAGCATGTCTCCCTGTTGAATACAGACAACATCACAAAACAAAAAAGCATGCAAATATTCATATCAAAGCAACAAAATACTGCAAAATAATTGTTAAACTTCAAAACAAAATACAATGCCAAGACTAATGGTGTTATTTGCTAAAGACCCTTCTTGTTTGATGTCACTGTTTTATCGCTCGTCATGCTGCAGTACGTCGAACGCATACAAACACATAACTAGTGCTGCACAAACAAGTGCTACCAAACCCAACGCTGGATGGTACTATGCGTACATATCCTAGTGCACGATACACCAGAGTGGTAGACCTCACAGCATTGCTTTAGAAATGTGACGTCAGTGAGAATGGTCTATAACCCTGACCTACGATACAGGCAACCATACAGCAACCATACATGTGCAGTCGACTCTCGTTATAGCAAGGTCACAGGGACAGGCCAAATTAACTCTTTATAACAGCAGGCCTGGGTTTACACGGAGGCCATGGCCGCCTCTGTTGCACCTGGTCTTGGCCTTGGTGCCCCTTCAAAAGTTTCCCATAGATTTTAAGATATTCCAATGGAAGTGCCCTTTGTAAAAACAAATGGCCTTGCACTCTCAAGGATGAAAATTCCAGGCCTGTATTAAACAGAAACCTTGTTATAAGAGGACAGCAAAACAAACAAAAAACACAAAGCAGAAATGAGATTCGAACTTCAGATTGCACTCGCGAGGCCAGCCTACAAGCAGCACATCTTTATAACAGTGCTCTTTATAATGAGAGTAGACTGCAACAGCATTTAAAGCTAAGTATTCATTGCATTTTCTCCAGGCCTTGAATTACTCAGAGGCTAAAGAGGCCATTGTCCTGGTCTTGGCCTTGGCTCCCCTTGAAAGGTTTCCCACAGACTTTAGGATTTTCCAATGGAAATGCCCTTTACAAAATGAAAATAGCCTTGCCCACTCAAGGATGCAATTCCAGGCATTTAGTAGAGACTTACCACACTAGCTATGGGAGCAAGATTCATGCAAGTTATAAGGACACCGACGACGAGGCCGAGTTGCGCCTCGACGGAAGACGGCTCTCGGACGATGCGTGTCAGATAAAAGTAGAAACTGAGAATGCCGACTCCTGAAATCATCAGTTGGCGGAAAGTTTTCCCCTACAATCACAAGGGTGAAAGAGAATAAAGATTGCACCAAAATAATGAGGCGTTTAAAATTTAGACAGCAGAATTAATTCGAATTTGTTTATGGGATGGGTACAAAAGTACTATGTAACAGTATTGTCACAGTGATGTACAAACAAAATTAATGCATCAACAAGCAAGCCTAGAACAATTTATTTAAGAAAATTTAACAACTTGAGTTATTCTTCCAATTGTCCAAAAATTGGAACAACACAGCACAGATGAGTTCAAAACAAGCTTGAAGCCGAAATAACTGCTTCTGTTGTTGAAATTGTACAACAAACAAAAAGTTCTACATTCATGACATTGTGTATCACACAATCTCATTCTGCTGGAGCTGCAGAGGGTAGGTTTAAATCTCGGTCATGACTCTCGTACCCTTGAGCAAGGCACTTAACCATAATTGCTTCGTAAAAAGTTGGGAAGCTATACTAGTGCATTCTGCTCTACCAACCAGGCTCCTAGTGGATGATACCCATGTCTACATCCTTACTGACTGTGAAGGGGGTAACCCAGTTCCACCTTGTGGCAATGTGCCCCTGGTGACAGTTAATTTGGATCAACAGCCCAAATCAGTTAAGTGTAGCCCTCACCTTGAAGTGGCCGTTAGGCCTTGTAGTGTTAGGTGATTTCTCATAAAAATAAATAAAAATATAAAAAACAAACAAACAATGTCTCAAGATAAGCTTAAACTGTGATAAGCCCCTCATAATCGATCACAATCAGCCTCGGACTTCTGAGCAAACTCGAACATAACAAATCGCTGATGTTATATTTTCCAACTTTACATGAATTAGACGGGTAAAGAAAAGAAAACAAATGAAACGTACCACTTCACTGCTAAAAAAGAGATAGAGCGAGACATAGATTGTACTCATTGTAATTCCAACACCGCTAACAATCATCAGAACACTATCAGCCCGCATCATTGCATAGCATATGCCACCTGTATTACTGAGAATAAAAATAAGAAGAAATCTCAACATCAAATGAACCGCTAAAGCAGAAAATATTGCTCAACAAATTCAAATCAAAAGCCAAATCCAAAATCATGCATATTTGGCCCTTGAAAAAAGGTAGGACAATTTTATTGAGCACAAGGGCTGACATTCAATGGTATACAGCAATCCTTCACCGATCTTGAACTCTTGGTGGCAGCAGATATGCCTCCATTACTGCGGTGTACCTGGGTGGTACTGCGCTGCCTAGCGACTGGTATAAGGTTTGGGCTACACGGCGATCATTTGATCAGTCACGGGTTATTGGACTTTCACTTTGCAAATCGCTTAAACCCGTCGCTAGGCAGCGCAGTACCACCCAGGTACCACCGCAATAATGGCGGTATCTGCTGCCACCAAGAGTTCAAGATCGGTGAAGGATTGCTGTATAGGCTTTAATGTACATTTCAAGCCTATTTAATAACAATTTTGCTTATTTTTCTATGGGCCAAAAACTCAGAAAACAGACTTAAGTAGGAAGAATATCATGCGTGCAAAAAAGAGCAGTCTTTACTAGGAACAATATCTCATTTGGAATTTCGTCATTGTGAGGGCAAGGTCATTAATCATTTTGAAAAGGGCACTTTCATTATAAAATCTTAAAGTCTCTATGGGAAAATTTTGAAGGAGCACCAAGGCCAAGACTAGGGGCAACAGAGCCCATGGCCTCCTCGGCCTCCGTGGCCTCCGTGTCATTCCAGACCTGATTCAATCAAAGTGAAAAACCAACTTACATGTAAAACATTTTATTGAATACAAGGCCCACCCTAAATGTGTACAGGCTGTAATTATAGGTTTTAACCCTCCTACTGTTCGCAACATTTTCAAGTGAGTTGACCAACCATTTGAAACCATTCAACTGCCAAAGTTGTGTATGGTGGCACAACTGTGCACAGAACTAACTGTGTACTATGTACATGCATTCCCTCATGGTATCATATTGCAGAATGGCATAGCTTATCTATCATTCAAAACCACAGTGAATGGTATTGAATGGTCAGACTGCAAGAGGGTTTAACCCTTTCAATACCGCATTTTTTATAGGGGTCACACTGCTGTGTACCTCATTTTTTCACACACACACACAACCAAGTACACAAAAAGCAACGTGCAGTGTTCACATTTTTTCAATCTTGATTTTCTGTGTGAAGACATATTTTTGTGGAAAAACTTTATGCATACAATTTGTAGCGCTTATGAAATGACCTTTTATATGATGTCAAATTTGTATACATTATCTTTATGTCCTTTGTCACCTCGATCGGCACGAATGGGTCGAGGCCCGCCGGGTCCACGCCCAAGCCCACGGCGTTGAACGGGTGCCGTGCTCGGTCCAGCTACCGGTATATCGTCAGGATAGTTGTCATAATTGAACGTGCCTGGCGACGAAACATCACGAGTTTCATCTGAATCTTCACTAGGTTCTTCTTCAGATATTTCCGAGTCCAATTCGGAGTCACTTACGACAAATATTTCAACCAAAACCTCCAGGTCACGAACAGCCATGATGGTGATTTTTTGTCGGGGAAAACAGAAGCGTGAAATCTGGAAGTACTGCTGCATGCAATGCAATGTAATTTTTCTCTGAATATCGTAATGGCGACCCCCTATACAATACACACCATTGTGAAGCTCGATAAACAAGCTACCCGTCTATATAAAGGTCAACAGCAGAGGGCGCCAAACAAAATAATTACAGGCTCTCAAACGCCGCTGCTTTTTGTGTCGAGTAAACTCGACATTGGTAAGGAAGCACTACACGGCGCACTGTCGAGTAAACTCGACAATGGTATTGAAAGGGTTAAAGAGGAAGAGAATAACTATTGGTTCAAGTGCTGCTGAGAGTAAAACGGTTATGAGCCCCTTGCACTGCACCAATGTCTACAAGACTGCAAGTACAGTGCAAAAGCTAAGTGTCCTTCTGGCTACCTGGTCAATAATGAATGACCATGAGGAATGGTCAGAAGGCCCCCACAGCAATAATTACTAAAAAGGAGTCAACGACTCTTCAAAAGCAAAATCACCTTTGATTTTTTGTTAACATTTGAGGAACATTGAGGAAGAATATTTATAGAAACATCCTTTTCAAGGGTTCTAAATTCAGACAAGAACTTCTTACCTTACAAAGCCTACCAGAAAAGGTAGAAAAGGCACAGAATGGGTGCTTCCTTTACGAATGATGTCCATAAAGACAGGCCTGTATTGAGGAATTTACAAAGAAGGAACAAAGCAATTTTAAAGGCAATGTATACTTTTGGTAATTGTCAGAGACCAGTATCCTCACTTGGTGTATCCCAACATGAGCATAAAATAACAAACCTGTGAAAATTTGAGCTCAATTGGTCATCGGAGTTGCAAGAAGATAATGGAAGAAAATAAACACCCTTGTTGCATAGAATTATGTGCTTTCAGATGCCTGAGAAAAACTTCATGCCTGAAACCTTTCTCAGACTCTATTTTTTCATTTAAAAAAATTACCTCTTGCTCTAAAACTACATTACTTAAAAGGGTGTCGTTTCTGACAATGTTTTATAATTTATCAACAGCTCTCCAGTCTCCAGTGCTCTTTACCAAGTAGGTTTTTATGGTTATTAATTTTTAGAGTAATTACCAAAGGTGTACCCTCCCTTTAAACATAATTCATAAATACCCCGGACAGTTTATCCATTCCAATTGGTCGAGAGGAGATCACAGGGCCATGTTTAAACATGTGATAAAACAGGGTGAGGTTGCTATGAAAACTATCTTTTAAAATGAATACAGCAAAGACAACTTCAATTTTACTTTTACCAGAGTTTTTTCATCTATTTTTGCATTTTAAACACATACATGTGCAGACATAGAAAAGTGGACAGGGAACTGAGTACAAGTACCGAGTACCGTCCAACAATGATGTCAATCTCAAAGCATCTGTAGTCTGAATTAGAACAGAAACAGAAACAGTGGGTGCAAAAATGAATACTTTTATATTAGATAAAGAACAATATTCACTGTTTTCAGTGTCAAGGCAAGCTAAGAAAAGTTAAACAAAAATTGTTGTAAATGTAAAGTGTCAAGCTAAGAAAATCTTTGCAATTACATGGTTTTTGATCTTTAATGGAGATCGAAACCGCGAGGGAATCGGCTGATTACTGGATTAGCTGAAAGTTGCATACCTGCACTTTTCATGTAATAATCTATTTTATATGCCATAATTTTATGCTTCAATAGTTTTCATAATCTTTTAAGTATTGTCGGTATTGCTTTGCAACCCATTCTTTGTCAAGGAATGTTAATTTCTCCCCATGAAGGATAATGAACTTTTATCTGTCTATCTATCACTTCTGGGTGAACCCAAGCAAATGTTCTATTGTTGCGCTTCCTAACCCGCCAGTCATGGAATGAATAGACCGATCCATTAAGCCCCGCCTCCTTACGAGTTGACCAATCACAGCCGCGAAACCCGATCACCATTAGTGCAAAGATCACCAAACGGCTCAAATGGTGATCAGATTTCGCGGTTGTGATTGGTCAATGAGAAATGGGCGTGGCTTAATGGATCGGTGTATTGGAGGAGGTCACAATTTTTGCAACTAAAGAGAGTGGGTTGATGTCGTGGTTCTGGTTGTATTCTTAAAATAGACCCCTTGCATTGGCTGCCATCGTTGATGAAACGTGCACACGTGAGTGGTCATTGGCTTATAGCCATACACTTTTACATTGTTTGTCATCAATGATGGCAGTCGATGACGTCATGCTTGTATTTTTATTCTTGTAGGGCTACTTTTCATATAATGTTTGTTATGTTAGTGTTTTTCCTACTGTTTCTTTGGCTTTTTTGCTTTGTAATTTTTTTTTTTTTAAGTGCTTTTTAGTTTGAGGCTCTGCATAAGGCGCTTAATATGTTTTATTTTTATTATTATGTGCAATCCATCTATTGTTTTTAGTTAACCATTAAACACACACAGAAACTGACCCGAAGTATAAAAAAAATAAAAAATAAAAAAATATTAGCAAAACAAACCTTAAAAGGCACATGAAATAAAAAACAGCCGTATTGCAATGGCCAGAAAAATCTAAAGGGCGGGAATGAGTTTATAAATCTTTGGTCTTCCAGTCCCGGATCAACTCAAAATAAGCCGCATGCTGTAGATAATTAAGAGTGCACAGCTGTGGTATAAATTTATTAACACTGTAGGCCTACTGTGTTTTATTAAGAAAGTATACAATGTTACGTTTGCATGAATGAGCACACACCAGAGACACAGTCAGTATTATTGAGACAGTCAGGAGGTCGAATGGAGGGTTACGATTATTGCAACGAACCAACAAGCAAATGCTCAAACAAATCAGCATCAAGGATGTGGTATAGGGCCAATCCACTCCGTATCCTTTGGCCCTATTCATGGGGCTAAGTAGAGCAAACTGTATTGTATACATGGTGACCTCATGACCTATAGACAAACTTTCAAAACAATTGTTTTAAAACAGTGATCCAGTAACTCAGTAACTGTCTATAGAGTAATGCATTGTCACTTGGCAGGGTATTGGTCTACACTTTCTCTATCATGTCTATGGTCTACAGCAGTATAGAGCAAATCATCATTGGAAAGTTTATTAAAACTTTTAATATTTAATAATAAATAAAAGCTACATACAGAGTAACATTTCAATTATAAAAACTTACAATCCTCCGGCGTTGCTGGCTATTGTTACACCAATAGTAAGTCTTGATAAAAGTAATACCCAATCCATTTTTTAAATTGGTTGGCAAACTTTTTATGCTGCCGTCAAAAGGTGCTTTAAAAGGGATCGCAATCGTCAGCAGTCGGCATGCACTTGCTGTGTGGGTGTGAGTACTTTTTATTCCGGCCGGCGAGTGGTGGGACGGACCGGGATCGGGCCCGGGGGATCGAGGAGGTTGGTCACGAAGCTCGAGGAGGAGAGGGTAGGATAATGTTTGTACCGCTTGGTGGCGCTGTCCTAAACTATCAGAAGGAAAGACCCAAAGTTTGTACCCCACTACTACACTTCCCATAGCAATCAATGTACTATGCTATTGTTAATATTCAAAAATACACACAAAAATACTTAGCTGTCTTACAGCTTTTTGCTGTAAGGGGGAACTTATCAATTGACTCTAAAACAGGTTATCCTCTGCTCAATTGTATATGGGGAGTCCCTGGGCCCGTCGAGTTATTCCCCCTCCAAATAAAAACACCCCTGCCCGCCGGTTTCCTAAACATCGTGCCCCAACCCCATTTGAAATTTGGACTTTTGAGATTAAAAATTACCGAATAAAAAGTTACATCTATGACCTATTATGTATAGTATTTTCAGCATTTTTGAAACTATTTTTCTATTTGACCAAGTAAATTGGGACGACACGCCCTTAACAAAAAAAGTTTTGCCGGCCGGGACCAGAATAGATGGTCTTCCCTTGCATAATTATGTCAAAACAAATTTAGAGGAATGTTCAGCGCCCCAGTTACTGGTTCTACTCAGCGCATACAACCTCCATGGTTTAAGAAATAATAAACGGAAACTATACAGTTTTAATTGACCAGAAGTGCCCCCCCCCTCCCACCCGAAGAAAAGGAGATACACCCCCTTGTGCCCCCTAAAATTTCACGAAGTAAAAAACAAAGCGGCTGATTCCACGACGTCTTGTTCGACGTCTAACAACTTAACAAGACGTCGAGGAAGAAGAAAAAGGATGGATAGAGATAGTGCTATGTTGTTAGTAATTTCTAAGTAGGCCCTAGTTTTAAATTTACGATTTGTCTCGATCCTTCAGTTTTGTTATCTAAAGTTTACTTTACTCTTCTTTACGTGTTCTGCTTTATAGGAAAAAACATTAATGCACAATTCTATAGTGATCACAGCGATGGAAAGGAAGTGCAAGGGGCGGTTGTTTTTACTCTTTTCCAAGACCATCTCCAAACAAAAACGTTTTCTGTAGTTCTTTACTTAATCAGTTAAATTGATTTAAATTGTTTTATTAAAATAGAATTAAAAAGTACACAAACAAAACAAAGAAAATAAGACAACCCCCCCTAAATAAAAAATTTCTAAAATTCAAGACAGCCTTTAAATGGAACGACCAGGGATGAGATGTTTTATTGGGGGGGGGGGGGATATCATCTGTTATAAATATAAATGTTTATATAATTATGGATTAACATTTTTGGTATTTTATTTAAAACTATAATAGCTGTTGCGGTCCCTATATTATGTCATGTACCAGAAAATGGACTGCAATATTACTGATGTCTGCAAAAGAAGTCAATAAATCTGATGTTTGTTCATCAACTTCATGATTTGATTCATCGCCGTTGAAAAGGGGCTTTGATTATTTATCATTACGTACCCATAAATGACGTAAGCAGGGACTGGCCTAAGACTTCAGTTTAGCTCCATAGTTGAACAGCAGACCTTGCAGAGGGGCCCTCCATCCATGGACCAAGCTTGCTGGACGGTTAGAGAAGACACGTAGCTTACCCAAGCCAGCAGCTGTGAAATCCAGGCTGATGAGTCCACGATTGATTGGTGCTTGATTGGCTCGAGATGAAGTAGCTTTAGGGCAGTGGTTTTGGGGGTTGTTGTTTTTTGCCGGCATTGACTGTTTTTGAGAAGACTTACCGGTACACAATAATTACCGTGATAAAATGTTAGTTTGGTTCCGCCCCAACACATGCCGTTGTGACTTCGCATACACCAAGTGAGGATACTGGTCATTCAAAATTACCAAAAGTATACCCTGCCTTAAAAATTATCCACTAAATGTTTTCAGGGTCCAAAGCTGGCTAATGAAGCACACCCTCTCTGACTTAACTTCTAAAAAAAGTTGAAATTGACAAAAACAAAAAAACATATCTGGCCAGCACAGAGTTTCATCATTGAAGGCTTATTGAGTGTTTTATTAAAAAAAGATAAATAATGAATATCAATTTTAGCATCACATTAGTACATAGTTTTGGTAAACAATTTACAAAACTATAATAACTATGAATTAAAGTCAATAATGTTTAGATTATGGTAACTCATTTTTTTGAAAGAACTGGATGGTGAGGTACATGAGTTGGACAAACATTTATTTTATTATGCAATAAACCAGTCTTCTTCTTTTTTTTATTTTTCAAAATCTTGAAGGATCTATAGCTTTGCATGGTGTCGAATTTCTTTCTAACCCTCAGGAATGAGCCCTTTAAAAAAGATTAATTTATCTTCTTGTCAAAACACAAGACATGTTTTAAACAAAATTATACCAACAATTTGTATCAAAAGTATATGACACATCATGGTTTTGGAAGAGTAAATTTGTTCAAAACTGTTAGTGTTAGTTTGCAATAGACAAACTTAACACAAAAAACTGTGAAAACTTCATGAAAATTAGCAGTATTTTTTGTTTCTTGTTTAAGAAAACAGAATAACGGTTTATGTTTTTTCTGGTTTTTTGTGCATGTTCATATTGTGCTTAAACTTGAATTTGTGAAGCCAGGACTGAGTGTTTGGTAACAGTTTATGGCACAGGTCAGTTACACGGAAATAATCCTTGAAAAAAGTTGGTACAAATTTGTTGATTACTGTCAGTCATTATATTTTAACCCTCTGTAGCATTCCCAAACCAATTAGTCCGGCCCTAAAATGCAGTTATAGGCCCTATTTTTTACCTTGTGGTCAAAAGACAAGTTTAGGAAGTCAGCTTTGAACTTGCATAATATGCCTTGACTGCAGTCATACTTTTTAGAACTTCTAAAAAGAAAGTAATTTGGGGTTGCACTAAGAATAATTGAACCTGCAACCTCGGTAGTAACGTGCTGGCGCTCTTCCAACTGAGCTATTTATAGCCCTAATGTTGACGGTCTCCCTACTTTGTCATTATCTTTATATGGGGATGTTCCCGCTCTATCAAATTTTACTTTGTTCAACCTAAACCTATTTAAAATGTTTCCAGTCAGTTTCCCTTGTGGTTTACTACTTGATATTTGAAATAATTAAGGTGATACCTCTCCTGCCGCTTCCCACAATGTATCGTAAACTTGGGTGTGATCCCTGACTATACGGCAGTTAAAGGTTTAATAACTTCTGACTGGCACCCCAAAACAAAGATGTTGACAAAATAGGGAGACAGCAAACATTACGGCTAGATAGCTGGTAGAGCGCCGCCGCGTTAATCCGGAGGTCGCAGGTTCAAGTCCCGCTTTCGTAAAATTGTCTTTGTTCAACCAACATTTATTTATAATTTACCCAGTCAGTTTTCCTTGTAGTTTTTTACTTAAAAATAAAGTAGCAACTTGCAGCTTAGAGGAGGACCGTCATAATTATAGCATTTGCGGGCCTGTGGCTATATTGTGAACTTGTGAACTTGAATCCAATTCACTGCACACATGCGCGTTGGCCGTCACACCACAAAGGCAGCCATCGTTATTATATTGTGATGTGACGGCCAGCGCACGTACATGTGCATTAACTGGGTTAGAGGTTCAGACTTCTATAGAAAGCCACAGGCCTGCTATGATAAAATACATAGCATTTAATACAAGACGCTACTAGGGTTTAATGACCTTTAGCTCTTTTGATTGTAATATAAATACAAGGCAAGAAGCACCAGAACAAAGGCAAGCCAGAAATCAAGACCTGGCTGCAATGAGAACACAAGCTTGGAGAGGATGGTGTTGACCACCATAGCACAGGAGATGACGAAAAGACGAAGAATGTTACTGCCGTGTTTCATTATGACCGACATAATCAAGCCAATCACTGCCTGAAGAGAGGAAACAATAACAAAACGAGAAAAGTAGTGTTTGGCAAACAAAAATACCCTTCAAGCCAATCTGTTTCTTGGCATTTGACACCTAGGTGGTCAAAAAACAATAGGCGTCTAAATCCCGAGACCAATCCACACACACCAGTTTGGAGTTCATATGCCAAGCCCTTCTGAAGTTATCCCTGGAACATAATTTCTAATAATTATTATGCCAAGTCCTTCTAGAGTTATCGCGCAAACAAAATGTCTTTGTTTTAGCCATAATGACCTTGACAATTTATCTAGGAGTTCAAAAACAATAGTCTTCTGGGGAATCCCGAGACCAATGCACACACTAAGTTTGGAGTTGATATGAAAAGACCTTTACTAGTTATCGGTCAAACAACAAGTCTTTTGTTTAGCCATAACAACCTTGAAATTTGGCCTAGGGTCCAAAGCGGGGCATAACAAATACAAAAAACATCATGGGCAAAAAGGGCAGAGTATGGGTCCATTCAATATGTACAAAAAGTATTGTTAAATTTAAGGTAGGGTCATAGAATGGTAAATGCTCCAAAATGTAATTAATGACCATAACAAACTTACTTGGTGAGAAGCACTGCAGCTGTTGATAGTATAAACTATTTTCAGAAAGGATTCCCTTGGAAGTAATTTGGTTTGGAAAAATGTTCACCCCCCACAGAAATTGGAATCTGAGAAACAATTCATGCATGAGTTGTTTCTCAGATTTCTGAGGGTTAGTGTCTGTTCGAGAATGCTGCAAGCAGAGATGTAAGTTACTAACCGCTGTCACCTCCCTAAACGTGGATGGATTCAACGTTCTTTTGATTTTTTTTTGGCCTGTTTTCTAAACAAGTCGACACTGTATTCAGCTGAAAATTTCACATGTGACTTTGATTGTATCTTTCTTTATAATTTCGCCTATAAATATGCAAAATATTGACAAAATACCAATCTATGATCCTACCTTTAGAAGTGCACTTCTGTTGATTGGAATGTGTCAAATCAGAGATTTTAACCAGTCGCAAAATTGTTTCAAGCAGCGTTCTTCTTTAACAGTGGTCCGCTAGCCGAATGCCAGTTAAAACCCTCAAGGACTAGTCAAAATTCTCTCCAAGTGGTCTGGCTGGCTAATTCAGTGTCGAAAAACATTCCTGTTCAATATGAAATAAGGACCTACAGTAAAAAGGCTGGTGGACCAGTGAAATGACAAGCTACCTAGGCCCAATTTCATGGCTCTGCTTACCGTAAGCAAAGAATCGTCGCTTACGGATGCAGGGAACTCCATGCTTACGCCAAGCCTGTTTCATGGGTAAGCAGGGAATTTTTGTTTGTTACTAGGCAGTCTTCGCTTACACAGCTAGAGCAGAAATTTTGCGCTTGTCCAGTAAGCGGAGAATGGTGATCGCAATCGCAGAATTCGGCGGTAAGCAGAGCCATGAAATTGGGTCTCACTGGCTAGTCAATAAAAAATAGGTAAGGGCAAACCTGTGAAGCCTACCTGAGAGATGATAATAACAAAGGTCCACGTTGAATAACCGTCAAAAAACCTCGTGTCACTGGAGCCCCATGTAGAATAGTAAAATGCCACTAGGTTAAATGATACGCCATACGTGTACAAGTGTAGATTTTGAAGATGCAGTGACGACTGAAAGAAAAATGAAGGTAAAAAAAGGTCAATATTGTTTAGTGAATAATTCTTTTTAAAATAAGCATTGGTTAGAGGTCGTCTTAAGTTTTTTACATTTTCAGGGTTGTACAAAGAGTATGACGGGGGGAAGGAGGGGTTGGAGACCACATACACATTCAAAAGGTGTGTAAAATGTTGGTATTTAGGCAAAATAATCAAGTTTGAAAGAAAAATATTGATAAGAACTACTTTGGGGGAGGGAGGGGTCCTCAAAACTTGTACTCTATGTACGCCCTGAAAAATGTCGACAATTTGGGAAAGTCCCTTGGCTATATGTTCTCTACATTATTATTGTCAATTGGAGCTTTGTTTTGTTCGTTCCTTCATAACTCCATGGTTCAATCCTTTAACAACCAATAACAAACAGGGTTGGACCTAAAATTTAACCAACCCTACATTTAACCAACCCTAAAAATTCAGCCGACCCTAATTTTTAAAATAGCCACAAAAAGATAATTGTAAAAAAGGATGAGAAGTATTCCATGATGAATATGCTATATAAAAGACACTTTGTGAAACAGAATTAGTAAAGTGTTAACATTCTGTATTATGTATACAATTACAGAAGAAATACATTTCAGCTTTGGTCTTTCATGTAACAATTGAGCCAAAATACGATTTATCAAAAGCACTTTAAGGTATAGGGTCATAGATTGGTCTTGTCAAAGAAATGTTGATTTATAGGCAAAAATTTAAAGAAAGACACAAACAAATCACATGTCAATGTTTCAACTGATATGTCTACTTGCTGAGAAAACAGCAAAAAAACTGTCACAGTGTTTTCTAAAGAACATCAAATCCATCCACGTTTAGCGAGGTGACAGGGTACCAACTGTATCTATGGCTACAGCATTCCTGAACAGGCCCTTAGAAATCTGAGAACGATTCATCAGGCCTCGAATTACACGACGGCCAGTGCCGTCGATGCCCTTGTAACTGGCCGTGGTGCCCTTCATAAAATTACCCTTTTCACGGCCATAATTGCCGGCCCTTCTTCCCCTTCTTTTTTCAATAAAGATAGTATAGTTTTAATCAATAATAAGAAAAGGCATGCACTATGGTTTTACTTTGGATCACAAAAGGGCCTCGTGCCTTTTCTATTTTTACATTTGTGGCCTTGGTGCCCTACCTACTGGCCTTGGTGCCCTTCAAAATTTGGCCTGCTCCAAGGCCAAAGTGGCCTTGCCCTAAAAAAAATTGTAATTCCAGGCCTGATTCATGCATGAATCGTTTCTCAGATTCAAATAATTTTGGGTGAACAAATTATCCAAACCATAATTTTACTTTGAAGGGAATCCTTTTTGAAATAGTTTGTACTATTAAAAGCTGCAGTGGTTCTTACCAAGTAAAGTTTGTATGGTCAATAACTTGGAGTAATTACCAATGTAACACCCTACCTTTAAGCATATAAAAACAATTTAAATAATAAAAATCTGACCTAACACTCTTATTTGTTTTGGCCCATTACTCCGATTATAGTTTTGTTAACGATCGTATGAAGAGAAATTATGATGGGGAGGGAGTGGCTTTATGAAATGTTGCCCTTTTGTTTCCTCTTTGTGTCTTTCTATCAATGTCTTTCTGAGAAAAATATATTTTTAAGGTTTTGTTTTTGTTCACACAAGCATTCTAAGGCTTGAACATTTTGATTAAAAGTCATAACAATATTTTGGAGAAAATTGTCATCCACAAACCTGTGAATGCCACTTGAGTATAAACTCGGTCGTGATGCCTGCAGCACCAGATACGATACAGTACACCATCATAAGCAGGATACCGGTGAAGGTAACAAAGACCTCCCTAGTGGTGTGTGAACCCATAGAAGAGTGTTGAACTTCCACACCGCTGTAGCTGGACAAGTACAAACAGAACATTTATGAGCGCAAGCGCATTTCTACAGGATCTGTGCCTGTCCAATTTCAATGCAAATTAACAATGCACAGCTGAAAAACTGGAGCGAATATGTCCACGCAGGAAGAATAATCCCTATAGGAATACACAATCTGAGAAACAATTCTGACAGAAATACTTTTCAGATTTAAATTTTGGGTCACAAAAACCCGATATCTCTTTCCATAACCACATACAATCGAAAGTTGCTGTACTTGTAACCAAGTAGGTTTTTATTCCCATTAATTTTAAGAGTGATTACCAAACGCATACGTTCCCTTTAAAGACATTGGACACTATTGGTAATTACTCAAAATAACTGTTAGCATAAAAACTTACTTGGTAACGAGCAATGGAGAGCTGTTGATAGTATAAAACATTGTGAGAAACGACTCCCTCTGAAGTAACGTAGTTTTTGAGAAAAAGGTAATTTCTCACTCAAATAATAAAAGACTTCATCGAAGCCTTTTATTATTGGCATCTGAAAGCACACAAATTTGTGCAACAAGGGTGTTTTTTCTTTCATTATTTTCTTGCAACTTCGATGACCAATTCAGCCCATATTTTCACAGGTTTGTTATTTTATGCATATGTTGGGATACACCAAGTGAGAATACTGGTCTTTGACAATTACCAAAGGTGTCCAGTGCCTTTAAGCAAGTGTTACTCACCACATTCCTGCAACCGCTAATAAACTAACCGCAAACCACTGTCTCCAAGCAAACTTCTTTTTGAATATTAACCGATAGAAAACTGCCGTAGTGACGATCTTCATGTTACCCAGGACCTGTATTAAGAAGTAGATGCAAAGAGGGATTAGTGAATCATTCAAAAAGCACTTAGCACAATCAACCCAGAGTAGCACATCCAAGAATTTGAGCTTAGAGGACAAAATCAATTACCTTGAATCAGGGAGAGGGTGGGATGGAAAGTAAAATGAGTGTCACCCCCCCCCCCCCCCCCCCCTTCAAGTATTCACAATGAAAATAGGATACATGTACAGTTTGTACCTCCAGCATAATGTATAACTTTCAAAATATCAAAGTTGCAACCAGAGTGCTGAGTGTTTGTGTGAGCGTGTTTTAACGCTACATACGAAAGTGTGAACCCGAGAACAAAAGAGGTCTACACAATGTAGGGACTTGAAACACTATGTGGACTTTATGTGGACTTACACACATCCACACAGTGTTATTTACAGTGTTGAGGAATAGGATTTTCCGTAAGTGTTTAGAACAAAGGAATGTCCACACAGTGACTGCAACACAGAGCTGTGCGCGTCCTGCCGCTAAAACCGAGGACTGTAACCAAAGGGATCCCTTTGTTTTGACAGAGCGAGGTTGTCCTCCCATCCCTTTCGTACATAGGCCTACTGTACAAAACCAAGGAGGCATCGCTAAAAAGTTCAAACAATGTTAGAACAGAAGTTCCCAAATTTACCAGGTCGACAGACTTGCATGCATGTGTGTGTGTGTGAGTAGGTATACACATTCAAACCGGGGACCTATAACAAAAGAGGACAATAGGTCCACGGTTCGGGAAAGGTCCACGGTTGGAAAACATGTACAAAACCAATGGGAGCTGTTGCAAAAAAGTTAAGAGTATAAACAAAAGAGGGACAATAGGAGGTCCACGATTGCAGGCGTATACATGCTTGCATGTGTGTGTGTGGGCAGGTATTATAAAGTGTGGACCTGAGATCAAAAGAGGTCCACACAAGGCAGGGTTTTGAAACACTACGTGGACTTACACACATCCACACAGTGTTTTCACCAGTGTTGACAGAACAAAGGAATGCCCACAGAGGGTATGTGACACAGTGTAAGTTTGTGGGTGGGGGATTTTGCCAATCATCAGGCATGAATAAACCAGAATCAGACGAGAGTTGCACAATGAATACCAAGAATATATAGCACAACGATGACTACATTACATACCACTAGGAGGAAACTACTTTGAGAGGTACCATTGTAACAAATACCTAAACGCTAAACATTTTTACAAGTATGTGCAGAATGAAAACAGACCGCTTATAGTCTACATGGTAAAAGTAGATTTGAATAAAGTACATGTAGAAAAGTTCATAATATCACAGACAGTGACGTTACAAGCTCAAACAGCGCCCTAACTGAGTGAGGTCAAAGGAAGACCTATTATTGGCTGAGAGTTGTGGGTGATTGTATGACTCCAGAAGCCAACGCAAGAAATCTACTGCTGGGCTCGATTTTAACACTGGACCGCAGGCCTGAGGCCAGGATTTTAGCATTGGGCCAGCAAACACATGACTGGTCAAAATGGGTGGTCTTATTAAGTTTTTGAAATTGAATAAAAATACCTCACTGTGTGTGTAATATCTTTCACAACAAAGTTGATGTGCACATGTTGACTTCAAATCTATTAAATATCTTTCAGTTCTGTTGCGCATCTTGAGTATGCTTCAATACCACACAGACAAAAATGAGATAAATCTTGTCTAAAGTGATAATCCAAATCAAAACAGTTTGTGAAACTGTGTTGAAATTCCTCTCATTTTGATTTGATCTTGTGAAAACAAACAATCTGGTGCAGTGAAAACATTGAGCAACAAGCCCTGTGGTCTTGTAGATTTCCCCACCAAGCCCTGTACTGTAGTCCTGTTCCTTGCCCACCATAGCCAAAGCTGCCAGCATTTGCATCTTGCAATCAGGGAGATTTTGTCCAACAATCAGGAAGATATTTAGAACTAGATTCACCATAATTTTATAGGGACAAAGTTGTTTATTAGAACACTGAAAGATTGGTTTATTTTCAGCATACCTGAGAACTTGCAGGGTCCATATGATCAGGGACATGCACGATGATGTTGTTATTGATTCCATACAGCACAGCTGGCATTGCATAGAGGAGACTGTTGACCCAAGTCCAATTTTGATGATCCTTGCTACGCAGACTCCCCGATGATTCAGGAGACTGGTGACCAACTCCAAAGTACATCATCAACGACAGAGCTAACTTTTTTCATAAGAATAAAGAATAGTTTAAGCCGATACATACATTCAAGGCAAAATAGCCTTTCCCATAAAATAGGCCTAGATGCTATTTCACGCATTGCATGCAAACAGACTTTATTAGTTGGCATTGCTATTGAGTTTTGCATTGAGCAGACTCACGTGTGCGTCACGCCACTATTCAGCTCCATACAAAAAAGCGTGAAATTCTGTTTTTGCCAACCAGTGGTGTTAGTGTGCACGCACAATGTGAAATCTACATATTTTATGGGACAGGTCTATTGAAAGCAGTAATCAAACAATTTTTAAAAGGCCTGTCTCGGGGAATTATTATTACATATCTGGAACCCAGTGCTGCACATGTGTATGCTAGACATGCATTGATGAAAGTATTATTTGCCACTTATTTAGTAATATTTAAACAATTTCTTAGTTCAGTGAAAACAAAATCTCATTTAAGGTTTTGGCCACAACCCTAAAATGGTGGTAACTGGGTATAAGTTTAAACTAATAGGCCTATCATCAGTTTAAAAAAATCTTGATAAATCTTGATACATAAAACTGTTCAGCATAAATCATTGCTTCACAATTCCTTAGCCAAGTCTGTAATGCACAAAATAAGATGGTTAGTCAGTTGTGGCCGAGCGGTCTAGTTCACCTGACCAAAGCTCTGGTGTTGCCAGCAGCAGAGTGTGGGTTCGAATCCTGGTCATGACACTTGTGCCCTTGAGCAAGGCACTTTTAAACCATAATTACTTTGTAAAAAGTTGGGAAGGTAGTGCGTTGTGCTCTACCAGCTAGGCTTCTCTAGTGGATGATACCCATGCTTACATCCTTACGGACTGTGGTGGTAAGTACCCTGTTTCAGCCCCAGGAGTAGGTGGCAATGTGCCCCTGCTGACAGCTGATTTGGGTCAACAGCCCAAATCAGTTAAGTGTAGCCCTCACCTTGAAGTGACCGTCCGGCCTTGTGATGTAGGCAACTTTTCATTAAACAAATTTAAAAAACAAGCAAGTGAGTGGTAAAAATCTGGCCACAAGACTGACTGAAATGGCAAACACTAATACTCTTAACCCCTCTTGACAGAGAATGTCTCAGGTTGAGGACTATGAACAATTATTGAAACTAACTGCTGCCTAGCCTCCCACAGTCAGAGTCGTAAAAACTCAAAAGTCTAATTTACCTTTACTGCTTCAATCATGACAACAACCGAGGTTGACTGGAATGGAATCTTGCCGTCTACCTTACAAAGGTTCAATAAAATCGAGTGTGAGCCATAAATTAACACCCTGTAAGTTGAAAGAAAAAAATCAAAAACAAGGTGTTACTGTCACTTGTCAGTAGAATAGAAAGCCCGTCTGCACACCTAGCCCTGGTAGGACGTCAGTCTCTATTGCACTGGCAGTGTCGTCACTTAGTGGCAGTGCTCTGTGGCACTGTCACAATTTCCTCCGAGGCACTGTCACAATTTCAGTGACAGTGGCAGTGCAGCAGAGACTGATGTCCGAGTACAACGTAGTAAAACTATGTGAGGTTCATTTCGCTCTCACTCATACGATCTCCACAGTCGAGATGATAGCGGATAGTTCTAGGATAGGAAGAGTAAAATCCCACCACTACCTAGGGCTAACAACAGTACATCGCAAACCATGCTTCAATGGGGGGTTCTCATCAGAGCCTATTCAGCATCTAGATGAGGGGCTGGTGTGTGGTGCTTCTAGCAGTGAATAATTTGTGTGCTCTGATTGTGCTAAAATCATATAAAAGTGCCGATTGATTTGATGTGAGTCAAAAACAGCTCCACTGTGGGCAGCTCAATCAATGGCTTTCTGTTGATGAGTTCAGTTGTATGAAGCGAAGCTATTGACTATTTCGTGTTGTTCTAGTTGTAGGATGGATGTAGTCCGGTATGGGGATGGAGATCAGGTTGTGTGAGCGTATCCAAGTCTGCTGTGTCACTTGTGTAAAGAAACATGGAGGTTTCAAATTTGGATATTTTAAAAACTTGTTTGTAAAAAGCCTGCAAAGTAATTAGATTAAAGGGGCAATGTCGTTGTGATCATAGTCTGCTTGTGGCTGGACATGGAAACATGACCTCTCACCCAGTCACTACATGCACCCCGTTTACCGTCACATCACAAACAAAAGTGCTAAGTTTAAAAGGGCACCATCATTATTATCGCGGTCGTACTCTAGCGCCCCAGATAGGTATCGTAGGACATTGGGAAATCTCAATTTGCTATGAATGATATCCCCACACCAAGCCACCAAAAAATGCCTCAGAATGACAAAAATACCAAACAAAATTTTAATAGCTTAAAAACCGCCTACTGGCTTCTTAACCGCCAACTGGAATTTAGCAAGAGAAGTACATTACTCATTAGTGCCACCCTCCAGGCGGGTGTTACTATATACCGGAAAATACCGGAAAACACTGGAAAACTACCGGAAAACTACCGAAAAACTACCGGAAAACACTGGAAAACCACCAAAAAACTACCAAAAAACTACCGGAAAACACCAGTAAAATTTACTGGTGTTTTCCGGTATTTTCCGGTAGTTTATTTAATAGTACTCTCAAATTTTTCCCACTTAAAAACATTCCATATACTACTCTAACATTCTTCACTTTATTCCTTACATTTGGCAAATTGTTATGATACATTCCAGGGCTCACTAAAATGATGAACTCGTTCAGATGTGATGTTTTGAAAATGGCAAACAAAAACGGTGTACAAAAAATACAATCAAGTTCGTCGTGCTTGTTTTGTCTCACTTTTGATTCGCTGCCTGTTAATCGTGAGAAAGTCAGGGCACCCGGCTGATCTGCTAAGTCATAAATATGCATAGGGTGACGTTGCACGCCAACTTATGTCGCTCACCCAATGAACATGCAACTCATGAAGCCACATTCAGCGTCACGGGTATAGTTTGCATATTCATTATATGGGCAAGTCTCAAGCTACAGTACCGCGCGACGTCACCTCATACATATTTATGACTTGGCAGATCAGCTGGGTGCCCTGACTTTATCACGATTAACAGGCGGAGAATCATAAGTAAGATGGGATGGCGGCCCACTGGCACGACGAACTTCAATGTAATTTTTGTACACCGTTTTTTTTTTGCCATTTTCGAAACATCACATCAGGTAGTTTCATGTAGTTTCCGGTATTTTCTGGTATTTTCTGGTGTATTCCGGTCTGTTCCAGTGTTTTCTGGTAGTTTTCCGGTATTTTCCGGTAGTTTTCCGGTAGTTTTCCGGTAGTTTTCCCGGTGTTTAGTATCACCACTCCAGGCTGTACATTATCCAGCCCAACATGCCCAAGGAGAAGGCCAGCGGAATACTTGTCTGAAGTTCACACAGAAATTACTGAAATTCGTGTAAACATTGTCAGTCAACGTACACCCGTCGACTTCACTTGTCGACTTGTCTTTGCACTCCGTTGAGTTGTCTCACTGACGACTTGTCAAGCTAACGACTTGTCTGACCGGTCGAGTTGTCCGACTGTCGAGCTGTCCGACTGTCGAGCTGTCCGACTGTCGAGCTGTCCGACTGTCGAGCTGTCCGACTGTCGAGTTGTCCGACTGTCGAGTTGTCCGACGGACGAGTTGTCTGAACTCCAATTTTTTGCTGCAGTGCATATTAAGGTTTATTGCTATTACCGCCTGGTTGATTTTGATGAATGGCCGAAAGGCGTTGTGGGAAGGAAAAGGGAGCACTGTTTGCCCCTTTTTCCTTCCCACAGTGCCTTTCGGCCATTCATCAAAATCAACCAGGCGGTAACGGATAGCATTATACTTAGCAATGTTGGGCGCAAACAAGCCGCCCGCGCAAGCTTGAAGCTTGCGCGCGCAATCTTCAAGATGGGCCGCGCAAACTTCAAGCTTGCGGGAGTGAAATTTGCGTGCGGCAAATTTGCATGTGCAGATGAAGTTTGTGGTATTCCTTCAAACTCTTCTCTGCAGCATAACTTTAAAATGAAACTGAGGCCGTATCCGAATTGGCGGCTACAGCTACGGCTACGGCTGTTGCTAAGGGTGTTGCTAAGGATGTCCTATACTTCAATGCACGATGACGCGGAAATCTAGCCGTAGCCAGCCGTAGCTGTAGCCGCCAATTCGGACACGGCCTGAGCTAAACCTTGAAATCAATCAGACAATTGAACCTCCATCAAGATAGCACCTGAACAATGACATGATGATAGCATCATTAGAAATAAAGATCCATTAAATCAAAGTTTGATGTTTGAAAAAAATCACAGAGAAATGACCAAGTTTGCGCCCAACAACAGCAATAAACCTTAATTCCTCAAACTAAACATGCTAAAGTCAAAAGACAAATTTGAAATAGCTTACCCAACAACAAGCAGGGCTATCCATGTTATCTTCTCTTTTGCTTTCATCACCGACTGAGATTTGTCTGTCACCCTCACTGCCATGGCGTTACATTTATCACAAAACTGAAGCCTAACGATCCGCTTTTCTTTCCAAGTTTTTAAAAATGGAGGCCTAAAAGCTATGTAACCTTGTATTCAATCTGAAATAGTCTTTATGGTGATCGGACCCATGTACATTTTTCTGAGCAACTTTGAAGAATAAACTGTAACCCGGATGCAAAGGTTGAAGGGGAATATCAAGTATGAAACCTGGACGATTATTAGTCTTGTGTGATGATAACGAATGCAAAAGTGAGTGAACACGACGAAATGGTTACCATACTACTAGCCTTGAAAACAAACTAACGCTGCTGCAGTACTTTGTTGAGAAAATTTGGTTGAACAACCCGCACAAAAAGCAAGTTTGTAAACTAAATGTAGTAAGTTTTCGTGCTAAATTTCGATATTGTGTATCTTGTAAGTGTTTTGAGAATGCTATTAATCTTTTTTTAAATGTTAAACATTATTTTGCTTGTGGTTTTTCTGATGTATTTTTGATGATCAACCCCTCAAAAAATAAAGGATAGCTCCATGCTCAAACTCAAACGATGGAGACAGCTCCATTCTCTGGATAGACTTGTTGACAAGTCGTTAATGATGGTCGCGGTGGGTCGAGTCGCGTGTGGAGGCATATGCTTCACGACCTATGAAGCCCAATTCCTCGCTTTCATGGTTGGGTTCCTCCAAGGCATGCAAGGTGAAAGGGGGGGGAGTGTTCATCACCCTCACCCTACCCCACCCTTCCCTCACCCACAATTTTCAATCCTAACCCTAACCCTACCCCTAACCCTACCCCTAACCCTAACCCTAACCCTAACCCTACCCCTAACCCTACCCCTAACCCTACCCCTAACCCTACCCCTACCCCTAACCCTACCCCTAACCCTAACCCTAACCCTAACCCTACCCCTAACCCTACCCCTAACCCTACCCCTAACCCTACCCCTAACCCTACCCCTAACCCTACCCCTACCCTAACCCTAACCCTACCCCTAAGGGCCTAACCCTATATCCCAACCCCTAACCCTACCCCTACCCTAACCCTAACCCTAACCCTACCCCTAAGGGCCTAACCCTATATCCCAACCCTATCCCTACCCCAAACCCTCACCCTCACCCCCTCCCCCCGAATCCAGTCACCCTCACCATCTCGTGGTTGTGGCTTCATATATATGAAGCCACACAACCACGGCATTGTATGTGCATGGTTGTGCATGGTTGTGCATGGTTGTGAAGCCACAACCACTTGCAAACGTTGGTGGTTGTGGCTTCATAGGTATGAAGCCACACAACCACGCCATTGTAATGTGCATGGTTGTGGCAAGGAATTGGGCTTCATATGTCGGTTCGTATATATATCTCCGCGTGTGGTGCTGTAGCGTAATAAAGAATGCTCTCGCGAGATCACTGCTCTCGCGCGAAGTTGCTGGCTGCCGACTCTTCGTCAATAAATGTGACCAGTCTTGAGAGCAGTAATCTTGCACAGAGCAGCCCTCTCGCGGGATATTGCAAGAAAGCCGTTCCGCTATCACCGCGACAGACATTTAACAACTTGTGTCCACAAGTCTATTCTCTGGATGACGTTCTGCAGTGCACTTGTGTGCGAAAGTTCACTGCTCATTTCTACCTCCATTCTTCAAGGTTCTTATTTTGAAACAACAGAATTTTTGTCCTAACTAATAAAAGCCTTCTATTTCTAACCTTAGTCATGGTCAATAGTCATTAGTCAACAACTCAAGTCAATAGATCCTTATCTGAAAACTTTCAAAGCAGCATCCTGGAGTGGAATAATCAGGCTTTCAGTATTTACAAAGCCTGAACGGGGATAGCTTGCGTTTCGAAAATACCTGAATCTGGGTATTTTCTAAATGGCCTACTGGAATTATCAGGCTTTCAGTATTTTCGAAGCCTATAAACGGGGATAGCCTGCTTTTCAAAAATACCTAAGTCTGGGCATTTTAAAAATGGCAGACTGGAATTACCAGACTTTCAGTATTTTCAAAGCCTGAATGGGGATAGCATGCGTTTCGAAAATACTTAAAACTGGGTACTTTCGAAACAGCAGACTAGATTTACCAGGCTTACAGAATTTGTTTTAAAGCCTGAACAGGAAAAGCCTTCATTTCAAAAATACCTCAATCGTGTATATTTCGAAATGGTGGACTAGAATTACCAGGCTTTCAGTGTTTTCAAAGCCTGATCAGGAAAAGTTTGCGTTTCGAAAATACCTAAATTTGGGTCTTTTCAGACTTTCAGGTTTTTTATCAAAGCTTGAACGGGGGAAGCCTGCAGATAATATTTTGTTCCGACCCTGTATATTAAATATATCCCGGGCCGGGCCCAATTTCATGGCTCTGCTTACCGTGGCCCATCGCACAGGGCTCTATAACGTATAATTATGCAGGAGAGAAATGGCCCAGCTTGATTCCTGTCTAACGGGAAGCGCCTACTCTCTCTTGCTGTATGTATCTAATTCTACCTCCATGGTAGTACCATGGAGCTATGGCAATAATCGTAACCCTCCAACCTTCCTTCCGACAGACGGTGTGTGAGACTGTCAGGAGGATTGAGGGTTACGATTATTACCTATCGCTATCATTATGTGGTAAAGAGGATTGTCGTTTGTTACTGAGCACATTTTTGCTTGCGCACTGCCGGATCCAAAAAACCTTGATCCTCCTGATGGTCACTGGAGGGTTGGACGATCCAATGGTAAAATTTTGTAGTTTTATTTAGAGGACCTTTTTTAAACATTTTTAAATGTTTCCAACTGGGTACATCTACAATGGTAATGTTAAGAAGAAAAAACTTCAAATGTTGACACATTATTCTAAGTGGCGTGACCAAGAGTTACAAAGAGATGCGACCAAGAACAGCTAGGATTATTGCAGCTAATTTTTACTGTCATATTCAGTACTGAAGCATGATGACAAAGCCTGCAGTCTTACCTCCAGCATGGATGGAGAGTTTTGTAGTTGGGGCTGGTCTTGTGACCGTCATGCTGTCTGTATCAACGCAACTGGAGAATAATGCTGTGTTAATAATGGGTAAATACTTCTCTTTTGCTTTCAATTTTTATAATGCTCTAATCATACTCTTGTCTAGCCCTGCTGTTATGGCCAAGTGTGTAAGGTTTAACACTTGGCCGCACTAGCGGGGCTAGCTCTTGTCAGCTTCTGTACATCTAGTGTAGTTAAAATGTCAATTTTGTCAGCCTCTGGTTTTTGGGGGCTGTTGCCAGTTTTGGTTTTGGGTTCTTGTTTTGGTTCAAGTTATGTCAATGAAATACATTCTGCAACTGAATATCACACCAACTTTGACAGCGAAAACCTAGGCATACCCTGTGTGTTACACAACACATGGGACCTTTGGTACGTTCCATCCGAAGATATAGATCGAGGCAAATATATTGGTTACTTGGTGTTCTCGGGGTCACAAGTTTCGTGCCATGAATGTGCCACACTCTGGTTTTCAAAACAAATTGAGTCTAGTGCGCTAGACCGCTTGGCCATGACATGCTATGATCATCGGGTTATGATCATCGCTGCTAAAAAGAATAAGACATAAATAATATTAATAGTAAGTAAGACTTATGAAGCACATTTTCCAAAGATACAATGCACTGCTGAAGAACGTACAAAATGTTCAGTTTATGGGCAAGAAGAGAACAGCATGCATTTTTAATTTACACTTGAGTGAGTTGAGTGAGTTGATGTTGTGAATGTGATTTGGAAGAGAGTCCCAAGATAATTAGTTTTCCCAACAGCTGTTCTAGTGTGATTTTTAAGCAATGTCATTGTGCGTTTAGCCTTTTAAATATTAAATTTTCTGTCAATTTCCAGTTTTTTTTCTCAGTTGGTGCGTCCAAGAGACTTGCAGGATCAAAGGATTTGAGCAAGTGTCTGAAATGAAGTTCAGGTGAGAAGGAGAGGTCCAATTTAAACTTAGCCTTCATGATTAGGTTTTCAAAGGAAATTGTTTAAAAAAATCAGTGCAACAGAGCAGGCATTGAACTTCCACAACAAGTTTGTACCACTTCAACTCATTTCAATATTGTTTTCGTATTAAAAATGATATCATTGTCAATAATTTCAGGCCAGATTATGGTATAAACAATGCCAATATGAATGAATTATGACATTAAATAATTACCTTTCTATACATTGTGATATAATGTATACGTATTAACTCTGTAAAGTTATAATGTATGTACCTTGTGTATCCTGTTAGTGTGAACAAATGTTACGCAGGAATGAGAAATTACAGACTTTTATCTGAATTTAGATTTATTAAAGTCTGCCTGGTAAACAAAAACATGCTGTATTTTTCTCACAGTAAAATAAGTTTGGCCCGTTGATCTACTTCTCTAGAACTAAGGATACTTTTCCCCCAAAACTCCTTGGAATCTATAACTCCAGGAGTTATCAAAAAGGTGCCAATGCTATCCAGACTTATTTGTCAGTGATGATGACCCTCACCCATGTACAAGAGAAAATACCAAAACGAAAATTCAGGAATAAAGGTTACACATGACGCTCAACTTTGGCACGGTTCAACTGGGCAAAGTCTTCACAATGACTGATGGAATGAAAGTGGAATTTGTTTTTGTTTCACCTTCGTTGTTGATGACCTGGGCCCAAGTTCATAGAGCTGCTCAAGCAGAAAATATTGCTTAACAATTTCCTGCTAACCCAAAATGAGCAGGATACCAGTCGCAAATAGTACATGTGACATGGTATTTTGGCTGGTTACCTTATTTTGCTAAGCATAATGTTTTTATGCTTAGCTACTTTTCTCGCTTAAGCAGCTCGGTGAAACTAGGCCCTGTGGTCATTCGTTTTTTTGCAAAATGTTAAAATCTCTGTTTGTTATTTGCCCTGGACAGGTCACACAGCTGCTGTGGGTTGGTGATAGGCAACCTTCTGATCCCCATGGTAACGTCCTCTTCATCGTTATCCACCGACCAAGACTCGCCTCATTTCAACTCGCTCTTCCTGTCACTAGTCCTTTACATATGTGTCCTGACGCCATTGTTCTTACTCAGCGGTGTGTTTTGGAGATGGAAACCAGCCACAGAGTACCGCTTACATCAACAGTTGTGGATTCTTGCCGTTGTTGGTGTTCTGGTGTGGGCACTTCTTCAGCCGAGGCCCAATGTTGCCATCATCTGCATTGTACAAGTAACTGTGTCTCTTACAGGTAATTTCTTTTTGCTCTTTTAGTAAATTAACTATTGATGAGTCAAGGGTAGAATGCATCTTCTGTTTATATTCAATTCAATGGTATGCTGTGGTGATATTGGGTTCGTCAGAACTCATTTGATCTGTGGTCAACCGTAGACTTTCATGGTGACTTTCATGTTGTCTGATAGTTTCATATTGAATTTTTGATATTACCAGGGCCCAATTTCATAGAGCTGCTTAAGCAGAAAATATTGCTTAACAATTTGTTGCTTAGCAGAAATGAGCAGGATACCAGTTACAAATTGTACATGTGACATGGTAGTTTGGCTGGTAACCTTATTCTGGTAAGCATAATTTTGTTGTGCTTAGCTACTTTTTGTGCTGAAGCAGCTCTATGAAATTGGGCCCAGGATGGAGATAGGTCTAACTATTTCTCTCTCCATCAGTGATTTGAACTCCAACAATACACTAATTAAGATGTTACATTGTAATTTGTGGTCATATTTTTCATAATAAATGGTTTTGCCATCGTTACTAGCTGGCCCAAGTTTTGAATGTCCTTTCTCTTGTACATTTTCCCTGTGTTTTCCCTGTATTGAATGTGTTTACTTTGCATTTTATTTGTACCTTTGTTTTCTTACTGGTAAATGTTGTTTTTATTGTAACTGATAATTTTTGCATTGATGAACTTATTGCATCTATTGCTGAGCACATTGAAAAACAGTATTCTATTTTGCATGTACCTTGTAATTTGATTGTTTGTAGTGTAACTGATAACTTATTGTGTATGATGAACACATGTGACAGACAGTAAAACCATTTTGCGTATCTTCTATTTCTCATTTGCACTGTTTTTTATCGTATCTGATAACTTATTGCATATTGCAGGGCACCTTTGAAAAACCGTGTTCCGTACTGATTAGTTGGTATATGACTAATATCACTAAGAAGAAAAAAAAGTGACCTACTGATTCACATGTGGCTTTGGAAAGTTCCATGTGGAATTAATAATCCAAAGAAATTGCTTTGGTGATCAATTTACCTGCTGTGATTTTGGTATTGATGATTTTGTTGCGGTTTTAGGTTGTTTTAAGTACATGTATCTTCGGTGCCTGTAAAAAGTCACAGACATGCCTTAGAACAGAAATGTTTGCTCATTAAGCCAAATGTTTGGTTTGAAGCTTTGCATGGTGGGAGTATAGGAAGTGACTATATACCCCTTGCTTTGGCCGCCATCTTTGATGACAAACAATGGAAGCGTGTACGCACTGCGCACGACTCTCAGCCAATGACAGTTCTTCACGCATGCACGTTTCCATCAGTTATGGCACCAACGCAAGGGGTCTGTAGGCCTAACTAGTAAAGTTACGGGTACAAACATAACCATGTAAATCTCTTACGGGAGGAGTGTTGACTCTGAGAAGAGCTGTTGTTGTTTCAAGAAGAACCATTGTCTTGACATTTCAAACTAGAGACTCTGCTTGTCTTGATTGAAAGACTTGTAGGCGAAGATTCTCCCGAAGACGAGCAAAGTATACTTTGAACGTTAAGACCACAGTAACTGCTTTTTTCAGAGCCAACACTCTTTTAAAAGAAGATTTACACACAAATCGAATCAATAGTAAAGAAAACCTCAGAGCGTAGTTATTTGATAAAGAAAATATGTTACAATTTGTTCACTAATCTGGTCGACTTCTCTTTCAGTGATTTTCTTCTTAACAAGGCTGCTGTATTTCCTGCCAGAGAGTTTCACTTTAGGTGAAGCAGTTCTCGTATCAGAGTCATTGGCTTTACTCACAGTGCTGTCTGCTTCCTCGTTGACTAGGCCTGTCACACACCAGTTTGCCTGCTTACAGGTGAGTGGAAAAAATGAAGTGACTGCATTAAAGGTATTATACAGGATAGTACAGATAATGTTCATGTTTTGTGTGATTAACCATCTACATGAAGTAACAAACCTGCGAAAGTTTGGGTTTAATCCAATGTGTTAGTCAGGAGAAAATAGTGAAAGACCTTGGAATATTTTGACTGTTCCTGAGTGAGGTACTTTAATAGCATTTGTCCAGCAAACTACTCTTAAGGGAAAACGCTGAGTTTAACAAGCCTGCAGCTGGTACCTTGGAAAGTAGCACTCCGCACTAATGATAATGACGTTACTTTTGCCAAAAAAAAAACGGATATCAGACTAACATTCTACCACTAGCTGTCACGCATACAGTAAGTACACGTGAGTACACATAAAGCTTGGACATAACGCGCGTGAACAATTGTGACAGTTGACACATCTGAGATCTGGATGCTGAGCTTCTATACTTAGCGTTAGTGCAGAATGCTATTGAAGTATACTTGTGTAGAGGTGTGAGCCAGGGATGTTTTCTTATCTGTTCTCGTATTGTCCTTGCTTTCCTAATACAGCATAAAAAGTATATACCATGCCTGATATAGGGGCAGAGGGTACCCCCCTCCCCCATGTTCACATACTTGAATGTACTATTTTCCTCCTGTACAGAAGTAACCCCCCCCCCTCCTTAAATCCTTAAAAGAATTCCAGAGATTCCCAGAACACAATGAAGACACAATAGGAGGGGATACACCATGCCACATATCAAGCCCCAAATGAAAAAGCATCTTTTTATAATGAAAGAAATTGAATAGATATTGTAGAAATTACCAGAATTTTCTGACAAAGGTTGGCTCCTTTTTTTTATTCAGGTCTTAATCTTGGGGTGTATAGTTATTGGTCTTGCAGTACATCCAGTGGCGTACCGGTTGCTAAAGCATCCTTATCATCAACCACCTCATGAAGGAAAAACATCCAAAGACCTGACACAGGAATCTGAAATAAGGTAAACAAACAATTGTTTGTGTTTCTTATTGGCCCATGAATGAAGTGTAATTTTATTTATTTGGACTGTATATAAGTTGGGAAGGTATTGCGTTCTGCTCTACCAGCCGGGCTTCTCGTGGATAGTACCCATGCCTACATCCTTACGGACTGTGAAGGGGGTAACCCTGTTTCAGCCCCAGGAGTAGGTGGCAACGTGTCCCTGGTGGCAGTTGATTTGGGTCAATAGCCCAAATCGGTTAAGTGTAGTCCTCACCTTGAAGAGGCCGTCCGGCCTTGTGATGTTGGGCAATCTCTCATAAAAATAGAAAAAATTGTTGTCGATATTTTCTTGCATTGTATTTGACTTTTTAGTAAAGCGCCTGGATTTGGCGCTATATAAATGTTGTATTAATTATTATCATTTATTATTATTATTATCATTTGTTCAGCATTGCATGTGACTGACTCTATATAATGTGTTTATCCACTGTTTTTTGTTAGTGTGCAAATATCTCTTTAACCCTCTTGCTGTCTGACCATTCAATACCATTCACTGTGGTTTTGAATGATAGATAAGCTATGCCAGGCTTGCAATATGATACCATGAGGGAATGCATGTACACAGTACACAGTTAGTTCTGTGCACAGTTGTGCCACCATACACAACTTTGGCAGTTGAATGGTTTCAAATGGTTGGTCAACTCACTTGAAAATGTTGCGAACAGTAGGAGGGTTAAATGTGCTCTTAATTACATCCCCTGTATACTTGGATTGTTTAAGTATCTTGTAATGTACGCTTTTCTTAAATTTGGTTTTCTCTGTTTGTTCATATATATATGGCTCTTTAGAAATTGTGTATTATTATTATCATTAGTATCGTCTCTAACATTCAAACCTGTACCTATAACTGGCGCAGAAACTTGTTTTCTGCCACAGAAATTTCCCATACTGTACAGTAAAATTAAAGTTGTTATTGTATTGGAAAAACTGTAATAATCTCTTGAAAGAAGTTGTGCTTCTGATAAGACTCATCTCACCTTTGATTCTTCTCAGAACTACCACTTTCTCAGACCTGAAATTTCATCTTTGAGAGGGCAAGGCCGTTTTCATTTTGCAGAAGGCAATTCCATTGGAAAATCTTGAAGTCTATGTGAAACTTTTGAAGGGGCACCAAGACCAGGGCAACAGAGGCCACGGCCTCCTTGGCCTGCGTGTAATTCCAGGCCTGCTTTCTCTCAAGAAGAAGAGATAATTACATGGTTGTCTCCGATAAACTAGTTTATTTATTTCGCACTTTCTCAGAGTTTTATTACTAGCACTTTAAATTTGTTTTTTTCATGCACAATGCAACAGAATGTAAAACGCCTGCTGACAAATTTAATTATTGTAACATTTTCATTTGGAACCTAAACGTTAACTTCTGACAATATGTTTTTTTCAGAGCAGCTGAATTACTTTGTTTTTGTTTGCTCATGCACAATGCAACAGAATGTAAAACACCTGTTAACAAGTTTTATTAGTGTACCGTTTTCACTCGAAACCTTAATGTTAACCTCTGACAATATGTGTTTTTTGGTTTTTTTTCAGAGCAGCTGATAGGACTTATGTGAAGTTATCCTTGTATTTCTACCTCTGCGTAGCTTCAGCTATCATTCTGGTATTGCTGCCGTGGCTAGGGCACCTCCTTGGACAGCAACCACTTCTGTGGGGATTATATTTTATAACTGCTACAAGATTAAGGGTATGTTTTATCATTTGAAGCAGTAGGGTTCTGCAGCTTTAGTTGAGTGATGAGTGAGTGGATGAGATGATAATTATAATACACAGTTCTTATAAAGTGCTTTATCTGGGTTCGTTTATGCACTTTATTACACTCATATGGGACCTACCAATTTATGTCCCATCCAAAGGAAGAAGCAATAATGGTTTAGTGTCTTGCTTAGTGTCAAGACCGGGATTCGAACCCACACTAAGTGTATCTGGGTTCTTTTACGTGCATTACACAATACATGGGACCGACGGCTTTACGCCCCATCCGAAGGATGATGCAATGATGGTAAAGTGCCTTGCTGAAGGACACAAGTGCCTAGACCGGGCCTCGAACCCACACTCTGCTGATCAGAAACACCAGAGCTTAAATCCAGTTGGCTTGACCGCTCGGCAACAACATGCCATTGGGTTGGTGTAAGGAGATTGGAATAAGGAGAATGTTGGGGAATGCAAAGGTCACTGGTCACTGTAAATCAAAACTCCTTAAACCAAAGTGTTGATCATCCAAGCTGCTCTCTTTCACATCCTCTAATCTTCAACTGAAGCCTGGTCCCTGTGTAAAAACACAATATGAGAACGGAGCTCAAAATTATGGAACAAACTCCCACCCCTTACCTGAAATGCTTCATCTGTACACACTTTAAAAGCAGAATAATGCAGTAGAGATAGTAGCCTTGGATATGTACTCGTGCATATAAACTATAGATAAATGTTTACGATGTGCTTGTACATCATGTACCAACAGTACAGTGTGTGTGACTCGAACTCCATGCCTGGACTATGTGCGTGTGTTTTGTCCTGACAGACTCCTTGTGCATGTGTATCGTCCTAACAGACCACATGCGTGTGCAACTGTGTATCATCGAACTCTGTGCTTAAATATATACCGCCAGGCACAGGGATAGTGCAAGACAGCCTGGATCAAGGCAATAGCCGTGCTTGTGTGAAAATATAAAACAGTCAATGACAGTGGTAGCACTTTTAAACTGACTAAATACAAAAGCCTGCTTGAGCTTGCATAGCAACAACGTGTTCATTAGGGATTAGGGAACAGTCTAAAATCTTAGTACATTCTCTTTACTACTGTAAAACAAGACTAAGTTTGGAATCACTTTACTGTAAGTAAAATTGGTGGTCGAACGTAAGAACAAATCCTTATTGTTTACTTCTCTATCTTTTTCAGATGGCACTTTTGTGTCTGTGGGTGGTCCTGGTGATGGGCGCGGTGGGCGTGGTCATGTTACAACGGTCCTCCTCAACCATTGTCAGAAAGTACTTTCACATCCTAGCCATATGCATATACGTCCCTGGTATCCTGTATGATGTAGAGCTTCTTTACCTTGCTTCAGCTGGTACCGTTTTCATTTTTATTTTGTTGGAGGTGTGTGTGTGTTTCCTTTTTATAGAAACTTACCTTCATGGAATCCCTAATACCAAATTGATGCTATCAATGCCTAAATTTTAGCTTCTAAACTTTTTGCCCCTGGCCAAGCATTACTGACTTCAGGCAAAGCCAGGGGGTGGAATGTTGTGGGTTTGAGGTAGTAGATATTAGTGAATGCTTTTGAGAGAAGATTTTTCAGAACACTGACCAAATATAGATGTAACTTGAGTTTTACGCTTTCTTTTAATTTCATTTTTGTTTCCATTTTGTCTCTTTATAATCATCAACATGAAAACTGAGGTAAAATAATGTCCTCTTTTCCCCCAGATGCTGAGGGTGTTTAGAGTGTGGCCAGTGGGTGAAGGTCTACACAATGCCTTCTCGGTGTTTCTAGATAAACAAGACAGTGGTGTGGCGATCCTAACACATATCTACCTGCTGCTTGGAATGTCAATACCGGTGTGGCTTTACACTGAGACTGTAGGCAATAGTCACCCAGGTACAGACTTTGCGATTTACATCGCATTAATCATAAATGGATCATAATTTTGTTTTGATATTTTCTGCCAATTTCGATGCTAATAGCGCATCATTATTATCCCAGTCACTGGGCCATTTATTCAAGGGTTGAAAAAAATTAAATAAAAAAATTGACTAGAGCAGGATTTGAACCATCGACCTCTGGATTAACGTGCCAGATTAAATTTCCCAGTCAGTTTCCCTTGTGGTCTGTTTATTTTATACATAAAATTATTCCTACTTTAATCTGACTTACGATATTTTGTTACCCTCAGAAAATCAGTAAAACTGTTTTTAAGTAGCCTGAACAAAAAAGTATGTAAAAGCCAATGTGTACTTTATGTCTTGTACTCAATTGTCCTACTTTTTTCCCAAGGGCCAAGTACCATGCCTGGTTATTTCATTCCTTAAACCATCTCAGCTTCTTGTGATGAGTATACAGCCTGTGCTGCCAATATGTAGTGCACCATGCTATACCAATCACATGAACTGCGAGCTGTCCTCACAGGTACCAATTTACCTCTCAGGGAAGAGAAGCAGCTACAGTCCATTCTCGTTGTAACAAGGTCACTGGGACTGGCCAAATTACCTCTTTATAACAGGAACGCTGTTATAAGAGAACAGCAAAACAAAGAAACACAACTTAGCAAAAATGAGATTCGGGACTTTAGAGTGTACTCTATAACGAGCGTTGACTGTATAGTTACGTATCTTGCTCATGGACAAAAGTGTCATGACGGGGATTCGAACCCACACCCTGATGACTTGGCCACAATAACTTGAGTCCAGTACACTAGACCACTCGGCCTTGACATACCACTTTTATTTTTTTGATTTCAAGGATCATCTTTGGCCCTGTATAGCGGCGTTCTGTCACTGGGAATTGGCGACACTGCAGCATCTGTTTTTGGTTCTCTCTATGGCAAAATAAAATGGCCAGGTATGACGAGTTTTCATATTTGATTTTTTGTGTGACAAGAGTTTCAGGTGTTCTGCTGAAGCATTGGTTGCGTGTGTGTTTAAAGTTAATAATACAAACGACCAGTTCTTGTATAGCACTTTATCTACAGGCGTCTTATAAAGCGCTTATTGATTTGTTTTGAAGATGGGTTGGCTTAGTCTTTGAATTATGATGCCCACTGATCACCATGTAAGGGTTCTCCAAGGTGATGCAGCAATCTGCAGCCAACCGTGCCAGAAAACACAGGCCAAATTCTTTTCTTAACAATAGGTCTACTGTATTCTACGGATACATTACACAACACAAGGGACCAACTGCTTTGCGTTCCATCCGAACGATGAAGCAATAATGGTTATAAGTGAATTGCTTAAGGACACAAGTGTCAAAAACAGGACTCGAACCCACACTAGCTCTGCTGGTCAGAAACACCAGAGCTTGAGTCCAATGCACTTGACCACCCGGCCACAATACATTAGTTGACCAGTTGCGCCTACACAATGTTTTGACTACCTAGCCTCTCTCTGAGGCCATTCTTTGGATAATTAAAGTGCACATGGGATGTTGAATTCATTTGCAGAGTAAACCCTAGAATACATTTTCTTCTGGGAGCATCTTTAAAACGTACCTGTAGGGCCTAATCACGCAATGTTACATTATTTACTGGAAACCTTTAAAAACTTGTATTACTAACGTACATTCCAATGTATTGTTTTTTTGTCAGTCCTTGATAGTCAATTGCTTGTCTGTTGTCTGTATTTTGTCTGTACATTATGTTTTTGTCATGCGTGTATTGATAACCTGAAATGACAGTATTGAAATAAATGTAAGTTAGGTTAGTTAATTAAAAGGCTGTGTCATTCGTGATCGAAGCAGGCCTGTGGCTGTACATGGAATTACAAACTCTCACCCAATTACAGCACGTGTACGCACGTTCTCCATAGATATGATACTGGGGGAAGGCGCGCAAGTGTTATAATCGGTTGACAGTTCATAATTCCATGTACAGCCACAAGCCTGCTTTTAATCTAAGAAAATCTTTTTTTGCGGTCAGTTATTGCTAGACAAAGATGACAATGTGTAACTGTGAGGTGTATTTATTTTGTCTTTTATTTACCAGGAAGCAAGAAGACAGTTGAGGGGACATGTGCTGCATTTGTGACCCAGCTTCTGGGCTGTTGTATCCTCCACTTTCTGGACCCTCAGATATCTCCTCCGTACGGCTGGTTGGATGTGGTCTGGGTAGTTGGCCTCACTTCCATCTTAGAGGCTGTGACATCACAGATAGATAATTTAGTATTACCAATATTTATGTATGCTTTGCTGATAAGATTATGATAATTGACCTGATCCAGTGCTCCTGTGGATCCTGAAATTCTGAAATCCTGGATCCTGCTCCTGCAAAACAAAAATATGAAAAACAAACTCTGCCTTTATATGCATATGTCTCAGATTAAACTACAATTAAATAAAACAATTTGGTGTCAATTAGCTTTGTTCGACCAGACTGTCTAGCTCCTTTAGGGACTGCTCGCCAGGGCAACTGTAAAAAGAAAATGCAGTCACTGGTGATGTGAGCAGCTGTTTGGAAAGCAGCTCCACACTCACAGGCTGCATGGACTAGCAATCAAACATGTTTGCCCGGAATCGACCATGACCAGTATAGCATCTGTTTAATCGGCACCAAGCTGCTCTCTTGGCAGGTGACATCCGAGTGGCTAATGTGGCTTGGATTAGTTGATAAAGCCATGCAGCCTCGACGCGGAATTTGACCAATTCTGATTGAAGGAATTAAAGAATAACTATATAACGAATAAACCGAAAAATTTGAACTTGGGATATCATGCCTGTTTGACTGGTCACACAATGTCAACATTGCATGTTTCAAAATGGCAGGTTCCAGTCGCTGTTCTGGTTGTATTTAACTGAAAAGATACATGGCAAAATTCATCTTAGTAAATAGTTAAATGCTTTTATTAAAAGACAAAAATAAACATGAAGTTTGTGGTCGTCTTCTTTAGCCCTCAGTCCAAACCCCCCCCCCCCCTGTGCTGTTTTTCATGGGGGAGGGGGGAGGGGCTATATTTAAATGAATACACTCCTGTGTATATTGAATGTGCCTTTACCTTTTGCATTGTGTCGCACTTTTGCAACATTTGTTTGATTTTAGGTTTATTAATACTTGATATAAAAATATTATGATTTTTCATATGTAAATAATATTATTTATTTTTATTGAATAAACTTAATCAGTGATCAAGGACTATATACTGTGTTTTGTTTGTGTATTTCAATTTATCCAAGTCCAATAATTTTATTAAAAAGAACTACATCATGTGAAAGAAATGAAGTATTAGTTGGTTTAGCCCGGATAGTTTTTTCCCCCTGGGATCCTGGAATAAACTGGAGCAAGTAACCTATGCCCCCGCCCCCCCCCCCCCCCCCCCCCATTTTGTTCCCCTCCATGGAAATGTCTGCATTAATTGTCCCCATATTTCATAACTTGTGATGGTCATTTAAAATAAAGAATCTTTTTCAATGATTTTGAAATTGGATCAGCTCTATCGTTTAATTCTTAAACCAGAGCCGCCAGCGAGTAATCTGGTTTGGAAAGAGATTATTTTTAAGTCGTGTATTTCCTGAATCTCTTTTTCCTTGTAGCGTTTGTTTTTCCTACCACTTCCGGGTGGCAGCGCCAACTAGTCGAATGGGGAGGTCGTCATCCCTTCAATTGTTCGTATCGTCTTGAAGGCTTATTAAGAGAAGGTTTCTCAAAATAAATAAATTATTGTACAAATTCATAAATTTGTAGTAAGTTATGACTGAAACTTCTTTGTGTGCTTTTAAAATGATAAAATTGTTCACAACGTTTCGCGTGTCCCCCCCCCCCCCTCTTAAAATGGAACAGACCTAACGACAGAACAGCGTCATAAGATACAAGATGGCTGCTCCCATGTAAAGTGAAAAGTGAGTTACCGGCTGTTCTCTCTCTTCTGTAGATAGTTAGTAATTAATATATTTTGATATAGCTTGTATTTTTTGTAACACGCACTGTATTTATTTGTTCAACGGAAAGTATTCATGAAGTTAGGTTCAAGTTTGCATTTATTTATTAATAAAAATATTAACAAACGAATGAAAATTAAACTTTTAAACTTAAAGTTTAAAGATCGATTGTTTTTGTTTTTTTAAAGACTAGACAGTAGACAATGTGGTAGACTGACTAGTTTAGTTTAGTTTAGTCTACACTCAGGAGTATATCAGAAATGATCATGCCATGCATTCTATCGAGTATCTCCTATCCTAACATTAGGAGAAAAAAAAACCTGAGAAGTAGAACCATGTCATTGTCAACAAGAGGATCGAGGGTACGATTATCGCAATAATCAAAACTCTTAATTAAATAGCAAATAATTATTACTAATAATAAATAATTGAATAGTAATAAAGCAAACAACCTCAGCATACTGTTTCACAAATTAGCCCCTGCAAGTTGTAGTTGCGATAATCGTGACCCTCCATCCTCCCAAGGGTCGCATACTTGTAAAAAAAAAAAAATTATGAACATCTCCCTTGTTTTTATTTTTCAAAAGTGTCAGTCTTAGTCTGAAATCACCAGTCAAAATGAATTCAACAAGACCAAAATCAACAAAAACCAAAGTAGCTCATGCTGCAGATCAACCCCATGTTGGTCCATCGCGGCCAAGGACTTCAGGTAACAGAGCCCAACCTCGTCAAGGGTCGACTCCGACGGGCGCTCTGCCTTCCCAGTCAGCAAGAGTACAACCCAAGTCAGCCGCCCGAGTTGGGACCAAGGCTGTAGTTCCTCGAGGCACTCGCCAGGCATCTGGTTCCCTAGCGGCACTTACGAACCCTGACAAGAGACTTGTGATGAAAAAACACAATGGATTATTACATCCAGAGGGTAAGTTGACAATCGGTGTTATACAGGATTGGTAGGGATAAAAAATCATCATTGTTTGATTTGAGTTACAGTCTGAAGAAAGCTTTCTGATTATGAAGTTCATACTAGAAAGAAAAAAATTTCTGTGAAATATTTCCCTCTGAAGTCATATGCTAGAGAACTGTAATTTATAATTGTTAAAAAATACGAGTTCGCAGATCTGATACGGCAACAGAGGCAATTGCTTCCTGGTCCCCTGGTCATTGCCATGGTGCCCCTTGAAATGCTCCTGTACAAAGGGTTCCTTCATGCAGCTGCCAAGCTTTACAATGGTCTGAATTTGTTACAAATTTTACCTTTGAAAACATAAACCCATTAATAGTACTACATTGGCTTCCTATTCATTCTCGTATTATCTTTAAGATTCCCCTCTTAGCATTTCAATGTCATCATGGAATTGGTTCCATTTATCCGATTGATCTGCTCACCCGTATACATACCTGCAAGAAACCTCCGTTCTGCAAACAAAGACTCCCTTGTTATTCCAGCTGTTGCCACCAAAACATATGGTGTATGTAGTTTTCAGTTTGCTGGACCTCATTTATGGAACAATCTCCCTCTTCACATCAAACAAGCTACCACCGTCACTCATTTCAAGACTCTTAATTCTCAAAAAATTTCTTTTTTTGTACTTCTGAGCACTTACAGACTTTCTACTGAAGGCGTTAGGCGCAGTTGTTATTATCATTGTTATGATCATAGGTCAAACAATGAAAAAGTTATTAGGGCGGGATTTGAACCAAATACCTCCGGTAAACATGTCAGCGCTCTACCAACTGAGCCCGGCCCTATGTTGGCGGTCTCCCTACTTTGTCTTTATCTTTGTTCAAGGGTGCCAGTCAGAAGTAAATTTTTCTTTGTTCAATGGTGCCAGTCAGAAGTAAATTTTTCTTTGTTCAACCCTTAATTATTAAAATTTACCCAGTCAGTTTTCCTTGTGGTTTTATTATTATGTTTACAGGTTACTCCATGAAGCCAGTGATTCCTGCCGAGAAGGCTGAACTCATTTCTGTAGCACGTGCCATGAACAGGGAGGAATTTGGTCCTCGTCTGCAGAAGCTATTTCATCCTGAAACTGAAGCAGCAACTGATGCAATTCAATCCGGTAAGAGTCATAAGGGTGTCTGGACTTTTAAACTGGGCTCAAATACTCACTGGACCAGCGGACTGGGTCCAGTAATTTTACCATTGGGTAGGAAACTTCAAAACCCAACGAGTCCTACAGTAGTGTTGTGAGTTTTTTTGTTGGTATTTTTATTTTGCATTTTATTATCAAAAGCATATTCTTTTTAAGATTTACTTTTCTATACTTTTCTGAACTTCTTCCTAAAAGATTGGTGAATGAAAATGAATGAGTGTTATATTCTTGCAAATTTGTTTTTCAGTCCAACAAAAGAACTGAGATTCGTTCTAAATAAAATTATTGGCCTGTTAAGTATTTTGAAGATTTGGCCATGTAAACAAAACTAGTTGGGATCCTGTTGCATCCACTAGAACTTCCCATTTTGTAGACACTTTTTCTGTATAAATGTATTTACCTCAAAACACAATAAATGTGTTTCCCTCAAAACACAATAAGGGGTTAATTGTTACTATGCAAGTCGCCTTATATAAAAGAGACCCAAACAAGTGATGAGCATGGGGTCAGGAGAGGTGAAAATGTGAATAAAGATACAAAAACGAAAATGCTGATTATTGGTGTCTTCGACGGGTTGGACACACACTAAATAAAGTTCTATCCAAATAAATCGTCTTTGCTATTCCTTGTGTGTGATTCTTAGGTGTCTATATTGGCTGGCGTTGTCCGGAGTTCACTTGGGACTGTATCAGATTAGGCAGAGAATCGAGATGCTTCTGTGGACATCTTCTGAAGGAGCATGCTCCTTATAATGGTGATTATTACCCTCCTGAGGAATCTTTAAGCATCCCCTATCTAATAAGAAGAACAATAATAACTAGTTTTTATATGTAACGCTTTATCTATGAACCACTAGAAGCGCTTATCATTATTTATTTCCAGACAATAGTAAGTGGAGACTGGTGATTGTAAGTTCAGAATTCGGCGGAAAGCAGATCGCCATGAAATTGGGCCCTAACTTATGTAGGTTGTTTGGCCCAAGTTTACGGAAGTTTTGAATGGTTTTGAATCCCAGACCGGGCCCAATTTCATCCCTCTGCTTTACATGAGTGAAAATGGCCTCATTTTGTGAGGTCATACTTCATGTCTTTTGCTAAGTATTCTTCGCATACAAAGCTAGTTCAGAAATTTTACACTTCGCTCTGTATAAGCAGCAGTTTAACAACTATATAGCCCAGAATTCCACTGCACAGATTTGTGAAATTTCACCCCTAAAGTTTGATTATTTGTTTGCAGGCCATAGTGTGCGAGTACCGTGTAGGCAGTGTCCTTGCCAAGCCTTTGCGTTCATCCCTGGTAGGCCGGAAGACATTGGAGAGTTCTGGTTCCAAAGACGCAGAGACTTTGATCCAACGACATGGAGAGCAAAGTGTCGCTGTAAACACACACATGAAGAGCATGCCTGCACTGGCATGAGGAGGTGTAGAATGCGAAGTTAGTTATCATTATTACTATTATATATTTCTGGTTAAGGAAACCAAGGATGCCTCATAAGTGAACTTAATCTCTGTAGCTCTCAAGCCTGCGGAAACCTGTAAACAAGAATGCTTGCTACGTGAACCAGAAACACCGGGGTTAACCCCTACTCTTCCACGTTATGTGTTCAGGGTTCTTTTACGTGCACTACCAATCCTAGTACAGGGGTCCCAAGTGGTCCCAACATTTTTTGAATAGGCACGAAACTTACACAGTCTATGGCTAAGCAAAGTGTGATGTTATTAAATCCTAATCACTATGGAAATATAGACAACTCGTCTTAAGACGAATCTCAGTGCTTTGTGAAATCGAGTCCCGTTTCGAACTGATTGATTGTGATTACTCCATAGGTTGTGGGTGTGGAGTCTTCAATTCAAATTTCTTGTGCGCAGCGTGCGACAGACATTGGGAGGATCACGAAACAGTGTTTGAGACTGAAGCTGAACGACACCAGAAGAAAATCCCTTACGGTAAGTTTAGTGTTGGGGGCGAAGGGGAGATCAAAGAGGGACCAATCTGGACCCAGTTTGATAGAGCTGCTTATGTGCAAAAGAAGCTAGGCACAAATAAAATTATGCTTACCAGAATAAGGTTACCAGCCAAAACACCATGTCACATGAACCATATGAGACTGGTATTCTGATCATTTTCGCCAAGCAGAAAATTGTTAAGCAATATTTTTTGCTTTTAGCAGCTCTATAAAAACGGGCCCTGGGCCCAATTTAGTGGCTCTGCTTACTGTTTTCAAGCCATGAACAAACACATTGTTACTACTGGGATACTAAGTGCGCCCTCAGTGTTGCTGTAACTTTATAATTTACATATTCTTTTGGCCTCCTTATTATTATTTTTGTACTGTGCTAATGCTACTTGTTATTATTGCATTCTGTTATATTGTGATGATCTTGAATTAAGTTCAGGAGATAAATTTGGTATATATGGACAGCATCGTATCTTTTTTGTTAATGCTTGTCTGCTTTCATACGGTTGATTGGCAATGCAGTGTGCCCTCAGAGTTTCCCAAGACTAGAAGCCATTTTCTCACTGCATCATGGGAAATGGTCGACGAGGTTTAATCGCGCAGCACCTGTCACATGACCCCAATCGTGTTTCAAAGCAGGTTTCATTTGTCTGTGGTTACGGCATAAGGTGGTACTGTCTTTTGCGAGGCTGGTCAGGAATGTTTTTCACATTCATGTCGGCCATTTCAAGGTCCTAAACTTGACGTGCATCGTGAGGATTGAGTGTGACAGGTTTTAGTCGACCAAGTTTGGGGAAAATGGCCTCTCTGGGGTAAACTGAAGAGGGCGCACTGTAGCACTGTATTAAAGTAACTTTCCTCCTTACCCCCCCCCAACGACAGGCCATATCAGTGCATTAATTTTTGACCAGATTCTGTCATTGGGGTTTGTGCCTTAACCTCCTGAACCAGACTTCCTGAACTGCATTTCACCTATTATGCACTGTGTTTTGTATTAGTTCCACATGACCTATTTTTTGTGACAAGTTTTTAAAATGCCAGTGAATATCTAGGGCATTTATTCACAAATTTTAGAGTTCCATTTAACTATAATTGAGGAGACTTTTTTTTCTAGGTTTCTGATTTTTCTTTTATTAATAACTAACAGTTTATAATTCTGTAGGCCTATATAATTGTTATTTTCCCGAGGAATTAGACTAGACCTGTATTGATAAACTGAAATTAAATTTAATGTAAATTGCTATCGTTGTGTTTGTCTGCTTCAACTAAACAATTATCATTTGATCGATCCCTCTTTGTTACCTACCGTAGGTGAGGACTACCTTCCCTTTGCCGAGATGCCAGACCTACGCAACATGGCGCTGACCGGGGTGGACAGCGACCCTGGCATCTATAAGGCTCTTGTAGAGGGCCAGGGTAATATTCCACGTGGACAGCGCGCCATCGGTCAAAATACACCAGTCAAACCGCCTCCCAAAAGTGGATTCAACCCAGTGTGGAACTGACCTGTTGACAATAATAACATCAGAAAATCATCTGTGTTTTTAAGTTGCTGCACGTAGGAAATTTTGTGTGTGCATAGGTTTACCTGTACACCTGAAACTTGCAGCAGATCAAAGCTTAAGGCACTCACCCTTTATGCTTAGACCCCTCCCATAGGCCGGCATTGCTGAAGACAAACTATGAAAACATGACGTGTGTGCGTGCCATGCACACTCTCAGCCATAGGTCTTCCTTTGACCTTGATGAGGGTGCTCTTTGAGCGTGTGACATTATAATGTAGTAGTGGCTTCTTGTAGAGCTCAAAGCTGTCACTCAGCGACGCTCATGGTGCTCCAACTTATTTTTACCCCTGGTCACCAGGCCATTTATTTCATTCATTAAACCATCTCAGCTCTCTCGGGCGTATGCAGCCTGTGCTGCCAACTCTCACCAAGCTAAATCAATCACAAGAGCAATATGTAGCTCTCACAGTTACCTTACTTGGGTGATGAGAAGCAATTATGATGAGAAGCAATTATAGCTAAGTGTCTTGCTCAAGGACACAATGTGTCATGAATGGGATTCGAACACACATCCTGATGACTTAACCACCAGAATTTGAGTCTGGTGCACTATACCACTCGGCCAAGACACCCCACCCCACAAGGGGTCTCAACTCTGTAAAAATATTGTCAGGTTCATAGTAGGGAAGAATTTGAGTCTGGTGCACTATACCACTCGGCCAAGACACCCCACCCCCACAAGGGGTCTCAACTCTGTAAAAATATTGTCAGGTTCATAGTAGGGAAGAATTTGAGTCTGGTGCACTATACCACTCGGCCAAGACACCCCACCCCACAAGGGGTCTCAACTCTGTAAAAATATTGTCAGGTTCATAGTAGGGAAGAATTTGAGTCTGGTGCACTATACCACTCGGCCAAGACACCCCACCCCACAAGGGGTCTCAACTCTGTAAAAATATTGTCAGGTTCATAGTAGGGAAGAATTTGAGTCTGGTGCACTATACCACTCGGCCAAGACACCCCACCCCACAAGGGGTCTCAACTCTGTAAAAATATTGTCAGGTTCATAGTAGGGAAGAATTTGAGTCTGGTGCACTATACCACTCGGCCAAGACACCCCACCCCACAAGGGGTCTCAACTCTGTAAAAATATTGTCAGGTTCATAGTAGGGAAGAATTTGAGTCTGGTGCACTATACCACTCGGCCAAGACACCCCACCCCACAAGGGGTCTCAACTCTGTAAAATTATTGTCAGGTTCATAGTAGGGAAGAATTTGAGTCTGGTGCACTATACCACTCGGCCAAGACACCCCACCCCACCCCACAAGGGGTCTCAACTCTGTAAAAATATTGTCAGGTTCATAGTAGGGAAGAATTTGAGTCTGGTGCACTATACCACTCGGCCAAGACACCCCACCCCACAAGGGGTCTCAACTCTGTAAAAATATTGTCAGGTTCATAGTAGGGAAGAATTTGAGTCTGGTGCACTATACCACTCGGCCAAGACACCCCACCCGGGGTCTCAACTCTGTAAAAATATTGTCAGGTTCATAGTAGGGAAGGAGGAGCAAAAGGGGGTGCAAAATAGACAGGAGAAGATTTTTTCAGCTGCTCTGTTTTAAAGGTCAAATTCTTTTACCAATGTTCAATAATTACTGCAATGTTTTAACAGACTTTTACAATATTAAAAACTAAAAAAATTATTTCAGAAAGATACATTTAGTAGTTACAGTTTAAAAACACTTCAGTTACTACGTGTACTATTTTTACATTGATGAAACAGTCTTTGGTGTTCTGCCATGGTGTCTGATGACTTGAAGTGAGGAAACAGTCTTTGGTGTTCTGCCATGGTGTCTGATGACTTGAAGTGAGGAAACAGTCTTTGGTGTTCTGCCATGGTGTCTGATGACTTGAAGTGAGGAAACAGTCTTTGGTGTTCTGCCATGGTGTCTGATGACTTGAAGTGAGGAAACAGTCTTTGGTGTTCTGCCATGGTGTCTGATGACTTGAAGTGAGGAAACAGTCTTTGGTGTTCTGCCATGGTGTCTGATGACTTGAAGTGATGAAACAGTCTTTGGTGTTCTGCCATGGTGTCTGATGACTTGAAGTGATGAAACAGTCTTTGGTGTTCTGCCATGGTGTCTGATGACTTGAAGTGAGGAAACAGTCTTTGGTGTTCTGCCATGGTGTCTGATGACTTGAAGTGATGAAACAGTCTTTGGTGTTCTGCCATGGTGTCTGATGACTTGAAGTGATGAAACAGTCTTTGGTGTTCTGCCATGGTGTCTGATGACTTGAAGTGAGGAAACAGTCTTTGGTGTTCTGCCATGGTGTCTGATGACTTGAAGTGATGAAAAGTTATCATGAAGTATGGGCTAAAGGTAGAATAGCCATTAAATACATTATAAGGTTTGTATGTCAACTAAATGTTTGCATATAACAGATTGAGGTCTAAATTTTGATTGAGTAATTGAAAGCCCCGGCCTGCCTAAAGATTTTATCATTATATTTGTCACTGAAAATATAATGCTAGTCAGTCCAATAACATGTTTGAAATATTTCATTCCTGAATGTATATAAGATTTGTCTAATACTATATTTTGTGTCTGAGCTGGAAATATATAAAAATAGATTAAAATAGGTATGTTGGTTTACGATATATTTTGCCTAAAAAACTGTGTTTGATTTCTATTTTAAACTACTTGTTTTAATTAGATGTAATAATAATTTACATCGTGAATAAAGAGTAATATTTTGATTTAACCCAACGCCAATTTGTGATAAGCCCTGTTTACTTGCTGCTTCCCCGAGGCGTGCAGGGAGAGAAAAATTCCACAATGCTACTGCTTGGGTGGAATTCGAACCCAAGACCCCTGCATTCTAGAACTGGCCTCCATGTTATTGGGCATGCTCTGGGGTCTAGTGGTCGAGATGTCTGGTCTAGAGTATGGTGATAATGGGTTCGAAGAGATGTCTGCTCTAGAGTATGGTGGTAATGGGTTCGAAGAGATGTCTGCTCTAGAGTATGGTGGTAATGGGTTCGAAGAGATGTCTGCTCTAGAGTATGGTGGTAATGGGTTCGAAGAGATGTCTGCTCTAGAGTATGGTGGTAATGGGTTCGAAGAGATGTCTGCTCTAGAGTATGGTGGTAATGGGTTCGAATCCCAACCCAAGTAGTATGCCTGTGGATTTGTTTTCCCAACGGGACTCCGGAGCACTTAGTATACGGTGTGTATTACACTTCAGTGTAGGCTAAAAATTACAAAATAAAGTTTGTTTTTACTCTTTCCTAAATCTAAATAGTAATATATCTTATTCACTATTTTTTCATTAAATTGTGATAAACTACTGATCATCAGCCAATTATGTCTGATTCCCAATGGCACATAACTGCATTTTGAATGCCCAGTATAAAAGGAGCCAGATTATGCTCTAATCTGCCTCGGTAATTGGATCACAACTGAAATTGCTTGTGAGAATGAAAAATTGATGAGCAAGTTTGATTCCTGTACACTCTAAAAACGTCTGGGTCAGAACTGATCCCGAGTTCGCGCCTCTTGGGGCCTGGGACCCATTTCTGGGTCAGGCTGACCCAGAATCTTTGTCAAACTGATGCAGAATCTGAGTAAATGTCTACATCACTACAGTCAACACGCAGATGATAAGGAGACTTATGGTGTCATATCCAATGTTGACTAGATACGTGGACCAGCCTTTACCCTCATAGGTATTATGAGGGATCTGCAAGAGGGCACCAGCCACAGACACACGCAGGGCAAAATGGATAGCCTCCTCCACAGTTCGAACTCCGAAGAAGGGTCTGAAGGAAAAACAAATACGCAAAAAAAGTTTAAAACTCTTCTCAGTTTTTTTCTTTGAAGACGAGCAGAGCACTGTTCAAAGAACATGGGGACTTCTACTCGATCTCGACCCTTGTTGTTCTCAGAACCTGGGGTCGATTTCACCAAACTCTTCCTAACTTAGGACTAGTCCTAGGCAATGCTAAGAGATAGGACTAGTCTTAAGTTACTCGTCCTAACTTAGGACTAGTCCTATCTCTTAGCATTGCCTAGGACTAGTCCTAAGTTAGGAAGAGTTTGGTGAAATCGACCCCTGGTTCCTCTCAGAGCCAACACTTCTCCCACAACAGAATGTTCATCACTTTGCTACTAAACCTATAGCTATATACCAGTTCTTTCCCATACCATACAAAGCTTCAATCTTAAACAGAAATGTTAATGGTCTAAGGATGGAAAACACTGTAACATATGCAGCTCATCTTTATTCCTTAATTGTCTGATATTAAGTGGTAGGATATTGACATTGTGCAAAATTACAAATACCTGGGTACAATAATCGACAATAAATTGAATTGGAGTAACCATTGCTCAGCTCTCATCACAAAGGGCTGTCGGTTGATGTATTTTTTACGTAAATTGAATTATTTTCATGTCGACAAGGAAATTATGTTTCTGTTTTACTCATCTGTTATTGAAAGTGCTATTACTCATGATTGTGTGGTTTGGTACAATGGAGCAAGAAAACAAGATACTGGTAAAATGAAACGGGTTGTGAAACAAGCATCAAAAATCCTAGGGATAAACATCGATCTTGATGAAACTTGCAGAGATAAGGTTCTATCCAAAGCAGAGGCAGTTGTATGTAACACCAACCATCCTTTAAACAAATTCTTCATCAAACTTAGAAGTGGTAGGAGATGGCAGTCACTTAGGTGCAAAACAAACAGGTACCTCAACTCCTTCATCCCATACTCCGTCCGTCTCCTAAACCGTGTTTAACTACTTTGTTTACTTTCTGCTTAGATGTAGTTTTCAGTATAATTTAATTGTGGTTTATTAGTAATGTAGTTTTCTGATAAATTAATATTTCCAGTAGTTTTATTTATGATTGTGTGTTATTTATTTATTTTTCTTTCTGTATTGCATGTATTCAAACAGAGTTTCCTACATGGTGGGACAAATAAAAATTGAATTGAATTGAATTGAATTGAATGTCAATTTAGCACAACAACCAAATTAATCACCCCCCCCCCCCCCCCCCCCCCCCCCCCCCCCACGACCTCCAACACCAAACTCCCAGGGATACAAAAAGATAAATATGTAGCAGTCCGAATAAATTTTGAGTTTATAGATTCTAATTTGTTGCATTCTCAGATTTGGCACGTGGATAATCTATATACCGGTAGTAATGCATGCGCTGATAACATCTTCACAGTTTGACATGATTTTTTGAAATGTGTGTAGATGTTCCATCATACCATGGAGGTAGGAATAGAAGGAGATACAACGACAGACCACAGCCAATTAAGCCTATTAGCGCCTCCAGCAACCCTGCAGTAAACCAATGGGGCCACCCGCTGAGCGCTTGCAGTTTACGACCGAGATAAGGCTCTTTGATGCACAGACTCCCATGCCGCGGTTCGGCCGTCCATGCGAACACAAATCATTACTGGAGTACGGAACTCTCCGACGAGCACACAGATCTGGAAAAGAAAACGCATGCGCAGTAGTATTTAACAGGGTGTAAGCTGTGCGCCTTGTTTTCCGTTCAATGCGTTGTGAAATTGTGAGTTTTTTGGTTTTTTGATCGGCGATTTTGGACCATTCCTTCGCAGGTTTGTACTCAAATCATATTTTTATGAATTATGAAGAATGTAAGATTATGGTTGATATTTAGAGGGTTATTTAAAAGGCCCCTGTCGTCCCCTGTGTTCGAAAATAGAGTTTTATGAAGCAGTGTTTTTCTCTCATCACGACAAGTGCCTTCCCAATGCGTTGCTACGTGGACCAACAAAAATATTGCCGTAAAAAAAATGTGTTTTCATCCGAATTGATCGGCGTTTTCAGAATGACCCCATCGAACAGTGCATTTTTTATGGGAAAGAATGTGGTATCCAACCCCCACTTTTCTCACTTATTATAAACAGTTCCCTCCTAAAAACGCGAGCTAGTCTAGGCCTAGCACTGCAGGAGACAGGATCAGCACAGGAGATATACAAAAATCCAGACACAGCATAGTTTTATGAAATTCCGTGGAACTAGCCTTTAAATATTTTGTAAAGACCCCCTTACTCTTAGTTTAAAAAAAAAAAATTACAGTCTTTTCCCCACTCAGTATTTTCTCAAGTGAAAACAATTCCTACATTTATTTACATTTGATTGTTTACCAATGTTTTGCCCTTTTTTAACCCATGACATTTCATTATTATTTCACTCGTTTGTTCAGCTTTCCAAAACTTTGCTGAGGTACCCAGGGGTGAAGTACATCTGAAGTACATCTTAAGCAAAAAGATGAATCAAGATCCGCTTCTTCAGCAAACAGCGTGCTGCCGGGGGCATAATCCCACAGTAGAGCAGTTTGGTCACAACTTGTATACACTTTATGTAGCCTCCTTTTGCACGAAAGCATCCAAGAAGGGAAACACCCAAACAGTGGCCCCACAAAAAAACAATTTAGATGACACCCCTCTTCCAAGAAGGAAGTTATATATTGTACAATTATTTGATGCATATGAATGCAATGCAATATAATCACAAGGTGAAATCTGGACTGTTCCAAGTGATTATATTATGTGAAAATGTTACGAATGAAAGGCATCCAGTTTTTGTTTTAATACTCACACAGAGATCCTTGTCATTTGATGCATTTTAAATCAATTGCATTAAATTTTATTACAGTTTTAAACAATAAATGTTAATTAACTCACAAAGAATGAACATCAAACAAAATTGCATCGATTTGAATTGAGCTGAAATTTTCACAGGTTGGTTTTGTTTATCTCATGATTCATTTAAAGTACGGAAGCATTTAAAGACACTTTACCAAATAAGAAACTTTCCATTAAAATGTATTAGCACCATTGTATTTTTTCAAATCTAAATATATTTTAATATACGGATTGACAACATTATCAAACAGCTTTTTGGAAACATTCCTTGTTGTTTTACCCCATGTTACACCAATAATTATGAACTCTGTTCTGGGATAGTATTTTCTCTTTCAGAGTTCTTTTGATGTCGCACCAGGGAACTTGTCCAAATTATCTTTAGTGAGGAAAAATCTACTTATATTTTCCATTGTCCTAAAAAATAGATAAACATCATCCTTAATGTTGAAAAGGCTACCTCTATATTGGATTGCAATTCATTCGTATGTATATTCTAAAAATGATTTTTCAGTGTTACTACTACAGGCTTGCCAGGTTCCAAGAATTTTACAAAAGATGGATGCAGTTTCATTTTGTTGAGTTTTGAATTTGTTGTAAAGGGAAAAGGGAACATATCCTGCAACATACCTCAGAACCTGTTCTTCTTCCTTTGTGATTTGTACATTTCAGTTTTATTTTGTTGCGAGTCAGTAGAGTTTCTGTCTTTAACTAATAAACTTAACACAGTTTGTCATAAATACTGATATGTTATTAATACATGATGCCCATCAGTGTCAATGAAAGTCTGCAGAAATTTCTTTCATGTACCAATGCTTTCCAACTTGAACTGATGGAAAGCTCTCCACAACATCTCTGCTGCCTCTGCCTTAAAAATTGTTTCATCACCAGATATTATAATGAGCCACAAGGCACTGACGGTCAATTCAATAAAATCCAAGAATTGTGAAAAGTTTACAATTAAGAGAGTCGTCACAAGTCCAATTATGTTCAGTTCAGTTGGAAAACTCCCACAGAATACTTTGTTTTTGGTCATTATGTCCAGCAGTCTTAAAATATTGAACAGCATTCTTCTTTGCATCTGCTGCAGTGAAAATTGCTGCTGGTCGCTTAACTGAAATAGAAGGAAAACAATCACAGTAATTATGTAAAATTGGTGCACACATATATTTGTTCCATTATTATGAATTATGAAATAACTTGAAGTTTTTGTGATACTTCATTTTGTATATTAATTTTGTACATTGTATATTTTTTGTCAGAAATTATGGTTTCTACACCTAAAGTTTGGTTTCATGTGAAATATTGCATTAGATCAATTGGAATGTAAAACAAATAATACTCATACTGATGTAATGTTTGTGTCTAACATTAAATGTTGAACATTTCACCTCTTGGCTACACATTTATTAGAAGTAATGAATTATTTGCAAAAATAATAAATTGTCCATGCTCTTATAGACCATAACTTTTGATCGCACACATTTTTTTTCTTGCATGGGTTCTCAATGATGTGGGAATGGTGCACTGATGCAGTGAGCTTGTTAAAACAATCATGTACATACCTTTCGGTTTGCGTCTTGCTGTCCCCTTGCCTGGGATGATGAATATTTTTCCCTTTAACCCTTTGAATTGGATGACTCTTCTGATTCTTAAGCCACTGAAACACTGTGCTTAGTCTTCTTGCATGGTTGGGATAAGCTTGACCACGAGGGGATGTCAGACAGGTCTACATCTTCTGTTTAAAAAGAAAAATGTTGCGAGATTCTTTAAACATTTCTCAGCAATTGTACTATAATAAATACAGCCAAGAAGGCCTATCATCTTTAGTATTAAAGATTTCCGAATGAGGCCCACGTACTCCACTTTTCATGACAAATATTACAATTTATTTGAGCAAGTGAAATTGTATTTTAAGACAACACAATTTTTTTACAACCTACTTTATTTATTAATGCATTTCAAAACCCCACTTTAAGACAAGCTTAGAAACGAAAAATGATCCAAGACTTCTCATTTAATTTAGATAGAGAATTTTCAAAACTTCCAAAGTTCTTTTGGAAAAAAACTGAAATAAAATCGATTTATTTTATTAGGCCAATGCCAAATAGGGCCACGTTTTTGTCTGATTCCCATAAACCACAAAAAAAGCATATCTTACCTTTTGGACTGCAGAGTTCGCAAAACCACTGCGGTATTGAATCTGACCTGACGCCCCCGGACGGGTAAGAAACCACTCAATTTTGCACCCTTTGTCGACGCAGGCAATCATTTCTGTCGTTGCCGGCAAACCACAGACACAATACCGCGTTGTGCCATTATCATCTGACCCAAAACTTCCGTCAGAAAAGCCTGCCAGATCTTCTTCATTCTCCGAAAAATCGCTAAAGTTGGACTCTTTTAGAAGTCGTCCTTGTTGCTGTGTACGCCGCCATTTTGATGCTCATCAACGTAGTGGAGGTACTGCGCACGCGCAAGTGAAACAACAATGCATTGCGGCTTCTTGCAGACGATCGCTAATGTAATTAGCGGCTCAGTGGGTGTTGTTTATTTTAGCCAATTGAGCATTAAGATAACGACCGCGGCATGGGAGTTTAATCCACTGATCGGCTGGTCGTTGTATCTCCTTCTATTCCTACCTCCATGATCATACTAGGGCCTACCTCAGCGTGTTGGACATAAAAATTGCCAAGGCAAACATGGCAATTATTGTCAGTACGAACGGGGCGGTTCCAATGTTCTTGAAATCCTTCTCTTTCTTGCCAAGACCTCGCATCCACGGCCCCGAAAGAAGAATGAACCAGATTGCACCGAATACCTGCGTAGCTACAGTTGATGTTATTACTGATGCGATAGACATTGTGGAGGGTCTGTGATTAGAAAATAACATTACCAAAAGGCAGAAATTTATTGCTCTACATGATGCGTATATTTTTAAGATCTTGTTAAAACACAAAACAAATGCAAACTATATCATGCTTACAGCCTAATTGGCCAGAAGTGCCTCCCTTCAAAGAAATGGTGGTGGCCCTGTTCCGTCCCAACTTGACAATCGTCCCAACTATAGTTGGGACTGGTCCAAGTTGAGTGTTCAAGTTGGGGTGTCCCAACTGTAGTTGGGATCGCCTACTAGAACTCAACGGGATAGTATGGTGGCCCTGAAGGGACATTGCATATCGCATATGTGTGCGCACACGTATGCAATGTCTTGAAACAATTCGCGAATTTGTGCGCACACGTATGCAATGTCGTGAAACAAATCGTGAATATGTGCGCACACGTATGCAATGTCGTGAAACAATTCGCGAATATGTGCGCACACGTTTCGCGAATGTGTGCACACACGTATGCAATGTTGTGAAACAATTCGCGAATATGTGCGCACACGGTATGCAATGTCGTGAAACAATTCGCGAATATGTGCGCACACGAGTGCGAATATATTTGCGATGTCGTGAATTTTATTGCATACCATGTCGCATACCTTTGGGATGATGTCATAGTTGCGGACAATTTGTTAGTGCCCTAGGGAGTACGTGGCGCTACAGTCAGGCTTCTGTAAGCATGGCTATACAATGTGTACCCAGGAACTTGGCACCAGGCCAAGTCTCGCCAACATATACTTCAGCATATAGCTATTATGTGCTATTACAATCAAGGTCGAGGAGTACGCATGCGCGAGGGTATTTTACGGTCAAACACGCCCTTTATATGTTAGTAGCCCACGTTCGTCCTGGGGAAAAAAATACGCCACCCGCCTCGCTCGGCCTCACAACAATGACTACCGCCGCAATGACTATACCGCTAATCTCACTGTAGGCAAGAAACCCCCTAGATCATTAGACATTTTATTCAAAGGTATGCAACATGGTATGCAATAAAATTCACGACATCGCAAATATATTCGAGACGTGTGCGCACATATTCGCGAATTGTTTCACGACATTGCATATATACCGTGTGCGCACATATTCGCGATTTGTTTTACGACATTGCATACGTGTGCGCATATATTCGCGATTTGTTTCACGACATTGCATACGTGTGCGCACATATTCGCGATTTGTTTCACGACATTGCATACATGTGCGCACATATTCGCGAATTGTTTCACGACATTGCATACGTATGCGCACACGTTTGCGATATGCGATGTCCCTTCAGGGCCACCATAGGATAGCCTCCGCAAAAACGATACAGTGATATCGACCGTGGGGACTGTGACATGCGGTCGGGGAGTGAGGCGGTCGGGGAGTGAGGCAGGGAGCTCCCACTGCCGAGATCAGCGTATGGGTGGGATAAGCGGACTAAATTTGTTTGGTACTGGCACTGAATTTTCAAAACTAAATGAAGTCAGCACTAAATTATTTAGAGTGCTGATTTCGGTCTTGTCACACACTTCACACACACTTCGGCAGCAAACAACTGTTCAATGTTACAATGTATGCCGATGCTGGCTCCACTGCTGTTACCCTATATTATCCAAACTACAGTTGGGACGCCCCAACTTGAATACTCAAGTTGGGACAAGCCCCTCTATATCTATTGTGCCCTAAACTACAGTTTTCGCCTCTGATTTTAAATTCGTTACTGGAATCATGTTCCCGCCCTCACCTACCATTTCGGCATCGCCATGATGTGCTGCTTCACAACTTACCGAATTGTCTTACAGTGGAAACTTGGTTGGTGTTGTCGTCTGCTCACCGTACAGTAGTAATTGGTATGTCGAGTGCAGACTAAGTACTGGAAATAGGTCACTGATATTATGATGCAGTCATGCGCACCCGTACCCACAAAGGTCAAAGCAGATTTACTATTGCCTTTGGTGAAATATCAACAAGAGCATCATGGAACACGAGCGTCCCGCTGAGTGCCCCAAGATTCGACTTTGATTTCAAGTCAAACTACCAGGTCAGTTTAGATGGTGATTTATGAGGCCAACTATCACTCCAATGGCTGCAGTCGAAGTGCAAAACAGAACGTTCTGTCAGGCAAAGCGCCGACGCTCAGAATAAAGTCACATTCTAGCGTCGGCGCTTTGAACTGAGAAGTTCTGTTTTTTTGCACTTCGACTGCAGCCATTGGAGTGATAGTTGGCCTCATAAATCACTTGCTGCCGAGAACGGTCTTTTCTGGTGGACTCATTTCTTCAAAATAAAGTATATTCTTAATTGTTTGATGTATATAGTTTTTAAAGTACTTTTGGCACTGTTTATAAAGCGAGAGCATATTCGGTCTGTTGCATCAAAACAACCTTTGACAAAGATGAAATTATACTCTTCATGGCTGTTGTCGGAGCTTTGACTCCTCTCTCGTATAATATTATGGCAGTTAACCTTCTTTTATTTGCTGCTTCATACGTCGTGTGAACAGGGTTCCGTCAAAGATTAATACTATCATGCAGCTCGTTTCTGATTGAACTTATTGCCCCATCACGATCAGGGAACTTAATTTGACCGATTAGATTCAAACGTGGTGTAATTTGAACAAAATTAGCTATCATGATCTTTATACTGTCACATTACAATTGTTCACGTTTTCTTCGGTTACAGCTATACACTGAGGCCGGGATTGTAGATCTGCCCATCTCCATTTCATGTCCTTGATCTTTTCTATGATGTCTTTGATCTTAGTTTTTTTTTTTGCCTTATACTGGTACTGTCTTTGTCGCGTAGAGAGTCAGTTCGAGCATCCTCCTTTCTCAATAGCTCTCTGTTTTCATATTAATTTGTGTTTCATGTTTTGATTGGATAGCACCTTATAATTTTTTAATTGATGTGCTGAGGACAGGTGTGTGATGATCAGACTATACCCAATGGTACAATCGGAGGACGGGGGGGGGGGGGGGGGGGGGGGGGGGGGGGGGGGGGGGGGGGGTGTCACATCGCTGTGGTTACAATGAGTTGGTTTTTTGCATGCTCTTTATTTAGCAAAGTGTGTCTCAGCAAATTCAACTGATTTTTCTCGATTTTCACAATGTAAACACAATGAATGGATTTTTTTGTGACCCAACATATTTATCATAAAATAAACCCGTAAAAATTAATTTTATTAATTTTAAGCTCAATCAGTCATTTGAGTCACAAGAAAATAGTGGGGGAAAAACCTTAAAGTTTTCACTATTTTCAAACATTGAGTTTCTTGGCTCGCGAGATCAAAACTAGTTTTGTTGTACTCGTTTCTCAAAAGCTATATAGCATTTCAAGCACAAACATTTGAAAGGGAGTTTCAAGTTGTTTAAGTTACCAATAAAAGAATGAATGAATACAATGACTACCAACAAACAAATCAATGGGCGACTGTTTTTGTTTTTTAAGTTACGGTGTTTTTATTTTTTACCCTCGCTCTATTGATCTTTACCAAATCATGGATATATCTCATTGGTGTATGGTCTGACAATGGCAAGACCCATGGCAGGTCCTGTGGGGCTTGCTGGGTCAGTATGACCCGCACCCAGTTAGAGTTAGAATTCTATTTCCCGGGTCGACAGCCTGACCCGGAAATAGGTCAACCCCGTTGGACCCTGGGTTCCTGTGTTTAGCTTGTACCGGCTCCCAAATCTATACCATAAAGCAACAAACCATAACTACCGTGACGGGTGTCGAATAACCGAGGTGGTTTGACAGACTGAGGGCCGCGTTCTCGCTTTGATTTCGTGTCAAAGAAACTAATACTAGGTATTTCGTTAAAAACAACTCATTCCAAACAATGGTAGAAAAGAGGGTGCGTAATGGGGAAGGGGGGGGGGGGGGTAGGTAGATATACCCTTTCACGTGTCGTTGGCATCAGACGTTTTTAACCCTCGAACTTACAAAGTTTTACCACGGAAAATACAGTGTATGAGAAGCAGCCAAATATGATCCCGCCACAAATCAAATACGTCTTTAATGCTCCACGCTCCAACTCTGCCTTGTCCCGCCTTTTTTGCTCTTTGATCGTCTGCAAAAACAAAAATGATAATTAAAGACAAAATAAATATAGCCTATAGGGCCTATAGGCCCTGCTTTCCGGGGAAGGGGGCTTTTGCCTACAACTTCAAACGGAGAGCTATTTGAATCATTTCCCCAATCAAACCACTGGTTCCGTGGTTTGCATATTGCGCGGAGTGTTCCTGAGTTTATTTACGATCTTTATTTTGGAAAGACCGCGCCATCTTTTCGCATGCGCATATTTCTTTAGGCTACACCGTACGGTACATGGGGGGTTAGCAACCAGCGTTTTCAAAAATTTCTTAAAATTAACTTCTTATTATTCTTATTTATTTTGTTAACATGTCCTCAAAACGTGTTCAAGTTTTCATCCGGTCGGTCTGCAAGTATGGTGCTAGGAACACTAACGAAGTTTCAGCTATTTCAAGCAGCGACGTCAGTGACAGTGCAACAAAGAGTGAGAACTAAAAATATATAAATGTTGTCATTAATGGGTTTGGTTTTCTTTGAGGTACAACAATAGCAGTACCCCCACAAACCGGATCCGTATGGATGCTTGAGTACCGCAAGTGTGTGTGTGTGTGTGTGGTTGTTTGATTATTTGTTTGGTTTTTTTTTTTGGGGGGGGGGTTTTAGATACAGTTTTCTCAAACGACTTAATTTTAAAGGAAAAGGGGTTCAACCAATCATATGATGTTTTTTACCTTTATACCAATTGGCTTTACCCGGTATATTACCTTAAAATAAAAAAAATACTACCAATTATTACCATTTTCCCTACTCTTGCCAATCGATCAGCGACATCCCGTGCGTATTTGTCGAAATTGAAGGAAGTGATGGAGCGCTTAAGGCGCTTATGGGCATCATGGGATCCGATGGAGTGCTCCTGGTCCTCGTGGGGCCTGATGTGGCGCTCGTAGGGCTTTGGGGACCTGATGGGGTGAACGTGTGCATTGGAGGACCCGATGAGGCGCTCGTTGGCATTGGAGGACCTGATGTGGTGTTCGTGGGCATTGGTGGATCTGTTGGGGTGCTCGTGGGCATTGGAGGACCTGATGGGGTGCTCGTGGGCAGTGGAGGACCTGATGGGGTACTCGTGGGAATTTGAGGACCTGATGGGGTCATCATGGGCCTTGGGGGGCATGATGGGTGTTTCGTTGGCCTGGGGGTCCTGGTGATTAAGGGTGCGTTCTTCTTTCCTCGTCGATACAGTACTATTTAGACTTGGGGCTGGAAAATTCTTTGAAAAGTGTTCCACAGTAAATGCTGCAAGGCAGAGAAAGGGCATTGTAAGTGTAACATAGTATCTATTATATTTTCTCTGGTTCTGGATGACTTTTGACTCCAAAAGTGCCAGTAGTGGAGTGGAGTGTGGGCATGAACCAAGTATAGGAGCAAAAGCGTATTCTATTTCTAGGCTACAAACTTTGATCATGGGGTTCTCGATGCGAACACTCCTAATACTTCCGGGTCAGAATCGACCGAGTCCGGGTCCCCTGGGCCATATTTCTGGGTCAGTGTTACCCAGGATCTGTCAAAATTACCTAGCCATTTTGTCAAAATTATGCAGATTCCGCGTAAAACAAAACAAAAAACTGCCCCGTGTACAAAAACAAGTCGCCCCTCCAAAATGAAAGAAAATGACCGCTAAAAATAAACGTTCTCCGTGTAGGGCCTAACTAGTCGGTTCCAAGTCTGTGATCGTGGTTTTTAGTCTACCTGATAGCCAACACATTATTGCCTGAAATAGAGCCCTCTTGTGGAATATCAGCAGTCTTTAACCTAGGATCACAAGTTAGAGCAAGTGATAATAGCTAATCTGCGGGGGATGGGAGTTTTGCGTAGCTGATGCAGAGATATAACCGTAATCTCAGACTTGAAATCAAGTCTAGGCCTATATGTAATAAATAACACCTATACTAGACCACTATCCGTTTTGGACTCGGCAATCGGCCGTCGGGTTGAGAAAAAAAAATCACAGAAAAGTGCCACCATGCGGCTGAATAAGGTAGATATTATGCCCCTTTCACACGAGAGCAATTGAGCAAGCGTCCCTTGCAACCTTGCAACGAGATTGGCTGTCAAAGCGTCTGTCACAAGTCAAGAAAAACATAACAGCACCCACGTGGTAAATCCCAGCCATGCTATATTCCATGATATCCTCCCCTGTACCATAACACACAGTCTAGAAGGGGTGTCAATCAACAGGGGTCTATGACTTGGGTCAGTGGGGCTGAGAAAAAAGAAAAAAAAAAATTCCCATTGGGCCTGTGCATTAGTTTGTACACAAAGCAATGGCCGCCTGGTTAATGTCAATGACACCGAGGTCACGCGTGTGGTCGCCAAAAGTCCTGGATCCATTGAGTTGATTGAAAACATCTGTTCCCCAACTAACTGGGAGTCCTGGGATGTCTTGCTGTCATTTCTGCGGTTAGAAAATGGGAGATAAGCCCTTGCAAGCCCTCTTAAGTGATTTATTATGTGTGACAGTCTGAGTGGCGGCCATCTGGAGCCGTGTTACGTAAGAACAGGTGCCTCGTCGGAAGGTTTTGTAGCATGGTTGTAAAATTTTACAAAATGTACCTCGTGTGAAAGGACAACAACTTTTACACTGACCAGGGTCCCTTGTAAAATCTTGTCCAACAATGCTACATTTTATGTCAGAGGTCCGGACCTACGACAAAATCTTCCGCTAGCGGAAGTTTTGACCAAGGACTTGTGCGAAATCATCGTGTGAAGGGAACCTTTGTTTATTGAACGACGTCCTGGGCGAAATGGTAGACGCGCATAGTTTGGAGGTGCGTAAACACATTAACCATTCCTTTTGTGCACGTTTTGTCATCAGTAATGTCTCCATACCAAACTGACCACTGATGTGGCAAAATGTTTGCCAATTAAAAAATAAATGAGACAACATGAAGCAGTTAGATAGTCACAAAAAATACTGTTTTTGACTAGTTTGTAATTTAAAGAGATTTTGAGAAACGATCACAATGATGATGTAGGCTTGTACGTAAGGAAATGTATTCGTGTCCGGGTATTCTTAGTCGTCAGGAAAGTCTGGACGTATAAACCCTCAAAATTATGTGGCAAAATGTTTTCCAATTGAAAAATAAATCAGACAACATGAAGCAGTTGGATAGTCACAATAAAATACTGTTTTTGACTAGTTTATTTTGAGAAACGATCAAAAGAGACAAACGATCACATGATGATGTATGGGTATGCCTGTACATGTACGTAAGGAAATGTATTCACGTAACGCAGGCGTTGCGCGCCCACATATTCAACAAGTTTACATGACAAATTCATAATGTTAAACCCACTCACCCCGACAGTGTGATGCAACTATAAGAGAAATCATCAAAATGGAGAAAATGTTTCTAATCTTGACGACATTTTTGCAAAGACTCATTTTGCCAAAGTTCCTGCAGCAATTCTGAATCACTTCTATATCTAAACGACGTCTTTTGTCTTCGCTCTAATAAACAACTGCTCACACTGGCATGGGTTGGGCATATATCTGCAGAACGCTCGGTCAGACGTTCGAAGTTCACGCGCAGGATGAATGTGTCGCGCGCACTGTTTATTCTGCCACCTCAGACCCCATGCATAACACGAAACGCTACAGGGGAGGACGCTGAGGTCACGCGCACGTTTTTACGCACAAAGGGCACATTTCGTCCAATGATCTGCCTCAGTTGGCCACACGGAGGGCGCTTTTTAGAGTGTGACGTCATGTACAAGGGTTTCCTTAACGTGTTAAAGCAATGTACGTGGGACCAAATGCGTCCAAAAAATGTTCGAATATTATGCGCTGAGACTTGCACGGTCTGTAGACCCTTTGCACAACGTGAAACGCACTTATTTCCGCACATGATCGCGCCCTTCCATTTTTTGCAGTCAACACTGTATTTGTGTGCACAGTTTGACTCCCAAATGGCGAAAAGGACAGGCGCGTTCAATGCGCTACGCGTTGTGCGAGGGGCGCCCTCCCGATCTGTCAAAAAAACATAGAGCGTTTGAATAACACCCAGTGCCGCGTGTGAGCTTCATACGTCCGAGTCGCGCATCCAGGACCGGCGGTCCAACCAAGCGAGCGTTATTTATTTAGCAGTCAGTCTGCGTGCTGTGTGTGTTGAAAAGAAGTGAAAAGACCGGCGTTCCAGGGGTCGATTTCACAAAGCACTAAGATCCATCTTAAGATGAGTTATCAGTATTACCATAGTGATTTGTATTGTGACATCACTCTTTGCTAAGCAACTGCGATGGATTTGCAGTTACGATCAATCTTAACTCTTTGTGAAATCGAGCCCAGGTGTGACTAGTGACTCAGAACTGTTGCGGGAACTTTGGCAAAATGAGTCTTTGCAAGAATTTAGGCAATATTAGAAACATTTTTTCTATTTTGATAATTTCGCTCATAGTTGCATCAAACTGTCGAGGTGAGTTGGTTTTAATATTATGAATTTGTTCGTGTAAAATTGTTGGCTGTGTTTGTACGTGTGGGTGCGCGCCGTCTGCGCTACGTCACACGTGTAAACTTTTCCTGTTGAAAATTAGTACCAACAAGCTTGGGTCTGGTGTACGTATACAGGCAGGTCTACAGTACATTTAATCATATCTATGGATTTTTTTAAACTACATACTAGTCCAAAACAGTTTATTTATTGTGAATATGTATCTCCTGCATGTTTTCTGATTATTATTTTCAATTGGTAACATTTTGCAACGTAATTTTGAGGGTTTATACGTCCAGCCTTAATTTGGGCCATTTTGGTATGAAGACATTGCAAATGTCAAGTATAGATGAATTGCACGGCCGCTGTAGAACCAAGGCCTTGAGTTGTCCAACTCATTTATACAAACACAAAAAAAACAAAACCCAGAGTACAATTCTTCTCAAGTAAATAACTGTTTTATTATGTCTCTCTCACTCATGTGGTCTGGTTGCCTGGTAACCAGCATTTAATACTACTCTGTTAGATCGGCTGGTTAGAAGTTGACAATGTTTGCATTCTATTAATAGCAGTTCCTCCCTCTGAAGTAACCCTCCCTGGCTTCAGTTGGGGGGGGGGGGGGGGGCAATTTTGTTTACACTACATATGTTTTTACTCTGCAACTTTTTCTTTTGGTTTGTAAAATATATTATATTCCATTTACAATGCCGTTTCTCTGACTTTGCAGCATTTACGGTGGAACAATTTTCAAAGAATACTCCAGACCCTAGTTTAAATATGACTGTTTCAAGGAGGACACAAAAATGCATCCTCAATCACAGGGACACCCAGGCCAACGCACCACCCATCGTGCCTGCAAAGGCACACGAGCACCCAATCAGGTCCCAGGAGGACCAGGAGAATCCGATCAGGTCCCCCAAGGTCCACAAGCGCAACATCAGGTCCATTACCCGAGCGCAAGCAACGAAGGATCCTTTACATAAGAGAAAGGTAATTTTTATCATATTTTTTTAAAATTTTGTTTCGTTTTGCATTAGTCAGTGGCCATTTCAAAATAGGCCTCCTTTTGGCTTCTGAGAATGCCCACATTGGTTTGCTCCGTATCCATTTCGTTATGTGTTTTTTCTTTTCATCATAAATTTGTTCTCAATCAGTTCTTGAATGTCTTTGATTTAAACAATTGTTCTTAATTTGTTTATTCTTAAAGAAATAAATGTCGATTTAAATTGAAATTTAATTGAAAAATAATAATAATACTGGGTTCTTATAGCGCTTTATCACACCCGGTGGGTATCTCAAAGCGCTCAGTATGTTTCTCCCCTACAAGACGTCTTCGGAGCTTCGTTTTGTGAGACCTATTACTTTACATAACACCATGTAGGCCTAATGGTTTACAAGTTGCTGTGGTGCAATATGCAGCCAATCAAACCAGGAACACTGGGGCGAATCCCTTCTGTTTACGATAAGTGCACTGGTGGTTCTTTTACGTGCATTACATCACACACCGGATACGACTGGGACTCGAACCCACACTCTGCTGATCAGAAACACCAGAGCTCGAGTCAAGTGTTCAAATCTGCTCGACCACGACACGCATAACTTTGGTCAATAAAAACAAAATAAAAGAAGCCGTCACACGCATCATACACATGCAAAATTGAAACAGCCCCCCCCCCCAAAGGAAAACAAAAAAACAAAAAAAACAACAAAAAACGAAAAAATCCAAACAACAACCAAAACAACATGCAAGAAACATACACTCTAAGAGACACTAAACTGATAACGGGCACTAAAAAGTGATTTTTATTTTTTATTTTACACTAAAATGTATAAATATTTCCAATTATGTGCCTTTTACTTGCCCTCCTCCCCCACAGGTTTTAAGTCTTCGCGCTTTCAAGTGAAATGTTTATCATGTTTTCCCCCAAAATTTTACTATACGTGATTGTTATTATGTCTTTAATTATTTTGTGTCTGTGCAGGAGACGCCCTTTTTCATGCAATTATTGAACAAATTCAAGTTGGAAGGCGAGAGAGAGCGTGAATGTAAGAAGACATATTCTATTTGTTTCTGGGTCATGTTTGCCTGCTTATTATGCACTGTTTTTTCCGTGGTAAAACATTATCAGTTCGAGGGCTAACTGTTCGTCCCCCTCAAAAAGCTCTGATGCTGACGACAAAATGAAGGGGGGGACCTACTACCAGCCACCCCACCACCACCACCACACACCCTTTATTCTCCTATTGTTTGGAATTAGTTGACTAATTGACTTCAGCGAAGTTTTGTTCCCTTTACACAAAATCAAAGCGAGGACGCCCTCAGTCTGTCAAACCATCTCAGTCGGCTACTCGCCACCTCACAGTACTGGTTTGTAGGAGTTGACTTTGTTGCTCTATTGTTTGATTTTCTTAAACAATCTTCTCTAGGGTACAAGTTGAACAAAGAAATCACATAGGAAAGCACAATTATTTCTCGCATTTTTTTTTTTTTAAGAGGAAGGGAAATGAACAATTACATTAGACCATTTTTAACGTAGGGTTAGAGACTTGTAATTTTTTCCCCACTCACATGAAGACTCTATCTAATGGAAAATAAGTACATTACAAAATTGAATTGCACTTCTCTTCCTCTCGAATTTGGCGATTTGGGCTATATAAAAAGCGTTTGAAACCGTTTGGTATGAATGCGTATGGTTCTAATGCATTTCCCGACAGGCAAGATACTATACTGGTCATGTATGGGAAAATTTACAGTTTGTGTCATATTTTTCACATAAATTCAAGAGTTACTTTAGTAACAGCTGTACACCTTTTGAGATGTCCCCCCTTTCTGTATATAAAAGGTTGAGAAAAATCAGACAGTGCAATCTCCATAAAACATAAGATTTATTGTTTTCTTCCATTGAGTTGCGTATACAAACTGTGCCTGCAGGAAGTCCAGGATCTGTGGTTCTTTTGTAAACATGTGTCACATGGTTTTCTTTTTACTTTGTGAACTAACACGGCCCGAGAGCCAAATTGTTGGCTCTTCACAATGGAGATTATCACATAGTCTGCTCCCAAGAATTTTGTTAATGTACGTTTTCACCAATCAAAAACCTATTTTTCGGTAATCTTTTCCCCAGGTGTCTCTGGATGTAGGCTACACTGCGATATAGTGTTTGTTTTGTAACCCCCCCCCCCCCCCCCCCCCCCACACGGTATTTTTTGTTTACCTACTATACCTTGCTAAAGTGACACAACTAAAGGGTAAAATATTAGCACAACGGTGTTGGGCAAGATAAAATTATAACCAATATCTGGGTAAGAATTGTACACAGCCCTGGTTAAACTTTGGGTTGGGTAAGAATTACCCAACGTTAATTTGTGTCATGCAGGGAACATGGTTTTTCTGGGGTAAACACTATCTTTACTCTATATTGGGTAAACAATTGCACAGGGCTGAGTAAATTCTTACCCATCCTAAGTTGGGTAAACTTTTTACCCAATCTGACAACCATTTATGTTCCCTTCGTAACCTCAAAAAGGTAAGAATTGTTTCCAATATTTTTTACAGTGTACGCCAGGAAAGTCGCCGACCGATTGGCACTTCATGGTAAAAAGGTAGTTATAACAATATGAGGCCGTATCCGAATTGGCGGCTACAGCTACGGCTACGGCTGTTGCTAAGGGTGTTGCTAAGGACGTCCTATACTTCAATGCACAATGACGCGGAAATCTAGCCGTAGCCGTAGCTGTAGCCGCCAATTCGGATACGGCCTAAGTATCATTATTAGGAGACTTTTTAGCGCAATACAGCACCATGTTAAAAACAAAACAATAGGGAGAACAATCGAATAAGCCACACAAAATTCAAGTGAGCAAGAGCAGAGAGCTGGTGGAGCTGGCCCCAATTTCATAGAGCTTTTTAAGCACAAAGGGTAGAGCGAAATCCCAAGTAAATGCTTACCAACAACAAAAATAAGCTAGAGATTTAGTGTTTGTAAAAACAAACACTAGGTGTTCGGGTATCATTTGTGGGCAGTGCTATGTTAATGTGTACAGAGATTGTTTGTAGTTTTGAGTTTCCAAAAAAGTAGCTTGCTCTATGGTTAGACACGGTTAACGTGTGTTCAGTGGAAGTTCTTTTCACGTGCTTTAAATGCGGGTCAATATAATACGTTACTTTTAACGTCCGATTGCGACCAGAAGTTAAAGTCAAATTAGTATTATCTCTGTGCAAAATTTTGAGAAGGCTCAAGGTTCTACAACCTGGTGTAAATAATTTGACTTAAGTACGAGTAGTTCTTTAGATATAAATTATTGAAATATTTGAATTTTCAACTTCCGTTTTTAACCGGAAGTCAAGGTCAAATTGGGTCACTCTTTATGTAGCCTTTGTTGGGTTTTGTCCAAGACCTGTCCGATGATGTATAGATTGTACAAATCCATTCAGTAGTCAATGAGTTATGATTTTTTGAAATATTAAACTTTGATTTACTGTAATTCGACAGCTGATGACGTAATCATGACGTCACAACTTACTCAGCATCTCCTCTGTATGCAAAGTTCATCAAACATGCGTTTGCTTGCGGACAAAGCCCAGTGAGAAGAAAAAATAAAGGAACAATAACAAAGAGTTGTTCGGGCTTATTGCCCGAACTCCTAAAAATTACCGGCGAAAATACTGTGTCACATGTACAAAATCTGCAACTGGTGTCCTGCTTATTTTTGCCTAGCCGAAAACTCAATGTAAGCTTTATGTTTTTTGTTTATAAGCAGCTCTATGTGTAATACACCGATCCATTGAGCCCCGCCCATTTCTCATTGACCAATCACAGCCGCGAAATCTGATCACTATTTGAGCCGTTTGGTGATCTTTGCTCTAATGGTGATCAGGTTTCGTAGTTGTGATTGGTCAACTCGTAAGGAGGCGGGGCTTAATGGATTGGTCTATTGGGACCTGCAGTGTATCTCAGAGTTCATTACATCAATGTGGACTTAAGCTTGCTATAAACAATGAAGGTATCTCAATTGCCTGACCACATTCACAACTTGACTTCGGGCCGGGGGGGGGATACTTTTTTCTGAACCTTTTACAGAAAAAACCCTTAAATGAAAACACTTATATATTTTAGGTCTCTGACTTTGCTGCACTGTCACTGACGTCGCTGATTCAATTAGCTGAAACTTTGATAGTGTTCCTTGCACCATACTTGCAGACCGACCGGTTGAAAACTTCAACAAGTTTGGAGGACAATGTTAACAAACAAAATAAGAAAATATGAAGTTAATTTTCAGCAATTTGTGAAAACATTTGTTTCTATGCACATGCGAAAAGATTGAGCGGTCTTTCCAAAAGATCTTCCCTTTTTCCCAAATAAACTCACTATGTGACACTACGGAATCAGTGGTTTGAGTGGAGAAAGGATTCAACAAATAGCTCTTCGTTATTAAAGTTGTAGGCAAAAGCCCCCTTCCCCGGAAAGTAACTGCTATATTTACTTTGTCTTTAATTATCATTTTGTCTTCGCAGACGATCAAAGAGCAAAAAAGGCGGGACAAGATAGAGTTGGAGCAAGGAGCATTAAAGACGTATTTGATTTGTGGCGGGATCATGTTTGGCTGCTTCTCATACACTGTATTTTCCGTGATAAGACTTTGTCAGTTCGAGGGCTAACTGTGCATAATCTCAAAAACAGTCTGAGGCCAACATAAAGTGTAGACCTACCCCACCCCTTGCCACACACCCTTTGTTCTCCAATTGTTTGGATCATAAGCTGATTGTAGAGAAATACCTTATAGTTTCTTTGACTCAAAATCAAAGCAAGAACACTCTCAGTCTGTCAAACCTCCTCGGTTACTCGCCACCTCACGGTAGTGGTTTGTGGCTCTATGGTTAGATTTTCTTAAGAAATCCTACGGTACCGATTCAAGTTGAACAAGGAAAACCAATAGGAAAGCATTTTTGCAATGGAAAGCCACTTTCGTCAGCCCCGTAGATCTAATAGAGAGATAAACGCCCTAAAAAACTCACAGGTCAGAATTGAACTAGATTCTGGGTCCCAGGTTGGTTGACCTATTTCCGGGTCAGGCTGTTGACCCGGGGAAATCTTTAAGAGAGAAATATAATTCTAACTCAGATTCTGCGTCAATTTGACTCTTTTCCGGGTCATTTGTGGGTCAGGCCCCACAGGACCCGGGTTCGGGTCAATTCTGACCCGGAAGTTTTTAGAGTGTCTTGCCATTGTCAGACCATGCATACCATTTAGTTATATCCATGATTTGGTATTGACCATCAGATGGGGGGAAATAAAAACAATTGTGTTACCGTAATTTAACAAAAACAGTAACAAATTTCTTTGTTTATTCATTGTTTTAATTCATTCATTTATTGGTTACTATGTATAAACAATTTGAAACCCTTTTTCTGCACTATGCAGGAATATTAAGATTCTAAAAACTAAAGTAAAACAACGACAACAACAACAACAACATTTTTTATCAGACAATTTTTGTTTGGAGACCTGTGTCCTCTTTATGAATGGTATGCCTTGTTTACGGTAATGAAAATTGAGAAAATCTATTGATAATTTAAAGCATGACGAGAACCGACTTTTAATCACAGATATTTGTAACCCCCTGGTTATCCGGTCGGACCATCGATTAAAGTCCGATCATCACATAACATAACATAACAATAACAATGTATATGAGGCGCTATCTATCCCATCAAGAAATTAAACACAAATTAATAACAAAACAGAGCTCCGGAAAGGAAGTTGTAAAGTGATAAACACAGAAACCATCTGTCACCACTTTGCGTGGCCAAGTTCTGTTGTTGAAAACAATAAAAAGCAACACCTTATACTTCATAGGAATTTAGGCACACTCAAATTTTAAGAACCTTCTAAAATGCTAATTTCTCGACTTTTACATTATTCCAGACGGAAATATCTCTCGGGAGAATAGGCACTGGCTTTTGCCTAATGAATACAGCTTCCGGATTGAACTAAAAGTGTTTGAGAACCACCTAGTATCCTACATTTTACAGTCAGGTACAAAAATAGTCAAACATCAATTCAATAGATCAAATTAATTTACGCAAGAATAACAGAGCCATTGAAGTGTTAATACATACACAGCAAAATGGCGGGATGCAATATATTGATGCATTTGTTGTCATAAGCTTGAAATACAAATGCTTTTATGATTTGTTACGGATTTCCAAAGAACGGGTTGACCCTGTTGTAGTGGCAGCCTCCCCGGGGTGGCTGAAAGTCGAGCACCGCTCCAGAGAATCCCCCGTCATCTGCAAGGAGGCAGGAGATGTATGTCTCAGGTATGCAACCAACACACCTGGCGAGATCAAAATAAGAAATGGAAATGTGAGTGGATAGTTGTGGGAAATTGGAAAACAAGACACAAAAGAGAGCACTGTTTCCAACTTACCTGCAGTAGTCGTCCCTCCCATCTTGATTGACATCTCTCATGTACCACGTGTCCATGTGACCTGCATCAAACCAAGCCCCCGTACTGTTGTAGTTGTACTCTCCGGCTTCCTCCATGCCTGCCAGTGCGCATGACAGGAAGGGCGAGGTACTTTGACGATTCCATACGGATACCACCCTGGATAGAGAGTCACATTTTTTTCCGGAAGGTGAGAGTAATATACTACATATTATAATATGAAGGTGATTCAGTGAAGGCCACCAACTTCTGGAATACAGTGGAAAACAGAAAAGCAAAGAGCAAAAAGGTGCCCCGAGTCGTTACTGAATTCATCATTCCAAAGTGGGCCATTTTGGACGTTAGATGGCAGCAGACTTACCAGGTAAACTCATTGTTCTCGTTAATGTGCGCATTCTCAAAACTACGTAAACTTGGAAATGTAGTCTGCTGACCCCTAGCGTTCAAAAGTCTTAATAGCAGATCACGGGCAGACAGCGTTATAATACGTGTGACGTCAGTGCAGGGAGTCCTTACCTGCAGTAGTCATTAGCCGCTCCTTGTCCCTGCACATCAACCCAGCCACGGAACAGCGATGGCAACCCTAGATCACTGATTTCATAACGACGTGCTGCTACCATGGAGGTCCGGCTTGGGACATCTTCTGATTTCTCGTCATCTACCAGTGCGTCTGCCAAAAAAAGAAAACTTTCAACAGATTAGGTGTCTTGTCGGAGTAAACGGAAACTATGTATAGAAAAGTGGGTTATTATATAGATACAAAGAAGGGTACACGTCACTGTGATACCTCCTGCATAGCAAGCTCCAGTCTCTCGACGTGGCAGTTTCTCACACCGGAGTGCTTCAGGCCAACTGAAACCAAACTTATTCATGAGCTCGCTACATCCACTCCTAGCTTTTTCACACAGCTCTCTGCATGGGACACGTAGGGTCGGGCTGGAACCATCATCAACACACCTGAAGAAACGAGAGAAGATCTTCCCATATAGAAAATATTGAATCCAATGATTTGGGGGTTTGGAGTTACATGAGCTGTGCAAAAATCCATAAACTGAAGTATTCTCATGATTGCAGGAAAATGACTTCCCAAATCTAAAGAGGGATCGGAGGTTTGGATTCTATACTAATTAATGCTGCTATTGATATTCTTCGAACAAACTTAACAGAAGAGCACCATTATCCACACGTCCAGAATGCCTGATTAAAATGGAGCCAAACTATTTCAAATTATATTAGGAATTGAGTCGGCCAGAACTGAAAAGCTATCTTGGGTGTATTTGAAGATTGATTGAGTCAAGTAAATGTCATCAAGTTGATCAAGAGAACATAATTGAGTCTCAAGAAAGTTGAGATACCTGGGCACATAAACCGCACAGAGGAAGTTCCGAAGATACGGAGAGCACTGAACTTTCACCAAGGGGTAAAACTGATACATCTCTAGCCCTGCGTCTTCCTGGGTGGTCATGTTCAGATAGTTAGGCATGGTTGTCTTTGTGTAGCCGATGTCGGGTGGACAAATCGAAATGATGATGTCTTCGCATTGGTTGGTGGCAACGGCTGGTAAGTCTGCAAACATTTAATATTATGATGTGAAAAAACCATTAATATGCATTTTTTTCGGGATTAGTGCCAAGTGTGTGTTCCTTACACCTTACACATTGAACTGTAATGACAGGGAGTACGGGACACTGGTCGAGCATGCCCAAATATGGGGCAACCTCTTCCTACTCATTTCTTAAAAACCATCCAAACATAATATTCTTGTATTGTTCAAATGTATTCTTACTGATGTGAAAAACAATGCCCAATACAGTTAAACTTGCTGTAAAAGGTGGTCTTGGTTTTTGCAATAATTACCCTACGGAAGTCAAAGAGTAGGCAGTGAGAGCCTCAATCGTCAGAGAACACTATAGACGTTTCAACTACCGGCAACCGTGAGTTACTTCGTGTTAGCGCATAATGAAAATGGTTATTATACCTCCGTCATAGCAGGCTCCCGTTTCTCGAAGTGGAAGTCTCTCACATGCGAGGCTTCGGGGCCATGTGGAGCCACTCTCCTTCAGGATATCGACACAGCCACTCTTAGCAGCTTCACACAACTCTCTGCACGGGACACGTCGGTACGATGCTGGGTCGCCCTCGAAACATCTGAAACAAATTCGTGTAAAGCAACACAAAAAGGGACTCGTCACTCGTCACTCGTCACTAGTATATTATTAATTGATTCGCAGAATTGTGTTGCTAGGTCTTTGGAGAAATTTGGTTTTAACGGACGACACATTCAATTGATCTAGTTTAATGTCATTCTTTGCATTAGCCGCCATAGTGCCAGAGGGGAAACAATGACACTTGTGTGTCCACCACCGGCAAGGGCTGTGCGTGACGTCCGCCTACAGCCTATTTCACGATGCCCATTTTTGTAGATTCCTAATTCGTCAAGTGGATTCCTTATTCGTCATTGGAACTCACCAATTAGGATACCTTTTGTTGCTGCGGACGTGGTAGTTTTCAAGCAAAAAGTTAGTGTGTATTTTTTGTAAGTGCAAAGTCTAGCTAACATTAAGTCCTAATTAAAATATTTTGTGCGTTTATTAAATTAATAAAGTAGGTCTCAAAAGACCTCATCAAGGCACTTTATACAACAATTTGCAACGCTGTCACGTCTATACGGAGTAGCTAGCAAAGCCATGCAGATACCACAAGTACAATATTGTTGCTCATTTTGGTATGTTCCTTTTTTTAACTGAGTGGAAGGTGCTATTGGAGTTTGTGGCGTTGCACAAAGGGGTCTACACTTTGCCATAGTTCTGCAAGGTTGGCAGATTGATAGTGAATATAAAACATTTTTTGATAAAAACATAGATACCCACCGCGGTACAGTAACCGCACAGAGGAAGGTCCGAAGATACGGAGAACAGTCGCTGTCCAATAATGGGTAAACTAAAGATTCTAAATATAGCCGAGCGTCAGTCTGGGCTGTCATGTTCAGATAGTTTGGCATTCTTGTCTTTGTGTAAGGAATCCCGGACTGACACATCGGGATACCGATGTTTTGGCACTGTTGGCACTTGGCTGTGACGACTTCAGGTTCGGCAGACATACCTAGCAATTAAAAACAGCAAACTATCATATGACTTATATATACAAATTAAAGACGGTGAACTGGTAAACATCACACAACAAGTAAATCGATTCATTCAATCTGAAATCTCACTAGTTAAGCCCGGTTCATACTTCACACGGAAGCGAAAGCAAATTTCCTTGCGTCACAAGCGGTAAAACGGCGCGTATCGATTATTGCGTCACCCAAAGTGACTTCGCATTTGCTTTCGCGTGAAGTATGAACTGTGCTTTACAAGGTTAACACCGGTTCCTGTTCGGAGATGCTGACATACTGTTAAAGTTGGAAACCGCTAAGATAAACAGCATAAATCAAATTTTATAATCATCCTTGACGCTGAAGCAACTTTGTTTCATTGTATTAACAAGTTGCCCGTCTAAGCTGTCACTTGTTTATATTATTACTTGATACACATAATTTTAAGCACGAGTTATTTTCTTTTCAGAGTCAACAAATTGATCACTAAATAATGTATTTTTTGTAACAATGAAGAGGAGACTCTTTGTTCATCTGCTCATGTGCCGCTACAATCTCCTTGTGGATTGCAGTTGTTTCGTGGATCAAGGACAACACAAATTTTAACATCATCCTAGACGATGCAAAGCATTTTTGTGTGTATTAATTTGCCAGTCCATTTATAAATTGAAAATTACTAAGGATACACCATATAGGCCTATTTTGCAGCTCTCAAAAAGAACTTAAACTACTCGGGGGTGTATTTATACACACCAGTAACAACAATGATATATTTCTGCCATAAATGAGATTTGTTTCTGTATCTGACCCATTTCTGGGCCTAGCTGACACGGAAAATGTTTGAAGAGTAGGATTTTAACTCGGATTCATTGCGTCAGTTTGACCAATTTCTGGGTCATTTTGACACAGATTCCTGGTCAGGCTGACCTCAAAAGGGGTCAGACCCCACGGGACCCGGATCCGGGTCATTTCTGACCCGGAAGTGTTTAGAGTGTATACGAAACTATTGTGTGGATTGATTTGGGAACAACGCCTTGTTTGAAATCCTTTGAAATCCTCGATCACATTACTTTGTATACAAATTGAATCGTCATTTATGGTGTTTTTGGGGTCTGTTTGTTTATTTATTTATTTATTTATTTGCTAGTTTGAATGAAGATTTGTATTTACCGGGTTCGCTCACGCACTTCCCCGAACTCCTCCTGGGCAAATTCTGACAGTCCGGCAAAGGCAGACGGGTTTTGAAGAACTGTGCGAGGGGCGGGCACCTCCGGTGAGCAAAATAGCAAGTTTCCCTGCACGGAGGAATAACCACTCCTTCCTCGGTGCAAGACGGCAGGTAAGAAGCACACAGGAACGCGTTCAGATTGCCGTCGCAACCCACAGCGAAAAGCTGTGAGAAGATTGCCAGGTTTCTCTCCACGTTCTCTATTGTCTGAGCGTGCGGGTGGTCTGGCCAGAAAGGGTTAGGTAGGGCTGCCCTGGTGTGGTTCGGGCACAACTCCACGGAGACATTCGTACACGACCCTTAAAATAAATTAAATTGAACGTTGCGAGATATCAACAGCAAAGCATAACTCCGGTTAAAAAAATAAATAAATAATGCAAACAATACTATTACACGGAAAACCTGATGTTCGGTTGGCGTAGTGGTATCTCTGCAGTGGATTGGGTTTCAGTCCCTACCTAACTTCGTGGGTTTTCCCTAGAATAATTCTCTGGGGTTTCCTCTCACATCTAAAACTGAAACTTCCTTCCTTGTCTTCTCTCCATTGGGTTATGGCTAACACAGTGATGAAGTTCACTTTTCTGAGAGTGGCTGCACTGAAATGAAATTATATGGTAAACCAGTGCACTCATATATACTATGTTCCTTGTTGAGAGTAGAGATTATGTGCCGTGGATTGGGCTGATGCACCCTGGCCCAGTCTCATTGGAGGGCTACGGTGGGATGCCGATGGGATATTTTTAAATTTTGGTATACAAGTTTGCCCTAAACGAGGCTTAAAGCCACTCTTGGTAGGGGGCTACCAGAAGAAAAATAAACCGATGGGAGCTGAAAGTAGCAATTGATAATCCTTTTTGATGGAGGGAAACATGCACTAGGCAGGTGGTTAAACCTAAGAGATGCAGTGCGTGGAATAAAGCTGTTGGAATGGCTTTGTTCTCCATCTCAGCTAAGCTTGATTGTATGTGTGAACAGAAGCAGAAAGCCTGGTTTCACACTCAAACATCCTGGCAGAAGGAACCAAGCCGGACACACCTGGTGCCACATTTACCATGAAAAAATATTTGCAGACAAGACAGAGGCTGGCTACAGACCTACGGTGGGAAAGAGGGAACGTTGATCATTGTGGTCATATCACAAGATTAAAATAGGTTTAGATGGTGACTTACAATTTGATCCGTATGAAACCTTGTAAATGGAGGTACCCATGCCCGAGGCGCTATCTCCAGGGTCGTCTCCAACTGCCTCGAGCATGTATCGCATCCTCGGTCCTTCGCCGAACCCGTTCACCAGAGACAACTCCAACGGGTAACTATCTGGACGGTCGAAAGTTTCAAGACATGTAGTCATAGTGTAGTGGGGATTAGAATTTTTTAAACGGCAAATGTTGGACTTCGGGCCCGTGGTGTCGTTGGAGCGAATGAGGACGCCGAACTTTGATATATGATAGGTCGAGTGTGGATGGAACTCTAAAGAAGCACTGTTGTTTCTGAAGCGGGTGGCGCTGTTTAGAAGTGGTGTGTCTACTGGTGGGTAGAGATGTTCAGCTGTGAACAAAATTGTACAAGCCAAAAGGTGAATGACATTCAACATGAGGAAAGGGTACAGCAAAGGTGACGTAAACTTTTCTAGACACCCAACCCGGTCAAACTAGTAAAAGTGTTTTCTTGGAGGCTTTTATGACGGGAAGTCAAAAAGAACTTTCCTGCCGCAAACGATCAGAGGATGTATCGCATTGATCAAAATGTCGATTTTTTTTCACCGTCATTGCCTCTCGTTTCAGAACGAAACCAGTGTGGAACGCCATCGATCGCGCGGCCTTCTGCATCGATCGCACGGCCTTCTGCATCGATCGCACGGCCTTCTGCATCGATCGCACGGTCTTTCGCATTGATCAATCGACCCTTTTCATGAATCGATCAGCGTTTTCAATCGATCAATTTATGAAATATGACCCGAGGAAAAAAGACCGATAAAAGTACACTGCGGAAGAACGCGCGTGAGGCGTATATACGCACCAATGTAAGTTCATCGGTCTTTTATCGACTATATTTATCGGTCTTATTTTATGGATCGATCGATTCAAAACACCGATCGATTGATGAAAAGGACCGATTCATCGATGCAAAAGACCAATCGATCAATGCAAAAGATCGATCGATGTGTTGATCGGATTTCTGCCCCATTGGCGTTCCATAGCAGCCAAAGTTACAAACCAGTACAATTTCCAAAATGTCACATTATTACCTGTCAGACAATCGACTTGGTCCTCCTGGAGGTAGTGCTTAGAGCAATCAAACACGGAAAGCCGACGGAGACCAAGTTTGCGAGCTACATGGCGGCATGTATGCCATACTTCCCGGCAAACCTCAAAGCAGGGAAGAAAAAATTGCCGTGGAGCACCGTCTTGGGCGAGCTTGTTCTGGATGATATTGGGTCTCGGTAAGTGGGCGATGCATAGAAAACGTCCAAGAACGTCTGAACAACCGGAGTCCAACATACCTGATAAATGTAAAAAACAATGTTAAAAACAATGTTATCTTTAGTCCCCGATTTAGTCAGTAATTGTTGCCACGTTTGCGCCAGACCTACTGATAGTGGTACTAAATAAACTATACCTTGAAAGTAATTGATAGTTTCGCTGAGCTCACTCAGCCGAAGTTGCTCGATATACTGAGGGTCCGAGGTGGGAATATCAATGCCTTCATCTTTGCACAGCTGCGGGATGTCGAGTTGACTCGATGCACCTTTAGAATAAATAAATACTCGTAAATTATCAATGAGCTGTTAGTAGGCGTTCCAATTTTCAAACCGTCTTGTAAACACGTGCGCGTTGACGCATGGTGGCGCAACGTCTCCTATCCAGTCAGTAGAGATCAAAGGGCTCCCCTGTTACTGTGCAGTGCGCATTTTAGGCAACATGCCTGTGAGTTTTGACTCACAAAATGGCAGACCAGTAGACCGAGTTACTACCTGTGACGTCAGTGAGCAAGTTGCGCCCTCTTTTCAAAATATACACGCGTATACTATCAAATAAAATATGAGTACTATAGGATGCGTTCGATTAGCTTCCCCGGGTCGACCCAGGTCTTCCCCCGGTGCGTTCGAATAGCTTTGACGTCATTCGCGGGGCTCACCCGGGTCAGCCCCAAGTGCCCTGCTTGTGGAGCGGGTCACTGGGGCTGCCCCTGGTTCATGACGTCACGGCGAAAAACTTTCTCAATGGCCACCATTTTGTTTGTAATTCAGCGGGACATTTTAGGAAGTTCGACGCACATTTTCGCCATTACAACAGCGTTTTTGTGAGCAATAAGTATTTTTTATTCGAAGCCGGGTACCTTTGTATCAATGTGGGGTTGTACAAATTGTTTAACGTTGCAGTTTTACCTTGAGAATAATTATTTTACGATGTTTTCGTGAATCCACGGAAAGTATCGGACATACGGCACAAAATGGAAGTAGTTCCGGTCGGCTGTCCCAAGATGCATCGGTGTGAATGCTGGGGGAAGTTGGCGTTCGATTAGCTCATGGTTAGGGGCTCACCCGGATGAGCAAACCGGGGTCGACCCGGGGAAGCTAATCGAACGCACCCATAGATAGGTTGCAGTATGACGTAAGTCGGCCATCTTTACGGGCAATTTGGAACACACGGTCATGCGTTACGCGTGAGAACGGCGTGCAGCACGCACACATTTCACAAAACTCATTGCATGATTGGTTAGTGAATGACGCGGCTGCGTTAATAATTTGAGCGCTTGACGCGCTTGCAAGCCAAAATGCGATTTGCCCGTAAAGATGGCGTCTACTGGGAACTATATATAGTTTGCAAAGCTAGGCCTACCAGTTCAACCCAAAGTTTATTGATGGGTTACACAGCGCTCTCAATATCAGCCCACTCACGCAAAGTGAAAGCAACAATTTAGGTAATAACTAATATAATTGAGCCATGCGGCTGACTGAGTGACATTGTCAGTAGGTGCACTATGTCTGTTATTGCTCCACGAAGGTCACCGCGGTCCTACCGGATGAAAACATCAACATCGGGATCCCTGCATAAGTTGTGGACCAAAACTGTCGTGTGAGTGACAGAGAGAGAGATGGAAACTCATTCAAATTAACAAGCTAAGGCGAAACTATGAAAAGTTTAAGGCTTGCATTCCCGCGAGAAACGTTGTGGTTGAGATTGCGCGATCGGGAAGGGTTCGGTCAGCGTACATGGGATAAGGATGTTTCCACCTATCAAGGTTTTGCATTGCTGAAGCTGTGTGAGTTTTAATAAGGCTAATACTAATCTATATTGATTTGCATCAAGATCCTTATTCCCCCTTTGCATCCGTCCCTAAACAAAAATGCGAACCAGATTGAACCGAGTACTTGTGTAGCCATTATAGTTTAAAGTTTATTACTACGCAATAGACACGGTGATGAACTGCAAAACTTACCCTTACCAGTTCAATAGAGAACTGGCCGTAAGTAAATGTTATCCCACTTCTACATTTCTTGGTCAAAGTTACAGCCATTGTACATGATGAACTCTAACTAAACTTACTTTTACATTTCTTTGTCAAACCGAGGTGTTGGAGACGGTTTGTGATCATCTCTGACATATTATACGGACACAACGCTGATGCAGAGACAAAATCAAAGCTGAGGGGCAACAGTAATTTAACCATATAAACATAACAAATTTAAATATTATAGTTTAAACTGTCATCTGCATGTTGAGAGCTGTGAAATATCATATGTTTTCTTTATTCAACCCTAAATCAGCTGTGAAATTTAATGGGCTACCATTGCTGCAAAAAGTGTGCATGTTGGTCCTCAATTATCTCTACCAATCTTACCTTGGTGCCAGAATACAGCAACGACGTGAAGACACAGAAGAAATCGCCCCATATCGTCGAGTACAGACTTTTGCATCAGTGAGATTCAAAGGTAACAGGCACCAGGCTGTACCTAGTCCCGATGAGCAGGATTATGGTGGCCCTGAAGGGACATCGCATATCGCAAATCGCAAACGTGTGCGCATACGTATGCAATGTCGTGAAACAATTCGCGAATATATGCGCACACGTATGCAATGTCGTGAAACAATTCGCGAATATGTGCGCACACGTACGCAATGTCGTGAAACAAATCGCGAATGTGTGCGCACACGTATGCAATGTCGTGAAACAAATCGCGAATGTGTGCGCACACGGTATGCAATGTGGTGAAACAATTCGCGAATATATGTGCGCACACGGTATGCAATGTCGTGAAACAATTCGCGAATATGTGCGCACACGTCTGCGAATATATTTGCGATGTCGTGAATTGTATTGCATACCATGTTGCATACCTTTGAATAAAACGTTTAATGATCTGGGGGGTTTCTTGCCTACAGTGAGATTAGCGGTAGTCATTGCAGCGGTAGTCATTGTTGTGAGGCAAGCGAGGCGGGTGGCGTATTTTTTTTTCCCCAGGACGAACGTGGGCTATTAACATAAAATGGGCGTGTTTGACCGTAAAATACCGTCGCGCGTGCGTACTCTTCGACCTTGATTGTAATAGCACAAGTACTTATTAGTAGGCTGTAGGTAGATAGCTTATGCTGGAGTACATGTTGGCGAAACTTGGCCTGGTGCCAAGTTCCTGGGTACACATTATTGTATAGCCATGCTTACAGGAGCCTGACTGTAGCGCCACGTACTCCCTAGGTCACTAACAAATTGTCTGCAACTATGACATCATCCCAAAGGTATGCAACTTGGTATACAATAACGTTCACGACATCGCAAATATATTCGCACTCGTGTGCGCACACATTCGCGATTTGTTTCACGACATTGCATACCGTGTGCGCACATATTCGCGATTTGTTTCACGACATTGCATACGTGTGCGCACATATTCGCGAATTGTTTCACGACATTGCATACGTGTGCGCACACATTCGCGATTTGTTTCACGACATTGCATACGTGTGCGCACATATTCGCGAATTGTTTCACGACACTGCATACGTGTGCGCACACGTATGCGATATGCGATGTCCCTTCAGGGCCACCATACAGGATGCTTCAATGCGATTATCGGGACCATCGGGACCAACGGGGGTGGCCGGTGGGTCAAGACAACACTATTATATGAGGCAAGTTAAAAACCGAAAGCAACTTTGCTATGGCCCGGCCTTGACTTGTCGTGTAAACACTGAGTCAAAATATGTGTAAAATGTCAGTAAACGATCGTGTTATGACTTGCCCTTGCGGGTAGACGTTCCAAGGCTACACAGCTCGAAGCGATCGAACTCGGGCCAGTGTGCTATAAACAAACTACTCCCTTTGAAGTTATGTAGTTTTAGAGAAAGAGGTCTTCACCACTAAAACTGAATCTGAGAAAGACAATTCAGGAAATTAAGCCTTACTCGGGGCCTATCTGAAAACACACAATTCTATGCAACAGAAGATATTTGCGACATCGCAAATATTTGCAAAGATATTTGCAAAGATATTTGCGACATCGCAAATATTTGCAAAGATATTTGCAAATATTTGTGATGTCGCAAATATCTTTGCAAATATTTGCGATGTCGCAAATATCTTTGCAAATATCTTTGCAAATATTTGCGATGTCGCAAATATCTTCTGTTGCATAGAATTGTGTGTTTTCAGATAGGCCCCGAGTAAGGCTTAATTGCCTGAATTGTCTTTCTCAGAATCAGTTTTAGTGGTGAAGACCTCTTTCTGCATACAAATCCCATCACTCTACAGAAACTGCACTCCTTAAAGTCCATGATGACATCCTCCGAGCTGTTGATAACCAAAGAGGTGTTATGCTGCTGTTACTTGATTTATCAGCAGCATTTGACACAGTCGACCATACACTCCTTTGTGAACGTCTTGAGAAAAGATTTGGAATAACTGGTACAGCATTAAAGTGGGTTGCATCATACCTTGGCAATCGCACTAACCGTGTGTGTGTATCTGGTGTGTTCTCTGAAATTAATCATTTATTGTACGGACTACCTCAGGGATCTGTAATCGGCCCGTTGATGTTTACCTTATACACAGTACCCATCGGTGATATCTTACGGCGTCACAATGTGACATTTCATATGTACGCGGATGATATACAAATCTATCTTGACTTCAACCCTAACGACACCAATGACATAAACCACACTTTATCCAGGCTCACTAACTGTGTCAACGATGTCCAGTCTTGGATGACAGCTAATAAACTCAAACTTAATGAAGACAAGACTGAATTTCTCATCACAGCTTCTCCTCGTCACCTGTCTCTTCAACAAATTCAAAACATATCACTGCGTATTGGGAATGCACACATACAGCCTTCAAAATATGTCCGGAATCTTGGTTTTTATTTTGATTCCGCTGCCAGAATGAGCGATCAAGTCTCAAAATTGAGTTCCAGCATCAACTTCCATATTCGTAACTTGTGGCGCATACGGCGCTTCATTGACCACAACACGTGTCACAGTGTGGTAAGAGCATTAATATCTTCTCGCCTTGATTATTGCAACTCTCTCTACAGTGGACTTCATAAAAAGGATATTACTAAACTCCAGTGCCTACAGAACAAGGCTGCCAGACTTGTTTTTTCTCTTCCAACTCGCACACACGCTGCTCCACTTCTTCAAGAACTCCACTGGCTGCCGATACGCCAACGAATCATTTTTAAGGTCCTTCTGCTTGTGTTTAAGTCTCTGTCCGATGTGAGTCCAAGTTATATCTCCGACTGTTTAGATATTCTTGTTCCCACTCGCATAACTCGATCTTCTGCTGCAATCAAGTTGAATCAACCTATCACCAAGAAACGTGCAGGCGATATGGCGTTTTCCACAGTGGCGCCAAAGTTCTGGAATGCTACTCCTCGAGATTTGAGAAACTCTTCATCTGTCATTTGCTTCAGAAAGAACTTGAAAACTTATCTGTTCACTACTGCTAGTTCAGAAACTCAAAACTGATGACTCTCCCATGACTTTGTTTTATGTTGTGTGATGTCATTTTCTTTTTTGTTCGTGTGTTTTGTTTTGTTGTAAGCGCTTTGTATCCACTGGAAAAGGCGCTTTATCAAATGCTTTTGTTATTATTATTATTATTATTTCTCTAAAACTACATAACTTCAAAGGGAGTAGTTTGTTTATAGCACACTGGCCCGAGTTCGATCGCTTCGAGCTGTGTAGCCTTGGAACGTCTACCCGCAAGGGCAAGTCATAACACGATCGTTTACTGACATTTTACACAAAGATATTTGCAAAGATATTTGCGACATCGCAAATATTTGCAAAGATATTTGCGATGTGCGATGTCCCTTCAGGGCCACCATATATTTCAAAGTCACACTTCCATGGGGATATGATCGAGCGATGCATTCTGGGAAGGAAAACAACATGGCGCGGCGAGATCGTACACCCCTGGGAACGAGGTTGCTATCAGCCTCGCTACCATGGGCACCGCGCCGTAACGCCCGCTAACTCCGCGTACGTCGTCTCTAACCCCTGGAAGGGAAACACTAAAAATCAACGCTGATTGGCTGTGACTGCTATGCGTGTACGCTTGTTAAAAACTTTCGATCGGCCCTAGGCGCTTGCGGGCGCATAGTACGCGCGTGTAAAAATGCACGTATTTCGACGCAATACATTTCAAACGAATCATGTTTCATATGGGCACCCTAAACTGCATACAGTTAAATGTATAACAAGATTGAAAAAGAATGAGAGGGGGGGGGGGGGCAGAATTGCCCTGTGACGTGGGCGTCCTTTGACAGCGCGCTCTGCGTAGTCTCTAACACATAGTGGATCAACCACAGAGCTAATTAAAATATCCCTTATATTTGGATATTTCAAAGTCACACTTCCATGGGGATATGATCGAGCGATGCATTCTGGGAAAGAAAACAACATGGCGCCCGGCGAGATCATACACCACTGGGAACGAGGTTGGGTTGCTATAGACCGCTTTATGGAGGTCGAAAAGTGGACATCTGCTTTCCAGCTTTCTAATTATGAAAAAGCGGATTGAACGTTTTTGTCTGGAGCATTTTTCTACTTTTTTGGTTTTTGTCTCCCTGAAAAGTAGATTGAACATTTTCGTAGTTTCCAATTTCTACTTTTTCACTTTTCAGTTTCGATGAAAGCAGGTTTTACTTATTCGCCTACACTTACGGTCGAAAAGTGGACATTTGTCTTTTGGGTTCCCTAGAAGCAGAAAAGCAGGTTGAACGTTTTAGATAAATCTATTTTTCTACTTTTCTGCTAGCCAGAAAGCAGATTTGACGTTTTGTCACACAGTGGCACAAAAGCGGACATCTGCTTTACTGGTTCCCAACAACCTGAAAAGCCGATCGTACGCTCGGGACCATTTCACTTTTCTGCTTTCCTGCTTCCCAGAAAGTGGATCGAACGTTTTTTGAACAGAGGTTTAAAAGTGGACATCTGTTTTACGCACCAACAGAAAAAATGTATTACTTATTAGCAGTTAAATTTACCCCCCTGTTGTACGAATGCACGACTCCACGGCCAATGCGTGTGACTGACACGTGACACGTGCAAACTTGTAGTTTGTCAATTGAGGATCCTCAAAAGATAAAGTCGTAAGGTCGAATTTTTTTTCGTGGGAGGGGGGGGGGAGGGAGCTTCGGCCTCAAGCTCACTGATTTGAAGTTAGTACAACCTTGAGACACTTTTATTCTCATCAGAAATACTGTCAATGTCGATAGTAATATTTTGAGGACTCAAAGTTCTTGCTATTTAAGCAGCCTGTCTGGATCCATGCGTATTTTGAATATTGCTGCAAACGAAACATGATGCTCTGTCCGTAAAAGTCCAAAAACAAATCCCTGGGCAGAACACGAATGATTTTTTGTCGTTTCATTAAAACTTGAACACAGAATTTGCTGCTATAGTTGTTTTTGATTTCTTTCATAACTATTGTACTATTTATTTGTTGAAACGTAGAGAATGAGAATGAATTTAATCATCCAAACGCAGATTGCTAGCGACCTGCTCAACGGCGCACCCAAGGGGGGGGGGGGGGGGGGGGCTCGGGGGGCTTGAAAAAAGTACGTTTTTTTCTAATTTTATGCATAAAGAGGCTTGATGTTTCACCCCTAAAACGCCAAAAGCTCAGAGCTCCAGGGGGCTTTGCCCACTGGACCCCACCGGGGCTTCGCCCCTGGACCCCACCCAATACATTGGTTTGAGCCCCCCCCCCCCCCCCCCCCACCCCCCCGAAAAAAAACCCATAATTCTGGGTGCGCCGTTGCTACTCCCAAAAACCTTGGCGGCTTCACAGATAAGAAGAAAATTTCGTTTTTTGAACTTTCCTATTCCTGTTTGTTGGCGGGCGGCCGGCCTTGCTGAACTAACTGTGGGCGCTTCGTCTACGTCTCTAGCCGGTGCGCGCCGCCATTCGTTTATTTGTAGGGCTCGTCCACTAGAGGAGGGGGGTGTCCTACAATTTTTTCTTCCCGCGGTCCTTTCTCTTTATAGTCCGAAGCATCTGTTTCAAAAAACGTTCGATCCACTTTCTGGGAAGCAGGAAAGCAGGAAAGCAGAAAAGTGAAATGGTCCCGAGCGTACGATCGGCTTTTCATGTTGTTGGAAACCAGTAAAGTAGATGTCCGCTTTTGTGCACTGTGTGACAAAACGTCCAATCTGCTTTCTGGCTAGCAGAAAAGTAGAAAATTAGATTTATCTAAAACGTTCAACCTGCTTTTCTGCTTCTAGGAAACCCAAAAGACACATGTCCACTTTTCGACCGTAAGTGGGCGAATAAGTAAAACCTGCTTTCATCGAAACTGAAAAGTGAAAAGGTAGAAAAATGGAAACTACAAAAATGTTCAATCTACTTTGCAGGGGGACAAAAAGCAAAATAGTAGAAAAATGCACCAGAAAAACCGTTCAATCCGGTTTTTTCATAATTAGAAAGCTGGAAAGCAGATGTCCACTTTTCGACCTCCATACCGCTTGCACATGACGTCACACTCTAACAAGCGCCTTCCGTGTGGCCAAATGAGGCAGATTATTGGACGATAGGTGCTCTTTGTGCGTAAAAAGTTAACGTGCGCGTGACCTTCGCGTTATGCAAGGGGTCTGAGGTGACAGAATAAAACAGTGCGCGCGACACATTCATCCTGCATGAACTTCGAACGTCTGACGACCGAGCGTTCTGCAGATAGATATGCCCATCCGGTCCCATGCCAGTGTGATCAGTTGTTGTTTAGAGAGAAGAAGACTAAAGACGTCGTTCAGAAGTGATTAAGAACTGCTGCAGGAACTTTGGCAAAATGAGTCTTTGCAAAAATGTCGTCAAGATTAGAAACATTTTCTCCATTTTGATGATTTCTCTTATAGTTGCATCAAACTGTCGGGGTGAGTTGGTTTAACATTATGAATTTGTCATGTAAACTTGTTGAATACTTTCGTTTGTGGGCGCGCGACGCCTGCGTTTATACGTGAATAAATTTCCTTACGTACAGGGCCTACATCATTATGTGATTGTTTCTCTAAGTCTAAATCTCTTTTACAAACTAGTCAAAAACAGTATTTTATATACGGTGACTATCTAACTGCTTCATGTTGTCTGTTATTTTTCAATTGGAAAACATTTTGCCACATCATTTTTAGGGTTTATACGTCCAGCCTTGGTCAGTTTGGTATGGAGACTTTCCTGAAGACTAAGAATACCCGGACACTGGTCAATTCTGACCCCGAAGTTTTAGGAGTGTTCGCATCGAGGACCCCATTATCAAAGTGTGATAGCCTAGAATACGCTTTTGCTCCTATACTTGGTTCATGCCCACACTCCACTCCACTACTTGTACGTTTGGAGTCAAAGGTCATCCAGAACCAGAGAATGATACATTTACAATGCCTTTTCTCTGCCTTGCAGCATTTACGGTGGAACACTTTTCAAAGAATTTTCCAGCCCCTAGTCTAAATAACACTGTATCGACGAGGATAAAGGAAAAACGCATCCTTAATCACCAGGACCCCCAGTCCAACGAAACACCCATCATGCCCCCCAAGGGCCATGATGACCCCATCATGCCCCCCAAGGCCCATGATGACCCCATCAGGTCCTCCAATGCCAACGAGAGCCCCATCGGGTCCTCCAATGCACACGTCCACCCCATCAGGTCCCCAAAGCCCTACGAGCGCCACATCAGGCCCCACGAGGACCAGGAGCACTCCATCGGATCCCATGATGCCCATAAGCGCCTTAAGCGCTCCATCACTTCCTTCAATTTCGACAAATACGCACGGGATGTCGCTGATCGATTGGCAAGGCATGGGAAAATGGTAATAATTTTTAGTGTCCTTTTTTAAAAAAGGTAATAGGGGCCTATACCGGGTAAAGGAATGGTTTATAGGTAAAAAAAAACATCATTGTTTAAGTTTTTATGGTTGGTAGAACCATTTTTCCTTTAAAATTAAATCGTTTGAGAAAACTGTATCTGAAAAAAAAACCCACAAAAAACACAAACAATGATCAAACAACCACACACACGCACACAGTATCGGTACAGACACATCCATACGGATCCGGTTTGGTACTGCTATTGTTGTACCTCAAAGAAAACCAAACCCATTAATGAACAAATTTATATATGTGTGACACCAGGATATTATTTGGAGTCGTATAAATAATTGGGTTGAGGAGAATAGCTTTCCGTTTACTGTAAGTTATGAGAGTTTATTCCGATCTGAAAATGAAGAGAAGAGAGCAGAGTCTGTTAAGTGTTGCTTCTCTTGCATTTAGTATAAAGTGAATGTGAAGTCATAATTGGGCTCATATCTAACTAAAATAACATAATTATACAATTCGAACATTAATTAGCACAGGAATTATAATAATAAAAATAGCAATTTGCTGTACAATAGGAGAAAACTACGGAAACGCACTACTTAATACTGATTTAAACAAAGACGTTCCCGCCAAAAAGAATGACAATGGCTGCATTTTTGCTGCCACACCTTAAACTATAATTACTTACGAAAAGACACATTAATAACAGCAAACCTTACTGGATTTCTACAATATATAAAGGATATCAATAAATTAAACAGATAATGTAATATGATGTGAATAAATGGTGTTATATTTACCTGAAAATGAAGAGAAGAGAGCAGAGTCTGTTAAGTGCTGCTTCTCTTGCATTTAGTATAAAGTGAATGTGAAAGTGGGGGCTTGTGAGGGCGCAAGTGTAAACAGGCTTAATTTGCATAATAAATATTTGCATAATTAAAGGCTATCGGCGGATGGATATAAATTCGGTAAGCAATAAGTACACAAATGAAAGAAAATAGTACATTTAAAGGAATAATTAATAAAGTCTGTGGGGTATATCTTTATAACCGTCACATATGTTTAGGTCTCAGTCTTTGTTGCACTGTAACTGACGTCGCTGCTTGAATTAGCTGAAACTTCGTTAGTGTTCCTAGCACCATGCTTGCAGACCGACCGGATGAAAACTTGAACAGGTTTTGAGGACATGTTTATAACAAAATAAATGAAAAAATAAGAAATTAATTTTTGAAAAACATTAGTTGCCAACTCCCCATGTACCGTACGGTGTAAAGAAATATGTGCATGCGAAAAGATGGCGCAGTCTTTCCAAAATAAAGATCTTTTTTTTTCTCTGAAATAAACTCAAGAACACTCCGCGCAATATGTAAACTACGGAACCAGTGGTTTGATTGGGGAAAGGATTCAAATAGCTCTCCGTTTGAAGTTGTAGGCAAAAGCCCCCTTCCCCGGAAAGCATAGGCAATTTTCTTTTTTCTTTAATTATCATTTTTGTCTTTGCAGACGATCAAAGAGCAAAAAAGGCGGGACAAGATAGAGTTGGAGCAAGGAGCATTAAAGACGTATTTGATTTGTGGCGGGATCATGTTTGGCTGCTTCTCATACACTGTATTTTCCGTGGTAAAACTTTGTAAGTTCGAGGGCTAACTATGCATATTATCTCAAAAACGTCTGATGCCAATGACAAGTGAAAGGGAGTATCTACCTACCCCTCCCCTCCCCACCACGCACCCTCTTTTCTCCCATTGTTTGGAATGAGTTGATTTTAGCGAAATACCTATACTATAGTATTAGTTTCTTTGACACGAAATCAAAGCAAGGACGCCCTCAGTCTGTCAAACCACCTCGGTTACTCGACACCCGTCACATTAGTTATGGTTTGTTGCACTATGTTATAGATTAAGGGAGCCGGTACAAGCATGGGTCCTTTCTCCATGGTACAAGCTAAACACAGGAACCAATATGAAATCACGGGTCAGAATTGACCCAGGGTCCAAGGGTTGACCTATTTCTGGGTCAGGCTGTCGACCCGGGAAATAGAATTCTAACTCGGATTCTGCGTCAAATTGACTCTTTTCCGAGTCATTTTGACATGGGTGCGGGTCATACTTTCCCAGCAGGCCTCACAGGACCTGGGTCTTGCCATTGTCAGACCATACATACCATTGAGATATATCCATGATTTGGTAGGCCTATAGATCAATAGAGGGTAAAAAATAAAAACATAGTAACTTAAAAAACAAAAACAGTCGCCCATTGATTTGTTTGTTGGTAGTCATTGTATTAATTCTGTTTTTTATTGGTAACTTAAACAACTTGAAATATTTTGTCATGCACTGTGCAGGAATATTTAGAAACTAAAAGCTAGACAAAATATACAATGGTATCATAGGGCCTAATGGTCATTCCGTGCCAACTCACCTGATGGGTGGGCAAGCTCCGTCTCGGATTTTGCTTCTTTTAAACATTCCCCTATGGGTGCCATGAACCCATACAAAATTTTAGAATCCTACTCCTCAACATTTCTGAGATATGATCCCCTAAAAATTTAAGCCCCGCCCCTTCAAATTTACTTTTTGTATTTTGGGCATTTTTAGAGGCCTGTATCTACAAATTGAGATAAGATTTGAAACTGCTAATTAATATACAGGGTACCTGGTACCCCATCAACTAGAATCTACTGTCAAGGGGGGTGGGGGGGGGGGGTTGATGATGATGGTGGTGATCAAGATCACAGCGCACAAAATATAAATTAACATGGATAGAGGTTAGTCTTAAGAGCTTTGCGAATTAGAGATAAACTTACAGATTCCCTAATGACAGGAGGAAGATTGTTGACCCAGGAACTTTGTTTGCACGGGGAACATTGAGTGATGTCAAAATAGTGTGACCGAAGCAACGTGTCAAATAATTGTAATGTGACAGTAAAGATCATAATATAGGAGTAGCTTTTGTTCAAATAAACAAAGGTAGCACGGATGAAGCCGTTCTCTAATCGGTAACTATAGTTAAGTTCCCTGATCGTGATGGGGCAATTGTTCCATCATACCAAACGAGCTGCACTATTTTTGTAATCTTTTAACTCTGTACAAGCACCAAATAAAAGAAGGTTCATTGCCACATTATACGAGAGGGGACAAAGCTCCGACAACAGATGAAGAGATATCTATGGTGCCCCTGAAGGGACATCGCATATCGCAAACGTGTGCGCATACGTATGCAATGTCGTGAAACAATCCGCGAATATAAGCGCACACGTATGCAATGTCGTGAAACAATTCGCGAATAGCGCACACGTATGCAATGTTGTGAAACAAATCGCGAATATGTGCGCACACGTCCGTATGCAATGTCGTGAAACAATTCGCGAATATGTGCGCGCACGTGCAATGTTGTGAATTGAACAAATCGCGAATGTGTGCGCACACGTATGCAATGTTGTGAAACAATTCGCGAATATGTGCGCACACGGTATGCAATGTCGTGAAACAATTCGCGAATTTTGCGCACACGTCGGCGAATATATAATATTTGCGATGTCGTGAATTTTATTGCATAGGCCTACCATGTTGCATACCTTTGAATAAAATGTCTAAAGTCTCTGAACAATTTAAACTAGATATTGGTTGTCCGTTCTCTGCTACCAGAGTTACACAACTTTTCCCAGACCAGTAAATGTTGCAGATCCCTTTAAAACAGGGTTTGAAGATAAATAACCTGATGGGGCCTTGGCCTTGGTGAGCTGCCGTACCGGTACCGTGCGCCGTGGGCTAAAACTCGGGGTGAATGACCAGGGAGGTGACGATATCAGTTTAGACATTTTCCAACAAATAAAAAATACCAATCCTGTGGAGTATTCCCTGCTGTGGTAAGCATCGAGGTTCTCCACGGGTCTCTTTGGTTCAAGACAAATCATGATATTGTAAAGTATAGTAACGTATAGTCTGCAGTCATTTCCGGGACCGTCGCGCTTTTAGTAGCGGCATTCGAAAGTAGTACAACATTTTTCGTCAACAAAAGGGGTCCGTTTTCACTTGACTTTCGACAGGTGGGGGGGGGGGGGGGGGGGGAGATGAACCAGTATTGAGGTGGATCTACTATTAACGCAGCGCCCTCTGCAGTTGTTATTTTTGTTAACTTGTCAATTAATAAACGCAATGAATAGAAGAGACTGTGGAGTTACGACAATGCCGTCCTCCACTATCCTCATGGAAAACGGAAACAATCCTATATAAAACATCTTTCCAACCATTATTCATTTCCCTGCGAATGCTTTTGTAGCCAAAAAGCGCCCAATCCGCAGGCATTATTTTCGAACGCCAATGAACTGCATGGTCCTTTCCCCTGTTTTATTTCTCGTTTCCTTCCTCCCAAAACCGTGAGCAAGGAACGACAGAATAGCAAGGAACGACAGAATAACAACAACGTGTTCCCTTTTGTCTTTTTAAGCACATTTTCGACACAAAAACATGAGTTTCAGATTGTGTGAGTGTGTTTTATTTGAGCATAAATTTCTCTGTTTTTATTTCAATATAGTGGATAAAATCAATAAACAACTACTTGTAATAACACAAGTGGTCTTTCGATTTTATAAAATAGTTTTTTTTACCGGCAAGCCATATCCTTCGTGTGTGCTTAGCTAGCAAGCGCATGCTATCTTGCAGTTATAGTGTATAAACGTAATCGTAATGAAGCCACGCCCACTTCGTTCAAACTGAGTCCAATATTAAAGAGCTGCTTAAAAATCAATCATAAACATTGCTTAACCATGTACTACTCATCAAAAAGGGGGCAGGATACCAGTCACAGATGGTAGCCAACAATATAACACTTAAAATAGTAAACTACAACATGGCGCCCATTTTGGAAGCTTTATTTATTTTTTTAACAGTCTTCGGTTTCCCAAGATGCATTGCGGTGTCTTTTTAAGATGGCGCTTGTGCAAAATCCATATAGAAAACCAGTTAAGATCAAACCATGAGAGTTCACTCAGATTCTGCGTCAGTTTGACCCATATCTTGGTTATTTTGACACACCTTCCGGGTCAAACTGACCCAGAAATGGTCAGGCCCCACCTGTTTTTATTTCCGCCATTAGAGTCTTCAATAAACACACTGACCATCTGTCACCACATGGCGAACAACATGTTGTGTTGAAAACAACGAATACTCAACTAACTATTTTGTAGGATTTTGGCACACTCAGAGTTTGAGAATCACCCAACGGTATTTTGTCGACATTGACAATAATAATTCAGACCAAAATGATTCTCTGAAACTTCCAGATTGAGGTAACAAATATTTTGGGGCAATTTTAATACCTATCCTATATTGGCGTCAAGTACAAAAAAGTAAGTTAAAAATAAAATTATTATCAAAATTTACGCAAGGATATTGTAGGCCTATTGTAACTTAAGTAACCATAACAGACCTAATACAGTGTGTATATAATACAGTGTGTATATACGTGCACTACACAGCGAAAACAGATGCAATAATGATGCATTTTTATTATTGTCATTAGCTTTAATTACAAAATAGTTTCATTTTTACGGCGTTCCAAAGAATGGGTTGACCCTATTGTAGTGGCAGCCTCCTTGGGGAGGCTGGAAGTCGAGCACCGCTCCTGAGAATCCACCGTCATCCGCGAGGAGGCATGAGATGTATGTCTCGGGTATACAACCCACACACCTGGCGAGATCAAAATAAGAAACATATATGTGAATGGATAATTAAAGAGTTCAATCAATCAATCATCAGGCAAGGGCGCCGCCATTCTAGTTGCATATTCCAAGGCGCTTAGCAAAATGAAGAAAAATTAGGGTTCACAGAATTGCATGTGGAGATGACAAGTGCAATAAACTTAAATGTAAGCAGAGTTGAAAGGATGAGTCGTTTGAAAAAGCTTGCTTTTGAAGGTTTGTGAAGAGTCTAGGGTATGAGTTGGTAGAGGAGATCATTCCATGGCTTTGGTGCACATGAAACGAATCTTCTATCACCAGAAGAAGAATGAGATCTAGATAATGTTCAACAGTAGTTTGTTTGATGATCTCAGACTGAGGATGGTATGTACACACTCTGAGGCTCTAAACCATGAAGTACCGGTATGCTGCTGGTACGCTAAGGTCACGCGCACGTTTTTATGCACCAAGAACAGCTGTCGTCCAATGATCTGCCTCCTTTTAGCCTCAGTGAGGGCGCTGTTTCATAACGTGACGTCATATGCAAGGGGACACGCACCCAAAAGAAAAACACACAGAAAAGAACACAGTTTCCAACTTTACCTGCAGTAGTCGTCCCTCCCATCTTGATTGACATCTCTCATGTACCACGTGTCCATGTGACCTGCATCAAACCACGCCCCCGTACTGTTGTAGTTGTACTCTCCGGCTTCCCGCATGCCTGCCAGTGCGCATGACAGGAAGGGCCGTGTGCTTATGGACACCACCCTGCGTTTTTAGAATATCCCCACAAAATCAGTAAACTTCAAATAAAATGAATGCATAACATTATTGAAGAAAATGGCATGAGTAAGTACGCCAATCTTTAAAATACAATTCGCAAACAATCATGGCAAACAATTAATGTTCTTCTTGCAGACACAGTTGCAAACGCAGGCCTAGTATAGGTTAAGACATCCTCCATTTTAGTCACTGTAAAACTTAAAACATTAAACATTTTGAAATGAGTCATTGAATTTATGGTAGTTAATGGAAGCATAGATTGTCACATTATTCAAAACATTTGTTCATGCATCCATAAGCCAGAATGAATACTAAAATGCGATACGTGTTTTTAATGGTATGTACTCGTGTTAATTTTACGATAAACAATTTGGCACCCTAATTTACACATGTGATTTTGAACACCCATTTCTCGGAAAAAACTTCCCCGTTCATCGCTATGCTGCGATCAAGTTTATATAAGACGATACGTGTATGCACCATTATACCAAAATGGTAGCAGACCATCCGCCCTTTGCACGGTCAACCATTTGCGATTAGAGCCTCGAATTGGGGACAGCAGTGAATGGAAGCATAACTCCGTGTTGTCACGGTAATGTAATGACACTTTCATCCAAACAGATGAATAAATACAATAATAAGTGAAGCATGAAGTGGAAGCTCTCACACCAATGGCGGATCCGGGCAAAGAGTGAAGTAGCGGCGCGTGACGTCACTTCAGGGAGTCCTTACCTGCAGTAGTCATTAGCCGCTCCTTGTCCCTGTACATCAACCCAGCCGCGGAACAGCGATGGCAACCCTAGATCACTGATTTCATAACGGCGTGCAGCCACCGCGGAGGTCCGGCTTGGGACATCTTCAGTCCGGCTTGGGACATCTTCAGATCTCTCATCAATTAACTCTGCCGAGACAATGTTGAAAGTGTGTCTTTAACATGAACACTTTCAGCAGATTTTACGTGAAGTGTTGGAGGAAAACAGAAACTATAAGTTTCAAAGAGTTCAAACCTGAGTTTTTCTGGATACCCCCGTCATAACAAGCTCCAGTCATCCGACGCGGCAGTGTCTCACATCGGAATGCCTCAGGCCAAATGAAACCATAGGTTTCCATTAGCCCGCTACATCCACTCTTAGCTTCTTCACACAGCTCTCTGCATGGGACACCAAGGGTCGTGCCGGAACCATCTTCAACACACCTGAAGTAATGAGAGAAGGACCTCTTTCTTAGAGAGAAACAACTCTTAAGTCATAAGCCAGGAATTAGATTTACATGAACTGCGCCATAATCCATAAACTGAAGTATTCGTAAGCAGAAAGGTTCTTTTCCTGCCATGGGAGGTCAACACGGTTACGTACCTATGCACACTCGGCCTAGTTGATTTGTGGGAGTAAAATTGTCTCTGAGCCCATATATATTACAGAAACATTTCCAGTAAAAATTAAAAGATTTTTGTATGCATCAAAAGTGCTTAAAAAGTGTGTCTATTTCTCCCCTTTTCCGGCATACGGAGGTTTGGGGTTTTTTCACTCCGTTAAAGCGCCAAAACCCATGAGAGCGGTCCCTGGACCCTATCACCAATTAACTTCTTTTAGCCCAAAAATGGCTGCGCCGTTGGCCTGCCGAAACTATCATGGGTGTATATAAACAGTTTTGACCACACGATAATTTGAAGGTGGGTGACAATAGATCGATCCACCAAGCCCCGCCTCCTTACGAGTCGACCAATCACAGCCGCGAAACCCGATCAAAATTAGTGCAAAGATCACCAAACGGCTCAAATGGTGATCAGATTTCGCGGCTGTGATTGGTCAATGAGAAATGGGCGTGGCTTAATGGATCGGTGTATTGTGTTATGGTGAATCGGGAAAGGTGACTATACCTGGGTGCATAAACCGCACAGAGGAAGGCCTTAAGATATGAAGAGCACTGAATTTCCACCAAGGGCCAAAACTGATGCACCTCTAGCCCAGCGTCTTCCTGGTTGGTCATGTTCAGATAGTTAGGCATGGCTGTCTTTGTGTAGCCGATGCCGGAACGGCACATTGGGAAGGTAATGTCTTCACACTGGGTGGGAGCAGCGACTGGTGGTAAACCTGCAAACAATCGGTCGTCATTTATGTTCACGTGTGATCAGAAATGTGTCATACAACATCAAATATTGCGTAATTATTGTTCATGAAGTCAAATTTAGGCCTACCTTCCTTCGAACGAACGAAAACATTTCTTTCGTTTGAACCTAGTTTGTTATTCGTACGAACCAAGATTAATCTCCGTTGGAACGAAGATTTTGTTTATTCAAAGCAAGATTAATCTTCATTCGAACGAATGTAATTTAGTTCGAACGAAAATTTATGTTATTTTGAACGAAGTTTTTCCCCCAGATGATAGGGAACAGTTATTTTGATACCTCCGTCATAGCAAGCTCCAGATTTTCGTCGTGGCAGTTTCTCACACCGGAGTGCTTCAGGCCAACTGAAACCAAACTTATTTATGAGCTCGATACATCCACTCCTAGCTTCTTCACACAGCTCTCTGCATGGGACAGTTGGGGTCGGGCTGGAACCACCATCAACACACCTGAAGTAATGAGAGAAGGACCTCTTAGAGAGAAACAACCAAGTCATAAAATTGGAGGGTTAAGATTTACATCATCCATAAACTGAATATTTCTCATGGATGCAGGAAGGTTCTCAGTAATGAGAAAATGACTTATAAACCACCGAGATTAGAGGATTTAGTTTTTACATAAATATTGTGCCATAATCCATAAGCTGTATAATCTCATGGAGTCAGGAAGGTTCTTTTCCAAAGTGAACAATCATGAAGGGGAAATTATAGATATTGTCTGAATTGTTAATTCATGATGCTAATAATAGCTTACTCATAACAAAGTTAGAAAACTTCAAACAAGAAATGTAGTAAACCGAAACAGTTCTGACAACAGAATAGAAGGTGGATGGCAATAACATTACTGTGTAACTAGAAAAGTGACTATTTTACCTGGGCACATAAACCGCACAGAGGAAGCTCTTAAGATATGGAGAGCACCTAACTTTCACTAAGGGGTAAAACTGATGCACCTCTAGCCCTGCGACTTCCTGGGTGGCTATGCTCAGATAGTTAGGCATTGCTGTCTTTGTGTAGCCGATGCCAGAAGTACACAGTGGGACGGTGATGTCTTCACATTGGGTGGGAGCAGCGGCTGGTAAACCTGCAAACAATCGTTTACATTTATTTTCATTTGTGAACAGAAACCCCCACCCTCCAAAAACGAACCTCAAATTCTTTCCCGACGGTTCCCCATCCCACAGGATCCCTTTATAAGCTCAATAAGTAACAGATATTGTGATACCTCCGTCATAGCAAGCTCCAGTGTCTCGACGTGGCAGTTTCTCACAATGAAGGTTTTCAGGCATAATAAATCCAAGCTCAGCCAACAGCTCGCTACATCCACTCCTAGCTTCTTCACACAGCTCTCTGCATGGAACACGTTGGGTCGGGCTGGAACCATCATCAACACACCTGGTGAGAGAAAGAACTCTTAGATAGAAACAACCGAGCCATGAGAATAGAGGAATAAGATTTACATGAATTGTGCCACCATCCATAAATTGATGAAGTATTCTCATGGATGCAGGAAGTTTTTTCAATTGTGAACAGAGGTGTCTGAATTTTTTTGGTTTAGGCCTAATGGTGCTAATAGTTTACTCAAACAAAGTTCGAAAACGTCAAACAAGAAATTTAGTCTGCTGAAACTATTTTTGGTGTATATAAACAGTTATGACCACGTTATAAGGTGAAGGTGGGTAACAATAACATTATACAGAACCCAGAAAGGTGAAATACCTGGGCACAAAAACCGCACAGAGGAAGGTCTGGAAATACGGAGAGCACTGAAGGTCCACTAAGGGGGAAAACATACGCGCCTCTAGCCCTGCTTGTTCCTGGTTGGTCATGTTCAGATAGTTAGGCATGGCTGTCTTTGTGTAGCCGATGCCGGAAGTACACATTGAGACCGTGATGTCTTCACATTGGGTGGGCGGAGCAGCGACTGGTGGTAAACCTAAACAATCGTTCGACATTTATTTCAGGTGAGATCAGAAAAGTGTCATACAACATCAAATATTACGTAAAATTATTTCTCATGAAGTCAAATTTATGCCTATCTTCTTTCGAACAAAGTCGAAGAAAACAAGTGTTCGTTCGAACAAAACCTTTTTTTGTTTCGTACGACGATTTTAGATCGTACGAACCAAGATTAATCTCCGTTGGAACGAAGATTTTGTTTATTCAAAGCAAGATTAATCTTCATTCGAACGAATGTAATTTAGTTCGAACGAAAATTTATGTTATTTTGAACGAAGTTTTTTCCCCCCAGATGATAGGGAACAGCTATTTTGATACCTCCGTCATAGCAAGCTCCAGATTTTCGTCGTGGAAATTTCCCACATTGGAGTGCTTCAGGCCAACTGAAACCAAACTTATTTATGAGCTCGATACATCCACTCCTAGCTTCTTCACACAGCTCTCTGCATGGGACAGTTGGGGTCGGGCTGGAACCACCATCAACACACCTGAAGTAATGAGAGAAGGACCTCTTAGAGAGAAACAACCAAGTCATAAAATTGGAGGGTTAAGATTTACATCATCCATAAACTGAATATTTCTCATGGATGCAGGAAGGTTCTCAGTAAAGAGAAAATGACTTATAAACCACCGAGATTAGAGGATTTAGTTTTTACATAAATATTGTGCCATAATCCATAAGCTGTATAATCTCATGGAGTCAGGAAGGTTCTTTTCCAAAGTGAACAATCATGAAGGGGAAATTATAGATATTGTCTGAATTGTTAATTCATGATGCTAATAATAGCTTACTCATAACAAAGTTAGAAAACTTCAAACAAGAAATGTAGTAAACCGAAACAGTTCTGACAACAGAATAGAAGGTGGATGGCAATAACATTACTGTGTAACTAGAAAAGTGACTATTTTACCTGGGCACATAAACCGCACAGAGGAAGCTCTTAAGATATGGAGAGCACCTAACTTTCACTAAGGGGTAAAACTGATGCACCTCTAGCCCTGCGACTTCCTGGGTGGCTATGCTCAGATAGTTAGGCATTGCTGTCTTTGTGTAGCCGATGCCGGAAGTACACAGTGGGACGGTGATGTCTTCACATTGGGTGGGAGCAGCGGCTGGTAAACCTGCAAACAATCGTTTACATTTATTTTCATTTGTGAACAGAAACCCCCACCCTCCAAAAACGAACCTCAAATTCTTTCCCGACAGTTCCACATCCCACAGGATCCCTTTATAAGCTCAATAAGTAACAGATATTGTGATACCTCCGTCATAGCAAGCTCCAGTGTCTCGACGTGGCAGTTTCTCACAATGAAGGTTTTCAGGCATAATAAATCCAAGCTCAGCCAACAGCTCGCTACATCCACTCCTAGCTTCTTCACACAGCTCTCTGCATGGAACACGTTGGGTCGGGCTGGAACCATCATCAACACACCTGGTGAGAGAAAGAACTCTTAGATAGAAACAACCGAGCCATGAGAATAGAGGAATAAGATTTACATGAATTGTGCCACAATCCATAAATTGATGAAGTATTCTCATGGATGCAGGAAGTTTTTTCAATTGTGAACAGAGGTGTCTGAATTTTTTTGGTTTAGGCCTAATGGTGCTAATAGTTTACTCAAACAAAGTTCGAAAACTTCAAACAAGACATTTAGTCTGCTGAAACTATGTTTGGTGTATATAAACAGTTATGACCACGTTATAAGGTGAAGGTGGGTAACAATAACATTATACAGAACCCAGAAAGGTGAAATACCTGGGCACAAAAACCGCACAGAGGAAGGTCCGGAAATACGGAGAGCACTGAAGGTCCACTAAGGGGGAAAACATACGCGCCTCTAGCCCTGCTTGTTCCTGGTTGGTCATGTTCAGATAGTTAGGCATGGCTGTCTTTGTGTAGCCGATGCCGGAAGTACACATTGAGACCGTGATGTCTTCACATTGGGTGGGCGGAGCAGCGACTGGTGGTAAACCTAAACAATCGTTCGACATTTATTTCAGGTGAGATCAGAAAAGTGTCATACAACATCAAATATTACGTAAAATTATTTCTCATGAAGTCAAATTTATGCCTATCTTCTTTCGAACAAAGTCGAAGAAAACAAGTGTTCGTTCGAACAAAACCTTTTTTTGTTTCGTACGACGATTTTAGATCGCATGAACCAAGATTAATCTCCGTTCACACGAATTTTTTTTTATTCGAATGAAGTTTATACTCATTCAAACGACGGTTTTTTTCCTCACGAAGATCCCTATAAAACTCCATAAGGAACAGTTATTTTGATACCTCCGTCATAGCAAGCTCCAGTCTCTCGACGTGGCAGTTTCTCACACCGGAGTGCTTCAGGCCAATCGAAGCCAAACTTATTCATGAGCTCGCTACATCCACTCCTAGCTTCTTCACACAGTTCTCTGCATGGGACAAGAAGGGTCGGGCTGGAACCACCATCAACACAACTGCAGTAGTGAGAAAATAACTTTATAAACAACAGAGTCATAACAATAGAGGATTTAGATTAACAGAATAGTGTGCCATAATCCATAAACTGAAGTATTTACATGGGTTCAGGAAGGTTCTTAATTTCCAATGTGAACATAGTGGGGAAATGGAGTCTGAACTTCAGACTCCGTTTCCCCACAATGTTAACGCTAATAATATCTTACTCAAACCATAGAGAAAGGACCACTCAAACAAAGAAGAAGTCTGCCGAATCTATCTTGGGTGTATATAAACAGTTCTGACCACGCAATGGGTTGAAAGTGGATGGCAATAAACATTATTCTGTATTTAGAAAAGTGTGATACCTGGGCACAAAAACCGCACAGAGGAAGTTCCGAAGATATGGAGAGCACTGAACTCTCACCAAGGGGTAAAACTGATGCACCTCTAGCCCTGCCTCGTCCTGGGTCTTGTTCAGATAGTTAGGCATGGCTGTCTTTGTGTAGCCAATGCCGGATGTACACATCGGGACGGTGATGTCTTCACATTGGGTGGGAGCAGCAGCGACTGGTGGTAAACCTGCAAACAATCGTAGTCATTTATTTTCACGCGTGATCCGAAAAGTGTCGTACAACATCAAATATAGCGTAACAATGTTTTCTCATGAAGTCACGTCTGCATTTTAATTACGGCTGGTTTGCAAGAATGGAGAAGGGAACACTACCCTGGAAACCCGGTAACTCGTGCATCAAATACAAGATTTTCTATATACTAACATTTACTCAAATAATTAACAGTTAGTGGCCGTGCACCTACATGTCTGCAGACGATTAATTTCAAAGGTTTCGAATTACAATTGTCTTGTCAAGTTCAACTCGCTGTGGTAATACGCACGTCTCGTAAATACCCTCTAAAGGGACAGGTAAGAACAAATCTGAAAAGGTAAACCAATATTTACATTATTTCGTACCCTCTAAATATTATTTCGTTCCCCCGAGGAATTATTTCGTTCCCTCGAAAATTTAATTCGAGAGAACGAAATGATTTCGAGGGAAGAAATAATATTTGAAGGGGACGAAATAGTGTTTCGAGGGAACGAACTAATATTAACGTTTATGTTGTTTACTCTTTCATTTTTTTTCCTCTTAGGGGCTCCGTTCAATAGTATTTACAGTACTGTGCAAATGTTAAGTTGGCTACAATACAAAAGAATGACTCATTTACCGTGAAATCTTCAGGCGTGTGCAACTGTTATACGAAGAAGAAAAACCCCGATACAATGATTATATGAAAAACTATACTAAAAAATCGGTGATGGCAAACTCCCGTTGTCTCCTGACGTGTTTGTCTCTGTCATACAGTCGTTAGGGGGGGGGGGGTCATTTGGGGCAAAACGCACTGACGAGTTTAATACGGGGATTCGTAGTTATAATTTAAATCCGAGATCGTATCCCAGATATAATTGAGATTTCAAGTTAAACGACAAGAACAGTTATTTTGATACCTCCGTCAAAGCAAGTTCCAGACTCTCGACGTGGCAGTTTCTCACATTGGAGTGCGCCAGGCCAAATGAAACCAAACTTATTCATGTGCTCGCTACAGCCATCTCTAGCTTCTTCACACAGCTCTCTGCATGGGGCACGTAGTGTCGGACTGGAATCACTATCAGAGCACCTGAAATATTGAAGGGAGGACTTGTCATAATACAGAAAGTTGATGTCACAGACTTGGAGTTTGACAAAATCACAGACTGACATGTTGCCACCTACTCCTGGGGCTGAATCAGTGTAACCCCCTTCACGATGTAGGCATGGGTATCATCCACTAGGAGCCTGGCTAGTGGAGCAAAATGCACTACCTTCCCAACTTTTTAAGAAGCAATTAGTAAATGTTTTGCTAAAGGACACAAGTTAGTGTCATGACTTGAACCCACACTCTGCTTCTGACAAACACCAGAGTTTGGGTCCAGTGAACTAGACCGCTCGGCAACGATACGCCACACATTTCTTATATTAAGAATAGAGAAGAACTCTTTGAGATGAAGTCTGCCCTAACTGAGGAGTCCTTATCGGTGTGATGAACATCCTGAACGAAGGTGAAGATTAATGGTTAATTAAACAGGTACTTGATCGAAAAAAATTATTAACGGGAATGCAATTTAAACTTTTGTATAATGTGTTTGTTTTGTCTTTTAAAGGCACTGGACAAGTTTGGTAATTACTCAAAATATATATTAGCATAAAAACTTACTTTGGTAACGAGCAACGGAGAGCTGTTGATAGTAAACACATTTTGAGAAACGACTCCCTCTGAAGTAACGTAGTTTTTGAGAAAGAGGTAATTTCTCACTAAAATATTTGAATCTGAAAAGGCCTCAGGCCTGAAGCCTTTTTCAGGCATCTGAAAGCACACAAATTTGTGCAACAAGGGTGTTATTTCTTTCATTATTTTCTTGCATCTTCGATGACCAATTGAGCCCAAATTTTCACAGGTTTGTTACTTTATGCATATGTTGGGATACACCAAGTGAGAATACTGGTCTCTGACAAATACCAAACGTGTCCAGTGCCTTTAAATGTAATTTAGATATTTGTATACTTCTAAATTTTCGTAAATTTTTCGATCAGAAAAAGGCCTGAACCTCAAGGTTTTTGGGAAAAAAAAATTCTGCCGTTGACGGTGTGCGTCAAAATGGCAATATTTTGACGTCATGTGTGGGAGTTCTGCTATGTTTTACCACCACGCTGTAACAAAGCGGCTATACAAAACGGAGCTCCCACACATGACGTAACATAGGTGATGACGTAACTGGACTTCTCGCGAATCTTTCCAAAAAGCGTCGGAGAAGGGTATACAAAAGTTAATGATTGTTTTTCTCATGTGAACTCAGTTTCCTTATTGATTTAAAAAATAATACAAAATCAGCAAGGACCAATTGTTGCCGTTTTCAATCAAGTCTGACCTGGGCACATAAACTGCACAGAGGAAAATCCGAAGATACCGAGAGCACCGAAGGTCCACCAAGGGGGAAAACTGGTCCACCTCTAGCCCTGCGTCTTCCTGGGTGGTCATGTTTAGATGGTTAGGCATGGCTGTCTGTTTATAGCTGATGCCCGAACGACACATTGGGACGGTGATATCTTCACATTGGTTTGTGGCAACGGCTGGTAAACCTGTAAATAAGTGTCATTCATAAAATTATGGAGGTGCAAGTTTTTCTGTCATCTCACCGATTTAGTGTTGTTATTTTGTATTGTCACAAGTGTATTTTGTTTTGTTTTGTTATTGTTGTTATATTATTGTCAGAACTCTTATGGTAATAAAAGCAACACACTCTAAAAAAAAAATCCAGATCCAGGCCCCGAATGTGTGTCAAAATGACCCCACCCCCAAAAGGTCAAACTGATGCAAAATCCGAATCATCCTTTTTTTTGTTTACCACTTTCATGATCAGCCTGACCCGGAAAAGGGTCAGCCCCCCCCCCCCCCCCCCCCTCCCCCGAGACCCGGAATCAGGGTTAACTCTGACCCGGGAGTTTTTAGAGTGTAGCTCCCCTTAATGATCAAGGCATGAGCTGAAAACCAATTAATCCTCATGCTAGCTCCGGTCTGGGCCCAATTTCATAGAGCTGCTTAAGCACAAAAAGTAGCTAAGCACAACAAAATGTCGCAAACCAGAACTTAAGGGTACCGGCCAAACTACCATGTCACATGTACAATTTGTGACTGGTATCCCGCTCATTGCTGCTAAGCAGACAATTGTTAAGCAATATTTTCTGCTTAAGCAGCTCTATGAAATTGGGCCCTGATGGCGTGAGTCGAACCGGGGGTCCACACAGTTGAAAATCACGTCAATATTATCACTTTCAATCTAACCCAAAGATGGTGATAGCTGTGAACAATATACATTGTGTTGTGTTTGTTCGTCGTTGTAAATATCATGGAGGTAGAAATATCAATAAATGACAAGGAGACAGGTGTAACGTTTGCGTCTACTTTCGGGGTAATAAAAACAAGCCAACAGAGATCTCGCGTGAAACCATGACCTCATATTCTATAAATAGATCACTATAAGGCTGCATACAATGTGTACATAGTGCACTATATACACATTGTAACATTATAACCGTCATATAATGAAGTAATATAAAGTAGTTATTGCATCGGGATAAAGAGAACAAATACATAAATGCAAAAAATTAGTTAGTGGCTTGACGTTTCGACCCTAGCAGAGAGTCTTTCTCGAAGGCTAAATGCCAGAACAACACACATACATACATGCCTACAAGGGTGACAAGAGCAGTCAAGTGGAAATACATTACGGAGAGTGGAGGGAGAGAGAAAGGGGGTAAGCAGGGATTATGGAGACAAAGGGGGGGGGGGTTGGAGGGAAGGGCAGGGGGGGGGGGGGGGGTTGGAGGGAAGGGGATGGCTTGACCACAAGAAGTTGGAAACACAAAGGACAAAATGGAAGGTTGGAACTTGGAAGAAAAGTAAATAATTAGTAAATAGGGCAGACTAAAAATATGGACATCTGTGGGGGAAAGGGAGAAGGCAAAGACAAAAGGTTATTATTGTCATTTCCTTCTTGGATGTTCAAACCACGGGGCTGAGTGGTCTTTATGCATTAATCTTACAGATTAACTGGTTTTTACTGGTCATGGCACATGTGTACTTTTAGGCAAGACATTGGTTCAATAACTGTATATGGCGACCCTGATGATGAAGGGACACCCTATAAAAACAAGCTTCTGTGCTTCCATGTTATACGGGAAATAATCACTCCTTCCTCGGTGAGGTCGGTAGGTATATAAAGCAGAACACAGGAACTAATTGAGGTTGTAGTCGCAACCCGTGGCTAAAAGCAGCAGTAGAATTGACCGGTTGTAACTAGGGCCTGGCCAGACATGGTTGAAAAGAGCTGCCCATGGTGTGGTTTGAACACATCTTCGTGGACAGTCTCACATGACCCTTAAAGGGACACGCGGTGCCTTGGATTGGACGAGTTGGTCTATAAAAAGCATTTGTAACAGTTTGTTATGAGATGCATATGGTTAGAAAGATGTTTTAAAAGTAGAATACAATGATCCACACAAATATGCCTCGAAATTGCATGGTTTTCCTTTTACTGTGTGAACTAACACGGTCCGCCATTTTGACTCTACGAAATGACATGCCGTGTTAGTCCACGATGTAAAGGAAAACCACGCAATTTCGAGCCATATTTGTGTGGATCATTGTATTCTACTTTTAAAACATCTTTCTAAACCATATGCATTTCATAACAAACGGTTACAAAAGCTTTTTATTAGACCAATTCGCCCGATCCAAGGCAACGCGTCCCTTTAAGTTTTTGCAGTGTATGTGGTGATCGAGAGATTGTGGTATAAATTTGTCCAAAACGCCCCAAATAGGCTAAATCGTCTAAATATTAAAAGCTCATACTAAAACTATTTAGCAACATGTATGGAATGTGATTGTTTTTGTTTTTAAGCTTGCACAATTGATGGTCGCATATGCCCACCAATTCTTACCTTGGTGCCAAAATATAGCAATGACGTGAAGACACAGTAGAAATCGCCCCATCGTCGAGTAGGCCTTCAGGCAATTGCACCAATGAGGTAAATACGTGAAGGGCAAGCCTACAGGCCTGATGTGCAAGCGATAATTGCGTGCTATGAGAGAGGAGGCGGGCCGATCATGACTAGGGAAACAATCGTGTTATAACTTGCCCTTGCAGACGTCCCGTAACAAGACTGAGTTCGATCCATGCAGAGCTCCCCATATAGTCACCTTAAGTTGATCTTGATACGATCTCACATAGTCAACACTACTATAGACCATGTGACCTGTGACATCACATGTTTACAAAAGAGCCACAGAGCCTGGACTTCCTGCAGGCACATTTGTACACAGCTCAATGGAAGAATACAACAAATCTTATGTTTTATGGAGATTGCACCGTCTGATTTGTCTCAACTTTTGATATGAAGAAAGGTGGACATCTCAAAAGCTGCACAGCTGTTGCTTTTGTAAATTTTGAATTTATGTGTAAATTATGGCACAAAATGTAAATTTTCCCATATAGCCTGTGTTAGTATCTTGCCTGTCAGGAAATGCATTATATGTACAAGGTCACCACTCTGTAAACAAAGGTAACATGGTCTATAGGAATCGGTTTTAATAGTGTTTACCCTGTAATGGGCGCACAAAGGGGTGCCTCGACCATCCTTGAACATACTTTGCTTATAGCAATTAAGATCGATACAATAAGATAAATTTTTACTTTGTGAATTCGGCCACTTTACAGATATTGCCATTTATATGCTAGGGAGATTGTATTAAAAAAATAAGTTGGATTATGAGCTTCTGTATGGAGTTCACTCAATGCTTCGTGTGTTGACATCTTCGTGTACTTCCTTGAAGCTGCTGCATGACGCTTTTTCGCGGAAACAATTTTTAAAAACTCGACCGCTTCAACTGGTTGTTTGGATTATTAGAAGGTTTTTTGTTTGGACCATGGAGGGAGGAAACTACTTCTTTTATTTCATTTCATTTTATTAACATCACAATTCGTGGCCCACAGGCCAAATTGGATGTGATTTACAATCAGTAATTAGCAATAAGTAGTAAAAACGGCAGGTATGAAAAACGTTAAGAAAAACGTCACACCAGAAAACAGGAATGGATGAGAAATACACCCATTAAAATACCATCAAACAGTTACTGTAAAAAACACAGTGGAAAACAGTATTAAACCTGAGAAAAGGTAAAAACATTAGGTGTTAAGCAAATTATTAAAATAAGGAATTGGGCTATTTTGAAAACGAGTGGTTCTGACACGAAGCTGTGAAATCTTCCTCCATGGTTGCTTAGTTTAGCCATGGATCAGGTTCGCAAAGCTCTTCTATAAGTTTAAATGTCTCTGGAAAATTAGGCGAGGAATTGTTTCCCAGAACGCCTCACCTTCCCGAAACCCCAAAACCAGTGATCCCTTTAAACATGTATAGGTGAAAGTTTAATAAGCTGTGGCCTTGGCGAGCTGCCGTACCGGTACCGTGCGCCGTGGGCTGAAAAACTGGGGTGTGACTATGGAGTCACGCGCAGGGTGCACGGCATCACAAGGTCAACTAGTGCATATTCTTTGCAAAAAACTTGACCGGGACCTTAAGTTAAAAAAATAATAACAAAATAACAACCTTGTACCCAGTGTGTCTTCCCTTTGGATTTCTAGCTCAATGTTTTGATCCATTTTGTTCCCGACCCTTGTGGGGACGTAACTCTAATTCCTTCACTCGGCTTTCGAAATCAAAAGAGACGAAGGCCCCCACAGATGGGGTTTTTTCACCGCTTTTTAAAGACGTAACAGGTGTAGAAAAACCTTTGTTCTGTAGGTGACCAAGTGTCTATGTTCAGAGTTTTATTAGTATCCTTCCACTGTTTATACTTCCCCCTTAAGCTCTTCTAGCACCCCCATTTTAGTTAATTTCTTAGGAATCCTCTGTAATAAACAATGAAACCTCTTGCATAATCCTTGGTAGTGTGGTTAGTCATCCCTGTAATTGAGTCAGATAGCAGCCTGGCAGCGCGCAAGGAGAATACTCCGTTCTCCCATCACAAGCTTTGATTTTTACTTCACATGTTCAAGTTTTGCCTGTTTCAAGTACTACTGCTATGGACTCGGTTTTAAAGCCATTTTGATTTTAATTTGTAACCTTCTTTGGTACTGTGTTTTGTTTTGTTATTTTTAGTGGTTCCTATAAATTATGTTAGTTCACTGAGTAGTGTTACTATTGGTCTTGGTTTAGAGTTCACTTGGTTTATTGCTACATTTCGATCACTGGTTTTGCTTTTGGTCATTGCCTTATAATCAATCAATAAAGTTATTTTTTATTTTTTGCTTGTTGAGAAACCTACATTTTGAGTCGCTGTCCCGCTTTTTGCATTTCCTCGCGTCTTAACCCTATTCGATCCTTAGATTAATTGAGTTTTTCTGAAGTGAGTTTCCCCAGGGTCTAGTTTTATTCAGTTTTATTCAAGCGATCCCTTTTTCAGGGTTACACATACTAATGTTTTGTTTTTTCGTTATTGGTGTATTAATGGCAACAAGGTGAAAGCTTTGTGGAGAATCACTCCGACCACTAACTTTTAAAAAGTGTTTTAAGGTCATGCCGTGCTTAAGGTGCCGGGGCATGGGAATAGACCTTATGCATTGACGTCACCAAGCCGCCATCTTAGAGGTAAACTGATGATGAAACAATGGAAACGCGCTGATTTGTACGCGCGGCGCACAGGATTGGCCAATGAACATCTTCCTTTTGACCTCTAGGTGAGGGCGCCCTACTCAAATGACGTCATATGCATAAGGTTGTGGCTGTTTTCAAGAGAGGATTTAATAAGAGGTGAAATGTTGAACAGATCCACTTATCAATTCATATTGTTTCCCTCAACAATTGACCCAAAGCATTTATCATAACAAAATACTAATGAGTACATATTACTTAATATTCGTGCGGTAAAGGGTGTGGATCGGGACAATCATGCCAATAGACGATGCATGGTTTTGAGAATACGTGTGTCTCTGGATTGTGTGGTGGTGTGACCTGTTTAAGGCCCATTTTGACGTTCATTATATATTGTGCCACTGTGAAGGTGTTTATTTCCGATCCTCTTGTTTGAATGCAAAACAGGTCCCTGGCTTTTCCAAAACTGCAATATTGTTTGTCAGGTAAAGATCTTATCTGCAGTACGGTTATCAAGCTTTTCAGCTGTATAGTTTACATTCCTGGGCAAGTCCTTGAGTTTGAGGGAAGTTATATACACCCCCAATATCCCCCTCCGGTACCGGTATGTCGTCGTCGCATCAACAAATATTTCGCAACCAAAGTGCAATATCGGCAATCAGAATAACAGATAGGCCTACATGACTTTCGTTTTTCTCCTAACCGACAGTACAACCGCCAAATCTGTTGTGAATCATCTGAGGACTGAATCAAATCAAAATGGCTATTGAAAAATTTGAGATTTCACAGTGTGAGGTTATGGAACTGAATCTTTAAAAGCCACTTTCACACTTGACGATCGAAGTTCTCATTCACACATGAATTACTTACCCCGGCAAACTCCCGGGGAATAGCTATTTCCCGAGAAACAGTTATCCCTGTAAATGAGTAGGGTTAAATTAAGGGGCCGGATACGTTTGGTAATGACTCTGAAAATTAATGGCAATAAAAACAATTACTTGGTAAGAAGTACAGCAGCTTTGGATAGTATAATGCATTTTGAGAAAAAAAGTACTGCGGTTATGGAAAAATATATCACTTTTTATCCCCCAAAATTTGATTCTGGGGGGGAGATGCGTTACGGCCGTACTGACGCTTCTCAGACTGTGTATTCCTATAGGGAATAATCTTCCTGCGTGGAAATATTCGCTCCGGTTTTTCGGTGATATCCAGTCAAAAACGACCACCTTTTGAAGTGAAATTTTCACATGTTAGTTTTATTGTGTACCTTCATTTATATAGGATTAACACAATCAGTAGGCTCCAATTACCAAACGTATACAGCACCTGGCAATTAGATACCCTCGATATGCAGGGGTAAAAATTCACCGCCAGCTTTGACTCAGGCGTTAAAGTTATCTCAGGGCCGGTACGGTCGTTTCTCTATGTTCACATCTGGTGGCCCCGAATCCCCGATTCGAATCCGGGAGCCTCATTGCACTGCATGGATTGGTTTTTAGTCCCATTGCGTGGGATTCCCATTATAGGGGTTTTCCTCAAACATCTAAAACTGACCATTATTTACTTCATCTTCTTCTCCACCTACATGCATCTTCGGGCATGTGGGTCACAGTGCTTGTCACACTCTAAAAAAAACTCCTGGTCAGAATTGACCTGGGTTCCGGGTCCTTGAGCTGCCCATTTCTCTTTTCTTTGCCACAGATTCCGGGTCATACTGACCCAGAAATGGGTCAGGCCCTACGGGTTCCGGGTCAATTTGTTTACCTTTTATTTTTATAGTGTGCTCTTCAAAGGCCGTTGGATTCATCAGCAGAAAGATATAAGCATGAGCAGTATGGCCCTACAATATTATATTGAAAATAGAATTCAAACAAAATGACAAACCACCAAGGGATTTAACTTTTATACTGTCACCCTTTCCCGCCCACTCAGTACAAAAGTTGCTTACACTTCTGAACACATGGATTTTAAGGTGATGCAATGAATATTCTTTTCACCTTCCACAAACAACATTCAATTATAAAATCTGAACTTTTCAACCTCCCAGGCCTAGTAAAAATGAAAGTAAAATATTCGCAGCTGATAAATCAAGCAGGTCTGAGCTTGCCTAAGCTCCCGGACCATTTTTCACCAAAACCTTACGACCTTTCCAAACTTTCATGGTCACCGGTTTGGGTATAAATCTTCGAGATAGCGTCAACAGTCTGCTGCGCAGTCACCACTGGTGGTGTGACTTTGGAGGAGAGAGCCGTTTGTTCACTTTCGTCCTGTTGGTGTTCATAAAAAGGTCCGCCGGATTTTCACGGTCGCACTGGTGCCAATCATGTTGGTGTTACTGTGCCTGCTTGCAAGTTTGCTGGTTGGCCTACCAATACAAGGTAAGAATTCTGATTTCAGCACATTCAATCGACATTAATGTATTTGATAGTGGCCATATACATCAAGTTACAATCCAAAACATTTCAGGGGATTTACAGGCACCCGGAGGTTGAAACTGCAGTGAGACTCAACAATTTCTTTTAAAAATTATATTATCAAGTCATAAATCGGGAGAGAAAATTGTGCGACAATTTGTTGTTATTAGACTACTAATAATATCATACAGTCAACATTACAAAACCTGCTTTTTATTGTTTGGACCACGGCAACTACTGGACCATGGGGAGGGATGGGGGGTACGCAGTGGATCATTGGTAGATCCACACCATCGCGTTGTCTTTTCCCAACATGATTCTTCAAAACAGGTGTCACACAAAAAAGAATGGGATACTCAAAACAAGCCTGGATGTGATTTGACTTGATAGCGCATACTGTCGTCGTATCGGCGTCCTTGATTTTCATGATTTTTCTAAGTTTTCATATTCAGTGACAACGGATCAAAATATGTTTCTTTTGTATGCAAATATCAAATTACCCCCCCCCCCCTTGCGGAGAGGGGGGCGTAACTTGAACTGAGACACTACTTGGATAGTGACTCTTGGTGGCGTGATTTATCTGCTCCGTCTTGTCGCGCGAGAGTCAAGATTCTGATCGGATCAACCATCAACCTACCTCCTGAGCCGGTTTTAAGTCGGGAAACCGGTAAAGTGGATTGAAGATGACAGAAATAAAGGTTTGGAGAAAGTAACTGTAGCCAAACGTCACTTTTCACTTGTCATAATCAACATTGTAATATAATCTTGCCGAATAGATAAGATTAGATTGGTTGGTCATTTACTACAGTCATTTGACCAGTTCGGGATCATTGACCGGTTCGGGATCACTTCAACTTTGCAATAAGTTGTAACCAATTAATTACATTACTTCTCACACTACCAATTTCTGTTGATACATGTGAAGAATAACAACCATTAAACCAACAAACCCGAAATAAGGTGCCAAACATCATAGGCAAATAAATTATGGCCATTTTCCTGAACTTTGTCTGCGATTTTGATCATTATTTTGTTAAAAAATGTTGGTTGAAAAACACTGTTAAAACTTCTCACCTTTAGAATTTGAACATCAGGGCGAAAAACATTTATGTAAAATGCTAAGAATGTGTAAAAAATATTTCACATAAATACTGAGCAGTCATCTTGCTTTTTTGAGGAGACGAAATTACAAAAATTGTCTATGGGGGGGCATTGTACCCTTGACCAGTTCGGGATCACTCAACGTCTCATTGCGTCACATGGTGCCGCACTAACTTACTATTAGTGAGGTAAAATCATACTGCTACAGTAGAAAGTTTATGTATTGCTTTTGTGAAACATTACTTCAACAAATTCTTGTAGATTGTTTTTTTTTCTGAGAAAATTAAACTTGGAGGGGTCAATGTTGCTTTTAGGTGCGCTTCACTTTTTCAATTGCCTTTGGCTTTGCTGTTGTTTTGTATTTTTGTAGCTGGCTTTTTGCGCTGCTGTTGAAGACAATTGCATGACAATCACAAAGAAAGGAAGTCCAAGTCCATGCCAACACACTTCTGAAGTTTCGTGTCCTTGAGAGACAGTTTTATGAATGGGAGTATGGGTTTGCAATAAACATGATAAAGGGCACGCTACTGATCCAGAATAGAATCACCTGATCCTGAACTGGTCAAACAGGTGACGATACTTTTCTCAAAGCCTCTTCAAAAGTACTAATCTTTTTTTGTCAGTGGATACTTGGTGAGTTTTATGACATGTTTAGGTAAACTGAATAGCTTTTTTGTTTAAGATGTCAAAGAGATTGCAACAAAAAACAATGTGAATTCAAAAAGTGATCCAGAACTGGTCAAACGACTGTATAAATAAAAGGGTAGCATGTGATTACCGCACGGCCACGACCCTGCAAGGTTTTAAACGGCCGTTTAAGAACGAGTCCCTACTTTTTTATTCCCATTCATGGATGCCCTTTTGTTAAAAAGCGAAAAAAAAATTACGAGTAGGCCCATCTTGAATCTGTTAAGCGAATTTTCGAAGTTTTAACATTTTCATGAACTTTTGTAAAATTCTGTTTTGTGCGCGTTGGGTTGTGTGTACGCGCGCGCGTGTGTACAAAAAGATTACGCGCGGGTATTGCGTTCCGCATATAAGTAAATTGGCGTAAATGAGCTTGTGCGCCCAACACGCGAAGCCAGCCGGTCTTAAACAGCTCCAGCTATAATGTCTTTATCAGCCGTTTTACACCCCCACGTGACGTGCTCTCCACCAATAGGAATAGCGAAACTGTCTGGGGTATTTATGAATTTAGTATAGGTGAACAACAAGTTGCAGGTCGTACTCGTACTTTATACACGGACATCCATCCGTACGTACTACTGACTACTTACTACTCCCACACTGACTGAGTGTAAGACTGGTAGTGGTATTTACAGCTAGGCTACTCCTACCTACTACTCTAGCACTACAGTATTTAGTAGTCTAACCAAGTTATTTCCATGGCCGCATGGGGCTCCAATTATTTTAGGTTGCAGGATGTGAAGTGTTGTTTTAACGTGTGACACTTTGCTCACTTCAGGAAGTTTCAACACCAGGTCCAGGGTTTGTGTCAAACTGTCAAGGTAAAGTGACAAGGAAATTTCACTCCTGGCACAACATTTGTGACACCTTACTAACCCTAACCTTGACCTAGTTGTCTGTTGATTTTTCCTTCCTGTCTTTAGTCTTAGTCTTATATAGTAATATAAAGCTCACCCGGATTTGGACTCTGATTTTGGTGGTATGCTAGCCCACCTTGGGCTGTTATTACTTGTGGCTCTCTTTTAACATGTCATTGGTCTTATCATAGTCGCCATTACAATGATAAGACCGATGTTAAAAGTGAGCCGTATCAGGCTAACAAGGTTGTCTAGTGGTACACATGTATGCCTGATCCCATGATCATGTAAAGCATGATCAGTTTACTATTGTGCAGTCCTCAGTCGAACAGAATCATTTCATTTCATCTGGTTTTGAAGCCAAGGACTCTTAGAAAAGGGAACCTACATTTACTTAGTCACTGTACAAGCCAAGAACCCAATGTTGAGAAGACAAGAAGGGAAGATTCAGAGAATTGTTCCAGGGAAAACCCACGCAGTCAGCTAGGGACTGATAAACCAATCCTTAGTGTCCCCAGCGTGAGTCGAACCAGGGTCCTAGAGATGGAATACCTAGCTACACCAACCCGACCACATGCCCTGTAAAAAAATTATCTGTTAATGAAACCAAGGATGACTGTAACTAAGAATGCTTGCTATGTGAACCAGAAACACTGGGGTTAACCTCTACTCGTCCACTATAAATGTTCTGGGTTCTTTCATGTGCACTACAAGTACACAGGACCTATAGCTAAGGCCTAAAAAACAAAATTTTTATGTTGGCGTAACGGGCCAGAAAAAATAGGGTAGGTAGGTAGGATTTTTATTTTATTTTTTTATATATTTTTTATTTTATAGTCTAGGTATAGGATAGAATAGCATAGGACATTCCAGCAATATAAACCTTCAGTGTTTAAATGGCCTAGATTTTGGGAAATCTTTCCCATCATCAAACACTTGTCGCAGACTGGTTGAACGAGACTATACATGTACTAAAGTATCAGCCAGCGCCGATCTTCTGCATGTTGTGCAAAACATTGTGCACTCAAAAGTCCAATGACCGTTATGGCCATACAATTGAAGAGAAACAGAAAGAAACAGTTTCAAACGTATTTATAACTGATTTCTATAGACTTTAATTAGTAAGTTTCTTCCCTTGAAAAAATAAAAATATCCAGGGTAGGCCCCTGTTTTAGGGTAGGTCGGGTTACGCCAACATAACAATTTTTTTTTTTAGACCTAAGTGTCCCATCCAAAGGACGAAGCAATTTTAGTAAAGTATCTTGCTCAAGTGCCACGACCGGGAATCGAACCCACACTCTGTTGATCAGGGGAAAAAACAGAACTTTAGTCCGGTGCTCTTAAGCACTCTGCCACAACACGCCAAGTTTGTATGTCCCTATATCATGCCAGTTAAGTGACGAGAGCACAGAAAATGAAAACCTACGCAAGATAATCACTGAAGTCTTAGTTTTTTTGCTTATAAATGTACAGGGCTGCGGGAGGGAGGCCGGTCCCCTACTGAAAGGGGACGAGCAGCTAATAATTCACAGGATGATTTGAATCTAGGATGAACTTAATTTAATCCTCAGCTCAAAGAAGTTTCACTAGGTGAAAACTACCAGTATTAAACGGCAACAACAATTATATTACTGTGGGTTCTCTGACAAATACCCTCTTACAACCAGAGTATAAGATAGCATTGCATGGGCCATGCTCAGGCACAAAATGGAGAGAAATGGAGACAAAACTATGCTGTGCATGTGTGTCTCATATAGACTCCAGCAAAACAGAAACACCAAAGAGGTGCCAAAGAAAGATTGAGGGCGCACTTGCATTCCCTACAAAAAATGTTTTATTCCTTAATGGATCTCTTTGTGATGCCTCAAAACAGCTGGGAACAAAATGCATATAGTATGGTGGATCTTCTGGCCTCTAAAAATAGTATATTTTGTTTATTGGAAAAATAAATTCATTTCCTTCTAATCAACCAGTGAAAATTTCCCCAAGTTAGTTAAATCCGTTTTGAGTATTAAAAAAACGAAGAAAAAAAACAGTGGTATGTTTTGATTCTTGGGCATGCCTGTTTGCTCAAGAATCATTAAACTATTTTTCTCAACTTTGACATTATTTCAGATAGAAATATTTCTCAGGAGGAGTTGTACTGTTGTGGACTTCATATTCAGTGAGCTTTCAGATTAAATGTAATTTATTGTTGCTAAACTCTCACCTCTGTGGCCCAGGTTCGATTCCTGGCTAGGCACTAGGGCCAAATAATGGATGTGAGTAGAGTGTGCGTTGGGGGTGCTCCTGTTGCCACAACGGTTTGTCTCTGGGCCTTCTGGTTTTTCCTCCCTCCCAAAAAAGCAAAACCCTTTTTGATCTCTGGCTGTGGTCCCAGCAGTGCTGTAGTCAAATCCCTGTTGTCCAAGCCTGAGTCCGGGACCGGCCTCAAGTCCTTCAGCACTTACTCCTAGGTCATGGGTCAAAAGGTGCCTTCAAACGCCTGCAACTTGACGACATTGTGGCCACATCCTTTGCAACTCAGCTGCAGGCAACGGATGACTAGCCTCCCAAATGATTATTTATTATTATTATATTCGTGCAGGTACAACAGCAGCAACATGTGGAGACATCACAGAATCGCTGTGTCAGCCTGGCTTCAACTACACGCAGACAGCCATGTCTAGTTCGCTCAGGGACCTCCTTCGAGGTGACACCAATCTTAAGATGTTGCAGAATCTACCTTTCGCGGGACTGCAGTGCTCACCCTACCTGCAGAACTTACTCTGTGCTTTTTATGCAACCAGGTATCAAAGAGTATAAAATTTAGGGTGCCTCCGTGTGAATACTTTACAACTACCACTGATTTGACTGGTGTTTTTTTTAACTGCACAAGGGCGCATCCAATGGCGAATTTGCTTGCGTCACAATTACAGTTTTATACTTAATCAGTGGCATACATTATTGTGGAGAGACCCAAATACATGTAGTAAATTCTAAAACTAAAAACCACCTCAGATCCTTTCCTGTGAGTATCTTAGACCAATTTCTTAGAGCTGCTTAACGATTAATTCAGTGCTTAATGTACTACTTCCATTTCAAGCGATGCTAACCGTAAGCACTGGAAAAGGCTGTCTAACTTTCTGGCGCTTACTGTAAGCAGATGAACAATGCAAATCCATGGGGAACGCACAAGGTGGATGCCTTTTTCTTGCCAATCTGTGACATATGCTTACGCTTGGGCATCTTTTTCTGCTATAGTTAGCACGAAAATGTCCTTACCGTTACGAAGCGCTATGTAATTGGCCCCTCATATCGTAGTTTGTAGCCGACTGGTGGACCGTGGGTGTCTGATGAGCCCCCTGGTGACATGTCTTGTCATGTTAGGGACCAACTTTAGAAAAGCCTCCCTAGTTTTGTAAGAGGCACTGAAAAGCATGTTAAGGAAACCAGCTGGCAGGTGAGGTCAAGATTTAATTTTAGTTTTGGCTCTCATTGTACTTTTTTCTCTGAGCAGCCCAGTTTGGCTTAATGGTGGGTAATGCTCATTCCTGTTAGGGGGAGGGTTTGTTTTGTCTTTTATTGTCCAAGTGGTTTTAAGAACCAAATGGTCAGCCACTTTGAAAGTGAATTTTTTGTCACTGTTGGCTTTCCCTGTCAGGGTTCTTTTGTATTTTGTTTGGTTTCTACCGGTAATTGTTTGAGTGCACCACCCACCACTGGAGGCTGTTCCTACATGTATCTGCCTAATCTTCGCTAAATCTTTTTACATTTTGTGTATGGTTTCTTTAACAAGTTTTAGTTGTTCTTGTATAGTTCCTTTTATTGTGCAATTTTGATGACGAGCAAAATGAAATGAAATTTGTCACTTATTACAGGTGTGACCAGGAAGGAGGAAGTCCAGCTCTCTTTCCCTGCAGAGAACTTTGTACAGAGGTGAAAAGTGGATGTGCCCCAATCCTGCAATCCTATGGCTTTGATTGGCCAGAGAACCTCGAATGTGAGAGATTCCCAAGTCATAACGCCGGTCAGGAGTGCAACTTAGAAGGTAGTTTTTTTCCCCCCACATTTGTTTTCTTTGGAGTTCCAAAGTTTTGCAGTCTGTGGAACAAAGTCTTTGTTCTCGACTCAGCAAAGCAAGAGTGTATGGGTGATAGGAAGCACCCTCAAACAGTTTTATTAAACTCATGTCATTATTGAACTTTTTACAGATTTCAGAGTACCACCACTTGAAGAATTCAACAGCAATCGTCCACAAGATCCACAAGATCAGGGTACGTTCCAGATTGGTATTTAAGCCTTACCCCTAGAAGTGCCCTGTGTTAAATGTGTTAATGCCAAGCATTTTTTGTTGTTGAAAATTTCCTAGAAACAATGACTGCATTCAAGGCATACACAAGTTCAAAACCCTTTCTCACACGACAGCAAGTTAGCAGACCTGTCCCTTTCTTGATTTTAGCATGATTGTGAATTTTTACAAATTGCTCCTCGTGTGAAAGGACAACAATGTTTGGACTATCCAAGGTCCCTTGTGAAATCTTCTCAAACATTGCTAAATTTTGTCAGAGATCTGGACCTTCGACAAAATCTTGAAATTCCCAAACTTAATTTGGGCCTCAACTTGAACCTTCCAGATGGTTAGCGTGGTGTGCACAGCACTGCCAATACAGAGCTCAATCAGTCTGGGACACTGCTTGGGTTTAACCTCATAGTTTATACATGTACTGTTGGAGGAACTTTTCTTATAGTATTCTCATTTTTGATGTTTCTCTTTTTTACCTTGAACCTTTCCGAAATTGTATTATTTTCAAGTCTTAAAGGTAAGGTATACATTTGGTAAACACTCTTAAATACAATCAAAACTTACTTGGTTAGAAGTACAGCAGCTTTCAGTGGTATAAAGCATTTTGAGAATTACTTATGGAAAAAGATATCAGTTTTTATCCCCCAAAATCTGAGAATCTGAGAAGCGTTACTATCAGATACGTTTCTCAGATTGTGTATTCCAATTACGGATTAGTCTTTCTGCGTGGACATAACCGCTCCGTATTTTTGGTGATATCTCAAAAACGCTAACACCTTTTGAAATGAAATATTTACAGGTTAATTTTATTGTATATATCTATATTAATATAGGATTAAAACAATCAAACGGTTCCAAAAACCAAAGGTGTACTTTCCCCTTTATATTAATAATAGCAATAGAACAGAGCATTTATATAGCGCTCTAACTAAACACAGAAAGGGGTTTACAGAAACATTTTTACGTGTAAAACGAGAAGAATAAACGGAGTCAGATTCAGATATACAATCAACAATGCGTATACTTCACTCGCACTCTTTGCAATAGGGTCATGTGAACCAATCACAGTCAAGATCTGCACAGGGTCAGGTGTCCTTCACAGCCAAACAAAAACCCCGATCTCTGTCTCGTTCGGTGCCGGCCCGGAAGACTTCAATCTCTACCGAACCCAGAGGGAGTCCTTCGCTGTCATTGCTCCCTACACTACCCACTTAAGCAGGGGCAGTGGGTGCCAGGAGTTTCTCAAACCCTTGGTGTGTGGTGTGTACCTGCCAGCCTGCGATGTCAAGGGGCAAGAGTTCACCCTTCCGTGTAGGGACCTCTGTGAGCAAGCTCGGTCTTCATGTAGATTGAGCATGATCACACATGGTTTGCAATGGCCGAATTCACTAGATTGTGACCGCTTTCCAACAGAAGCGCAGAATCCTGAATGCCTCTCTGGTAAGTTGTTTTTGTTTCCATGGCTGAAAAAATTGAACCAGGCATTTTAAATGATTTCTTGTACAATGCCCCCAAAAATTAAAATTGTGATGCATGTTCACCCCAAATAAGGCTAAAAGCCACTCTTTGTAAAGGGCTAGAAGAACAGGGATGTGCTTTCTCTGTTTTTTTTATGTTTTTTTTTACTTTAGATCATATTCATAAAAAAAGAAGATAAAACCATATATAACGCCCCAGAATAGGGCTTTTAAAACAGAAGATAAATGTTATTTTTGGGCATGCTTTCGCGCTTTGCGCTCATGAGTTCACATCCCTGCAAGAAGAAAATATTTAAGAGAGGAGGGCGCTTTTCGCACTACATGCCACCATGTCTACATAATGGCTTAAATTTACCGACTCATCACTAAAAACGAGAATGTTTGGAGCCAATGTTCTCAAACAAGTCAGTATATGTCAGACTAACTTTTATAACTCGTTTTTACATTTTTTGAAAGCTTTGAGTGTAGGGGAAGTTTTAATGTCCGGAAGTGACGAATCCATCAGTGTGAGAGTGACTTGTACATTTAGTCTCAGCCCTGCTGTTCAACCCCAGTGGCTGACTCCTGATGGTACCCCAGTGTCAGGTAAGGCCAGAGTCTTTAAGATTTGTACAAAATAAATCAGGTTTATTGTAAACTGCGAATAAAGTGCTTCATGAACAAAAAATCTTTTTATAAAAACATTTTGTTTATATTTAAAACAAAATTGTTATATTGTGTACAATAGCCAATTCAGAAATTGTCCAATGAGGTCATCTGTTTTTTTATAAATATGAGAGAAAGCCTAACATCACAAGGCCACGGACGACCACTTCAAGGTGAGGGCTACACTTACCAGGGGCACATTGCCACCTACTCCTGGTGCTGAAACCTTCACAGTCTGTTAGGATGTCGGCATGGGTATCATCCACTAGGAGTCCGACGTGGTCCACCAATCAAATGAGAAGGATCTAAGTGTGCGGTGTTTACAATTAATTTGACCCTCAACTTCATCTACCTGTCTTTTTTCCGTAATTGTCTCTTGTCTATCAGATACAGGCAGGAGGGTGTTTGTAGAGGCCACAGACAAACACGAGACGGACCTCATCATAGAGGAGTTCACTGATTCTGTGGATAGTGGGGAGTACACCTGCACTGTGGGTAACTTCTCACGCTCAGTTACTCTGGATGACATCTTTGAGCCAGCCACAGGTATAGTTTCATATCACTCATATCATGTGTTGCCTATTTCTATCATCCGCTTTAAAGGGTGTGTACAACATTGGTAAGATTGAAAATATAAATGTTCACAGATTTGAACATAACTTAATAAAGATGGTCATGGTGATAAAATCCGATGTTGAAAGAAAAGTGAAAACATCTAAAGGGGTTAATAGATATTAATTTTTGCATCGGGGATAATGAATATGATTTTTGTTTTTACCCTACACGATGTGTATTAAGCACTGTATACTCAGTACTTTCCCCGAGTTGTGAAAAAAAATCCACAGGCAAATCACTCGGGTGAGATTCGAACCCACGACCTTTGCATTGCTAGAGCAGATGTCTTACCACTAGACCACCGAGCTAGCCCGATGGCTAGAGTCGGTTCGAATCATTGGCAGCGGGTACCGCACAGTTTAATAGATATTAATTTTTTTAATTTTTTTTTTGGCCAATGATTTGAACCGCCTCTAGCCATCAGGCTAGCTCGGTGGTCTAGTGGTAAGACATCTGCTCTATCTAAAGGGGTTATTTCACTGTTTTCTCATGACTCTGAGAACCGATTGAGCTTAAACTTTCACAGGTTTGTTATTTCCTGTATGCGTTGGGGTGACATCAAGTGTGGATACTGGTCTTTGACAATTACCAATGTTGGACATTATCTTTAACTAGCAATGATTTCTGATCAGGATCTCTATGAGATTGGGCCTCAAATTCTTCTAAAGATAGGGCCATGGATTTTTTTTTTTTCACGCTTATTCAAAGGCAAAATTATAAAGAGAGATACGATGAAAGGCACATAAAAAACCAGCACTGTGACGTCACACTACACACTCTATGCAAAGCAATGAAGATAAACAACCTTCATCCAGTCAGGTGTTGTGATGTATTTTACTGGTTTTACGCTGTTTTTTCTAAGGCACTGGTACTTCTGTGTTGATTTCAGTTTGTATGGGTCTTTGCTGGGAACCAAGGCCAACAGAGGGAAAAAACACTAGTTCAAAAATAGAAAAGGAGGGGTGGGGGCTAGTTTTTCCAATCAAATTTCAACAAAATTATAGGGAGGAAACTTCACACTTTCGATAAAGTTAAAGCTATACACAAAATAAACAAGGATAAATAGTCAAGTTAGTTTGAGCGATTTCATTCAAGTTGTTCTTTAATAGATGATACCTTGCCTTAAAGGCAAAGTATAGCTTTGGTTTTTGGAACTGTTTGAATTTTTTAATCCTTTACAAATATTTATACACACAATAAAAATAACCTGTGAAAGTTTTCATTTCAAAAGGTGATCACGTTTTTGAGATATCGCCAAAAATCCAAAGTGAATATGTCCACGCAGTAAGAATAATCCCCAATAGAAATACCCATTCTGAGATTCAAATTTTGTGACATACAAACTGATTATTTTTTTTTTACATAACCACATTTCTTCGAGGTGAAATGTTTTCAAAGTGCTTTATACTATCGAAAGCTGGTGAAGGCTTATAACAAATACGTTTTTATTGCCATTAATTTTAAGAGTGATTACCTTTAACATGTAGGAGCTCATCCTCTGAAGGTTCTGCTTTGTTCTGATTTGTTTAACAAATTTTCACAGCCTGTGAGGAGATCCGAGTTCCAGCCTGCATGACTGGAATCGCCTACTCCTCGACGTACGTCCCAAACTTCACCGGGCAGAATCAAGATGAAGTTGAGACCCTCATGGAAAGCATCTCCCCCTTCTTGGATGAAGACTGCAGTGCTTACCTCCGTCCCTACCTCTGCTCCCTGTACCTTCCACCCTGCGGAGAGAAGGCCATTGTACCCTGCCAGGAGCTATGCCTGAAAGCAGTCACTGGCTGCTCCGGGGGATCAGTGGGGTCATTCTTGGAGGCATTGAGAGGGTCTTGTTCTTCATTGCCAGAGGAGACAAATGGCTTCATTGAATGTTACAACGGTAGTTAGCGCTATTGCCTTTTTTCTTCATAGTTGTCTTATTCCAATGTTGTATCTACTTTTGTATGATTCCTGCGTTGCGCCAACTTCATAAAACTCTAAAGCATTAGTCATCGGTTAACAATTCTTTGTCAAATCTTTATAAATAACAGAGAACGGGAAGTCTTCGTAATATTAAAATTCAGGTTTCTGTCAACTGTAAGTCAAACCTTTTCTGTTTTAAATCAATCTCTGGATATTGTTTTGTTCACAGTAAACGAAGTTTCAGTAGATAAGGTGAGCAGCCACACTGTCTTCGGCCTCACCATCAAGTCTGTTACTTGTACCTACAACCTTCTGCCAGCGTTCCAGCCCAAGTGGTTTAATTCTGACGGAGTTGAAATCACAGACGGTAAGAAGCAGATTATTTTGAACTAAAATGGATAACATCCTGTAGAAGACTACATGAATTTAATCTGGTGTTTAATCCTCTGTGAGATGTAGCTGCTTCGGCAGCATGTTTACCACTTCGTTTATAAACTGTTTGACATGAGCAGCCTCTGGTGAACAATTTGTTGCCAAGATTGTTCAAATCCTAACAAATAACCATTGTTTAATATTTTGTTGGTTATAATCTGACATAAGAACTCTTCTTTATTATCTGTGAACTCCCAGATGTTAATTCCCACATCAAAGTCAACCACGTGTCGGACAGCGTCACAGAGCTTTCCATCAGCGATTTCACTGACTCAAGATATGCCGGTACCTATGTTTGCACTGGTTCCCATGAAGATTCAGCGGTCCAAGTTGTAATTGGTGATGTCACTGACATGTACAACACTACTGAACCTGATGAGGGTCCATACATTCCCGATCAATCATGTAAGAACAAAGGCTTTGATTAATGCTTTTGTTTAAGAATTTAACTCAGTAACGTAATTCAAATAATAAATTCTGGCAATACAAGTTACGTTGCCTCGGATAGGGCGATTTGGGCTATGAAAAGCGTTTGAAACAGTTTGTTATGAAATGCATACGGTTAGAAAGATGTTTTAAAAGTAGAATATAATGATCCACACAAATATGCCTCGAAATTGCGTGGTTTTCCTTTACATCGTGGACTAACACGGCATGTCATTTCGTAGAGTCAAAATGGCGGACCGTGTTAGTTCACACAGTAAAAGGAAAACCACGCAATTTCGAGGCATATTTGTGTGGATCATTGTATTCTACTTTTAAAACATCTTTCTAGCCATATGCATTTTATAACAAACGGTTACAAACGCTTTTCATAGACCAACTCGCCCGATCCAAGGCAACGTGTTCCTTTAATTTTCACTCAAAGAAGAGACAATATTCAGATATCAGTTTTCACATAATGTTCTTTCGGATTAAAAAAACAACTGTAAAAACTGACAAAATTGTTCCTGCATGCAAAAAAAAACCCCAGCCATTACACACAATAACCATTGCACAAATATGCAGAGACTTTAAAAAGATTGGTCCGACAAAATGTCCCAAATGTGATTACAGCTTATGAATACTGTGCATTCCGGAATCAAATTATTGGCATGGCACACATTTGGTAAACACTAGCACAAACAGTTGTAGGAGTGGAATGCACCCCTAATACTCTCTGACTCGAGGTGTCCAATGTTTGCAAAGGAGTCACTGAGAACTAAATCTCTCACTTACAATACTTTTTCATGAAGCTTATGAGTGAAATGGAATGTTTGCATTTGAAAATGTTGGCTGTTCAAACTCGGAATAAGAATTCTGGAAGATGCCTTGATGCCTTATTAGATAAAACCTTACCTTAACATGTAGGAGCTCATCCTCTGAAGGTTCTGCTTTGTTCTGATTTGTTTAACAAATTTTCACAGCCTGTGAGGAGATCCGAGTTCCAGCCTGCATGACTGGAATCGCCTACTCCTCGACGTACGTCCCAAACTTCACCGGGCAGAATCAAGATGAAGTTGAGACCCTCATGGAAAGCATCTCCCCCTTCTTGGACGAAGACTGCAGTGCTTACCTCCGTCCCTACCTCTGCTCCCTGTACCTTCCACCCTGTGGAGAGAAGGCCATTGTACCCTGCCAGGAGCTATGCCTGAAAGCAGTCACTGGCTGCTCCGGGGGATCAGTGGGGTCATTCTTGGAGGCATTGAGAGGGTCTTGTTCTTCATTGCCAGAGGAGACAAATGGCTTCATTGAATGTTACAACGGTAGTTAGCGCTATTGCCTTTTTTCTTCATAGTTGTCTTATTCCAATGTTGTATCTACTTTTGTATGATTCCTGCGTTGCGCCAACTTCATAAAACTCTAAAGCATCAGTCATCGGTTAACAATTCTTTGTCAAATCTTTATAAATAACAGAGGGCAGGTAGTCTTCTTGATAATAAAATTCAGGTTTCTGTCAACTGTAAGTAAAACCTTTTCTGTTTTAAATCAATCTCTGGATATTGTTTTGTTTGCAGTAAACGAAGTTTCAGTTGATAAGGTGAGCAGCCACACTGTCTTGGGCCTCACCATCAAGTCTGTTACTTGTACCTACAACCTTCTGCCAGCGTTCCAGCCCAAGTGGTTTAATTCTGACGGAGTTGAAATCACAGACGGTAAGAAGGAGGATTATTTTGAACTAAAAGGGATAACATTATCCTCTTGAAAGCAGACTTACTAGCTTTATTAAGAAACTTGTTAAGTTATGTAATTATCTACAATGCAGATCGACAACTGGAGTAAAATCTACAGAAAGTTGAATTTAGACACAAACTGCACTTTCCCACATTTTTAAGCTGATGAGAACAGAATCCATTAAAAGATCAATAAAAAATACCAAGTCATTTGAATTTTTGTTATGGTTGCAAAACTGTGGTGTAATTGTAAGTTTTCATTTTTGGGGGATGGCAGAGAAGGGGAAAGTGGTGGAAGGGGGCAGGCGAAGGAGGGGGCAGGCGAAGGAGGGGGCAGGCGAAGGAGGGGGAAGGGGGCAGGCAGGGGGAAGGGCTTTAATACTTTTCGAAGAGAAGTTCTTAAACCCATATTTACATTTTTTAGTGTTCTTAAAGGGTGTTTGTAATATTGGTTAGAGTAATGTTCACAGATTCGCACATAACTTGCATGGTATAAAGATGGTCATGTTGGGAAACTCCCTTTAAAATATTTTTGCTTTAACTGCTATAGTTTTTGAGAAATGAGTAAAACAATTAGTTTTGATCTCACGAGTCGAAAACTCGATGTTTGAAAACAGTGAAAACACTTAAGGTTTCCCCCCACTTTTTCTGGTGATTGCAATGACCGATTGAGCTTAAACTTTCACAGGTTTGTTGTTTCATGTATATGTTGGGATACACCAAGTGAGGATACTGGTCTTTGACATTTACCAAAAGTATAAACTCCCTTTAAGTGCATGTCTTCTTGAATTTTATTTCGTTCATTTTTTCAGAGTGAAATTTTAAATGAAACTCCATTGCTTTTTTTTACCATTGTTAATTTTGACGGCTGCAATTGAAAAAAGCTGGTACATCAACCTGCACAAAATTCCATACAAAACATTCAAAATTTGTAAAGATACAAATATTGAATCCGAAAGCTCACTTATTTTATCCTTCATACCAGTACCAATCCTCCAGAAAAATATATTTTACGACAAGAATGAGAAAATCCTGACGAACGGTTTTTATTAGAATTTTCTTTATTATAAACTGATGTATGTAATTTTCTTTTTTATCTGTGAACTCCCAGATGTTAATTCCCGCATCAAAGTCGACCACGTGTCGGACAGCATCACAGAGCTTTCCATCGGCCTTTTCGATGACTCAGTCGACGCCGGTACCTACATTTGCACTGGTTCCCATGAAGCTTCAGCCGTCTCAGTTGTAATTGGTGATGTCTCTAACATGTACAACACTACTGAACCTGATGAGGGGCCAGGTATACCAGATCAATCATGTAAGAACAAAGGGTTGGCTTTATACTTACATTTCTAGCAAGATACATTGTTTTTTTGCACTTTAAAACTGAACGCTTTTTCGACTGACACATTGATGTTTCATGTATGTTGAAATTTGATGTGATATTCATGTATTGTTTTGATAATTTACTAACACCCGGTTCAGATAGGCGTTCTAGAGTCGCGCCAAACCAACTTGTTGAATTAAGTACATGAAAAGTTTGACGTTTGAAACAGTTAGGAGCGACTGGATGCGCTGGAAGTCGAAAGAGTGACTGTTGCAGTCGTTCGGAACGACTTTTGGGCGTCTTGGTCTCAGATGTCGATCTTGTCATGGGCTGGATGTAATGTAAACGATAAGTTAAGTTCGCCTGTCTGAAACCAAAATTAATTTGGGTCGACCTAGAGTCGCTCCTAATTTATTTGGTGCGGTGCGACTCTAGAGCGCCTGTCTGAACTGCCTGTCTGAACCGGGTGTTACTCTTTTATCTCTTTTTGGTTGGTAAGCAGTTTGCAACAGCTAATTCTATTTTCTCTTTTATCTTGTCTACTCGATCCATCCAGGGAACTGTCCAGCGCTTGAATTTCTCTGCGATAACCAGGAATGTATTTCCAGGGACCTAGTCTGTGATAACAGTTATGATTGTGGTAAGAGCATAAAGCAACTTCTGCATGACTATTGGTGTTTTTGTGTTTCTTGTGTTTAGGACTTCAGGAGAAATTGATAAAAAGAGCCTCTGGCAAAGCAAAAAAAAAAAAATTTGGTTAACAAGAGATTAAAAAACATTAAGAAGCAATTATCAGAGCCATGACATTTTGCCCCCCCGATACCTAAATTCACTTTCCTGTTATCTTTTGTTTCTTCAGCTGACAGGAGTGATGAGGCTGAAGCATTATGCAAAACGTCGTCATCAGGCTGCTCTGTTGATGAACACCTCTGCCTGAGTGGGGAGTGTCTGAGGGCGGTATATTGGTGCGATAGCAAGTTTGACTGCGCTGATAACTCGGACGAGAAAAACTGCTGTAAGTCTGCAAAGATGAAATATGTGTCCGTACATGGCTAAGGGACAGGTGATATGTTCAAGGGTTTCTGCGGATCCTTACAAAAGTATTTGAAAGTCTTAAATTGAACCACTCAAATTTAAAGCCTTAAGAAGCAGTAATAAGTATTAAATTCAGTTATTAGAAATCTTTAAAAAACCTGATGGAGCATGTAACCAATTTTCCTATCAGCGCATTAAAACAAAAATAACGCTGCATGTCAAAAAGTATCAAGTTTGAGCGGGTATACCTGTTTCAAGTTTGAGCGGGTATACCTGTTTCAAGTTTGAGCGGGTATACCTGTTTCTCCCCTGCTTTATTCAGTTATTTTTGGTCTTAATTTTTTTTTAAAGGTAGCATTAAAATGGTTTTAAAAAGTCTTAAATTTAACTTTTTAAAGGGTGCAGATACCCTGAATTATTGTTGTGATACCGACAATACTTCATTTTAAGTTTTTAATTAACTACTACTTATCATTGGCAAAATGTTTCATGCATAACCATATGCTTATAACTTTCTGGAATAATTTTGGGTTGAGCAAAGAAAAATTGACTAGAACCTGCGACCTCCGGTTCAATTTACCAGCGGTCCACCAACAGAGCTATCTAGCCCTAATGTTGGCGGTCTTCCTATCTTGTCATTATCTTTGTTCGGTGGTGCCAAAATTTGTGTTCAACCCCATGTAAAATTTACCCAGTCAGTTTCCCTTGTGGTTTGTTACTCAATGTTTGTTCTTTATAATACAATCATGGTTTGAATTTGTTGCTTTCCGTGTAGCCCAGCTTCTGGTATTGACACCTGCGAATGTGAATCAAGTGTCATCAACTCGGATTGATGTGTCGTTGGAGTGTTCCTCGCTGTACGTCTATTATGCCGTCCAGGAACAACCAGCATGGATAACTCCAGATGGGGATATCATTGAAGCTGGTCAGTCACTTATATTTAACCCTCCTACCCTTGGTACCATTTTCCAGCATGTTGACCGACCATATCAAACTGTCCATCTGAGCTGGAACCTTTTTAAATGGTGGCGCAACTCGTGTACATGTGTCAAGTAGGATTTGAAACTTTAAGTAGGATTTGAAACTTTGCATGGTGGGAGTCCACTCAGTGAGGTTTTCAGTGACACCAAGTGTCATGATCGGCCATCGAACCAACACTCTGCTGCTGACAACACCAGAGCTTGGGTCTGATGAGCTAGACCGCTTGGCCACGACACGTCACATTCTACTAGTTCCACGATGGTGTCACAGCAAACCTCACCTGAGTGTGTATATGTTTGTACTGTGTGGTGCTTTCACCACATGATATCATTGGATGCTGGTTAATCTATCATTCAAAACTATTCAGTCCCCATTTCAGACTTCCAGGTCCCAGACATCTGCTCTAGAATTGCAAAGGTCATGGGTTCGAGTCCCACTCAAGTGATATGCCTCTGGTTTTTTTCACAGGACTCAGGAATGTACTGAGTATACGTTACTTAACACACACCAGTGTATGGGTAAAGCAAAATAATATTATTTATAATTGTTTTTAAAGGTTCTAGTTTACTAAACGTTCGTGTGGAGTATGTCAATGACTTCACCACCCGTCTTATCATCGAGGGTTACACCGATGAAGCGAACGGAGGCAACTATGTTTGCGGCGTTTCCAGTTTTGCAATGTCAAGCCGTCTGCATAACTTGAATCCCAAGCAAATTGGAGAAAGTATGTACTTTTTGTTTTTTTAAGGAACTTTTCCCTTCCGTAAGGCTTCTAAAAGTAGTTGTTCTTGGAAGATTAAACTGAGGTTCTTATTTCATTGTTAGGATAGTTAATGTTTCATCAGACCATCATTTTTTTCTTTTATGACCCAATTCTTTTTTATAGGGCATCAAATTTCTACAATACTTCAACATGATCATGCTGGTTAATCTATCATTCAAAACTATTCAGTCCCCATTTCAGACTTCCAGGTCCCAGACATCTGCTCTAGAATTGCAAAGGTCATGGGTTCGAGTCCCACTCAAGTGACTGAAGACTGCCCCAAATTGAGGTTATTGCTAAGAAGAAGGGGATCTGAAAAAATATCCTCGCAGTCTCACTCTATACCACCCACACTTCTAATGACACAATCATCAAAATGGCTCCTTTGGTCACCCTCAATATATTCGCCTGCCACATTCTCCTGTCACAATGACAAACATGGCGAATATAGTAAACTGACACAGACCCCACCCATGAAACTTGTAAAAATTACTTTGCAAACTTATGGTTATCAAGTCAACAGTCATAAAGTGTCACTGAATAAGCCATTTGCGAGTTACATTTGAATAATGTCTGGTACAATGACTTGTTTAGTCACAAGTTACCGCTTAAATTTGAATTCCTCAGACTATCGAGACAGTTGCTATGTCACATGATTAGGGGCAAGCTTTTGCTTAGTTACGTAAGAGACGGTGAACACCCATACACAATTCTGAATGGATGTGTATGGCATAATGGTACCAGGGTTTGCTCATCTGGAGGTTGCTATACAAAAGCTTGCCCCTAATCATGTGACATAGCAACTGTCTCGATAGTCTGAGGAATTCAAATTTAAGCGGTAACTTGTGACTAAACAAGTCATTGTACCAGACATTATTCAAATGTAACTCGCAAATGGCTTATTTGACAGTGCCATCATTTATTTACCAAATTTTCTCACCTACAATACTTTAACATTAGCATGCTTGATATTGTTTTTTACATTAAACTGATTAGCTTTTTTGTTTTTACCCTCAGAAAAAGTCAGCAAAATATTTGTATAAGTCTTTAAAAACCTCTACCATGTGTAGACGTAGGTCAGCCCTTGTACTCAAGAAAATTGTTGTACTTGTTTCCAAGGACCAACTATCGTGCCTGATGTGGTTGAAGAAAATAAAGATGTTGGCATAAAAAAATGTTGGCTGTCCAAACTCGAAATCAGAGGTCTGGAAGACGCCTTGATGCCTTACCTTAGGTAAATGTGTAGGCGCTTGAGAAAGATTTTTTGTTTGTTCACAGACTGTGAGGAGATCCGAGTTTCAGCCTGCATGACTGGAATCGGCTACTCTTCCACCTACATCCCAAGCCTCATCGGCCAGAGTCAAGATGAGGTTGAGACCCTCATGGAAAGCTTCTCCCTCATCTTAGATAATGCCTGCAGCCCTTTCTTCCGTCCTTATATGTGCGCCCTCTACCTGCCACCGTGCGGAGAGAAGGCCATCTTACCCTGCCAGGAGCTATGCCTGAAAGCAGTCAATGATTGCGCCAGTACATTAGCGGGATCATTCTTGAAGGGACAGGTGGCTGCAATGAGAGAGTCCTGTGCTTCGATGCCAAGTGAGGCAGATAACTCCAACGAATGTTACAACGGTAGTTGGCCAACTTCCTTTTTTTTCTTTCTTCTTCAAAGTTTGATTGTGGGTCTGGGGCCCACTTTCCTAAAGCAGTAAATACCCTTTGAAATGTTCCAAAGAGAATAACTTTCCTTATGGAAGTACACTGTACTTTTGGAAGAAATTCCTTGCCCTTTTAGTGAGGCCTGTGTACCCCTACAGGAGTCACAAATTATTAATTTCATTGGGGTTTTTTCCCAGTTGCAAAGCCCACAGTGAGTTTAACTTCCTTGATATATCCTCCACTGTACCATTCCACATATATCTAACCTCGGCTTGGGTTCCGGCTCCAGGCTCCGTCTGATGTTCGAACCACCGCGTGCAAATACACGCTGTAACAAAAAAAAATTAACAGAGCCCAAGCCGGAGACGGAGCTCAAGCCAAGGTTTGAGAAAGGCCCCAGGTTTGTGTTTTTGTGTGATGGGCTTGAAAAAAGAAACTTTACCATACCCAGCATACAAAATCTGCCACATGGCTTAGCGTGAGTGTCAACACAGCCCACCAGACGTCCAACCCTCTGATAAAATGGAAACATTCCAGCCATGTCTCCAGGCACTCTAAGCAGCTCTGTGGTTTCCAGCAACCCCCCCCCCCCCTACACACTACCAATTAAAGGTCACTGTATGATGTGGATTTCGGTAGACAGCACTCGGTAAAGGAATAAGAAAGAAGTCTCAAGGATGGCCACGTGTGGATGACACAAAATCTCTCACATTACCCAGGTCTCAATAGAATAGGACTTCCATAGTCTGAGCAGATGGCCGTTGTATTGTGTCATGGCCAAATGGTCTAGCGTACCTGACTCAAGTTCTGGTGGTTTAGTCATCAGGGTGTTGGTTCGAATCCTGGTCGTGACACCTGCGCTATGTAAGAAATAATTTGCAAGATGCTTTACTTCAATTGCGTCTGTTCAACCAGGGAAAGGTCAAGGTTGATGTTGTGTTTGAAAAAGCCCTCGAAGCGCCATGGCAGCTCTGGGCTGGTCATTACATTCCTGTAACCTTTTTCAGGGAGCTGAGAAAGATAACAGGAATGTTATTGCCCAATGACCAGGGAACTAATGTAAAGCTGAGACATACTTTGTTGTACACTTATTATGGTGGTTTTTTTTCAATCAATCTCTTGACATTGTTATGTTCACAGTAAACGAAGTTTCAGTGGATGAGGTCGGCAGTTATACCTTTCTCGGCCGCACCGATAAGTATGTTTATTGTTCCTACAACCTTCTGCCAGTATTCCAGCCTAAGTGGTTTAATCCTGACGGAGTGGAAATCACAGACGGTAAGAAGCAGAATTATTTTGAACTAACAAGGATAACATTATCTGCTGAAAGAATACTTTAATTTATTTCAACTAGTTTTTTAAAAGTAGGGTCGTATCTTGGTAATGACCCTGAAACAAAATTGTGTAAATTTGTATCAAAAAGCTTTCTTTGGATAAATTTTAAATGATTTTGGGGTTGAACAAAGAAAATTTGACTAGAGCGGAATTTGAACCAAGAACTTCCGGATTAAAGAGCCGGCACTCTACCAACTGATCTATCTATCTAGCCCTATCATAAATAGGGAGACCGCCAACATAGGGTGAGATAGCTCAATTGGAAGAGCGCCGGCCCGTTAATCCGGAGGTTGTTAGTTCAAATCCCACTCTAGTAATTTTTTCTTTGTTCAACCCAAAAATCAAATGTTATAAAGATGGTAGTGGTAGTAAGCACCCTGTGAAATATTTTTGTCCGAAATTCCCCCGCTGATTAAAAGTCAATTGAAACATTTGAATCAGAGAAACGATTCATGCATGAAACGTTTCATAGATTTCTGAAGGTTGGTGTCCGTTTGCGATGCTGCGATAGAGATGCGGTTGATGCCCGCTGTCACCTCGCTTAAAATGAATGGATTCAAAGTTTATGTGAAAATGCTGTGACATTATTATTTGTTTTCTCTCAACAAATACTCACTGTATTCAGCTGAAACTTTCACAGGTGACTTTTATTGCATCTTTCTTTATAATTTTGCCTACAAATCAGCATTACGTTGAAAAAAAAACCGCAATCTATGATACTACCTTTAAAAAAACATGTTTACTCTTTTTGCAAACATTTGATTAACAAAAGAGTAAACATGTTTTTAAGGGCAGGATCACATAATGGTTTTTGTCGGCATAATGCTGATTTGTGGACCAAATTACAAAGAAAGATACAATAAAACTCACCTGTGAAAGTTTCAGCTGAATACAGTGTCTACTTGTTGAGAAAACAGCAATTGACATGAACAGCCGCTGGTGACGAAATTGTTTGACAAGACTTTTTAAAATCCTGACAAAGAGCCATTATCTGCATTTTTCTCTTATTGTAAGACTCTTCTTTGTTCTTTGTGAACTCCCAGATTTCTCTTCCCACGTCAGAGTTTACCACCTGTCAGACAATCTCACATCGCTTTCCATCAACGAGTATACCGACTCGGTCGACGCTGGTACCTATGTATGTACTGGTTCCCATGAAGATTCAGCCGTCTCAGTTGTAATTGGTGATGTCACTGACATGTATAACACTACTGAACCTGATGCCATACCAGATCAATCAAGTAAGAGTTGGTTTAATGCAGTACCATTTATGAATTCAACTCCAGAACTCAAATGGCGTGTCGTGGCCGAGTGGATAAGAGCACCGGACCCAAGCTCCGGTGTTTCAGATTAGCAGAGTGTGGGTTCGAGTCCCGGTGTTGTGTGTTGTGTAATGCGCGTAAAAGAACCCAGTACACTTATCGAAAAGAGAAGGGGTTCGCCCCGGTGTCCCTGGTTTGATTGGCTGCATATTGCGCCACAGCACCTTGTAAACCATTACATGGTGCTATGTAAAGGAATAGGTCTCATACTTCAAAAACGTAGCTTCACATACCTTGCAGGGGAAAAAAATGAGCGCTTTGATACGCCCCTAGGGGTGTGATAAAGCGCTATATAAGAACCGAGTATTATTAGTATTATTATGTGTACAATTCTGGACCCAATTACATAGAGGTGCTTTACTTAAACACAAAGAGTAGATAAGAACAACAAAATTATGCTTACTGGAATAAAGTAACCAACCAAATTACCATTCTGTACAATATGTGACTGGTATCCTACTCGTATATGCTTAGCAGAACATTGTTAAGCAATATTTGCTGCCTAAGCAGCTCTATGAAATTAGGCCTTGCTGTGTAACACACAAGATAAAGGTGTCACTTATAAAGACTGTCCGATAACAAATAACAACTAAAATGTAGACGCTTCTCTTTTCAGGCGATAGATAAGGGAAGTTTTATTAATAATCATGAGCTGAAGATATAAAAGAAGGAGATCCAAAAGAGAAATTGAGGAAAAATACTGGATTGGGCCAAAGTGCAAGATGTTGCACTGGGCTATTACCAGAAGGGTCTGTCTCAGTGAAGAATAATTTAAGGATGAAACATAAGGGCATTTTAGAAAGTTGTGGGGACAGACTAGGTGGTCATTTTGGTCATAAATTTGTCAAGTCCCAAGACAGCCTGTCTAGACAATGGTGTCTGGGTGGGCATTTGATTAATTGAGATTGGGTGCTTGTGAGACTAGGGGGGAGTGAAGTGTTGGGCACAACAAAACAACAAGCTTACACTAGTAGTCTTTACTTTATGATATGCGCAAAGTGAAAGTGTCTTTTTGTGTCTAAAAATGTTCAAAAAAACACTATGCAAATGTAATTTGTTCTTTCATCTGAGACCATACTTAGAAGCAATTTTAGTTTTTATACATCATGACTATGCAAAAATGTGTACAGTTTTTCAAATGCTGTCGCAGTATTATGTTTAAGCGCTGATGGTAAAACCGTAGACCGTTCATTAAGCTCCGCCCCTTTATGCATTGACCAATCACCGTCAGAAACAACTAACCAAAAGTCTGCCCCATTAAAATCCCATCACAAAGTGTGAACATACTTCCACCAATTGCAGGCCTCGAATTTCATCTTTGAGAGGGCGGCAAGGCCATTTTCATTTCACAATGGGCACTTCCATTGGACAAGTTTAAAGTCTATGGGATACTTTTTGAAGGGCACCAAGGCCAAGACTAGGGGCAACAGAGGCCAAGGCCTCCATGGCCTCCGTGTAATTCCATGCCGGCATTTTGATTGATGTGTCATATCTTTTGTACGTTGGTCACAATACACTGAGTCAAGTTTGGCTCGAGTAGCGTCAATTAGTAACAGTACTAGTAGTGGTGCATTGCAGAGCATGTGTGGTACGCTCTACCTATGTGCAGTACCAGATTCTATTTTTATTTTTTTTTACTTTTGGTTTTTGGGGGGGAGAGGTGGGGTCAAAGAAATAGTGGCTTTTGGTCAGTTTGTGTGTTTTTCTGGATGCCCTACTGGATAATATCTTTCCTTATAAACATGTTGCAGCTTATTATATTCATAATTTGTTCTGATTTTAAAAATGTATTTCACAGACTGTGAGGAAATCCGAGTTCCAGCCTGCATGACTGGAATCGCCTACTCTTCCACCTACGTCCCAAGCCTCATCGGCCAGAGTCAAGATGAGGTTGAGACCCTCATGGCAAGCTTCTCCCTCATCTTAGATAATGCCTGCAGCGCTTACTTCCGTCCCTACATGTGCGCCCTCTACCTGCCACCGTGCGGAGAGAAGGCCATCTTACCCTGCCAGGAGCTATGCCTGAAAGCAGTCAATGATTGCGCCAGTACATTAGCGGGGTCATTCTCCCAGCTAGAGGTGACCGCATTGAGAGAGTCCTGTTCTTCGATGCCGAGTGAGGCAGATAACTTCACCGAGTGTTACAACGGTAGTTTGCGCAATTTCCTTCTTTCTTCAAAAATTCTTCTTTTGTATGATAAAAATTATAATTTCAAGCCAAACTTAAGAACGCAAATCATAGCTGAAGGAAATTTCAATGTGCTGTACATAAATGAATAATAACATAAACTACCAAAAACCAAACTGCAAGAGACAGGCCTGGAATTTCATCTTTGAGAGGGCAAGGCCATTCTCATTTTGTAAAAGGCACTTCCATTGGAAAATCTATGGGAAACCTTTGAAGGGGCACCAAGGCAAAGACCAGGGGCAACAAAGGCTATGGCCTGTGTGTAATTACAGGCCTGCAGAGAGGAGGAGCCTAGATCCAATGTTTAGTCTCAAATGAATTAAAACAAGTGAATTTAAGCAAGTTAGTTAAAACAAGTTGGTTAAAACAAGTGAGTTAAACAAGTTAGTTAAAACAAGTTAGTTAAAACAAGTTGGTTAAAACAAGTGAGTTAAAACAAGTTAGTTAAAACAAGTTATTTAATTAAAACAAGTGAATTTAAACAAGTTAGTTAAAACAAGTTAGTTAAAACAAGTGAGTTAAAACAAGTGAGTTAAAACAAGTTAGTTAAAACAAGTTAGTTAAAACAAGTTGGTTAAAACAAGTGAGTTAAAACAAGTTAGTTAAAACAAGTTATTTAATTAAAACAAGTGAATTTAAACAAGTTAGTTAAAACAAGTTAGTTAAAACAAGTGAGTTAAAACAAGTGAGTTAAAACAAGTTAGTTAAAACAAGTTATTTAATTAAAACAAGTGAATTTAAACAAGTTAGTTAAAACAAGGTAGTTGAAACAAGTTAGTTAAAACAAGTGAGTTAAAACAAGTTGGTTAAAACAAGTAAGTTAAAACAAGGTAGTTAAAACAAGTTAGTTAAAAAAAGTTAGCTAAAACAAGTTAGTTAAAACAAGATAGCTAAAGCAAGTTTGTTAAAACAAGTGAGTTAAAACAAGTGAGTTAACACAATCTGATAAATGATTCATGCATGAATCGTTTCTCAGTTTTCTGAGGGTTGGTGTCTGTTCGCAAATGCCGCTGCAAGAGATGCAGTCTGTACCCACTGTCACCTCGCAAAACGTGGATGGATTAATTTTTCTTGTGAAAATTATGTGAAAGTCTTTTGCAGTTTTCTCAGCAAGTAGACACTATTCAGCTGTAAGTTTCAAGTATGACTTTTATTGGATCTTTCTTTATAATTTTGCATATAAATAAACATTATGTTGACAAAAACCAACCTCTGACCTTACCTTTAAAGTGAAGATGCCCATCCATTCTCTTCCAACTGATGTTTTTTTGGTTTTTTTCATAAATCAATCTCTTGACATTGCTTTGTTTGCAGTGAAAGAAGTTTCAGTGGATGAGGTCGGCAGTGATACAAATTATGGCTTTACCGAAAAGTACGCTTATTGTACTTACAACCTTCTGCCAGCGTTCCAGCCCAAGTGGTTTAATTCTGACGGAGTTGAAATCACAGACGGTAAGAAGCAAGATTATTTTGAACTGAAAAAAGATAACAATCCTCTGGAAGACTGCAGTAAATTTTTTCAAGAAACATGTTTACTAATGTATTGATAAAATCACATATAATAATAATAATAATAATAATACGAGATATTTATATAGCGCAAAATGCAGGAGCGTCTGTGCGCAACACAAAACATAAAACAATTAAATGAATATAAAGGCAAGTTACATAAATAAAGATTCAAACAAATGAGTTTTTAAAAGTCTCTTGAAAATCTGAAGAGAGCCAGCTTGGCGATAGAGGTAAGTCATTCCATAACGAAGGTGCAATGAAGTTGAAGGCTCTTTGACCATAGAGTTTAATGAACAGGGGTGCATTCCACTTCCATGAAAGTTTGTGCCGATGTTTTATAATTTATCGTTACGCAAACGCCTGAAAAGCACTGTAGTCGAAAGCTACATTAAAATCCAATGCTATATCAATTTGCCTTGCTGGGTTAGATTTAATAAGAATTTGAAAATCCATTGTGTACATATTTTTTAATATTTGAACTAATATATGAAATCTTTCTTTGTTTATGTGAACTCCCAGACTTTAATTCCCGCATCAACGTCTATCACAAGTCTGACAGCGTCACAGTACTTTCCATCAGCGGTTTCACTGACTCAGTCGACGCCGGTACCTATGTTTGCACCGGTGCCAACGAAGATTCAGGCTTCCCAGTTGTAATTGGTGATGTCACTAACGAACATAACACAACTCGCTTTGATGATTGGCTAGGCATACCACGAAAATCATGTAAGGACCACTCCCAACCCTTCGAAAAATCCAACTGCATGATTTGGTTTCGTTCTCTTGAACTGAGGACTAAGCTAGTAAACTTATTATAGTTTACACGGAACTGGGCATACCACCATAGTTGGCAGATGTGGCACCAGACTTGTTAATCTTGGGGAGGGGGAAGGGGAGGGGTGACAAGATTAAATTTAAGGGTGGCAAATATTGATCTTCAATGTGATTTGGGACTGCTGAAAAGGTTAGATGAGTGTACTTTTCGATAAGTGCACTAGGTTCTATTACATGAACAAACGGGACCTACGGCTTTACGTTCCATCCGAAAGGACGAAGCAATAATAGTTAAGTGTCTTGCTTATTAAGGACACAAGTGTCACGACCGGGACTCGAACCCAAGAGCTCTTATCCGATCGCCATACTTTTATGAAGATGACAATATCATACGTTTTATGAAGATGGAAGTGTAATTTTGATATAAGGACAAGGAGAGCATCTCAAAACTTAATTTCTATTTGTTTTGAAAAAAAAAAGTTGATTTAATAATGTGGAAATTACACCCAAAAATGGCAGGAAAAGCTGTCTTTTGTGAACAATGTAACAAAGGCCGTTTTGGGCTTTGGCTGCGGAAAGGGCTCTGCATGTTTGAAGCTCCATAAGGAAAGCACATGTTTTCTAAATAACTGACAGTGCCTTACTTAGCCCAAGCCCAGGCCGATAGCCATAGATTATTTGACCTAACAACACTTTCTTGACTTCAACCTCAGCTTGTGAGGAGATTCGAATTCCAGAATGCACCAAGGGTATTGATTACTCATCCACCCAACTGATAGACATCCTCAACCAAGACGACCTTCTGAGCACCTACGCCATCTTTTCTTCATTCTTCAACGCCAACTGCAGTCCGTACTTCCGCCCCACCATATGTTCTCTGTACCTCCCACCCTGCCAAGAGCAGCGACTCCTTCCATGCAGAGAGATGTGCCTGAGAGCGGCCTCTGAGTGCGAAGAGATGTTTGGAGAAGATCCAGGGGGTGTATTCGCTGGAATGAGGGAATCCTGCAAAGACATTCCCGGCGAGACTGACCCTTCAAGTCAATGCTACTATGGTACTCATTATTATTTCCATTTGTGATATTCTTTATTCATCATAGACAACTTTGGATTAATTATATTAATAATGGTCGCATTTGTATAGCGCATATCACTGCTAAGTCCCTATGTGTCATAGAAATAAAGAAAATAAAAAGAAACAAACAAAATACCAATGGAAGAACAATTACTGATAAACGATGATTAGATTTGTCTTAAGATTTAGATTACTTGACCTTGGCTGCCTCCTTAACAAACTCAGGTACGCCATTGCACAGTTACTTGAAATGACCGAGCTCCGTACGTTTTTGTAACAGGGGTGGAAGTGACAAGAAGGGACTTGATTTTGGAACGTACATTCCTAGAAGGGGTATATTTGTGAACTAGGGTTTGAGTGATTTCTTCCCTGCCTTTTTTCACCTATTATTTTGTTTTTTCTTTCAGTGAAAGAGGTTGAAATTGGAAAGATATTTGGCGAAGGATCGGATATTGATGTTGAACAATACGTTGAGTGTACCTACAACCTTCTTCCTGAATTCCAGCCCAAGTGGTCTGGCCCCGACGGCTTAGAAATCGCAAGTAAATATGAAGAAAAACAACTTGGGGCGACTTTAAGTGAAAACAAGTAATGGAATTAAAACAGCCCTTACCAAGAGTGCCTTTCAGCGTTGTTTGGGACGAAACAACAGAGCAGAAAATATTTTGGTTTATACTCCTTTTGCTTTAATTGTTTGCAGACAAAGTGCAGGATTTGTTATTTTTTATTTGTTTAATGCAAGCTCGTCCTTAAAGAAGTCACGCTTAGTAAGAGGCTACAAGTAGAAAATATTTAAGATGAAAATAACTCAGGGGAGCTGTAGGTAGGAATTGATGTTCCTCTTAAAAGTGGTAGACACTTAAATGTGCTGGTGTCTACCAATCTTGACACTCCTGGGCTTAAACATTTTTGCCCCGGTCACTGGGCCATTGTTTTTTTTTCCTTAAATCATCTCACCTCCCAGTTTATAATGCACAGTCGACTAAAGTCGATATTCGGGTTGAAAGGGTTAAGCTTATGTTGCATTCACTTTTTAATCCTATTGTCTTACTTTTACAGATTGGTTTTTATCTTTTGATTCAAATGTTGCGATTTTTTTCTTTTTTCTTAATGCCCTTTAACAAAAAAATATGTGTTCCAATGTTTTTGTAAATATTATTCCTTCGATGAAAGTCCAGTTTTAAACTTCTCCATTCTTTACATAGGGCACTTCATGATAGCAGTTATGCTTATTGATTATGCTTATTGATTATGCTTATTGATTATGCTTATTGATTATGCTAAAATGGTAAAATAAAACTGTAAATAAAAGGGAAGGTATATGTTTGGTAATCACTCTTAAACCCTTTCAGCCCCAAGTTCTTTTGACATAAACAACTGCTGGAGCCCACGTTCTTTGACCACTCAAGCGTGAAGCACACTTCCTCACACACAACAGGAAGCTGGTGTTCAAAGTTTGATTTTACAAACTCTGTTATTACCTTTTATTTAAGAGCATAATGAGTAATAACAATTGTCTTACTTATTGAATTTCCTTTCATATAATTCAAAAATCATTGAAATCAGCCACAAAATGTCCAAGTTCTTGGTCTTTGCTTCCTCAGTGTGTTCTGAAAACCCAAACACTTTTTTGCACACAACCTCATGGCGCTCCGTAGGTGTTTGGCATTTCGGATCTTTCTACTCTAATTTGAAGCGGTTGCAAAATAACAACCCTATCTTATTTTACCGTCATTGGAAAGATCCGATCTTTCTCTTTCCAATGATGGTAAGCTTGGGTATGGAGGGTGAACATGGACAAAACTGCAGCATTTTAACAAATGGCCTTTGTGCCCAGGCTTGAGTGCTTTGTTGTGTGTTGTCTTGGACGACTATAGTCGCCTTTGGGGCTGAAAGGGTTCAAAGTAATGGCAATAAAAACTTATTGGTTAGAAGCACAGCAGCTTTCAATCGTATAAAATAAAGCATTTTGAGAAATATGTCACTTCAAAGTAATGTGGTTATGTAAAAAGATAGCAGATTTTATGCCCCAAAATTTGAATCCGAGGAAGCATTTATGTCAGAAACGCTTCTCAGATTGTGTATTCCCTATTAGGGATTATTCTTCCTGCGTGGACATATTCGGTCCGGATTTTGGGCGATATCTCAAAAACCTTTTGAAATGAAATTTTCACAGGTTAGTTTTATTGTGTATATCTACATTTCTATAGGATTAAAAAAATCGAATGGTTCCAAAAACCAAAGGTATACTTTAAAGCTATCATTACTATAATGTCCAGATGAGCATTTAGTAAAATTTACTAATATTGTTTTTGTTTCTTTGTTAGGTCCACCGGCACGAGTAAGCTCGGTCAAAATCTCTCCCTCTGTCAGTCGCCTGCTCATCAGAGATTTTGATAGAGACAGAGATGGAGGAATCTACACGTGTCATGGCCGAGACCAGACAGTGTCTGTCGATTTGTAACGTGAACCAGTGAGACAATCATGAGGTAAATTGCTGATCGAGCAGAAAGCTCATTTACAGGGCCAGCCCTGAAGGACTGGGTTCATATATGTTTAAAAAATAAGCAAAGTTTGGGGCAGTTTGAGGAGTAACAGGATTAACTACAATGCGATGGTGTTTATCCTTTGTGCTTGTATTATAGACTTTTAATATTGTTTGGTTCATGTTTTAATTTTCATGCACCCTGCTTTGGACATGTGTTTAACATCTTTGTGTCTTTTTTTTCGTTCAACCTTGTAAGATTTTTGATTTTGTTTTACACTTTGTGTTTGTCTTGATTCATGGATTTTCTTAGTGATCTGTATTTTACTATTTTCTATTATTTCACTTTTTACTGCTTGTACACAGAGCCCTTAAGGATAGCAGTTGTAATACTGATAAGGCTACCCTGTCTAAATAAATCAATAAATAAATAATTAAACAGGCAGGGAAGTTTAGGGTGGTTTGAGGACTAAAGGGTTAAGTAACCCATTTAACTCATTTTAAAGTTCTTTTAGCCCCTTGTTCACCAGACAACATTCCTTGGAACATTTGGTTGATCTTTTCACAGTTGTATTCCAACCCAGGTAAACTCCTGGGAAATGGCTATTTTGAGAGAACGGTTTAAACAAGATAACCTGAAATTACTTCAAGTGTGAAATGAATATGGGGTTGCAGTAGGGTTACAATTCCCCAAGATTTCCCTTGGGTTTTACAACCAGGGAATTGAGTTTGTAATGTGAAAGGGGCCTTTGGTTTTGTTGGAAGTACAAGTAAAGTGTAATCACAGAATTATTTGTAAAACTTGTTGATAATTGTTTTCTTTATTATCTTCTTCTTCAGATGATCAGCTGCGATGTCTCAAAACCGATGTTTGGAATGTTACCATAGAGACCTTTTGCTTCAATGAGAAATTTGCTGTACTTTTAATATTAGCTTAAACTGCACTTTTTTATAATGAAAATATAGTGGCACTTGCTTAGGTCTTGTCATTAGGTCTTGTCTATTACTTTTTTTCTTTTTTTCTAAATTCAATTTAGTAGTAAAACAATATCTGGAAAAGTGTTGCGATTTTGCCGGGGGGGGGGGGGGGGGCTTGAAAAGGATGGACAACTTAACAAGAGATTTTTATATTTGTGAAATGAAACATGTGTGTAAAGCATCAGATCATTGTTTGGGGTAATTTTTATTTTTTTTTAGGGAGGGGCTGTTTAGATGAGATTATCTCAAAGAAGCTGTAAGTTTTTGACAAAAACAGTTTTTGAAAGTTAAAAATTGCATTGAGTATGATCTTTATGCAAAAAAACCCACCCAAATTATTGCATTTTGCCAGATATTGAACTTTAGTGTGAGCATGGGATTAGCTTTTGTTAGTTTATTCCATCAACTGCTAACTGGAAAGTGACAGTGCATCATTGGTTTTTGGGAAGAGTATAAATTCATTCCAAGCTTCTACTTTTCAATATAAAAGCCACACAGCTAACCCTGTGAAAATTTCATCAAATTTTGTCGGCCATGTTTCAGTGAAAGCTTACGAAAAAAACAATTAGCTCTCCAGAAAATGTGTAATGGTGTAAACTTAATTATCAGTGAGCTTTCAGGGTTAAACTAATCACAGATTAAACACAAATAATAACCAGCTTTTTACTGTGTCTTTAAGTGCTATTCACCCCATGCACCGTCAGCCATTTGTGTGTAGAGCCTCGAACTGGGGACAGCAGTAAATATAAGCGTTGTATAACTCTGTATTGTCACAGTAATGTAATGACACTTTCATCCAAACAGATACATAAATGCTATACAAATGAAGCATGCGCACTTGGCGGATCTGTGCAAAGAGGGAATAAATTAGTGTTTATCAATAATAATACTAGATCAAAACCTGATAAATGTTTTATTTGAACTCCATCGGAGGTGCTATCTTTTTAATAACTGCTTTTGTGTGTGGGGGTGTATGTGTGTGTGTTGTCTTTAATGTTCTTTTACCATTGCACTTTGTAATGTTTACTTGTGAAATTAATAAATGAAATAAAATGAAATAACGTTGAATTGTGTATTTTATTTATCAGAAGTTTTTATTATATTGATATAAATGTTTGTACCAAATTCGTCAAATTTGTTGATCGTGTTTGATATAAATTGGCATTCCTGGGTGTTCCTGAGTTTAAATTGGTAGATTTTATGTATTTTCAATAAAACAACGGGTGGAAAAAAGTACCCTAGTAAATTGAATTGGGTCCCTCTGATGTTTCTACACTCGTATACCCACACCCCCACCCAAAAATAAAACTCAAAAGTCAAAACGCCTTAAATAATAAATTCTTCTCAGGAACAATTGCATTATTTTTAGGGTTGATTGGCAATCTCTGGCAGTAAACTAAACAAATGTATTCAAACAAAGAAATCCGCTTGTTTTGAGGCGCTGACCGCTCCCCCCCCCCCCCCCCCCCCCCACTTATAAGTTTGTTTTCGCGCAGAGGATCACGGGTAAAGCCTATGACCTCTCTAGTCATGTCGGCTGCCCGTGCCATCCAGGTAAGTATTTTTGTAGACAATTAAAAGTGTCGTATTATTCTTTCTTTTATGGAAAGTACATTATTGTACATTTGAAATATAGGAGCAGCTAACTACTTGCGAATTTATATTAAATCATTTTTACTTAGTTGCAGCGCTACTTTAGAAAAAACCAATGTCAATGAACAACGATTAACGTTAAAACGTCTAACAAATGGATCGGTCTTTAAATTTTACAACGATGTTTGAGCGGTAGTACGTGTATTACCGACAGGCGACACATTCTCATATCCTAGCCGATGTGACTTAAATTTTTCAAAATGTAGACGTCTCTCTACTCTTTAGACTCTTTCGATCATAACATTTATTTAGGCTTTAAAAATGTATTTGTATTTGCTATAATAATAATATGCAAGATTATTATTTTGGTGTAGTTTTGTGAAGAATCTTCTTACATGTCTTATTAGACTTAGAGCTGACAGAGTGACATAAAACATAATAGCCCCATTAATAGTGCCAATACTCTGGACTTCCTCCGATCCTTGGCCCTACGCCCATGTGTACCTCCAGGAGGTGGGATAATTTTTCGAATATAAACTCGCGTTTTTATGCCGAGATTTTTTCCCCAGTTGTCACTCATTTAGTCATTGTATCCGATTTGTGGACAGCACATTAAAACGCACTTGTGCGCGCTCGTTTTGGTGTAATTTTGAAGAAATTCTGAGGCGTTACTGCCACCGATTTGACTCCCGGCATCCATGATGTTTGCTAAAATGCACATGCAGGCGGAGTTCACGCATTGCGCAAAAATTAAGACAGCGCGGTGTACGCGGAGCCTTCTGCCTAGCTTCCAGCGCACACTGCGCTGTCTTTAGGCTACGCGCACACCGCGCTGTCTTAATTTTTGCGCAATGCGTGAATGCCGCCTGCAAGGCAGTGCACAAAAATTAAGACAGCGCGGTGTACGCGGAGCCTTCGCCTTCCGCCTAGCTTCCAGCGCACACTGCGCTATCTTTAGGCTCCGCGCACACCGCGCTGTCTTAATTTTTGCGCAATGCGTTAACGCCGCCTGCATGCGCATTAGCAAACATCATGGATGCCGGGCAGTCAAATCGTGTCAGTAACGCCTCGGATTTTCTTCATAATTACACCAAAACGAGCGTGCACAAGTGCGTTTTAATGTGCTGTCCACAAATCGGATACAATGAGTGACAACTGGGGAAAAAATCTCGGCATAAAAACGTGAGTTTATATTCGAAAAATTATCCCACCTCCTGGAGGTACATGGGCGTAGGGCCAAGGATCGGAGGAAGTCCAGAGTATTGGCACTATTAATGGGGGTGACAGTGACATTCACTCTTTTAAAAAATATCATCAATGCCATGATGTTTACTGATGCCCAAAAATGATGATCATGAACGCTGATTCGATCCGCTGAAATTGCAGCATTACCCATTTAGTCTTTTTTGTGTCGCTGCTTGCTGCTGGTTCGTGTTCCCGGAGGTGGCGCTGTGTGTGATGAATACCGCACTGACTTCACTCTTATGCAACAATGAATCATGTGTCAAATGTCGAGGTCAATGTCCAACAGCCATGGTGTTGCAATTGGGTCACATCTGGCCAGACGAACGATACCACCGTCAAGTTTTCTAATGGGACACTCGTTGACAATGTGCCTTGCGGTCTGATCAGAAGCCCCACAGTCACACCCAAGTGTTGGCTTCATATACACTGTTCGCCACTTGTGTAGCAACTAGCATTGACGAAAAAATTCAGAACGGCTAATTGAAAATTAAAAACTAACTAGAACAGCGAAGTCAAACAATAAACTTGGAGATGTAGGCCTATGTTTGAATCTTACTATTCTTCTCATTTTATTATTGTATATAATATGTAAAGGGAAGTTTCAACAATTTCCAATCAAAACCGAGGCCTAATGTTTAAATGATTGTGTTTCTTTCAGAGGGTGCGACCCCACATACCACTCATCAAGTTCCGCTTTTCCGAAGCAACACCAGGTACGTGTTTGTGGACTGTTGATGTTTGTTGATGTTGTTGGTGTTTAAGTTGAACATTAGAAAATTAAGAGCTAGGCAACTCGAACATAATATCCTGGGGAAATTGTGCATCTTTGCTTACACAGCAGCTAGCGCAGAAATTTGGCGCTTGCCCTGTAAGCACAGAATGATGATCTGCTGCACAAGTGCAGAATTAAGCAGAGCCATGAAATTAGGCTCTGGTCTCACAGTAAAATGTTTGAGCTACCCTGTTTGTTATCTTGTGGATTTTTACACCTAACTGGAGCCATGGTTTTGGTGATGCCAACCACGCCATTAATAAAGGTTGTTGGCCAACTAGCTGCAGATTCAACCTTTTTCCCTAGATACGAAACTGAGATCCAGCCATTCAGTTGAACAAAAAGATTTTTTATAATGATAAAGTTGTGAAATGTGTGGTTACAATTTTTATAAACAGTTTGTGTGTGTTATCGTCTTTAGCATTGTCAGATTGTGTGGTATATGAACTTTGGCCAGTGGGTGTTCTAAACTTTAAAGGCACTGAACATGTTTGGTAATTATCAAAGACCGGTATTGTCACTCGGTGTATCCCAACATATGCATAAAATAACAAACCTGTGAAAATTTGGGCTGAATCGGTCATCGAAGTTGCAAGAAAATAAAGAAAGAAAAAACACCCTTGTTGCACAATTTTGTGTGCTTTCAGATGCTAATAAAAGACTTCATGCATGAAGCCTTTTATTATTTTAGTGAGAAATTACCTCTTTCTCAAAAACTACGTTACTTCAGAGGGAGTCGTTTCTCACAATGTTTTATACTATCAACAGCTCTCCGTTGCTGGTTACCAAGTAAGTTTTTATGCTAATATATATTTTGAGTAATTACCAAACGTGTTCAGTGCCTTTAACCCCTATCTGTTTTGTCTGATTAGTTGCCTATTGTCACGCGTTGTATATTTTCATGTTTTTCTGTGTTTTAATGTTTTAGTAGGTTTGGGTAATTTTTTAATCAAACCTTTTGTACAGTCATCGTATTTCAGCTTTGACTGCAACTGTTGTTTAATGAAGGAAATAAATAAATTAAATAAACTGTATACCCCTAAGTAACACAGGGGCCAATTTCACAAAGAACTAAGATTCAACTTAAGATGAGTTGTCATTATTACCAAAGTGTTTTGTATTGTGACATCAAACTGAACTTAGCAATTAAGATTGATTCGCTGCTCAGATCAATCTCAACTCTTAGTGAAATTGAGACCTGGCCTAATACTACATAGAGGCATTTGCCTCCATGCCCCTGTTCATCGCCTTAGTGCCCCTAAATGTAGAAATTTAACATTCCCAGATAAAGGTGCACTTACCAACCAAGGCAAGTATGCCTTGCCCTTATAACAATGAAGTATCAGGCATGGATGCATTGTTCTTAGATCTTTAGCTAGTCACATTTTAAGGTTTGATCGTGTAAATTTGTTGAAACTTTTATTTTTGATTGAACAAATAAAGATTTGAACCAACGACCTCCGGAATAGCGTGCCAGCGCTTTACCAACTGAGCTATCTAGCCCAATGTTGGCGGTCTCCCTAATTTGTCAATATCTTTGTTCGGGGGGTGCCAAAGTTATTGACAAAATAGGGAGACTGCCAGCATCTAGGGCTAGATAGCTCAGTTGGTAGAGCACCGGCACTTTAATCTGGAGGTCATTGGTTCAATTTTTCTTTGCTCAACCCAAAATCATTTCAAAAATTGACCCAGTCAGTTTCCCTTGTGGTTTATTATTTGATATTTTTTATATTTGGACATTTCTCATCGTGCAGGGCCAGCAATATCTTCTTCCAAGGCTCAGTCTAATTCTAGTACCTCACAGGTCAGCACCAGACGAGGCCAAGTGATCGACTTCTCGAGTCTCCAAACAAAGTATAAGAGGTTACCAATGTCGACGGAAGAGATGGACTGTATAAATGTAAGTTTTCATTTCATTTCGTTTGATTAACATCACACTGTGTAGACATGTGTAAGTCCACAGCGTGTTCTAAGTCCTTGCATTATGTGGACCTCTTTTGTTCTCAGGTCAACACTTCTTATGTAACGTTAAAACAGTGTTTTTTTTACAGTGTACCGGTCAAAGGGATGTCCACAGAGTGAATGTAACGTAGAGCTGGGTGTGTTGAAACATTGTTGTTTATAGGAATGAGATTCTGCCGCCTTTTGGCGGAATTCAGACTTTCCGACTTTGTAAAACCGTTTTTTCTTTTTCCAGTTCAGACATTTTAAAATCTTCGACTTTGACAAATTGACTTTTGAACCTTTCACTTTCCAACATTTAAATGGGAAGTTTTGACGATTTTGAAATGAAATGCAGTTTTTTATTACTATTTTGCTTTGTGTCATGTCTTTCTTAAATTTTGTAATAATTATGCCTTGTGTACGTGCACGCTGTCTCTCTGCACGCAGCACGGCCGGCCGTCGATATCTTGGCTAGACTCCACTCAATACACGCTCACGAGCCAAGTAAAACATAGCTGCACTGTGTGGCGCAGGCCTATGGATTCTGGACTTTACACAGCCTTGGATTAAAAATCGACAACTTTTGCTTGGCCTTGCGTGCGATCGATGCGGGGCAAAGTTTATTGGGTTTTCAAAATACGCAATTTTTGCGAATTTTGCTTCCGTGTTTTGAAAATTGTGTGTATGCAAAAATGTGCGGGCTAGTGCAAAAACTTGTCCGATTGGCGAGTGATGTACAAATTTCTGACTTTTTTGTCATCTCATCCCTGTGTTAAAGCCCTTCCCACACTACCAAGCCACTTTTCAGGAAATAAACTGGGTTTTTTAAAACCTTTTTTATATCTTACAGAGTGGAGGGTCAGAGCTACATTAGATTCTGCAATGAGGTGCTCCATATCCATATTTCATTATCTCTAATTAGCAGTCAGTATGCCCAACACAACCGGTATTCAACCCAGGACGTCGTAGTTTGAGGGAAGGGAACTGACTTGGGTTGAGCTTCTCACTTGAAGACAAGTAATCGTAATAATGCATTAAGATTTCTTTGTCCTTTTGATTTGTGGCTAACCCAGGTACATACCCTCACTTGAACAGTATTATCTGTACATACAATTGTATGCTGCATTGTAATTGAGCTTTTGTTTTAGTTGTGGCTCAGTGAGATTTTTTTCTATAACTTCATCGGTGCAAAAAAAAGCAATACTGTATTTGATATTGCAATTATGTTTTTTTGTCCGCTCGAAGTTGTTGTGTGCATAATCAGGACGATTTTCTAGTGAGATATGATGTCGTTGCGTGTTGTATAAAAGGCTATCCTGTTCATAAGTGCGAGGTAATTCCAATGTAAGCCATGCCCACTTTACACAAACTGGCTCCACTTATTACCAGAAGCTCATGGGCTGTTTTTTTCTATTTGATGACTTATGCGGGGGAAAAAAGTCAAACAATTGGACTTGGCTTTTACAAATGTTTTTCAAGGACTAAGGTCTTCTCAGAATTAAACGCTTCTGTCATAAGAAATTCTTTTCAATGATGGTGTGTTTTAAAATTAGACACTAACATATGCCAACTTTGGGCAGGCAGCAGATATGCACGCATGTGACGTAACAACTTATCATAAGGATTGATTTCTTGTGATAAGAGTTTTTGCACTAATTCATTGATATAATTATAGCATTATCTCTTCAGAGAGAAATGGACTAGACCATTCATTTATCAAGGTTTGTTTTGGTCGCGTCGATTTTCATGGGGAAAAATTGCTTACGTGTGTAAAGTATTTTGAAACCTGTATTGGGCAGCCACATTACCGAGAATAATGGATTTACCTGGCAAGTCTCTGCACCAAAAGTCTCCCATTGCCTAATCAAAATAATGTCTGTTTGAGGGTGCAAATTTTGTCACCAACACTGAATATGATGAAATGTAATTGGCCCTTTTGAATTTATTCTTTACAAAAATAAATTATTGTTAAGCGAAAATCCCAGTAAAACACACAGTCCCTAATAATTTACACATTATGAACTAACAAAAGCGAGAGTCACACAAAATGTATTGTTTATTGTACAAATAATTTAATTAACCTTAAATATGAGTAATGTAAAATAAAACATTGTTTTGCAAAAGAAACCTACAATATGGACAGATTTTGGTGTTTTTTGTTCGCAAGGATGGCAGGGTAAAATAATTATGTATATTTCTCATGCAATGTCTACCTCTATTTAACTCAAAATTGAAGGGAGCGGACGTTGTCTGACGAAGGAAGAATAGGGGTAATATTTAAAGACTAACTAATTACATTCGTAGCAACAACTTCTTCATCAGATATTGTCTGATGAAGTAGTTGCTACGAAAACTCTAGCAGTTTTTTAATGTCATTAGTGCTACCACTAAGGATAAAAAACATTGTTTAATTTTAGTCTGAAAGCGTACTAATGATGAAGTTTATATACTAGTCAAGCATGTTCTTGGCACAAAAGCATGTTCCCTTGGGCAGATGCCCGCAAGCCAAAGTACAGGAGTAATCCTACATAAGTATTTTGAACGACAGTCCATGAGCACCGACTTGAATACTTTTCCGATCCAATTATAACGCTTGAATTTTGAGACACTCCCTTCATCCGGAAGCTACTCTACAAATCCGTAGAAGGAGAGGGGGGGGGGGGGGGGGGGGACCCTAGAGAGCCTTCACACAGTAAGAGAAGTGGGAGTCCTTGTCACCAGTGTGGTTCTCGTTGACACATGCATAGGGTTCGTTGGCAGGATCTTAATGGGGAGATTCCAGACCAGCGTATCCACACTCAGAGAGTTGGGACCCTGCCACATGGCAATCTCTGATTGGTCTGCTGGGATCACATGTTCTGGTAGCGGATCCTTGGCGGTGATGAACTCAAAGTGAAGCCTCCATTTCAGGCAAACTAAAAACAGAAAGATAACGGTATGTTAGCAGATTGGTTTATGGAATTGTATAAACCATGGTACCTAGTTCACAAACAGAGTGACTTTGAACATTTCAGGGCAGGCAAGATACTACATTGGTCAAAGATTTTTCTAAGGCTCCTCTTGAGTATTTTTTATGAGAGATACTCTTTGACAATCCTCGTCTTACCGATGTCTGTTATGAAGCCGGGCGTGACGTGCAGCGGAATTGGCAAAACCATGTGTGATTTGCTCATGTGAAGGCAGAATTCCTGGTGTCGACCATGGGACGACATTGACACGCCCTGGTGGGGTTTGCGCCTACATTCCTCCGCTATGTGCTCCTCACACTGAAGAACCACCGAATACTGTGGAAAGAATATAAATATTTATTTCTTTTGTTTTATTACACTTCACACTGGCAAAACACCAAAAGTAACTAAAAGGTACAAAATAGAACTTTGACTGAGAATAAATAAAATACGGAGCCAGTGAGTGGCAAGGAGGACCAGGTGACCAGCACCTCTACCACAACAAATTATCAATGATAAACCACTGTCACATAATAACACTTTCCGGCCTTAGGGATACAAAAATATTCTTGGCTTGCTAGACCTATGAAACCTCGCAGACCGTTTTTTCCTTCCTCCATGGTTGTACTAAAAATGCCCATAGAGCATCACTGGTTCCCAGTAATTTACCTGTACACAGGGTACCGTGCAGCTTGGTGGGAACTCAATGGTTCCAATGATATCTTCTCCTAGTTTATATGCCGGCTTGAAGAGGCAAAATCTGGCCACAGTACCGTCGGAGTTCTTAATGTTGTAGGAATCTGTCGGAATCGAATCAATTGTTTGGTCAGTCCTTTTCTCTACATTTGTATTTTCATAAATTGTGTTTATACTTAGCCTTTTACATTTACTCTCTGTAAAGTGCCTTGAGCGTCTTTTCAGGCGGATTTTGGCACTATATAAGTTGAAGTTATAATTATTACAAATTGAAACATCAATTATTTAAGAAATACTTAATTTCTCCAAATAAGGTTAATGACAAAGTAAAGGATTGGCAATCAGGAGAAAATATTTAATAGTTTTAATCTGAGAGCTTTTAACTTATTGTTAAGTTAGTGAACTTATGAGAGATATTCGCAACTGGAATACTGTAAAAGTCAAGAAGATTGCACTTGAAGACCCCCAAAATCACCTCAGCTTATTTCAACGGTAGAAATCAAAACAAGCCTGGTACATCCGAAAAATCCTTCAGAGCATACTGATCGAAACGTCAAGTTGTTTCACCACCACCACAACTCGGCGAGAGATTCATTTACATGGTGTTTACTGCTAACCTTTACTAGATTGCATTTCCACCATGCACAAGTTTTCAATCCTATGACACAAAATCCTTTTGGAGTCGTTTTTTACTCCAGCCTTATCACCTAATATGACAACATTTTCACACGTCGGCATTTTTATCGCAAACTAAAAGATCAGAATAAATGTACTCTTCCGAAAAAACAAAATGTCTTGTTTCTTTACAGTCTTTTTAATTTTTTGGGTCGGTTACACTTTTTTGCTGTTGTTTACAGGCATTTGTTTATTTGTTATTCTCAATTTGCGCTGTTTGTGGGACAAGGTAAACTTTTCCTACTTGGGCTTTTCCTTGAGGTGACTGTATTGAGAACCTGGGTGGCAAGATCAAGAAAGGTGTTCTGAGTTCTCTCCTCGGCCAGGAATGGATTACTGGATGCTGCCGTGTCCTCCTGCTCTGGCAAACTGGTGTCACCGAGACCTGAAAAGTCAGAAAGGAAAAAATCTACAACTCCTCAGAACGCATTCGAATGATGGGACTTGGTCTGGTGTAGCCTCCAAATTGCTCCTGATGGGCAATGATTTGTTGATCAGTTATGCTCAGAAATTGTTAAGACATCTGGGTAAAATTCCATGGCTCTGCTTACCTCCTAATTCTGCACTTACAACTTTACAGGGTGTCGTAAGCATAGAATTTTGGGGTAAGCAGTGTAGTGAAATTTGGGCCCCGCTCTAGAATGTGGGGATTATTCGCAGGTGGGCCAGCCTAAAAGTTTATGAACCACTGCTCTATACAATAACAGTTTTGTTTGGGTTTTTCATATTTTTTTATGAGATATCGCCTAACATCACAAGGCCGGACGGACACTTCAAGGTGAGGGCTAGACTTAACAAATTTGGGCTATCGACCCAAATGAACTGTCACCAGGGGCAAGTTGCCACCTAGGGGGGCTGAAACAGGGTTACCCACCTCCAATCCGTAAAGATGTAGGCATGGGTATCATCCACTAGGAGCCTGGCTGGCAGAGCAGAATGCACTACTTTCCCAACTTCTTTTGAAGCAATTATGGTTAAGTGCCTTGCTCAAGTGCACAAGTGTCATTACCGGGATTCGAACTCACACGCTGCTGCTGACAACACTAGAGTTTGGGGTTCGGTGAACTAGACCACTCCGACAGGGCATGCCTTATATATTGCTATGATAATACTTGATTGTGTACATCTCTGGAACCTCTTCACTCACCGTACAGAAAGAGAACTCTGAATGGTACTCTGAGAAGCCTAATGGGGCAGTTGACCCGCTGGGTCCCGATGGTGACCTTGTAGGAGTACTTCACAGCTTGCCCTCTGTAGGATGGGGGCGCATCATGTGGGATTGTCTCACGGTAAAGGACTGCAAAGGTTTACACGAACTTTTTAGTTAGAAGCCTACAGAAGCTTTCGATAGTATAAAGCTTTTTGAGAACCATTTCACTTCAAAGTAATGTGGTCATGTATAAAGATAGCAGTTTTTGTGTCCCCCAAAAATTTGAATCCGACTGTCAAAAGCGCTTCTCAGATTGTGTATTCCTATTGGGGATTATTCTTCCTGTGTGGACATATTTGCACCGGATTTTCGGCGATATCTCAAAAACTTCACTACCTTTCAAAATGAAATTTTCACAGGTTAGTTTTATTGTATAATATCTTCATTTATATAGGATTTTAAAAATCGAACAGTTCCAAAAACCAAAGGTATACCTTGACTGAATCAACCTCTGACTCACATGTTTTTCTTTCTCCGGGTTTAAGATTCAAATCGCAGAAGAGTATCTTGGGCTCTGTTGACAGGATGCAGTTTCCTTTCTCTCCTAACAAAAACAAAATAACAGAGGATCTTTGAGTCTACAGTGATGGAGCATCATCGGTGAAAAATTCCACATTTATTGACAAATTAGAATTCAATCTCACTTAACCCTTTAGAGGCCATTCATTTCTGTTTAACCCTAACCATGCTAAATGCAACAATATGCACCAAATGGTAATAGTTGTTGTAATCTGTTGCATTTGGCAGTCAACTGAGATGTCATTCTTTGACTGAATTTGTTGCATTTAGCAGTCAAGTGACTTCATATTGGTGTTGCATTTTGTTGCATTTGGCAGTCAACTGAATTCATACCTTGATGGAATTTGTTGCATTTAGCAGTCAAGTGATTTTACTTGTTATGTAAGCTCTAAATCATGCCTCATTATGCAATTGTATGTAAACTTAGAGCTTGGGTGCTTCCATTGTTTCTGAACAAAGCACCACACACCACAGGAAGAATGACTTGGATATTGTTACATTTGGCAGAGTTCATGGTTCCACATAAGTCACCACTACACTTATGTGCATACTGTTGCATTTAGCAGGGCAAACACCCTTGCTCAATCCTGACACAAACAACATGCCTGCACAATGCAACAAAATCCCTTGTTGCATTTTGTTGCATATGGCATGGTTCTCATTTCAACTGTGATGCATTCTGTTGTATTTGGCAGGGTATGTAGAGGGACCCTAATGGGGGTTAGGGTTTTAATCATCACAAAATGCCCAGACATTGCTAATGTTGTTAGTTACTTTTTTGAAATTTTGTCAGTAAAAGTGTCAACATAAATAAAAATGAAAGAGAAAATTTAGTTTCTTGTTTAGAATTTCGGATACTATGTCAACATACTACATCGGAAAATTTCATATGTTGCCATGACCTTTACTTTGACCTCTTTATGTGAAGAGAAGTAGGTTAAACTTTGCGGCCGCTATGGTCGTTTTGGTACAAGCCGCTTGTGGCCTCTATGGGCCCAATTTCATGGAGCTGCTTAAGCAGAAAATATTGCTTAACAGTTTGTTGCTAAGCAGAAATGAGCAGGATACCAGTTACAAATTGTACATGTGACATGGTAGTTTGGCTGGTAACCTTATTCTGGTAAGCATAGTTTTGTTGTGCTAAGCTACTTTTTGTGCTTAAGCAGCTCTATGAAATTGGGCCATGGTCTCTAAAGGGTTAACCTGCCTTTTGTACCTACTTCCTAGAAGTGAAATCACTCTTTTTTTGTGAAACTAGGCGACACGTTCAATTGTCTTGATTTGTTATTAATACACCTACCCCTGCTGGGTGCAAAGCTTGTGTTGCCAGAAGTCTGCAGTAACTCCAGTTCCTCCGACTTATCACTGATGGGTATTTTAGGCAACATGACCTTTGACGCACTGATGTGACATTGACAATGGAGCTGGGCGCTTGCCCAAGCGAGGGATTCAACACCACTGTTCGAAGAATTAAAAACAATGGAGAAAATTGTTAAAAACGTACGAGTCAACTAGCCAACCAAACCAGTTGGTGAGAATTTTGACTGGTACTCTTCAGGTGTTTTAGCTGTTATTTGGCCAGCGGACCACTGTTGGGGGAGAGCGCTGCACAGTTTACTCACCCAGGGCTGGTGCTATCAGAGGTGTTCGCCGGACAAGAGAATGTGACACTGCACTCCAAAACTTCCCCTGCCAGAAAAGTGACGCCTCTCACCAGATTGGCACTGACTTCAATCATGATCACACTGACTGGTTGACCAGCTATTTATCCTGTAACTGGTTAGAAAATAGGTTTGAAATGTACGAAGAAAACATATTTCAAGCTGAATCAGTCGATAACTTCAAATTCTTTAAACTTCCTCAATATTCTCTCATTGTGACAATAATTATATTTACAACAATTCCAGCATAAAGATCATACATCCTATGACATAGATAGATGCGGTTTACTTACTTACTTGAAAATAAAAAAAACGTCACAATCAGAAGATGGAATTGCGTCTAAATTGACACCAATTCAATTAAAAGTTCATTAGAAAACTACAAATTGCTTAAACAATACAAAGCAGGGTTAAGAGGTAAAGTCATAGGATCATGGGGGTGGAGTAAGAGGCATGTCATAGGAATGGGGGGGGGGTGGGTTGTGCATGTCATAGGAATGGGGGGGTGGGTTGTACAGGTCACAGGATCAAGGGTGGTAAGAGGACAGGTCATAGGATCCAGAGGGGTAAGAGGACATGTCATAAGATCCAGAGGGGTAAGAGGACATGTCATAAGATCCAGAGGGGTAAGAGGACATGTCAAGATGGCAGAGAAGGGGAGTGATCCATAGAGACACCAAAGTCATGTCCTCTCACCCCCCCCCCCCCCAATTATGATCCTATGACATGCCCTCTTACCCTTAACCCCCCCCCCCCCTCCCCCTCCCCCTCCCGGATCCCCCTCCCGGACCCCCCTCCCGGATCCTATGACATGTCCTCTTAACCCCCTTGATCATTATGACCTGTCCTCTTACCCCCCATGATCATTTATGACCTGTCCTCTTACCTCCCTGGATCCTTTGACCTGTCCTCTTACCCCCGCCCTTGATCCTATGACCTGTCCTCTTAAACCCCCCCCCCCCCCCTGGAACCTATGACCTTTCCTCTTTACTCCCCTGGTTCCTGTGATATGTCCGCTCTTTAATGTCCGCCCCCCCCCCCCTCCCGAATCCTATGTCCTGTCCTCTTAGTCTTAAAATCCACAAAATAAAGAACGTGTGGTACAGATAATTAAGTGGCGGCCACCAGATAATTATGTGGCGGCCGCCGGATAATTAAGTGGTGGCCGCTAGATAATTCTGTGGCGGCCGCAAGATAATTATGTGGCAGCCGCCAGATAATATGTGGCGGCCGCCAGATAAACATAAATGGTACAAAAAAAATATTCTCGCACTCATGAAAAATATATTTCACTTCTTATCTCCTGGCACTATCCGATCAGTGCAGTGACAAAGTAAAAAACTTAATCATTTTCCATTTGTGTTGTTGAATACAAATTAGAATTGAAATAGAATTCAATTAGATTCAGTATGATTTCATATTATTATTTCATTGTCTGTGATCTACAACTGTTCAAAACTTACCGATTGAACCCACTCGATACGAGTTCACAGTTACAAATAAACACGTCCAAAAATCTACACACACTGAGTACACTCACTAAGCACGACAGTGACACACTATACAAATCCTACTACTGCAATTCATCGGATGCGTTCAACGCAATAATCCAATAATCATTACGGTTGGTCCCTCATCCTCCTCCTCAGAAACCATACATTGGAAGGAGGTCAGTTACCCACAATCGTCTCTCCGCACCGATGTTATATTTTAATTTTTAGCTGCAAAATCGACCTCTGCGCGAGTGCAAGGTCTTGCTGTATTGCTTGGCTGAGCATAGAGAAGGGACAATTTATTACTAGTGTACCGTGGTTAATAGTGTTATGTTAGTTTTTAATATACTAACTTGTCTTGACTCTTGTTTTGTAAGTTGATGGCCTGCCTGGTGACACGTCCGCCCGGGCCGTGTCGCTGAACCTCATGACCTGAAAAGGGTGAAGACACGTCCACACACACACGATACGTACCCACAACAAACGTAAACACACCCCCAGCCAGCTTTTGAGAAACTCAGAAGGCGCCTTGTTTGAATCTCCAAGTTTAATAACAAATTGAATCGTACAACAAACAAAGGCAATATGGATTGGATGCAGTTTTTATCGTCTGTCACAATTTGCTGTACAATTGGGATGTTTATGGCAGGAATGTGAGTCATCCATAATTTAATTAATATAAATTTTTATAATAATTTATAAATAATTAATTTTTTTTAACCTGATATATTTTATAGATAGACATGATAGATAAGATAGGTTGTGAAAACTCATTAACAATGTTACTTTTTATGTTAATTTAATTTTTAACAGTGGAAATAGGCAATTTGTGTGGCCGGAGTTCCTGCTCGATCCCCGGGACGTCAAACCATGGAGGCATGGGCAAACTGTACAAACTTCTGATACTAGTGCCCTAACTAGAGGTTCGATCCGCTATCGTCGAACCTCATAGTTCTAGGAGTACTAGCGCCCTACTTTCAATCATCCTTCTTCCGGCCCATGTTAATTTCCCATATGCCAATAGGGGACAGAATCTCTGGGGGACCTGCACCAGCTAGTATTAGTTTGAAAGCAACAAAACATGTGTTTGCTCTCTTTTTGATGCGTACTTTAAAACTATTCTGAAAACTAAAGTAACCTGACTGTTAGTTGCGATAATCGTAACCCTCCTCCCGACCAAGCCCGTCGGGAGGAGGGTTACGATTATCGCAACTACCTGACTGTATTTATAATGTAATAAATTGCAGGTTTTTTACCATTGTTGTGTGTAGCTCAATGGAATGCCTCCTACTTCCAGGGGTATGATTTCTCCGTTTTAACCGGATATCTTTTTCTTTGCCCTCCAAAAAATGAAATCCAGGGTTTTTTGCCCCTGAAAAAATTTAAAAAAATTATTATTAATTTTTTTTTTTTTAAACTTACGATCAAATTCGTTAAACAAATGAAGAAAAACAAAGATAAATGTTATTAGTGGGCTTCGCGCTTGCAAGTTTTTTAGAGCTTTTGTGCTTTGCGCTCAGAGTTCAGGTTTTTTTCCAACAGCCTATCACATCCCTGACTTCTACCTAGCGCTAGAGGTCTCAGTTGGCATGTAAATCCGTAAGTCGCAAGTTCAAGTCCCGCTCTAGTAAATTTTCTTTGTTCAACCCCAAATTAATTAAAATTTACCTAGTCAGTTGCCTTAGAGGTTGATAATTGATATAAAAAATTGCATCCCTTTTTCCACAAAGCACTCCGCGATAGAGGAATGAACCTCAAGTCATAGTTCTAGGACTAGTGGTAATCCTTAAGGTGATCCCTCTTCTGCCGCTTCCCTCTATGGCATGTTAAGGTCGAGCAGATAAGAGCACCAAACTCAAGCTTTGGTGTTTCTGTTCAGCATAGTGTGGGTTCGGGTCCCGGTTGTCACACATAAGCTGGAGTTCTGGCAACACCAGATTGGACATAAAGCCCATGGTCCCGTGTGTTGTGTAATGCACGTAAAAGAACCCAGTGCACTTATCGAAAAGAGAAGGGGTTCGCCCCGGTGTTCCTGGTTTGATTGGATGCATATTGCGCCACAGCACCTTGTAAACTATTAGGGCCTACATGGTGCTATGTAAAGGAATAGGTCTCATACTTCAAAAACGTTACTCCACTCTTGCAGGAAAATACTGAATGTTGAAGCGCCTTGAGTGTTACTGAGTGACGGTTATGAGCGCTGCCAACTGTGACGACTTCATCAAGTCATGGCTAACTGTGAATACAACGACAAGAAATGGTTTATATTTTGTTAATAATGTTGTTCTCGTGCAAATTGGTTTGACATACTTCTATCTTTGGTTTTTTTCAACAGCCCCGACTGTCTCAGTATCATCAACACTGGAAGCACCGAAAATGTTATCTTTCTTCCATTCCTCATGACCAATATGAAGTGAGTAACAAAACAAACAAAATAGTTTCTCTCAGATTTTACACTGGGCCACAGGCCCCAAGCCCGAAGAACAAGCAGTGGTTCAGCTATAAATATCCATTGAAAAATATTGTTTTATCGTCTAGTATAGATTCGTCCGAGGTCTCAGTCTTGGTCTCGGTTGGGAGGATTCGGTCTCTCTCTCTGACATTTAGGTTTCATTCTCGGTCTTAGTCTCAGACTTTGTGGTCTCGACTACAACACTGACTGCTCACTCTTATGGAATTTTACATTTGATCAAAAAATCTATAAGTTACTAAAATAGAGTTTCAAAGGAAGTAGAAATCAAGGAAGTTTGGCGTTGTAAATGTTTTTCCCCCAGCAACATGTTGTGGTTTTCATATGGCTACTTGAAGCAAGACTCTACAGTGATGATCGTAAATGGTGTGGGGAGTTTTCTACAGTCCTCCTACATGATAATATTCATCTACTACACCAAAGCAAAGGTACGGTTTCCAGTCAGGCACAGATCCAGGGGGTGGACCCAGGGGGTCAGGACCCCCTGCCCCACTTCTCGACTACCCTACTTCTGGGGGGGGCGGGGGGGTAAACTTTAGACTTGCACTATCACATATGGCCCTAATCTCATAACAGACCTGAGGTGGTAAAGTGCCAAGCACAGTGACTATTAACTCGCTCATGCAAAGATCTTTACTATTTGATTGATGGAACATGCACAACATGTCATCAATTATTTTGCCATGTGTACTGTCCTCCCAAAGGGTACTAAGATTGAATGTGTAGACAAGTTATTCCTATTGCACACTTGTCTTAAATGGAACGTATACCTTTGGTTTTTGGAATCGTTCGATTGTTTCAATCTTATATAAATGTAGATAGATACAATAAAACTAACCTGTGAAAATTCAATTTCAAAAGGTGGTAGCGTTTTTGAGATATCGCCGAAAAATCCAGACGGTGATGCCCACGCTGGAAGAATAAATCCGTAATTGGAACACACAATATGAGAAACTTATCTGACAGGAAAGTTTCTCAGATTCCAATTTTGGGTGATAAAAACTGATATCTGTTTCCATTTAAGCTCACTTTTCTGACAGTCCTTGGCTTCACAACCAGTGTTATAAAATGAAATAAAATGAAATGAAATGAAATTTATATCAAGTGATTGCACTGTTGACTTGTATAGCTGTCTATATAAGTGACTCTGATTTCTTGTTGTGTTTCATCTCAGTTGCTGCCTTTCCAGCGCACTGTGGTGGCATCCGTTTCCATGGTGTCCTTCTACTTGTACTTGTCCCACTACATTTCCGCCACTGAAGTGGTCCTCAATCAACTAGGTCTCATATGTTCTTCAGTGACTGTGCTGATGTACTTTTCCCCGTTAGCAGAAACAGTAAGTATTAAAGTTTTATTCATGGAAAAAGTCCACCAGACTCTGTTGTAAGTATCGAGTCTTTCAGTGTTTGTAAATTGAGTCTTTCAGTGTTTGTAAGTTGAGTCTCTCAAGTGTTTGCAATTGAGTCTCTCAAGTGTTTGCAATTGAGTCTCTCAAGTGTTTGTAAATTGAGTCTCTCAAGTGTTTGTAAATTGAGTCTCTCAAGTTTTTGCAATTGAGTCTCTCAAGTGTTTGCAATTGAGTCTCAAGTGTTTGCAATTGAGTCTCAAGTGTTTACAAATTGTGTCTCTCAAGTGTTTGTAAATTGAGTCTCTCAAGTTTTTGCAATTGAGTCTCTCAAGTGTTTGCAATTGAGTCTCTCAAGTGTTTACAAATTGTGTCTCTCAAGTGTTTGTAAATTGAGTCTCTCAAGTGGTTCTAAATTGATTCTCAAGTATTTGTAGTGTTTGTAAATTGAGTCTCTCAAGTGTTTGTGAATTGAGTCTCAAGTGTTTGTGAATTGAGTCTCAAGCGTTTGTAAATTGAGTCTCTCAAGTGTTTGTAAATTGAGTCTCAAGTGTTTGTAAATTGAGTCTCTCGTGTTTGTAAATTGAGTCTCTCAAGTGTTTGTAAATTGAGTCTTTCAGTGTTTGTAAATTGAGTCTCAAGTGTTTGTAAATTGAGTCTCTCAAGTGTTTGTAAATTGAGTCTCTCAAGTGTTTGTGAATTGAGTCTCAAGTGTTTGTAAATTGAGTCTCTCAAGTGTTTGTGAATTGAGTCTCAAGTGTTTGTAAATTGAGTCTCAAGTGTTTGTAAATTGAGTCTCTCAAGTGTTTGTAAATTGAGTCTCTCAAGTGTTTGTGAATTGAGTCTCAAGTGTTTGTAAATTGAGTCTCAAGTGTTTGTAAATTGAGTCTCTCAAGTGTTTGTAAATTGAGTCTCTCAAGTGTTTGTGAATTGAGTCTCAAGTGTTTGTAAATTGAGTCTCTCAAGTGTTTGTGAATTGAGTCTCAAGTGTTTTTTAAATTGAGTCTCTCAAGTGGTTCTAAATTGAGTCTCAAGTATTTGTAGTGTTTGTAAATTGAGTCTCAAGTAGTTGTGTGTTTGTAAATTGAGTCTCTCAAGTGTTTGTAAGCTGAGTCTCTCAAGTGTTTGTAAATTGAGTCTCTCGTGTTTGTAAATTGAGTCTCTCGTGTTTGTAAATTGAGTCTCTCGTGTTTGTAAATTGAGTCTCTCGTGTTTGTAAATTGAGTCTCTCGTGTTTGTAAATTGAGTCTCTCAAGTGTTTGTAAACTGAGTCTCTCAAGTGTTTGTAAATTGAGTCTCAAGTGTTTGTAAATTGAGTCTCTCGTGTTTGTAAATTGAGTCTCAAGTGTTTGTAAATTGAGTCTCAAGTATTTGTAGTGTTGTAAATTGAGTCTGTTATCGTTTGCAGCTTTAGTCTCGCAAGCGTTTGTAAATTGAGTCTCTCAAGTGTTTGTAATTGTAGTGTTTGTAAATTGAGTCTCAGGTGTTTGCAGATTGAGTCTCTCAAGTGTTTGTAAACCACTTCTTTCTATTAACTAAAGTGGATAAAGAACAATATGATTTCATTTTTGCCTACTACAGATACATGTATGATCAATCACTGTTTACTCGGTGCTGGCCAAGTCCTGTGGCAACAAAATCTATCTATAGGCCCCTCTGGTGGGATTTGAACCCACGACCTGCAGTATTCTAGAGCAGATGCGTTTAACGTTAGACTACCGAGCTCACCTTGTAACTATTAGAGCCACTTCTTTGTGTGTGTGAGCTCATAATTGATCAGTGCGTTTTGTAATAACCTTATGACTGTTTCATTTATAAACAGGCAACAGTGATTCGTACAAAATCTGCTGCCGGAATCTCTCTGCCGCTGACTATCACAACTCTCATTGCATCGTCTCTCTGGGTGTTTTACGGGATATGCGTGCAGGACTTATACATTGAGGTGAGTTCAAATGAGCCTTCATCCATTGATGACTATCCTCTTGATCAGTCATTAAATCACATACTGCTGGATGTGCAAAGTTTCCCCTTCTGACTACTTCCAGCCCCACAGCTGGCAAAAGTTCTATCATTCATAGGCCAGGCATGATATTCTTCCTACTTTAGTCTGATTTCCGATTTTTGGGCCCTAGGAAAAATCGGGAAAATTGTGATTGAATAGCCTGAAAAGCCTATTAAAGCCTTCCCCATGTATTCATGTAGGTCTGCACTTAAACTCAATAAAATGTTCCTACTTTTTTTCAAGGACCAAATATAATGCCTGATAGGCGTTTCTTTGGGACAGAAAGGGATAATTCTGACACAAACTCGAGTCTCTGTAAAAATTTAGGTGAAAGGCAAGTCCATGGAAATTATTACTTTTATATTTGTATGAAATAAAAATCGAAAAAAACCTTGATGTACAATTTACTCAGTACAGCCTTCTGATAATTGTTGGAGCCAGTTTGTGTAAAGTGGGCGTGGCTTAAACTGGCTACCTGGCAGAGGGAGTCGTGTCTGAGGAATGCGGTTTTCGAGAGAGGGATTCAAAACCATTACAGTCTGAGAAACGGTTCTCAAATTGTGTATTCCAATTACGGATTATTTTTCCTGCATGGCCATAACCGCTCCAGATATTCGACAGTATCTCCAAAAAAAACAAAAAAAACGCTACAACCTTTTGAAATTAAATTTTCACAGGTTAGTTTTTTTTGTATGTGTCTACATGTAGGATTAAAACAATCCAAGGGTTCCAAAAACCAAAGGTACACTTTGCCCTTAAAGCAATCTTCTCTGCGTAACTCCACAGGTTCCAAATGTACCTGGTATTTTGAGCAGTCTGCTGCGAATCTTCCTTTTGTGGCATTACAGAGACAACTCCGTGAAGGCGTCCTCCTAGATCAGACGCAACATCTCAAGACAGGGTTAGTTTGAGTAGCCTCCCTAGGTCGAGTCAGACGAGTGGGCACTGGGCAGCAACGATGGATGATTGAAAGACCCAGGGCTCAAATTTTACACTGGACCGCTGGCCGAGGCCAGTGATTTTAGCATCGGGTCAGTAAACTCATGTCAGGACAAGTCCGGCAGTCTTGTGTTTGTGTTCAAATGTTGACTTTCAGTCTGATAAATAAAATTCTGTTGATTACCAAAGACTACTTACCCATAATATACAAATGAGATAAATCTTCTCTTGGTGCTTTTTCAAATTCAAACAGTTCAATTACTAACCTGTGTAGGCCTTTTTTTCTTCTCAATTCAATTCTGGTCTTGTACACAAAATTCCGGTCCAGTAAATATTTTGAGCTAGAAGCCTTGCGGTCTTGTGGGTTTTTCCCCCAAATTCTAGCCCTGCAGACCATCAACCTACATTTAAAGCTAGCTCTAGGAAACTAAAGAATCACCTTTTGCAGCTCAGGTCCACATACATGTAGCATAATCAGCTTTCTCCATTATAGTGGTCCGCTCGCCAAATGGCAGTTAAAACAGCCGAGGACCAGTCAAAGTTCTCTCTATTTTATTTGAAATATGGACCAGTGAAAAGGGTGACTGACTAGTGAAATGACAAGCTAACTGGTCCTGCTGGCCAGTCAATAAAAAAGTTAAGGGCAAACCTTGATAATGTTGGACCTTCCACAGGACCTTTAGATACTTTGGCTAACCAAGTGGGGTTTTGGGTTGTTGTTTTCTTTTAGTTTTCAGTTGGGAGTAAATTGAAAAGCCCAACTTTCCAGTTCAAACGGGTTTGCCTTTGTGTCTCTTGCCAAGTCACATTTATATTATATTTTAAATGAAACGATTTGACCTCAAATAATCAATAGCAGCTTTTTTTGTTCAATAATTGTTTACAGTATTCCAAGAAAATCTGATAATTAATGTTTGGCAAGTACTAACGTAATATTACTGAGTTTTAGTAAATGAATTATATAGAATTTTTGAATTTTTTAAAGAAAATGTTGCACTCAGTTAAACTGATTTATGTGAGCACAAAACTAATGCGACCAATGTAACCTTTCTGCCATCTTAACCAGTTAGTGCTAGAAACGTGTATACATGCAAAACATTCACGACCCAGAAAACTGATGACTGATTTACTAGTACATTTTTTGTGGATATGTGCACTTTATAAGACTTTGTATTATTATTTTATTTTTTTTACATTTAGACTGATTAGCACATTTTTTATAGACTCAAAATATTATTTTATGGGTACGACGTGAACAGCTGGTGGCGTATTAACACGCCTAGAAGTTCTACAGAATGCAAGGCATTGGCCGCCGAGTTTGATGTCAAACGATGGAAACGTGCACACGTGTACTCGCTGCGCCAGACTCTCAGCCATCGATAGCTCTTCATTTACCTCAGTGAGGGGGTAGTTTGGGGCTTTTGATGTCATATGCGAGCACAGAAGCGAGCACAGGCATGCACTCACCGATAGGATTTGTTTTTCCTGTACAAAGAGGGACAAATGGTACTGGAATTCATGCTCGAAATCTTCCTTTTCCGGGGTTATTGTGTGACCCCCCCGATTCTAGAACTTTTGAGACCAAAAGATAGATAGACAGCCACCAATGTTTACCATCGTATTCAGCCTTATATGGGAGGTGCATTGTTGTCCAAGATTCCAGCATACCAGTGTCAATCGTTGGCCGTAGCTTATTACAGCTCAGGAATGGAGAAGAAGGGTTCCATCAAATTGTGTCGTTTTCGAGCATTTTTCAAAACACGAAGATCACGTGGGTCATCTGAACCACACTTTTTCTGAAAGTTCCAAAAATTAATCCCACAGGTGAACGCAAATTTTTATTTTTTTTTTGTGGGGGGAAATCCCAGTGGTTAAAAAAGCACGGCCATTATTGGTACATGTGTGTAAATACTCCAAAACTTAATGACAATAAAAACGTCCTTAGTGAGAAGCACTGTAGCTGTTAATAGTATCAAATATTTTGATAATAATAAGATTCCATTCAAAGTAAAATGGTTTGGATAAATGAATCGTTGTTAAGTTTTCTGAGGGTTGGTGTTCGTTTACGAATTCTGCAGCCAGAGATGTAGTTAATTAATTTCATAATCCATATCATTTTCAAGATATGGCCTCATGAAACTTGCCCAAACCTCCCCTTTTTGGAGCTCCGCCCCCGCGTGTATAGTACCTGCTGTCACCTCCCTAAAGATGGACGAATTTGGCATTCATTGTGAAAATACCGTGGCAGGTTTTGTTGTTTTCTCAGCAAGTAGACACTGTATTCAGTTGTAACTTTCACAGGTGACTTTCATTGTATCTTTATTTAAAATGTTGCCTATAAATCAGCATTACATTGACAACAGCCAATCTCTGTTGCTAAATTTAATTAATTCAACCAGTAATTGTTTGCAAGCGGAACGCCAAGGTCTTGTGCTACCTACAATTTTTATTACTACTTAAATTTGAACTTTTTCTTTTCCAACACATTTTTTGCATGATCGTAAAAATTCATGTACACAGTACATGTACATATTTTATTTGCAAGTTTAGAAGTTCTAGAAGAATCAGTTGTTGTATGCATTTTTTTATTTATACATTTTACTAAAATTCTATCTTTTGTTTTTTGTTTGTTTGTTGGTTTTGGTGGGGTTTTTTTTTGGGGGGGGGGTGTTTTTTCTTTACACATGGGTAATTAGTACAATTTGATTGTCAGAAAGTCAAGTTAGAGACAATTTTGTGTATATTTTCTTGGTATTTTTGGTTCTATTTTCTACTGAAATATTTTTATATTATAATCTTTATTGGGATATGTCACATGTGTTGACATATGAAAATATTTTGAATTCCTTTGGAATAATAAATGTCAAAAAGAGTAGTTGCGTCTCTTTTAATCATCTCTTGTATTTTCATGAAGCCTGAAATGAAGTAGCAAAATATCTGCCTGGAGCTACTGAAAGCAAGTGAATGTCATGGCTGAGCGCTCTAGCGCACCATGCCAAAGTAGAACGATGGTTGGTTCAAAATGGAACTTATGTCATTCATATACATTTGTTCATTTTACTATCGCTCTAGCAAATTTTTCTTTGTTCAACTTCAAATTTACCCAGTCCGTTTCCCTTGTGGTTTAAAATTGAATTCCTCAGACTACGTGTACAGAGGCAGTTTTATGTCAAATGGTTCGGGGCAAGCTTTTGTATAGCAGTTCCTCCAGATGAGCTAACCCTGGTACCACTGTGTATGGGTGTTCACCGTCTCTTACGTCTCTTACGTAACTACTCTAACGTAACTACTCTAAAGCTTTCCCGAATCCTGTGATGTGGCAACTGTCTGGTTAGTCTGAGGAATTTAAATTTAAGTGGTAACTTATGATCAAGCAAGTCATTGTACCAGACATTATTCAAATCTAACTCGCCAATGGCTTATTGGTACTTGGTTTTTCTTAACAGTAAACAACAGAAAAAATAGACAATGATTAGCTCCCCACTGGGGTATTTTATTCAAAATATACGCATCCAACCTCAAAATCCATTAATGGATACTTTTTGCATTGTAAAGGCAACGGTGTGAAAATGTATATACTGTACCACTTAAAACTAACGTACATATTTCACTTGGTTTTTAGAATACATTGCATGAGAGTGCAGGAAGTCCAGGTTCTGTGGCTCTTTTGTGAGCATTATGATGTCACAGGTTACATGGCCTGTAAGGTGACAACAATGAGGGTTTTTTAAACACCAAATAACAGTATTTTTTCTTCAATTTGTAGTCGAAATGAAAATTATTGCATCTTCATTATACAAAATTCAATTGGCCCATCTCAACAATTAAAAGATATTCTAAGTATTACATAGTAAGTATTCTTATAAGGTTTGCAGGAACAGGATCCATTGGATCATCATAAAAATTAATTTGGCCTATCACAACATTTTAAAGACTTCTACATCTTGCATAGTATTCTAGTACAATTTGCAGGGACACCATATGAATACAATCTTATTAAGTTGTGGAATTTCTGGAAAGAACTGTGTGCTATTGCTGTGGTCTTCTTCAGGAAGAAAACAATTTATTTTTTTCGATTTTTTTTTCTTCAAATCCATTGGATCATCATATTATAAAAATTCACTAGGCCCATCACAACATTTTAAAGATTTCTAAATCTCGCATAGTTTTGCAGGAACACCATGTACATGAATCTCTCTTCTTGAGTTGTGGTATTTTGGGGAAAATCGTATCATGCTTTGGTTGTTTTCAGGAAGAAGCTCTTCAATTTTCTCTTCCTTTTGCTTAAAATCCATTGGATCATCATTATAAAAATTCACTTGACCCATCACAACATTTTAACGACTTATAAATCTCAAATAGTTTTGCAGGAACACCTATATCTCTGTAGAGTTTTTCTGGGAAAAAGACGTTTTCAGAACCTTTCAGAACCACCATGACTTGTAAGATATACATGGTGTGACTGGAAATCATAGAAAAATAATTTGCTGTTGCAAACTGCTGACCAACCAAAAGGACCTATTGTATACATGCAAAAAATAGTTAATAGCTCGACATTTCGACCCTTGCAGAGTCTTTCTCGAAGGCTAGATGACATCACAACACACACAAACATTTATACAAGTGTAACAGAAGCAGTTCAAGTGAAAATACAGAATGTATTTCCTCTATGGAAAGTTTCAAATCCTACATGCATAGTACTATTTATCAAGGTATTATTTACAAATAGTCATACCTGAGGCATTAAAAACAATTCATTCGTATAAAATTTATGTAAATAGTGAAAGAAGTTTGGTTGCAACATATATATATATATTTTTAATCACCCGATTTGTAAAAAAATGTAAGCACTTTGGTTCCAAGTTAAGATCTAAGAACTGGTGTTCTGATGCCTTTAAGGCCATGTCAGGTTGGTGTAGTGGTATCTTGCCTTGCCTCGCCTTATATTTGCTTGAACGTTTATGAATTATTACATTCATTTCAGTAAAAATAAATTAAGTATATTTTTACGGTTATGAGCATGTTTGACAAAGCAAATTTCCATTTTGTGGACAATAAACATTGAATTGAAATGGTAAGATTATTGAGTAAATAGTCTTCAGTTTGCCTGTGTGAATATTTATTTTTTTTTTTTAGTTTTTTCCTCCCATTTACAAACCATACTTCATTACATGTAGCTAATACTAATAGCCGAGTCTGAAACTCTACGTTTATTTTTTACAGAAATTTCAACGATCTTAACTGTGTATCAATCTTAATTGCTAAGCAAACTGTGATGTCACAATACAAATTACCATGGTAATATTGGCAACTCATCTTAAGATGATTCTTAGTACTTTGTGAAATTGTGCCCTGGACATTTATGATTCTTATGCTAATAAAAGGGTCCTAAAAACAGCACCTTCCCTTCCGCAATAGAAAAGGAAATCAAAAGCCTTTTTTCCAGCTCCATTAAAATTGTCGATGTAGCCCAAAGCCGAAGCTGAAGCCTAAGCTTAGATTTGGAAAAGGCGACTAGTCTTGGCTCACAGCTCTCCTTAATGGTGCATCATCATCGGCAAGGTCTATCATCAGCTGGTGATTCACACTAACTTCAAACTACTCGTCGCTCTCTGTTAAAATAAACACGTAGAAACACCACCTTAGTTTTAAAGGGAAGTTCACATCTTTAATCTTTTGGCAGGTTAATATGCTTGGACTTTATGAATAATCAACAACTTTTTCGAACAATTTTGAACCTCCAATTGATGACTTTAAACACTTAACCTTTGCAATGACATCACACGTGGCTGCTGTCTGCCCATGGTTCTGCCATTTTGGGAGTAAAACTGAACGTAGAGACATGGTGGGCATCTACCTGTGCTCATCGCAAAAAAATAAGCACTTCACAGTAAAACACAGGGAATATGACACCAAAATGGCGCAAGCTGTGATGATGTCAGGTCAACAATGAGTAAATTTATATTTGAACGTAGCTCATGGCATGGTGTGCACAGTCAAGAACAATGTATCCATGTATAAAGGATGTTGCCAATGAGGATCATCAAGCCTCCTAAGTGCCTACAGTGAGTTGATGATCATCAAGTTTAAACCAGCCAACATTCAGTCAAACAAAACGGCAATTGTTGTGTTACAACAAAATATTTTTCAAGATATGCTATATTTTTTACCTGTGTCAGTGGAGGTATACCCAACATTCAGTTTACTGTAATCACCAACACAGTACACCTTGTTTTTTGATCCAAAGACATTGATACAAGGTTTGTTGGAAGAAGATGCGGGATTGTCTTTGCTTCCATTGGAAGAATCCAGATCTGAAGGAGCTACCCTCACTTTGGATTTACGACGTTTCTTTGATGCGGTTGATTTGGTCAAAGGACTGCTGCAGTTGCATTCCGGGCAAGCACCTGTGTCTTTATTGATCAGTCCAGAGGACGGGTTGGTAATGTCTGTTATTTCAGTAAGATGAGCAGCGCCATCAGCTTCGTCCGGGAAAATAGCTGTAACAGCATTCACTGCAGCAGCAGAAGATTCATCCACCACTACTGCTGCAGAACTGACAGCAACATCTGTGACACCTAGGGTAGAAGCAGCCTGGCAGGAGCTGACTTCGTCGGTGTCGATCCCGTTCTCTTTGCAGAGAGTGACTTCAGGATCTGCAGCTCTTCCCTTTCCATCAGGATAAGCTGAAGTGACCATTGATGGGTGGGAACCTTCAGTTGAAGGGTGTTGAGTGCCAACTTTGCTAGCTTTCCCTGCCAGACTGCCTGTAGAAATGATATTGTTCCCTGAGGAAGACTCTTCTGGAAAGAAAAGGGGTTCACCACCCAGCCTTCTCTTTGGGGGTACTTCAAAGGAAGCTGCCTCGACGTCATCTGATGCATACTCGGGGCCTGCACAAGAAGTTGATGAATGTGCTGCAGTGTTGATTGGAGTAGAAATCATCACATCTCTTTCATCATCACTAGGCAGGATGGCATTTGATGTAAGATACCTACTCAGGTGAGGGTTTGAGTATTGTGAACTACTGCCTAAGAGATTTGCGCTGCTCCCACTGACAGACTCAGCTGATCGGACGTGACTCAAAACTTCTTCATTGCCACTCGGCTCCCCAGCCCTTTATAAACAATGTGACACAAGGTGTCAATTAGTTATGAAAGCACAACTGTCTACAGAAAGTCATCATGCACAACTCGGTTTATCATGGATCAACTTTAACTACAAGAATTGGGGTTTCAATTGGATGAGTTTATAACTCGGTCACATGTCACATTGGGTCTGAGTTGAGGCACTTAAGACTTGCAGGGTGAGCTGAGCTGAGCAACCCAATACCATAAATGAAGTCTGGGCCAAAGTGAATTCTTGGCGACTCTACTAATTGTCATCAACCTAGCAAGTTGAAAGATAATTTTGAGTACAACTTCGCAGTGCAGCGAGTTAAAAGCAAAAAATAAAGTACTGTGGAATAAAGAATAATGTTAAGCCTGAAAATATGAGCAACAAGTTTCTCAACGTATTTGAAACATTTCAGTATTATAAAGACCTAAAATTTGAAAATGATTACTGAGTTTCAGTAACTTACATTGCATGTTGGTTGATGCTGTATCTGGCTGTCTGTGCCTCTACATCAACTGCAACAGAACCTATGTAAAAAATGAAACTTTTTTTTTGTAAATGAAAAGTTACCTGAAAAATCAGTGAACTTAAAATAACAGGTAAAACTCATAACATGTTAAAATTGGCAATCAGTTTCAGAGATGGAACAACAATGTAATTCAAAACCAGTCAAAGGTTTATTACAAAGTTCAGTAGCGGAAAAAAATTGACTGATCAAGCAGAGAAAAAAAGAGTGGAAATCAATATCAATTTGAACACTGTACAGGTGAAGCTTTCGAGTGATCGAAGGTGGTTGGGTTTTGGGCAATTGGTTTGGTGTGGTTGGTTGGGTTTGTGTAGTGGTATCTTTCCATGCCTTCCAACTCTAGGTCCCCGGTTCAAATCCCGCCAGGGGCACTATGCGAATTGGGTTATTGGTCTCTGCCTGATGGCATGGGTTTTCTCCTGGAATAATTCACCAACATCTAAAACTGAAACTTCCTTCCTCGTCTTTCTGAAAACCCTTCGCTTCAAAACCAGAAATGTTCCAACAATAAGTTGGAACACAATCTACAAAATGTTATAGTAACAGCTGGAAACATCTGACAAAATTACAAGCTGAACGGAGAGATGCTCCGACAAAAACAAAAATTTGGGGCGGGCAAATTTCCAAGGGGATGAGGAACGGAAACACTCAACCCAACATGTTCAGCTCTTTATGTGCATATTTCACATTCAACGAGCGCAACTCACACATTCTGAAACAACTATAGGCAACACACATGATCAGGGCCTTAACCAAAGAATCAGCGCTTACGGAAACAGGGAATTATGCACTTACTTCCAAGCGTATTTCACAGGTTAGCAGGAAATTTTTGCTTGTTCGCGGATTGCATACGTACTACATGTTACTAGGCATTCTTCGCTTACACAGCTAGCACAGAAATTTGGCGCTTGCCCTGTAAGCAAAGAATGGTGATTGCAAGTGCAGAATTCGGCGGCAGGCAGAGCCACGAAAATAGGTCCTGTACTACATAGATGCACACGGCAATCTGAATTTTGGGGCAGTAAATCACACCACCTCATGACAAAATTTCCCGCCTAGCGTTCCTAAATAAAAAAGGATTGTTTTAATGCACACCAATAATGCCAACCTAACAAGAAGTTACTAAAATAGAAATCTACCTTTTTCATCTTCCATATTCACTTCAACATAATCAGTTTGTTGGAAATGTCGTCGAATTGCTCCATGAGGATTATTTTTGTTCGAGCATTTATAAATCAATGTAGTCATCAAGATGATGAGGACTGTCACACAAATTACTAAGATAGCATATAACACATGATTGCTGCTTGAGGGCACTGCTGCATCAACTACTGAATGGGAGGAAAAGAACAAAATGCAAAGATGTAACATATGATTATTTATCCTTATATCATAATTCTTAAACAAATTACATTTGTAAAAAAAAAATTCAAATCTGTTTCCAAACCTCTTTTTTTCAACTTGGGATCTTTTAGCCCCTATCTCATCAAACAACAAGGGAAACTGACTGGATCAATTTTGAAATTGCTGGCAGTCTCCCTATTTTGTTATAATCTCTGTTCAGGGGTGCCAATCGAAGCCGTTCAACCTGTAACTGCCATTTGCTTCTTTTACAAGTAGGCTCATTGTACGAATTGAAGAATCGGTAGAAACCATTAAATTGTTAACTCCTGTAAGTCACAAGTTCCGTTTAATCATTTAGGAAAATAAACGTACATGCACAACCCTATCTTGAAATAATACTACATGTATCGCTTACCCTGCTCATCCTCGACTAAGCCACCATCATTGCCGGGGCTTTCACCTGCCTCTTCCTCGAGTTGATCAGCTGAATCTCCACTCACAGGGGAAGGTGAAACATAATTAGTTTCTTGTGGAGGACTTGTCTGGGGTTGATCGGTCGTCAGTTTCTGTTGGCACTGAGGTTCCAGCTCTGGCTCTGAATGAAACGTACATGGGTGGCACAGACTTGGCTTACCTTTTTCATGGTAATACCTGAAATCAAAGAAACGGAATACAATCTTCGGAAACAGACAAACTAGCAACTAAAAAGTCATGTGAGCTCTATTTGTGTAGAATTTATAAAGATGATATAAAATTCAGGATTGCAATCAGACGGAATAACACGGCGTATTTTGTTTACTCTCGTTTGCTCATGGATAGTACGTCATCGCTTTTGCTGGTTTACATGTCCGCTGGTACTATATCGTGGATTTCATTGTGGTTTTCAATGGATCTTTGCCAGGAACCAGTACAGGGCGGGAAATTTCAAAATCGAAGAATCGAGGTCTAATTTTTTCGGTCAAATTGCAACAAAATTATTTAGAGAAAAACATGACCACAACAATAAATTGTTATCTGAACACAACCTAAACAAGGTTCGATAGTAAATTTAATGTGTGAGTTTTCGTTGTAGTCCATCTTTAAGAGAATTGGAGAAATTACCCAGTTCGACACTTCCCACACACGGTATCACTTGTGGTGTTACAGGGAGAATCGCCAACAGTGTTGTCGCACAGACGACATGGATGACACCGGTAATCATTGGAATTGCTGAAAGTCCCACCTGGAACACATGGTTCACATCTTGCATGCTGACCTTCCTTTCCACCACAGTGCTGAAAAAAATATACAGACAGAATAAACGATTTAATGATTTCAGGTACAAAGCGGAAACTATTTGTGTCAGTTAAAACTGAATTCGCGGGGCTAGAGCAAAATATGAGATATAGTCCTGCCTGCATATACTCACTCTATCCAGACCCTGGCCGGGACCACATTTAGGGCACTCTTGGCAGCTTCCTTTATCCATGTCATTAAACCATAAGCTGTCATTGCAGTCGTTGGCACATTCTGGCAGGGATGGTGCTGTTCGGCACTAACATTGAAAAAAGAAAAATGATCCGACTTATAAATTAACAACTCATCGAAAGATACATTGTAGCATTTACTAAGAATCTGGCAAGTGGAAAGGGCTCAAAAGAATCAAGCAAACAGTTTTGTCTATGTTTAAATAAATCATAAAGTAATTATTTTTTTTAAATACAGTGCTTCGAGTCACTATATGCAAAAGACTCACGTTATTAGTTTCTTGTGGAGGACTTGTCTGTGGTTGATCGGTCGTCAGTTTCTGTTGGCACTGAGGTTCCAGCTCTGGCTCTGAATGAAACGTACATGGGTGGCACAGACTTGGCTTACCTTTTTCATGGTAATACCTGAAATCAAAGAAACAAATAAAATCCTTGGAAACAGAAAATCTAGCAAACTTAAAAATCATGTGAGCTGTATTTGCGTAGACTTTATAAAGATGATATAAAATGCAGGATTGCAATCAGACGAACTACTTTGAAATTGCTATAAAAAAAAGAGGAGAGTGTCCAAAAGATTTTTCGCACATGGCGGTAATTCAGGTGCAAGGAAAATATAAGATTTCAGATTAAAAATTTATCTTTGCTTTTTATACTCATGACCTTTACGGTAGAGAGGGCAAGGTCATTTGCATTGTGCAACTGGCACTTCCAGTGGAAAATCTTTAAGTCTAAAAATGGCAAACTTTTGAAGAGGCACCAAGGCCGATCGATTAAGGACTGCGGCAAAATTGCCTGCATGTGTAATTCCATGCCTTTTTTTAAATAGTAGCTTTTTAAGAGAATTGGTGAAAATTACCCAGTTCGACACTTCCCACACACGGTATCACTTGTGGTGTTACAGGGAGAATCGCTAACAGTGTTGTCGCACAGACGACATGGATGACACCGGTAATCATTGGAATTGCTGAAAGTCCCACCTGGAACACATGGTTCACATTTTGCATGCTGACCGTCCCTTCCACCACAGTGCTGAAAAAAATATACAGACAGAATAAACGATTTAATGATTTCTGTTACAAAGCAGAAAATATTTGTGTCAGTTAAAACTAAATTCGCGGGGCTAGAGCAAAATATGAGATATAGTCCTGCCTGCATATACTCACTCTATCCAGACCCTGGCCGGGACCACATTTAGGGCACTCTTGGCAGCTTCCTTTAGCCATGTCATTAAACCATAAGCTGTCATTGCAGTCGTTGGCACATTCTGGCAGGGATGGTGTTGTTGGGCACTAACATTGAAAAAAGAAAAATGATCCGACTTATAAATTAACAACTCATCGAAAGATACATTGTAGCATTTACTAAGAATCTGGCAAGTGGAAAGAGCTCAAAAGAATCAAGCAAACAGTTTGGTCTATGTTTAAATAAATCATAAGTACATTTTTTCTTAAATACAGTCACTATGCAAAAGACTCATTAATTTTATGACAGGTATGCAGCTACAATGTGTGTCTAACAGACCCATGTAGCTTCGTGAGAGGGTTTTATTTAACTTTTAAGGTAGGGCAGAGGGTCATACCACTCCTATCAAAAGATCATTCTTCTGGGATGTTTCTTGTACATAACACAACACTGCATCCCCATCTGAAGGCCGGAACAGCTAACTACCTTCTATACCACCATACGAAAAGCACAGGGCCTAATTTCACGGCTCTGCTTACACTAGTAAGCACAGAATTGGCGCTTATAGAATCAGGAGTTCCGCTTTTTTGGCTTGTGCGCGTGCGTAGTCCACATTACTAGGCATTCTTCGCTGGCACAGCTAGCGCAGAAAATCGGCAATTACACAGTAAGCGGGGAATGGTGATCATAAGCGCAGAATTCGGCGGTAAGCAGAGCCATGAAATTGGGCCCAAGATACAAATTACAATGACACTTATAAATATGTGACATGGTATTTTGGTTGGTAACCCTACTCTGGTATAGTTTGATGGTAAGCATCATTGTTAACGTGCTTGGCTACTTTGTGTGCTTATGCACAAAACTGGGCCCATGCTAACACATTTTTCACCAACCATCTGACAAGTTCAGAAAAGTGATGTCTCCATTAATTGCTGTTATTAAAAATACCTTTTAAAAATATAAAAGTTTTAAAATACCTGTCGGGAAATTAGAATCCCAATATTTTGAAACAATTATTTAGATTTAAGTTACCTCAGTGTCAGATTGAACAGAGTCAATTTGAATAATCATCAACATATAAATCAGTGTGAGAAGAAGAGCCCTGGTTTGGTCATCCTCCTCATTGTTCTCCATCCTCCTCACTCCTATAATTTCTGTACAACAAATAAGTTTAGAGGCAACAATCAACAATTGTACTGAGGTCAAACTTTGTAAATGTGTCATTTTGCCAATAAGGTTTATCGCGAATAGCAAAATACCAAGAGAGGGCGCTGTTTTGCCGCGCATGATAGTGTAGTGAAAGGGGGCAACCCGGGAACTCGCGCACGACGACCGACTGTAGCATTTGCCCCCTCTGCCCTCCCATGATCCATTGCGATTCTGAATCGCGATAAACCTTATCTTTAGTCACTATATTGTGCCTCATTTTACGTAGTTATTCATTATTGGTATTGGTTTAATTTTTTTAATTTTTTTTATTTTAGCAATCAATTTTTTTTAGCTACCTGTTTGGTTTCTTCTGTTTATAATTATATAGACAAGGTTAACCTTTGGTTTTAGGAAAACAAAATAGTCCTCCTCATCACTCAGCCTAGACCCAGTAACATGGGGCGCGTAGACTCCGTAATGTTGACATCTGCGGTCGAATGTAGTAGTAGTACTAGTAATACCAGATGGTATTCTTTTTTTAGTACGTACGACCGCAGATGTCAAAATAACGACCGCAGATGTCAAAATACCCTCTCCGCCATACGCAATTTTAATTATCAGATACTGAAAATATTAACGCTTTGAGACTTTCTTTGATTTACCTTTCTGACTTGGTTGAAAACTATCAGTCTCGTCAATCATACAACCATCGAAAATTCCCAAACATCGATCGGTCCTTGCTCGATGCTACAAATGGTTACAAATAGTACACTACAATACAATACAATCTATGTCGTCGTCGGAAATAATTATACTAATCTGGATGAGCTCGGTGTGGGCCGGCTATTGTGTGGTGTGGCCTTGGTGTGTATACCTTCAACGTGAATATCACGCCATGTGCATGAATCTACCTAGTCTTGGTGCAAGACGTCCCTGTTCTGTATTTCCACGATCCGCCCCATTACAAATTGCCGCCAATAGAGGGCGCTATCATTCCACGAACCGCTATCACGTTCGTGGGTGATAGCGGGTTCGTGGAATGATAGCGCCCTCTATTGGCGGCAATTTGTAATGGGGCGGATCGTGGAAATACAGAACAGGGACGTCTTGCACCAAGACTAGAATCTACCACATGATGTGCGTTGTTGTCAACAGGGGATTCCCCTTCTGCAGCTCCAAACTTCTAGCCACAGATGTACGAAAGCCCATTAGCGCCACGAAAAAATAAAAAACAAATCCGTTATTACGGATTCGAATCCGTTATTACGGATTCGCAATCCGTTATAACGGATTCGCAATCCGTTATTACGGATTCGCAATCCGTTATTACGAATTCGCAATCCGTTATTACGGATTAGCAATCCGTTATTACGGATTCGCAATCCGTTATTACGGATTCACTCGAGGATCCCTTGATGGCGCTATTTGCGTTGGACAGTAATGGTTCTAATTCTACCTCCATGGTTCCTGCCTAACTTTTATTAGGCCCAAAGGACGTACGTGATTTCAATAATCATGTTTTATTATTAATTTTTTTTAAAGTAACTGCAAATCACCGCAACCATTGTGTACACTTAATAATGAACCACTACAGCAAGATATTTGTTGAATCTTCGGTTTATTCGTATCTAAACTACAAATCACAGTTGAAGTGCATGTTTACGACACACAGTCCTAACCTAGTTTGAAATTTTAATAACTTTGTGTCTGTGACTGTTCCCCACATAACTTAAAGGGCATACATAAAGATGGTCATAATGGAAAAACTTCCCTTGAAATGGTTTTTGCTTGAAATGCTACGGTTTTCTGATCTCGCTCGCGAGTCTAAAACCCGACGTTTGAAAACAGCGAGAACGTAATGTCCCCACCCCCGGCCTTCACTATTTTCTCGTGACTCCGATGATCGATTGAGCTTAAATTGTTGTTCTTTCATGACTTTTGTGTGCGTTGGTTCGCATTAAAGTGCACATGCATGTACCGGTAGCTACCAATATTGTGTGCGTTCTTGAGCGAAAACTTAGGCTTAGTAATTTTTAGTTGTTTCCTTTCCTAACAAGTCGCCGGATACGTCAGAATTTACATTGCATCGCCTACTTTTTCTTATTTATTTGAGTTGTACCACACCTGTCCTTTTCAGAACTTCCACAACTCTTAGAAAGATTTTATATACTAACAATAATACATATGTTCCCGATCTAATTTTGTATAGGCGCACAAATCCACGATCATGGGATATTGTCGAAAATGTAGACCAAGACACCAAAAAAAGATCTCGAGACGGTCTCCCCCTCCCCCTCGGATGTCAAGGTCTCGGTCTTGGTCTCGGTCTCGGACTTCCAGGTCTCGACTACAACACTGCTATGTATTATTAAAGACTCAATAAAATATTGCTTCGGTCTGCAGAAATGGAAGCGACCTCTAAACTGAAATATTTCATTATCTTAAAAGAAGGTGAAAAACCTGCTTGACAAAAAAGACAAAAACAATACACAAACAGTGTAAATCAATCAATTTTAATCATAAAGTTGAATCTGGTTTCTGGTAACGAACCTTCATCAGTGTGCCTGTTGTTGCCTTTTCTCGAGACCTACAACACTGATACATAGGCCCCCCTAATAATATGCCTAATAGAGATTGATTGGTCATCGTAATAGTGTATAGTAGGATGCGTGTAAAACAAAACAAAACTCATTTCCATCCAAATTGCCAAATCAACAGACCAACGAAGATGACTAAATCATCTCTCTTTCAACATTAATCAATTTACAGAGTAGATTTGTATATACTTGTTGATTACTGTATGTAAATGATGTGATTTAATACCAAAGAGCGTCTTTAGATGCCGATTATCATCATTATAATAACCAAGACTTAAATATAATTGTAGTTACAGTTTCCTCGTTCAGCAGCACGATTCTTTTTACATGATAAGTTTTTTGCAACAACTATACAATAAAGTAATTACCCGTGGTTTATTTGCTCGAGAATGCAAAGATTCACCGAGTACGACATTGACGTCTGAGCAACCTTTACGGAAAAAACCACGTGATTTAAGAAAGGCCGGACCTATCCCACTATCCTATCAAAAGCGTTTGTTATGAAGTGAATTGAAATGAATATGGTTGGAAAGATATTATAAAAGTAGAATATAATGATCCACACAAATAATTGTGTGGTTTTTCTTATATTTCGTGAACTAACACGGTCCGCCATTTTGTGGAGTCAAATTTTTGACTCAAAATGGCGGACGGTGTTAGTTCACAAGGTAAATGAAAAACCACACAATTTCGAGGCATTTTTGTGTGGATTATTATATTCTACTTTTTAAACATCTTTCGACCATATTCATTTCAATTAATTTCATAACAAACGCTTTTGATAGAATAGTGGGATAGGTCCGGCCTTTCTTGAACCACGTGGTTTTTTCCGTAAAGACACAAAGTTATTAAAACTTTTTCAACGGTTTGGACTGTGTATTTGTAAATTTGCACTTTAACTAATTAGTTCAATATTTTGCTGTAGTGGTTCAATAAGTGTACAATGGTGACTCGATTTGCAGTTACTGTAAAACAAATAATAGATTGATAATTGAAATCACGTACGTCCTTTAATTGGGCCTAATAAAAGTTAGGCAGTAAAAACCATTACTGTCCAACGCAAATAGCGCCATCGAGGGATCCTCGAGTGAATCCGTAATAACGGATTGCGAATCCGTAATAACGGATTCGAATCCGTAATAACGGATTTGATTTTTTTTTTTAATGGCGCTAATGGGCTTTCGTACAGATGTGACCTGTAGTACATGACATGTTTACAAAAGAGCCACAGAGCCTGGAATTTTCCTGCAGGCACAGTTTGTGGTGCAGCTCCATTGGTACATGTCTTATTTTTCGCAACTTTTGATATGATGAAGAAGGGGGGATATCTCAAACGCTGTACAGCTGTTGCTTTTGTAACTCTTGAATTTATGTGAAAATTAGTATGACACAAAATGAAAATTTTTCCATGGCCTGTGTATCTTGCCTGTCAGGAAATGCATTAGAATGTACAAGGTCACCATTTCTGTAATATAAAGGTAACTAACATAATGTCTATAATATTCTATGATAGACAGATTTGAGAGCCCAATAAAAGGGGGCAGTGTCAAAATGTTGCCCAATCGTGACCTTGGGGTTGTTGACTGCCAACCTTGAGGTATTTGGATGATAGGCTAATAGACTGTGCAAGTCACGCGCGCATTCGAACTTCCGGGACCATAGTGGTCCCTAACAACTATGGTTTTACGTGGGCAAGATTTTGTTTCGTCAATTATTTTAGTTTAACGTAGTTTATGACCTAGAAATATATACATGTTGTTGGGAATGTAATACTAAGTGATAACAAAATATGAAAGAAAAACCAATTCAAAAATATAACGAAGAAAACCCGATAATTAAACTTGACCTCAGCTTCCGGTTATTGCAAAAAATTAAGAATTTTGTGCTCGCCTCCAATCATAAAACTTATGTAAACGCTTGTTTTGGTGCGCGGTTATAATCGCCAGATGCTGTAATTGCAAAGCGAACCCTTTTCATTGCAGTATATGGTTGTTGAGGCGTCAACATCCTCTAAACTGTGATACGGGTCAATTTAAAACCCGTTTGACCATCACGAATCTGCGTAAGGGTTTCTAAAAAGTTAACATCAAATAAGCATCCTTGTCCCAGAGTTTTAATTTCTTTTTAAATAATAATTAACACACTGTTGTGTATTTTTTTCAAAGGCTAAAACTTTTCATAAAATTGTAATGATTTATTTTTGTTGTTCAGATTTTGTCATGAGATATGATAACAAAGATTTATTTTCAGAAATAAAAATGTTCTTCGTTTGACGTGTTTTCTCGTTCGGATACGCGCGAGACTTTGCCGAGAGGTGTAGCATGGAGGAAGGATACCTTCCTCCATGGGTGTAGGGACATTTTTCGAGATTGATGCTCGGACGTTTGGAAAATTACACCGGTGTAGGGTGTTTTTATTTGGAGGGAGAAAATAACTCGACGGGCCTTTAATAAAAATAAAAAAAACAAAAGGGAAGCTTGGGATAATGCACCGAGCTCCCCCCCTGGCGCCAGCATTCTCTCATCACGTGACGTTCTTTTACATCCTAAGGGGTGCTCTGAGATCATGCTTGGAGCTTCATAAGACATAGTAGGTTATAGTTTTTATACTGAGCGTCATCGAAAAGTTTCTAAATCGTTTTTCCACCTTGAAAACTTAATCCCAAACGAGCTCTCTCTAAAAGAAATAGTTAGCGACACCATAATGATTGACAAGTCCTTGACCTGTGTGTCAAAAGTGTGCCCACGTGTGAAGTTTGCATAACAAAAAGTGGATGACGTCAAATTGTAAACATTACAACACTCGCCTGGCAACTCCACTCACTCAGTGAGCAAATATGGCGGCCATCTTTTAAATTTAAGTTGGACTGCAGTTTTAGTATCGGGAAATGGTTCAGGGAAACTGCTTCAGTAAAACAATGTGAATTATTGTCCTCTCTGCAGTTGTAAGCAACGATTGATGAGCCCATGTATTATCTGTATTTGACCTCGGGTAAGTATTTTTTTTCATATGAATTAGGGTAGAAATTCAGGCCAAGTTAGTTTAGGTTAGTAATTTAAAGTTAACGTACGTACGCCGCGAGGTGTTCAGACGGACCGTTCAGACAACTCGACGGTTCGACAACTCGACAGTCTGACAACTCGACGGGTCAGACAACTCGTCCGGTCGGACAACTTGACGGCTGGTTCGTAAAACTGTCAGACAAGTCGACTTTTGATCAGACAACTCGACGGATGGATGGAGTTCAAATCCTGGGGCGGGGGCGGAGGGGGGCGGGGCGGAGGAGGGGGGGACACGGTGTAATTGTTCTGACTCTGTTTTTGCCTTTACTGCAGCTTATAATATTTCAAAGGACTATATAAAAAGGGAAAATAATGACAACATGAGAACGCTGAAAGGGGACTTCTTTCACTGGCGGTCGGAGGCAGGATTATTATGTTTCCCGGAGATTAAGATTTGGCAAAGCATGACTCGAATAATATTTTTTGTGCAATTCCAATCGATTGGCAGACTAATTGAATTTAATATGGACGTCTGTTTAAAGAATGTGTATTTCAAATTTAAATATATTTAGCTCTTTACTACCCAGTAATTTTCTTTTTGTAGTGTTTTTGTGCCAGTGAAGAAGTGAAACTAAATCTTCGGGACATTCCTGTCATTCATAAAAGGACGGCCAACGGATCGAATACTTGTTTAAAGTGATCACGCAAATATTTTGTGTAAACATTGTCAGTATGTCACTTTGTCAGTAATTGAGATCTGGGGTGCGTTCCGTTTTGGCGGTCTTAACCAATAACTGTTTCTGTCAATGGCCAGTGATTAACCAATGTCAAGTTGAACCGAAACAGTTATTGGTTACGTCCGCGAAAAAGCACGCCAATTCATCCGTCGACTTGTCTTGGCACTCCGTCGAGTTGTCTCACTGGCGAGTTGTAAAGCTGTCGAGTTGTCCGACCGGACGAGTTGTCTGACCCGTCGAGTTGTCAGACTGTCGAGTTGTCGAACCGTCGAGTTGTCCGACATTCCGCCGCGACAGCGGGATTCCTTACTGATTTACTCCTTACTCAACTTGAGACTCATCCTAGACACTGTCGTGGTGTAATCATGGTAATACTAACGAAATTATTGTTATTTTGCACTCATTGTTACCAAAAGTAGTATTTCGTATGAGTAAATAAGATAATATTATGTTTTCTGTTAATGATATATTTATATTTAAATTCAGTGTAATTTGACGGCCGGATGCGGAATTTTACTATTTTTTAGCCCCATTTTATTTTGATTTCAAAATGATTGAAAAAGTTAGATTGTGAAAGTTTAAATAATCCATTGACTTTATAATTTTCATGTTATAAAATCTGCTTGTTATGGGGTTTTTCCCCCGATCAATTGAAGCTTCAAATCTAACGGAGGTCTTTGAAGGATTCTTCTGTCGACACTGATTTAGCTATTCACAACAGACTTTGAATAACACTTTGTCATATTTTCTTTGATCTGCAGTGAACCAAAATGGCTACGGTACAGAAAGCAAGACGCAAGAAGACCAAAATAAACCCAACTACTGAGCCAGAGAGACCTACATCAGCACTTTCTCACAATTGTGAGTAATATATATTTAAAAATATTACACAAACATAAAATTAGAGTTGACATTTGATGTTTAGCTCCCTGAGGTATTGGAAGCAGACAAACTAGTTCCCAAGGCAAAGCCGAGGGAACTAGATTGTTAACTTCCAACACCGAGGGGAGATGGTATCACTTGTCCACCCGAAATAAACCATATTGTATTTGTTTTACTATACAGCTATAGACCATGTTACCTTTGTTTACAGAAATGGTGACCTTGTACATTCTATGCAATTCCTGACGGGCAAGATACTACACAGGCCATATGGGAAAATGTACACATAAATTCAATAGATACAAAAGCAACTGCTGTACAGCTTTAAGCCCATGTCACACGGGGCAATTTTCTGGCAATCTTGAGGCAATAAAAATTGCTAGCAACCGGGTTGCTCACAGATTGCCGTGTGTGACATGTCGTGCAATTCAAAAGCAACACACGGACAACACCGCGGCAACGTAAATTTCGAGTAGAACGTATTTCTACTTTGTGGCAACCTTTGGTGGCAACCTCCAATCAGATTGCGCATAGAGGATGACGTCATTATTTCACTGCTGAAAAGTTTTCAGTCGTCAGCCATTGTTTTCGTCGCCATCTGAATTTTTCCGTGATCAAAATGACTGATTCTAGTAAAATTGTGTGGCAATTTGACAAGGAAATTGTCATCATTGATTTCTACAGGGGTATGTATCAATTTCAGTATCTTTTTAGGCCTATACTACAACGATTCGTGACAAAACGTTATGCTATTTTATTTTTCAGAGCTATTTTCTCCACTTTGTGTTGCATCTATTTCGTGATAAATGTTAAATCCAGGCCTACAACTAGAAATTAAAATCTAACAAATCGTGGGAGAATTACTAGATGAAACATGTTTGCTTCAGGACCACATGTAACATTAATTGGACTATGAATGTTTAAAAATAGGCCCCTAAAACATGCCAAATCAAATGTTTACCTCGATGTACAATGTACAATGTACATGTAGGCCTAGTACATGTATGTAGATCGTAGTACTGACTACGTGCGTGCACACATACCTGTACCTATACACGGTTTTGGACGAATTCCAACCAGCAGAATAGTATAACCATGGAATAACTAGAAGATTCCATTCTAATAAGTCCGAGGCATATACTGTACTGTACAACAACTTCTGTATTGTGTATGCCATGGTGATCGTACAATCGTTTTCCAAATTGTTGTACTGCACTGCAGATCGATTGTTCAATTTCCAATCAGACTGAAAAAACACTATAAATGACTATTATAATAATATAGAATCAACTCCAAAAAATATAAGCAAGAGAACTAACTATAAACTGTAGAATACAAAGGAAAAGTAGGCCTAAAAAGGTTTAGATTATAGAAGCATGAAAAAAAATCCCATTGGTAATCTAAGTTTAACTAATCTATGTCTAAGCCTCAGTCATAAATTAACATTAGCCCCTATCAAAAACTTGCCTAAAACAACAATTATGTAAAATTAATTTGTATTGAATAATTTTGCACTAATTGTGGTAGAGTTGAATTGTGTTTAAACGCTTCCTACAATTTGACTTTTTACAGATCACCAAGGACTGTGGGACCCCAAGCACTTGGAGTATTGTAACAGGGCCAAGAGGGAGGTTACATTGTCCAATCTGGTGACAAAATTGGGCACTAGCTCCAATGGTGTGCCAATCTCAGGTATACATGTAAAGACCAACACCTTTTAATTTAAAATAGGGGAGTTGCATTGATGACAATTCTAACGTTATCCTAATGTATTCAAAATGATTTAATTTAATGGGCACATGCCAGGCACAGATACTGGAATTTTTATCACTTATAGGGAGGGGTCTAGCCCCCAAAATATAAAATAAAATAAAAGGCCCCAAAAGTAACAGGAGGCCTGGTCACAATGATTAGTGGGTGTGGGCCATATGATGGAATTAAATGTTTACAAGTTCAAACTCAAGTACTTTTTCCTTTTTCGGAGAGTAGTAACATTACTGTGTAATTATGGCAAATTTGCTAAGGGTCTCTGTGTGAGTTTTGTATCACTTATTAAAAACAATCAGGCTCGACTTAGAATACAAAACTATGTGGGCTAAGGCCTATACTGTGATGAGAGCTATATTTTTTAAAGGAAAACGATTGTACAATAAAATATTAATTATGAGCAGGGAGGGGTCTAGACCACCCCCCCTCCCCAGCCTCGACGCCGAACCCTCCACCCCTAGATTTACGCTCTCGTGTTGAGGTGACGATAACCAAGTTTGTGGGCTCCTGCCCTCTCACAACAAATCAATTATAAAAAGGGAAATTGATTTTTATAACACAGGAAATTTAAATATATATATAATACCAAAAAAATTCAAGAAGGTTTTTAAACAAATATGTACACAGTCAAAGTGTATGTTTATTTATTTTTCTTTAAAAGAGTTCAATTGTACTAGCATAATAAAACTACTTAATTTAACATTTAACATTTTGTACAAATATTTTGTATTGCAAAATATTAAACAATGTTATAAACCCTTGAACCATATGTTTTGTGTTTAATTTTTTACTAATGTTGTTCTAACTTTACGATTCTTCATGTTGTTTACATTGTAGTTTGAACCTTCTCAGTTGTCTACTGAAACAATGAGCTTTCGATTATAAACACCGAGTGATCACTCTACTTATATGAGTATGACTAGGAGAATTTAACAAACATTCACACTGCATGAGAATATTACCTACTGGTTGTAAAATGTTGGACCTAACAAAGAAAATTTTGATCTAGAGCAAGACCTGAACCTGCGATCTTCGGATGTGCCGGCGGCCCATCAACTGAGCTATTTTGTGCAGCCCAAAATTATTAGAATAAAATAAACTCACATACAAAACAAAATACGCCGAAAAGGGAAACAACTATTTCTACTTGTTAAAGTGGTACACAATTTTCGTGAATCTTGCCACAACCTGAACAAGATTATTAGCCGTACTTAGCCTATACGAACAACATAAAACCTCTTCAGATTCAGTCTAACAAGTGATTAAACATCTGCTGTGTTATATCTTTAATTTGATCATGACAGTCAAGGATGTTAAAGAAAGGTTTAAAAACCTGAGAACCACGTTCTCACGAGAACTGAAGCGAACACAGCAAACAATAAAATCAGGAAGTGGAACTGATGAGGTCTATCAAAGTCGTTGGGGTCATTTTGGACGCATGACATTCTTGAGGGACTCAATCAAGGCTGGGAAAAGCCAAGATACGCTGGAGGTAATGGTATATAAAAAGAAGTTGGCAACTTTAAATTAAAGGAGAGGAGTATCACATTTTCCATAAATGACTCCATTTCCAAATAAATTAACTTTCCCATTGGAGCCTTTTAATGTGACTAAAATATATTAACACAAAATGTACCAGCTCCGTACTACTGGACTTCTGGGGAGATGTTTCTGAATTACTTCCGATTCGAATGTGTACGTCTACAAAAAACATGCACGCCCTTTTTGCATGTAATGTTTTTGCTATCTCTTCAAACTAAAGATGATGGGTTTCTGGGGAAAAAGAGAGAAAACTCCATGCAATTATCAGAACCATTTTACTCAGTGACAAGTATACAACATTTATGTTTTATCCGAGTGTTCTTATTCGAGGAAGAGTTTTTCCTTTGTTATTAGAATGAAGACAAAATAAGCGAAATGGAGGGGACTATTGAACAACCGACTCCGGAACCGGGAAAAAACCAAAACGTGAAACTGACAAAGAAAAGAAAGCTTGACACAACGAAGCAAACGCTAATGGAGGAAGCCATTAAGATCCTCACAAATGCAGATGATAAGGAGGACGATGCGGAAGATCTCTTTTCGCGTCATATCGCAATGTCTCTCCGAAGACTTCCACGATATGCAAGGGAACTCGCGAAGCTTGAAATGCAGCAAGTGTTACTTAAGCACTGTCCAATGGAGGATTAAATCATTTCCTAAAAACTGTAGCATTTCAAGCAAATTTATTTCAGGGGAATTTTTCCATCATGGCAATCTTTTTACCATGTAAGTTATGTGCAAATCTATCAATATTTATATTTTCAATCTTACCAATGTTGTACACACAATTTTTAACGTACTACAACTATATCAGTAGGCATATATATATATAGGCTGTCACTCGCTAACGAGTATGACTATCGGGGGGTTGAGTTGCGGAGTTTGAGTTGGCATGCCTTCTCATGAGAATATAGGCCAATTCAGTAGGCACACATATAAATACTATACCCTGAATGTATACACTAATTCACAAAATTGAATTATTTTTTTCCAACATGTTTCTCTCAAGATCAACACTTATATCATTTTTTGATAAGTATCATTAATGGAATTGGTTTGACAGAGATAATAATGATCCGTTTTGAATACAGCTACCTGTCCACTAGATTAGAGTTCCAATTCTCTTTGTAATTTATTATTCTGTTGCAACTTATATTTTTCTTACAAGATAAGCCGATTTCAACTCTAATATTCCTGTAAGTATAGTTTTTGTCATCTTATTGACACTGCAACATCGTATGTGAAACCTTTAAGCCGTTTTGTACAATCATTATGGTTTGTTTATATAAAAGCGTTTTGAAAGATGCGGGTCGCCATCAATGGCGCAAGTTATCAAATTGGAGAACAATACTTTAATCTTGATGGGATACTATAGCTTAAAATCCAGTGGTTCACTTACCCCCCCCCCCTAAAAAATTAATAAATAAGTAAGTTAATACGAAGAAGAAAAATAATAATAATAATAATAAATAAAAACAAACAAAACATGGGGGGGGGGCTGGGGCTTTCAAATAATGTTTTAATATGACGGGTAATATTATCTGTGACCACGGCTTTATAAAACATTAGCCTGCCAACTCACTGCACCATTAGCAGACATGAAATAATGTTCAAATTCCTTCCTGACGTCCTTTGCTTCAGAAGAGTAGAAATTTGAACCACCTGGTTTAACTGATAGCATTGATTGGGATGAGAGGTCACCTCTCCAAGATCCTGGAACTACAGCCCCACTTTGGACGTCTTCGTGGTCCATGATGTCCGCTGGTGAGTATATATGGCGTGTTGCCGACGTTGTTCGTAAATAGTTGTGCAGACAGCACGATGCGAGGACGACTTTCTCCACTTTCTCCGGGGCCAGGTTGATCGGAGCTCGAAAGACTCGCCACCGATTAGCAAGGATTCCAAAGGCATTTTCCACGCATCGTCTTGCTCTCGACAACCTGTTAAAACATACAAAACAGCCCATAATTTTAGCGTTTATTTAAAGTCACTTGCTGTTATTTTATGACCCTCAACGTATTATGTCTAAGTGATAGTAGGCCTATTGTGCAATCTGGGATCATATTTTCAATTCCAGATAAAAAAAATCATACTATTAAAAGAAAAAAAAAACTGAAATAATTGTTAACCCCCAACCCCCAAAAGATAAATCCCATTCTTAACCAACTACTACAACAAACAATTTGAACCTTCACGATCCAATCAAGCCAACATATCTTTGATTCGAACTTTCAAAAAAACGACACAAATTTGAGAATTAAACAAATAATAAAATAAGCGTACAAATTTTACCTTGTTTTATACCAGACAAGCAAATTTCTCACCTGTAGTTAAATATACGTGTCGAGTCTTCGAGGTTGCTTCCTGGGTAGGGCTTCATGATATTTGGCTTGAGACTGAAGGCATCATCTGCAACGAAGACGTATGGAACGGGTGTCTGTCTCGAAGGAAGTGACTCAGCTTGGGGAAGATGAAGCTTGTTGTTAGAGATGGCAGAACTCAAACTACACTTGTTCCATACGCCTCCGTCACTGACTCTCCCGTTTGTTCCGATATCAACATACCGAAACATCAAATCAGCATCCACCACTGCCATCAGAACAATTGAATGGGTGCCCTTGTAGTTGAAGTAGTAGGAGCCGGAACTTGCTGGGGGTTGTATCACAATGTGCTTACCGTCTATTGCTCCTAGGCACATTGGGAAGTTCCACATGTCTTTAAATTGGCTGGCTACACCCTTCCACTCGTTTGCTGTTTTGGGCACACGAATATACTCTTTCTGGAGCACACGGGAAAGGGCTTCACACGTCTCAGTAATAATGCTAGAAATACTTTGGCGACTTATTCTAAAACTGAATGACAGTGAAATGAAAGTTTCACCGGTGGCAAGGTATCGTAGAGTCACGGCGAGGCGCTCAACCGGTGAGATTGACTCACGCATCAGCGTACTTTCTTTCTGGATGAAGGGGCTAATAAGATGAGCGAGATGGTGGAAACTCGTACCATCCATTCGAAGCCATGACCTATACCATTATATACAAACAAAAATAATTATTATCACACAGAACCACCAACGGACTTTGTAGTGTTTATGACCCCGTGTACAGGCCTACATGCCGATTCAATTTCAATAGTCCTAAAATAACTCGAAGTCGCTGATTGGAGTCAATTTCATCTTGATTTTTAAATGTTTTTAATGACCTTTTAATAGATTTTAGGCTGTTTAAAATATTTCACTTAAAAAATACAACCACAATGTGGTAGGCATACCTGTAGCTTTGATTGTCCTCCTCCGAGAGTTCCTTCAGTAAATTAGCAAAACAGCCCTGTTCTTTTCTCCGAAGAAGCCAATTTCTCGCCCACAATCTCTTTTTGGGGGGCTCACTTTCATCCTCCAACAGTAAGACCAACAACGCAGCAGCCTTCTTTCGTTTTAACGACATACTTGGTAAGAAAAAAACCTACCGAAGACAAAATGCAGCGGAGACACAACCCGATGACGGAAGATGACAATGAAGATGGCAAGGGGCTAGTTGCGTTCGCCGCGTTATCTTAATTATCACAACTGTTTAATTGGTTGCCCGATTTGCGTGCAATTTAGTTGCGCGCGCGTTGCTTCAAAATTGCCGCGTGTGTCATCAAAGTTGCGTCAACAAAAGTTGCCTCGACGTTGCCAGAAAAATATTGCCAGCAACCTGGTTGCCAGAAAATTGCCCCGTGTGACAGGGGCTTTAGAGATATCCCCCCTTTCTTCATATCAAAAGTTGAGAAAAATCAGGCAGTGCAATCTCCATAAAATATAAGATTTATTGTATTCTTCCATTGAGCTGCGTACAAACTGTGCCTGCAGGAAGTCCAGGCTCTGTGGCTCTTTTGTAAACATGTGATGTCACAGGTCACATGGTCTATACCTTATACAGCGATTGACATTTGTGCCTGTGCCGCCATCTTTTCATGTGTACATTGCTGGGGCTGTGTTCGTTTGGGTGCACTACACCCATGCAACAGTTCCACAATTGCTTCGTAAAGTGCAGTCCCAACGGATATTTTTCCCAATTCTGAGTAATGATGAACATCTAAACATTAATTTCAACTGACCTAACTAAAGTGGTATCCATCGATGTTCATTCACCGTCTGCAAAAAGTGTTTTCCCAGTTAAACTTATCCCAACTCCATAAAGGGAGTATATGTGGCCTGTGCTGCCAAGTAGGTAGCAAATCACACTAAATCAATCACAAGAACCATCTCTGCCCTCACATGTACCTACATGCAGATACCCCTGTGTTGTCACGAGTGTACAAATTATTTTTTAAGAAAATAAAATCAGCTGATGCAAACTGCTTACCAACCAAAAGGACCTATGGTATAAATGCACAAAATAGTTAATGGCCTGACACTAGCAGAGTCTTTCTCGAAGGCTAAATGAAAACACAACCAAACAAAAGAGGTAATTAACTCTTTCTCTAAAACTACATTCCTTCAAAGGGGGTCGTTTTCTAACAACGTTTTATAATATCAACAGCTCTCCAGTGCTCTTTACCAAGTATGGTCATTATTTTTTGGAGTAATTACCAAAAAGGATCTAGAGAAAATGAGTTGTTCAATTGTTGATTAATGGTACGTTTAAACGTGTCTGTGATTTCCCAACAGCCTGGGTTGAAGATTTTGAAAAGGCAGAGGACTCAACTGGCGAAAAGTTCGGCATAGAGAACAATGCGTATCACGAGACAGAGGTGGAAAACATACCGGCAAGGTCATTGACCTCTGACCATAAAGGGCATACAGGCGGAAGTATGGTGTCGGTGAGGGAAGCAGAAGACGCTGATCGAAGGGACTTTACCGACGAGGTGAGCTGGGCAGAGAATCTCGAGCAACTGTTTCTAAATCTGGACGCAGCATGTAACAAATAAACCATGACACCTTAGTAAAAAAAAAAAAGTGACTGTGTACATTCAAGGGCATTTCCTGGCAGGCAAGATGCTGCCCTGGTCAATCCAATTACCACCTGAATTCAAGAATTGAAAAAAAAAATCAGCTGAAAAAGTTTTTATATGTGCCGCCCCCCACTCCTTACCAAAAGTTAATACAAGTTGTAAAATGCAATATTTTATGTTCTCTTCAATTGAGCTGTGTACAAATTGTAACTGTAGGAAGACCAGACTCTGTGGCTCTTTTTGCAAATGTGCTGTCACAGATTTCGGGGTCGCTACAATCAAGATTTTTCAGTTTGTAAAGCCTTCTAGATCAAAGCAAGACTTAAGCGGCTACAGCTAAGTATGTTCCTAAGGGTGTCCTATATACTTCCGCGCATGATGACACGGGAATCTAGCCGTTACTGTAGCTGCTAATTTGGACACAGCCTTACAAACTTTTAATTTCTTATTTACAAATGCTCAAGTTTTGATTGTATATATACAATGTTTTTTTATGGTTCAATTAGGTTTAAATCCTGTTTTACTCAAATTTTGCCTTGGTCACCCCAGAATTGAATTAAACTTTACCTGGTCAGTTTTCCTTGTGGTTTATTACTTGATATCTTTTAGTTAAGTGTAAATCTTTTGTTATAATATTATGTGTTGCTGTGAATTTTCTAGTTTATTTGTTTTTTGTTGTTGTGGTTGTTCAGGAGTTGGATATTAACGATTACGACGACGATTCCAAATATCCTGAGCTGACGGAGCGACTGCACAGTGAAGCAGGAAAAATCAGTCGATCAGCAAGCCCCTATGGTGAGGACAGCTTCGTAGGGTCAGTGGACGGAGACGGGGGCAAGAGGAGACGCAAGAGAAAGAAGGAACGGGCCAATGTCGTCACCCCGGTCAACGACGATGTTGGGAACGACTTGTTGACATCAGTGAGCAGTGAGGGTCCCTCTGAGCTGAAGAAGAAAGGTTTTAGCGAAGGTAAGATTTTAGCAAGGGACTTAACCATAATTGCATCGAATAAGTTACCTTTGTTTTTTATTTCTATCACCCTTGATTTTGATGTTATGGTACAGAATGTTAAATTTCTCGTGTAACCAGTGTAGTCTTTGCAAACTATTGGGCCTACTAGTGTCAAAGTCGCGACTATTGATTGCTATGTCCAGTCACGACTGCATTTTTTCAACTACCTGGTTAACCGCACTGCCAACACAACCGAAAAAATGGTCGCGACTAGTGTCAAAGTCCTGACTAATTGGTGCTCGACTAGTTGGGTAGTGAATTTCACTTATCTTCAAGGCCTATTTTTCATTGCCTGCTGTGATATATTCAAATAGGCTTCTTTCTGGCTGAGGCACTACCCAAAATTTGCTAATGGAGCCCAAGCCATAGCTGAGGCTGTAGAAAGGGCCTATGATGGTTCATTTGGTACATTTGACTCGATGTTTTAACTCTGTGTTTTGGCATGCCGAGCAGTCCAGTTCAGCGAACCCAAGCTCTGGTGTTGTTGTTGTCATGACACTTGTGCCCTTGAGCAAGGCACTTAACCATAATTGCTTCGTAAAAAGTTTGGAAGGTAGTGCAATCTGGTCTACTTGCCAGGCTCCTAGTGGATGATACCCATGCCTACATCCCTACATACTGTGAAGGGGGGTAACCCTCTCTCAGCCCAAGGAGTAGGTGGCAACATACCCCTGATTTGTGTCGACCGGCCTTGTGATGTAATAGGCGATATCTCATAGTAAAAATAAAAAAATAAAAACCTACACTGGTAAGCATTATCATGTTGTTCTTAGATACTCTTTGTGTTTAAGCAGCTCTATGAAATTAGGCCCAGCATATAGACTAATGACAGCAGTTAATAAAGTTCCTTTTTTCTTTTTCTTTTTCTCGCAAAGCATGGAGTATGTCAAGTATGCAGGACATCAGCGAGATACCAACAGATCCCCCGTCCTCTATGCGCCCCAAGTCTGGCGCCCCCAAGCGTGGAAAGTCCCCGCAGACACGCAACAGATCCCCAGGCGTAGGGGCCCACGCAGCCGTTGCATCCGGCTCGCAGTCTGTAATCAGTGTGAAGGAGGCGGATGAGAACCAGCGTGTTAATGGGGAGAAGACAGCAACGGTGTCGGGAAACAAGACCAGGGATGCTGAGCAGAGAAACAATGAAGGTGAGTTTTTATGTCCAACAGTCGTACATGTTGTGGCCTGTTGTGGCGGAGCAGTTAAAGAGTACCGGATTCAAGCTCTGGTGTTTCTGATCTGCAGAGTGTGAGTTTGAGTCCCAGTTGTGGCACTTGTGTCCTTGAGCAAGATACTTTACCACAATTGCTTTGTCCTTTGAATAAGCCGTAGGTCCCGTGTACTAGGATTGGTAGTGCACGTAAAAGAACCCAGAACACTTATCGTGGAAGAGCAGGGGTTAATCCCGGTGTTTCTTGTTCACATAGCAAGCACCCTTGTTTACAGGTTTCCTGCGGCTTGCAAGCTACAGTGATTAAGTTCTGTTATGAGGCATCCTTGGTTTCATTATCAGAAATGTATAATAAAAACGTGCTACTGCTCTACCAACTGAGCCATCTAGCCCTAATCATGGCAGTCTCCCTATTTTGTCAATATTTTTGTTCGGGGTGCCAGTCAGAAGCCATACAACCTGTAACTGCCATACAGCCAGGGATAACACCCAAGTTTATGATACAACCCGGGAAGCGGCAGGAGAGGGATCACCTTACAGGGATGCAACTTTTATCATTTATATGCCATGGCACACATCCTTTGAAGATATAGGCTTTCATGGTGACTGCACACCATGATGGTACTTCGGCGATTAACTCAAAGCATAAAGATACATTCAGTATAATTAATTTGATTTCTTATTTCTGAACCCAATCATTATGCACTTTTTGCCCCTCTCTAGACAATCAGAGCCTAGCTACCTCGTCCAATGTGCATCTGAAACCGCCGCAGTTGGAGCACGAGCAACAGGCTTATGTCCCGTACGTCTACGCCCGTGACTGCCTGGCCAAGGTGATGGATGACATGAAGAAGATGAAGTTCAACCACATCCGCATCGTCGGTCAGATTGAGGACACTTACAAGATGATTGAAGATGAGACGCAGGTAACTTAAGAACTTACCACAGTTTAAACTTTGTTGAGGCATTTGAGAAGAAAATCTAATATTAAAGACCTACTTGTACAAAAACGACAACAAGTGATCTCTGCTGAAATTCATTTAAATTGTTTTCAATCAATAAGGAAATTGAGTTCACATGAGATTAAACAGATTTAATTGTGTCAAAAACAACTATTTTGAATACCTTTCTCCGGTGCTTTGATGTCAGACTGTCCTTTTAACCGAGTGAATTCTGATAATAATTCAAAAAGTTGGGAAGGTAGTGCATTCTGCTCTACCAGCCGGGCTCCTAGTGGATGATACCATGCCTACTGTGAAGGGGGTAACCCTGTTTCAGCCCCAGGAGTAGGTGCCAACGTACCCCTGGTGACAGTTGATTTGGGTTGACAGCCCAGATCAGCTAAATGTAGCCCTCACCTTGAAGTGGCCGCCCGGCCTTTTGACGTTAGGCGATATCTCATTACAACAAAAATTTAAACAACAAAAAAGTCTCAATGTTGGTGCAGTCACCTTTCATTTCCTATTAATGTTCTACCATTACTTTTCATTGTTTATTTCCTACCAGGGACAATTCAATATGTTTGTAGGTGGCCTGCGAGTCCAGTATCGTGAGAAAGTCAAGACATTCCGGCACGTGATTGAGATACACAGAGAGGACTTTGGCAGCAAGAAGACGTACTGGGAGGAGACACTTCAAGTAAGTGTTGATTTTTGAAGTCTAGACGCCTTCCTCTGACACTACATGCAGGTACTACCATTCTGGGAGTCAAAATGCATGGAGTGTCATGGTCGAGCGGTTTTAAGCATCAAATTCAAGTTCTGGCGGTCTAGTTCACCGGAACCAAGCTCTGGTGTTGTCAGCATCAGAGTGTGGGTTCGAATCCCGGTCATGACACTCGTGTCCTTGAGCAAGGTGCTTTACTGTAATTGCTTCTCTTCACCCAGGGATAGAAATGGGTACCTGCAAGGGTAGAGGTTTTGTGTTTGAAAAAGCCTTCAGAGCGCCACTGGAGATGAGAAAGATTAAAAGAATGTTATTGGCCCAATGACCAAGACACTAGTGTAAAGCACATTGATGCGTTATTGTAAAATGCGCTATATAAGAACTAGTTATTATTATTATCATTATTATAATTATTATTATTATTGCATGTCAAGATATGGTGCACATGTAACCGCACACATGTCAGCACACACCCTTAGGGATGGTGGTTTGTGGGGTACTGCTATTGTTGTTCTATTGTTCTCTTTTTTTCTTAACAATTTCTCTGGGGTGTCCAAGTTGAACAAAGAATACCTTGTGGGGTCCATTGTTCAATTGTGTTTAAGACCCCACAAGCATGGGATTGATTGACTTCACAGCACATTGTAAACCATTACACAGTGCTATGTAAAGGAATAGGTCTCATACTTCAGAACATAGCTCCGCATACCTTGCAGGAACAAAAATGCTGAGCGCTTTGAGACACCAATCAGGTGTGGTAAAGCACTCGGTAAGTACTCAGTATTATCATTAAAAAGCCCAAAATACATGTTGCACACTGTTTGTTTATTGTATGTTCTGTTTTTGAGAAAAGACAGAATAAATAATAATATTTTTAATTATTATTATTTTAGGTGCTATAGACAAGGGCTCAGTTTATTATTAATCTGTTAAACACAATAAAATCGCTAAGCACAGAAAATTTTTGCTTGAATTCAGAGCATAGTTTCTATAATTGATTTGTTGTTCTTTACAGAGTCTGAATAGTCGGAACAAGGCACTTATGAAGGAAAAGAAGAAGCTACTTATCATCAACAAAATGGAGTATGACAGACTGGAAAAGGAAAAGGTAGCTTCAAATTTGTTTGGACACTAATTAATAAAGAGTTTTGTTTAAAAATACGGAGCAAGAAAACACGACAGACCGAAGTCTTGATGGACTGGGATGGGTTGGTGGAATAGGGAGCGTCTCGCGAGTTCGAACGATAGTGAGCTTTCCGATTGGATTGGCTCAGTATTTCAGTGATAGTACTTGGAGCGGTTTGTTAGACCACAGGCCAGAGCATTCCATTGGAACGCTGGAAATGCTAGAGCGTTCCTGTAGGTCAGAAGAACACTCTGGTGGTCCACTAGGATTGCAGGTGTATACCTACGGGAACATTCTGTCACGCCTAGAATGTGCCGATGTTTAAAACCCTCCCTTGAGCCTGCTCTCAATGTGAATGCACTAATAAACTACCTAACATAATTTCATGTGGCATTCCAGCAGAACGCTCTGGTGGTCCACTGGATTGCTGTCGTATACCTGCGGGATCAGTCCTTTTTTGTTGAGAATGCACCTGGGGTTTGAATTGCTCCCTTGAGACTGCTCTCAATGTGAATGCACTAATAAACTACCTTACATAATTTCATGTGGCATTCCAGCAGAACGCTCTGGTGGTCTACTGGATTGCTGTCGTATACCTGCGGGAACAGTCCTTTTTGTTTAGAACGTGCCCGGGTTTGAAACACTCTCTTGAGACTGCCCTCAATGTGAATACACTAAACTACCTCGCATAGTTTCATGTGGCATTCCAGCAGAACACTCCTTGTGACTCCTCTTAATCCAAATACACTAAACTGCCTCGCATAGTTTCATCAAATGGTAACAAACAGTCAGTCAGGACCGGAATTCGATAAGAAGTGAAATTGTTAACATACTGCCTGCAGTTTTCCCAATTAATGATCGTTGGTGGTTTTTGCGTTCACAGGAGGAGCTGACTCGTGAGTTAACTCAGAAGATGGACCAGAACCAATCTACGTTTGTCTCCTCCCAAAAGGACCTTGAGGAAGAGAAGAAGGTAGGCACAAATGAAGTCAACATAGAATGGGACTCATTTACGAAATGGGTGTCTTTATCAGTGAGAAATACTAACATACAAATACATGTACTAATATACTTAATCCATAAATACTGGATCTCCTGTAAAACACTCAAATGCTGCTAATGCACACATACTTTTGCACACACTGTTGTTGGGACTTGCTATTGTTCTACTAATCCCTTTTGTGAAGAATCACGTTCTGGGGACCCAGAACAAAGAAAAACATTGTGTGGACCTTTGTTCCATTGTGTAAAAGTCCCCACAACTCTGGGTATGCCTACCCCTTCCTACTGACTCTCCATGTTATGAACAAAAAGTCTGTATGTTTGTATGTACTCTTGCTAACTTGTGTGATTTGAGATGGGAACATGCCAAATTATACACAGGGCTTAATTTCATGGCTCTGCGTACCGCTGGATTCTGCACTTGCAATCCGCCGTTTCTTGCTTACGGGGCAAGCGCCAAATTTCTGCGCTAGCTGTGTAACTTAGAATGTTTAGTATTGTGGAGTACGCATTCGCACAAGTAAACATTCCCTGCTAATCTGTGAAATACGCTTGATGAAAGTGCGGAATTCCCTGCTTCTGTAAGCTCAGGTTTTTCGTTACGGTAAGCAGAGCCATGTAATTGGGCCCTGGTCTTTTACTTATTTTTTAAAAGTAAATGTTGGAATGAAGAGTGTCTGAAATCCTCAGAATTGTAATCCTGGTTTGTTTTGTAAACATTCTCCAGACCTTGTCAAAATTAGACCTGGAAAACCAGCAGAAAAGTACCGTTCTGGACAAGGTTTTTACCCGCCATTAATTCACCTTGTTAGAAATTGGGTGTCGGAGAAACCATTGGAGAAGTTCACTCTGCCTGGGGTCACATTTGTTTTACAAACCGCAAAGACTTGGATCACTGTCTACTGGAAAACAAGCAGGGGTCTCTACATGGCTCATACTACACATCACATCTAAGTTAAATACAATGACCTCCAAACCTTTCAGATCGCTCCAAAACCCGCAAGTTTGTTTATACTACTTTTAATCCACCAGTCAAACCGCAGAGCCCTCAGACGGGTGCAATTGGCACAGGGCTTGTCTTTAGTGCATCGGAGAACTGTGTGCCTTTCAGCAAGTAAAACCATGTCTGTCATAGAAATACAATCTGATGGAAATCCAGCAAAAAAATTGGAGAGTTGTTATTCGACTTCCAGTCCTGGATTAATTTTGACAAGAGCCCTTAATTTCAACGAACCCTGGATTCAATTTCAATCCTCCTCATTTATAGATCATGGAGGATCAGCTTCTCTCTGAGAAGCAGGCTCACCACGAAGAAGTCGAGAAACTCCGTCAGGACCTGGAAGAATCGAGGGCAGCTATACGGACAGTCCCTGTTGTTGTCGACACCAACCGTCAAACCCCAGAAACCCGACGGGGGTCCTCCGAGAGGATCTTGGATGAGCAACGCGGGTCTCGTGCGAGTCTGAGGTCGGAAGGGCCAAGGGAAACACACGCTGGGTCAGTGGTGGGGGTGGCAGCATCCGTTGCCCTGGTATCTAGTGGGATGTCGGAGGCAGAGAAGAGGAGAGTGGAGGACCAAAGAGCTAAGATGGAAGAGAAGATGATTCAGTCTCAAAAGGTAAGCCCAGCTTTTTATTTAATAATAATAACAATAATATTAATAATAATAATACACAATTTTGTATGTAGTTCATTAATTTTTCTACAGGTACACTGAGGTATGTGTAAGACTCATTTATATACACATGTAGCAACTTGTAACCAGTTTATAAGATGCTGCAGTCTGAATGCAACAAACCATGTCACACAAAAAACATTAAACCAGGTGGCTTTATCGTCATCCGACGCCCGGTAGTGCACAACTCAAAATAAACCTCTTTTATAGTAGAATACTGGTAATTTATGAAACAGTTATGTGATTTAAATCAATGTCACAAAATACAATTGTAACAAAAAGGACTTAGTAACTGTGTTAATATTTACCAAAAATAAAGCTGACTGTCCGTGTACTCACTCTGTCACAGCATTGTCTATGAACGTCTTTTGCTACTGCCAAGATGACGTAGTATCCACTATAAGTCACTTGATGCTACGTAAACATTGGTCTGTTATTCGCTGAGTTCTGGGTGAGAAAAGAATGGACTCACTGAGTACAAAGGATTCTGCCAGAGCTGGCGACTCTTTCTGATTTTGCAAAAAGTTCCCTAAAAATAATCCAATCTTTCCATGTTCTGATGAACAAACTTGAAAACTCCCTGATTATGGAAACTTTTTCCCTGTTACGTTGAGTGTAATTCTTAATATCTCCCTGACTGTTGTACAAAAACTACCTGATTATAAGTTAGAAATGCTGGCTGCTCTGGTCTGCTTCCAGCTAAAATTCCTCAAAATCTCCCATTAAAATTAGAAAAGTTAAAAAGTTACAGCATTTTTTTTTAAATCACCATCTCTTGACAGGAACTCTTCATCTTGCAAGCAAATTATGACTGCATCCAGGCCCAGTATGCAACCCTGGCGTCCCTGGCTCAGAAAGACAATGAAGGCATCATCTCAGAGCAGTTAGAGACAACTCAGAAGGACCAAGAGATCATGGATGAGGAGAGCCAACAGCTTAAAGAGGAGATAAGACAGTGGGAGGAAGACTTCAAGATGCAGAGTGGACATGAGCCGACAGAGGAAGACAGGTGAGTCAAAGGGACATTATAAGGTATTAAGAGGCAAGTTTTAGGGAGATTAAATGCCCAGTTCCAACCTCATTCTCTGTGGTGTACGATCTTGCCGTGCCATTTTTTTCCCCTAGAACCCTTGGTGTGACTTTAAAATACATTGGATATTTTAGTTAGTCCTATGGTTGATCCACTCTACGCGTGTGTTCAAAATGGTCACTGACACCCAAAAGAAGCATCAAGTCCATTGGTGGGTGGTTTTTAAAATGGCGGACAACAAAACGTAAGCAGACGATATTATTTTCTTGTCACGAAAATAGTTATAAAGTGTTTTAAGTGGTTGGTAACGCAGTCAGTTGGAGCTGAAATAACAACTTAATTAGTTCTCCCGGCTGGAGGAGGCCAAGAAGAGACCCAAGAAGTCCTTGGATCGATCAGGTAGAGATTGTCTGGAACCATGCTGTTCGACGTTGGCTTAGGAGGTCAGCACGATGGACCAACGCTGTCTTTGCGGATGAGTGAGTGAGTACTCGAGCATGGCGAGAGATAAACTAGTGACGTCATCTGTGAAGGGTCTAAAAAGGTTTATGCCAGTGCCAATCCACACTCAAATTTTCTGTCTGATTAAATAAGAAAGGAATGAGTTGATTTCACTGGAGCATGGTTGGCTTGTGCGTAGTGCTCGCCTCTCACCACTGTGGCCCTGGTTCTAGTCCTGGCTAAGGCCATATGTGAGTAGAGTTGTGCGTTGGTTCTCTCCTATGCCACAAGGGTTTTTCTCTATGCTCTCTGGTTTTCCTCCCTCCGGAAAAATCAAACACTTTCGATCTCAGGCTGTGCTCCATGGTCTTGTATGGGTTGTTGAGGCTGGCTGCCAAAGATGCCCATGCATGCCTGCGGCTCGAACACGTTGTAGCCACGTCCTTCACAATTCAGCTTCTCAGCTGTAAGGATAATTAGCCTCCCAAAATATTATTATTATTATTAATATTCTGATCCCAGGTCTGAAACAGTTCGTGAGTTGGATACTCAGCTCGCTGAGGCAGAGACGAAGAAGGTGGAGCTGGACGCCAAGCTGTTCATCCTGGCCACTCTGAAGGAGGGTAAGGTCCCAGAGGTGCAGCAACCAGACATCCCAGAGCCTGTTATTAGAACTGTGGAGGTAAGAGACTGTTGTTGTACTGGGGAAGATTTGGGTTAATTTTGAGTAGAATCTGCCCACGCTCTACTTGTGTAGACTGCAAGTCTTGCACGTATTTGAATTTCCGGTGTCATAGGGAAATTAATATGTCCCCCGGAGATTCTGTCCCCCATATGGGAAATTAACATTGATTGAAGGAGAATGATTCAAAAGAGGGCGCTATCAAAAGCATTTCGTGCACAGTTCTCCATATGGGGGGGACAGAATCTCCGGCTGGACAGAATCTCCTGCCACACCGGCACCAAGTTGGTCCCAACCACACTTCTGTTTTGCAAAATAGTTTATTTAACGTAGTTTATGGCTATAAAAAAATCGTATTGTTGGGAAAGTAAAATTGAGCCATGAACTATATATAAAAGTTAAATAATGTTTTTAAATAAGAATCAGGAGAATAAGACTTGACCTCTGTTTCCGGTTTACTTGTAAACAATTAAGAGCTTTGCCCAACTGACATTCCTGTTTTAATACCATTAAACCTATGTATTGGTCAAACATAAAAATTGCCACAAGATTTGACCTACTTATGCTCAAACAAGAGCAAGAGGTCAAAGAAAAGGTAATGTACCAATGCTTTCCATGCTAACAAAGAATCTACTTAAACCTTTATGTATGTTTCTTGAAAATATTCCCCCAAAAAAATTCCTGAGTCAAAAACTCAACAAGATTAGCAATGACTGGGGTTACGGTGATGTTTATACAGGAATGAATGGTCTCTAAAGGTTTTTTTTATATTTTTATTTTTATTTTTTTATTTTTTTTATGAGATATCGCCCAACTCACAAGGCCACGGACGGCCACTCAAGGTGAGGGCTACACATAACTGATTTGGGCTATCGACCCAAATCAATTGAAACCAGGGACACGTTGCCTCCTACTCCTGGGGCTGAAACAGGGTTACCCCCTTCACAGTCCTTAAGGATGTAGGCATGGGTATCATCCACTAGGAGCCTGTCTGGTAGAGCAGAATGCACTACCTTCCCAACTTTTTCGAAGCAATTATGGTTAAGTGCCTTGCTCAGGGGCACAAGTGTCATGACCGGGCACCGAACCCACACTCTGCTGCTGAAAACACCAGAGCTCAGGTCCGGCGACCTAGACCGCCCGGCCACGACACGCGGTTTAAGGCAGGGTGTGCTTTTGATAATTACTCCACAAGTTAATGACCATTAAAAACTCACTAGGTAAAGAGCACTGGAGATCTGTTGAAATTATAAAACATTGTTAGAAATGACACCCTTTTGAAGTAATCTATAGTTTTAGAGAAAGCATTAATTTTTCACCAACAAATTTCAATCTACTGAAGGGACACAATTCTATGCAACAAGGGTGGTTATTTTTCATTCATTATTTTCTTGCAACTTCTATGGTTAATTGAGCCAAAATGTTCACAGGTTTGTTATTTTATGCATATGTTGGGACACACCAAGTGAGGATATTGGTCTTTGACAATTACCAAAAGTGTACCCTGCTTTTAAGGGTTATAAAGTGTAAATTTCATATTGTTATATCCAACTTTGAGTCCACCATCTTTTATCGACAGATCATAGTGCCAGACCCAGCCACTCTGGCAGCCCTGGAAGCATCCCAGCTGAAGGTCCGTGATCTTGAGGCTCGTCTCTCTGAGATGGAAACCAGCCTGAGGGACAGAGAGAAGAAGATTAAGACCCTCGAGAAGGAGAAGAAGAAAGCCGGGAAGAAAGAGAAGAAGACTGACGAGGGGAGATCAGGGGAGGACGATCAGAACCTGAAGCTTGTCCTAGAGGCTGTGGTCTTACAGGTACAGACAGCTGTCGATTGGTAGACCCTGTGTTAATTTAGGCCGCGCCCGCAGTGATAGGTCTTCCTTTGACCTCAGTGAGGGAGCTGTTTGAGCTTGTGTCATGATATGGAAGGGTTTATTGAGTGATTAGTTGATTAATTGATTGATTGATTAATTGATGACTGATTGAATGATTGATTGATTGATTGATTGATTGATTGATTGATTGATTGATTGATTGATTGACTTTTTTTTCACTTTTCAAAACAAAAACTTTATTCAATCACAAACTATACAGAATATACAAAAACAAAGAAAACTTTAAAATTACATTAATAGACTAGACATGTCTGTTACAAAAAATGACAGTAGCTGGGTTTGAAATTACATCCAAAAACACATTAACGATTTCATTAGACGTACGGCATGAAACGGAAAGAAACAAAATTACAGGATCCATTCAATTTCATTATCAGTGATTTGGAAAATGTTGCAGAGACCCCATTTCTTGAGGAAAATGGAAACATTGTTCTGGAGCTGGTAGTAGCGGAATTCTATTAGGATTTTACTCTTAATGCGATATTTCCAGGTTTCTAAACAGTCTTTGTAGTTTGAGTGCACATACAGCCAGTACACACTAGCTTTGATTGCTTGATTGATTGATTGATCAATTGATTGATTGATTGATCAATTGATTGATTGATTGGTTGGTTGATTGGTTGATTGATTGATTGATTGATTGATTGATTGATTGATCGATTGATCGATTGATCGATTGATCTGTTGCTTGATCGGTTGCTTGATTGATGATTGATTGATTGCTTGATTGATTGATTGATGATTGATTGATTGATTGGTTGTTTGATTGATTGAATCATTGAATCATTGAATCATTGACTGATTGAATAGTTGATGGATTGATTGATCTATTGATTCATTGACTAATGGATGTTTCTTGTGTGATCAACGGCGTAATTGAGACTTAATTTATTTTACATTGACAACAATTTATCACAAGTTTTGAACCGCAAAAGAAACTGACAGTAATAATGAATCAATTTTGCCGTGAAAAAAGACAAATTTACTTGAACAGGATTTGAACCTGTGACCTCCAGCTTCACCTGCGCTCTACCAACTGAGCTATCAAACCCTCTATCGGAGGTCTTCCAATTTTGTCAATACCTCTGTTCGGTAAGTCAGAAGTCATACAACTGTATTTATTTATGACACATACACTAACTTTGATGCAATCCCTTCTTTCAGTCTGCAAAGCAAGAGCCCTCGGCTGAAGATATCCAAGCTAAGCTGGAGAAGGCCAAGACGGAGAAGGAAGAACTGGTGGCACAGAGGGAGAAGGCTAAACAAGAATTGGAAGTATGGATAGAGAAGTACAACCAGGAACACGGTAGCTACCCAGAGGAAAAGGACAGGTACGGTTCATGATTGATTTATTTATACTTTTTTTTTCAATCCAGTATTGGATTTTCTTACAAGTGTTTTGTGAGTTTGGTTTTATTAGTTCGGCAGGTAGGTGATGGGATTGTGCCATTTGATGATTCAAGTAAGGAATTTGGCGCACAGTTGGAGTATGAGAGAGATATTTGGCTGTAAGGCCACCCCCCCCCCCCCCCCCCCCGCCCCCCACAACATAGTTGGTACACCTCTCAAATGTTTGTGAAACAAACACAAAGTACATGTATACATGTTATTCATGCTGTTTGGAAAGCGAAGTCAAAATCGCATCAGTGTTTCTGAAGAGGCAGACAACAAAAATATATCTATCTTTGTTGAAGCTCATGTCCATTAATATCGTCAGTCAGTGCAAAAACTTCTATACTCGATTTTGCAAAAATGTCTTGAATTTTCAAAAACATTGTATCTCGCACGAAAATGCTCTGTGCAACATTGTTGTGTCTCAGCACATGCTTATTATGTGTGTACATCTGGGATATTTTAAACGAGTTATGACGTTTTGACAATTTCAAATTTGCTTGTAACGTTATTTTAGAACAGTTTTTTTTACTGACGCCGATGGTAGGTATCAACATCATCAATTGCAATAACAGAATAAATAAAAGAGAGAACAAATCTTCAAACATGATCAAGGATTCCAGTGAGATAATACTTAGACAGTAACAATGTCAACTACAGTGAACAGCAAATTATCATTTTTCAACGATTAAAACTTTGTAATCCGACACCTGATGACGTCATGAAAACTGTGCCGTCCTTGAATTGAGGTTCAATTGTCTGATGAGTTTTAAGGTTCAATTCAGTTTCAATGTTGAGTTATGCTGCATGTATTGCACGAACACCTAATAAGTATAGATAGGTTGCAGTATGACGTAAGTCGGCCATCTTTACAGGCAATTTGGAACACACAGTCATGCGTTATACATGAGAACGGCGTGCAGCACGCGCACATTTCATAAAACTCATTGCATGATTGGTTAGTGAATGACGCGGCTGCGTTAATAATTTGAGCGCTTGACGCGCTTGCAAGCCAAAATGCGATTTGCCCGTAAAGATGGCGTCTACTGGGAACTATCTATAGGAATATGTTGTGCTTCTGATAGCGGTCTCATTAGTACTGTATGGGAGTATATGCTCCTTCAATAGTTGCCCGGTTTCCCAATAGGTGGCTTTAGAACCCCAAAGTTTTAATTTGTTAATGTGTGTTGTCATTCTGTGTATTGTGTTGTCATTCTGTGTATTGTATTTCCGCATTTTCAGTGACTTTTTTATTGTGTAATTGATCTTGTTGTTTTTACTGTAAATCATGTGCAATTCAGCTTTTGGCTGCGATGCATGATCTTAATAAACCATTATGAATGAATGAATGAATCACATCATGATTGAATAGGAACGAGTTCAAGATACATTTACTTCAAGAAAATCCGACTTTCTTTTTGTAACTTAGAGATGAGAATGCCAAGGCGCTGTTTGCATCGTTGGAGGACAGCAATGCTCAGTGTCTGTCCAACCAGACCAACATTACAGCCCTGTCTATCCTGGCTACAGGTCAGATACCCAAGGACCTCAAACCGATGGCCGAGGCTCAGGTTTCCGTACAATCAACAGGTCAGTAACAAAACATTCGTTATCATCATAATTTCATAAAGCTGTTTGTTCTGCACAACAATTTTGCTAAGCACAGAAAAATCTTGCTAAGCAGCAACAGGTAACCATCCAAAATTCCATTAAGTTTACATTGTTGGGACTGGTGCCCAGCTTATTTTCTGCTCAACGGCTTTATGAAATTTGTCGCAGGAGACTGGTATCTGTTCGTGCTAAGCAATATTTTGAAGTCCAAACCTCCTCTTAAAAGATCGAGCAAGGGGCACAGGAAAGAAAGTATGTGTGGTCTTGTAAACAAATATTGTTGTTCCAGTTCAAGGTAGGGTCATCATACTTTAGTAATGACCCCGGGAATTTGTTTAAATAATTTTTATCTGAAAGCTTACTTGTTATAAAGATGGTACTGGTAGTAAACATTTCAATAAAACATTTCAATCTGAGAAACAATTCATACATGAATCGTTTCTCAGATTTCTGAGGGTTGGTGTCCGATAATGAATGCTACGACCAGAGATGCGGTTGGTACCCGCTGTCACCTCGCTTAACGTTGGTGGATTCTCTGCTCGTGTAAAAACTCTGTGACAGTTTGTTGCTGTTTTCTCAACAAGTAGACACTCTAATCAGCTGAAATTTCGCATATGACTTTTATTGTACCTTTCTTGATAGTTTTGCCTGAAAAACAGCATTTTATTGACAAAAACCAAACGATAACCCTATCTATAAAGTTTTGAACCACAAGACTTGGGGACAAGTGGAGAGTCCCTTGAAATTCAAACCCCGACCTGACCCATTTCCTAATGCCAGTGACTGTCTTGCCCCCAGGCCAAGCAAGCTCCAACGATCTCCAAGCTCTGGAAGTTCGCATCCAAGAGCTTGAGGAAGAAAACGAGCAGCTGACAGAGACCAACTCGGAGCAAGAGGAGACCATCAAGGAGCTTGAACGAGCCAAGGAGGAGCTGGAATCAAGACTAGCTAATATGGAAACTGGGGGAGGGTCTGCAGCTGCTGCAACGGCGGCGGCGCTGGCAAATCTTGACTTCGATGAGGATGATGTTGAGGTGTGGATCGTTGAACTCTTTCTAGATTATTTTTTGCCAATTTTGTTTAATATTTTTCTGAAACTATTAAAGAGTGGCTGTTAAAATGTCAGTGCTCATGTTTTAACGCTACATTGGAAGTATGCACCTGAGAACAAAAGAAGTCCACATAGTAGGGACTTGAAGCACTGTGTGGACTTACACAAGTCCACACAGTGTTTTTTTACACAGGTGAAGAATATGTTTTTCTCTGAAGTGCACAGAACAAAGTAATGTCCACAGAGTGTATGCAAAACAGAGCTGTGTGGCTTTGTAAAAGTGGAATGTGATTGTTACTTGTGGAATGGAAGTATACATTCTTGAGAAAGCTTACTCTTTGCTCTTCGGGTGTTGTCCTTTATTGGTGATGCGCGCCAAGGACGATGTAGTTCATAATCGGGACACTTAGGATGTTGCTGTTTAACTCATATTTGCCTAACTACGGGATTTCTCGTTTAACAAACAAACGCTATTAACCTCTAACTACCCGAAAACACGTAGATGAACGAGAAGAAGTGTCTTTCTTTATACTCTCATTTCTAGTTGTATGAGTGGATAACATGGCAAAATATATATTCCGTTAATGACAATTGTGTACTTTTCCCAATGATGTACAGTTTGTTGGGGGTATGTTTAAATGCAAGGCAGTAAATAATGGAGTTCAGTGTAATGCTATAATAAGTGCTACGTGGGTTCAGGCAGGAACAGTAGTTATGTACTGTGACCAGTCAGGCGGAGAATCTTGTCCAAGACTCCTAAGATTTCTCGTACGCTTGATCACTCAAAACATTAGTTGTGTTCTTCAAAAGGTTTCCGTTCACCTTTAGGAGACTATGCATTTCTGTTTAAATCATAGATGCAAGCATCGCTATTGTTTATTATTTGACACAGTAAAATTGTCCAGGGGAAAAAATACGAAACAGAAATTTGTTTTTGTTTCAGAAACTTATGAAACAAAAACAAACTTCTGTTTCGTGTTTATTCCCTTGTGAAGATAATAACATGGGAAACATTGGAAATTGTGAATTCGTGACATGACCTTTCCTACGGCCTTATTGGTCGAGTGGAACTAGGCCAAACCTTGTGCCCATTTGCTACTATGAGCAGTTTGGTACAACCAGCTTACAGCCGCTTTGGTCTCTTAATGCTTGTATACCTCTGAGATCGAAAAGGAGGAAATTTCTCATCAGTTATTTTTTTGTCAACACATCTAGGGTTTCGGAGCCCAACTGGCTGCCCAGCAGCGTCAAGTCGACGACGCCGAACGCAAACTCCGTGAGGAGCGGTCCTCCCACGAATCCACCAAAGAAGAGCTGGAGATGATCACTCAGGAACTGGAGAACGTCCGCGAGGAGAAACGAAACCTTCAGGAGGAGATTGACGGCAAGGTGACCGCGGCAACTGATGCCCTCGAGGCTGAGATGAAACTCAAAGATCAGGTCAGAATCCAGACCCTTAAAAACTTGCTTAGTTCAGAAATATCCTGCTTAGCAACAACTGGTAACCTGTCAGAATACCATGTGATTTACATTAATGTGACTGGTGCTCCGCTTTTTCTTGTGAGCTGCGTAGCACAGTGAGCCTATGTAATTTAGATTTCTGACCGACTGTAAGTCTGAAATTTTTTTTTCCTTTAATCCAATAATACACTGACTTACACCCACATCAAACATTGCAACTGACACCCAAATTCATATAAAAGAATAGAAACTCATGAATATGACATCGGTTCTAGGTAATAAACCGCAAGGTTGTAGGTTCAAATCCCGTTCTCGTCAATTTTTCTTTGTTCAACCCAAAATTAATTAAAAAGTACCCCGTCAGTTTTCTTTGTGGTTTATTACTTGATATTCGACATAGAAAGTTGCATTCCTTAAGGTGATTCCTCTCCTGCCGCTTCCCAGATTGTATCGTAAACATGACTGTGATCCCTGGCTGTACGACATACAGGTTGAATGGCTTCTGACTGGTACCCTGAACAAAGATATTGACAAAATAGGGAGACTGATATTAAACATTAGGGCTAGATAGATCAGTCGGCAGAGTGCCGACACATTCAATTGGACGTCGCAGGTTCACGTCCCTCTCAAGTCAAATCCTCTTTGTTCAACCCAAAAGTTATTAAATTTTCTAATTGGACTTTTTGGGGGATAATTTCCTTGCAGTCCTTGACAGAAACCAAGCAACGACTGGATGAACTGGAGCAAGAGAAATTAAAGAATCTTCCTGTGGATGCAGCCAAAGAGATTGCTCTGCTTCAAGCCCTTGTGGTAAGTAGTTAAAAAAAGATAAAATTTAGTATCACACACTTTGGGGGGTCGGGTTGGCGTAATGGTATCTTTCCTCGCCTTTCACATCTAGGACCCCAGTTCGAATCCCACCGGGGGCACTATGTGTGTTGGGTTTTAAGTCCCTACCTGATTGCGTGGGTTTCCCTGGAATAATTCTCTGTGGTTTTTCCTTTCACATCCAAAACTGAAACTCCCTTCCTGAATCTGAAACCATCTCAACTACCTGGGGATTAAACAGCCTGTACTGACGAGTATGTAGCGCAAGAACCTAAATCAAGCAGAACCAAACACTGCCCTCTATTACTCCTGGTCAAAGAGAGACAATTAATGTTTCGTTTCATCCAAGGGCAGGGGTGTCATGACAGGGATTCCAACCCGCACTCGGATGACTGTGGCACCAGTACCTAAGGGACAAAATGCAAAATTAGACAGGCGGTTTTACTCGGGGTAAGCCTCGAAATGTTTTGAGGTTTTCCAAGGTTATCCATGGTTCAACCTCTGGTTACCTAAAGTTTCCGCTTGTTTAATTCTGCAACTCTCCCTAAGGCCTCGGCACTAGACTACTCGGCCACAGCACACCACATAATAAAAGACAGTACGAGACATTAACTTTTTCGAAATTAATATTAAACACATTTTCTGATTAATATGTAAATTGTGAATTGTGGTATTAGTTTGAGGATTTCGTTTTTTTTGTAATCCTTAGAAAAAAGCTGAAAAAGAGAAGGGAGATGCCCAGAAAGCCAGCATCGGGGGCACGGCCGATCTGGACAAACTAAAGCTGGAGTTGAAGACGATGAATCAGTCTCTAGCTAAGGAGAAGGAAACAAACAAATCCCATCAGGTGAGAGTCCCAAGTTTATAAAAATCTTCGCTACTGAAGGTTTGGTGAAAACGTTTGACTGTTGGGATCCGTTGAAGTGCGTATTTTTGTCTCTTTCAAGCGTTTGGGATCAGGTTGGCTCCTTGGTTTGTTTGTTTCCATAGCTTTCACCTCTGTAACTCTGGTTCGAATCCCTCCTTAGCCTTGCATGTAGATTGGGATTTCAGTCCCTACCTGACTGCGTGGGTTTTCCTCATTGGGGTTTTCCTTCATCAAAAACTAAACTTTTCTTCACATTTATTCATCCTGTTATTGGCGCTAATTGTGATGTTGGATGTGTAATAAAGAGTGTTTGAAGATATAACAAAAATATAAAGCAATGCTTATTTAGGGATCCGAAAGCTCTTAAAGTTGTTCACTTAATATGCGCAAGACTTACACTGTCCTGTGAATGTACAGTGAAAAGGACTGAAACCATATAAATCGCATTTGTTGAAGTAAAGATCATTCCATTGTGGTTAACCTGTACCAATGGGTACCACCATTACTGGGATGCCTAGCGTTCATTCATTTATGCACACAGAAATCTCCATCAAAGCGTGATCAGAGTAAATGCTTCCCAAATCTGAATTACTGGGATGCCTAGCGTTCATTCATTTATGCACACAGAAATCTCCATCAAAGCGTGATCAGAGTAAATGCTTCCCAAATCTGAATTACTGGGATGCCTAGCGTTCATTCATTTATGCACACAGAAATCTCCATCAAAGCGTGATCAGAGTAAATGCTTCCCAGTAAACTGATGGTTTAGTTTACCTCAACTTCTGAGACACTAAACATGATTCGTTCTTTTAATTTTCAGGAAAGCCTTAAGAAGAAGATGACCGAGAAGGACAAACAGGCCAAAGAGATGGTTCAAAGCACAGAGAAGAAGTTCACCCAGAGAGAAGCAGAGAACAAGAAACAGATACAGGCCTTGGAGAAGAAAAACAAGGAGCTTGCTGCTGCTGGAGGAGTTGCTGCCGTCAGGGGTGCTGCTGGTAAGGTAAGGAAGAGGGTATAAGACGGGGGTAAATGAGGCGTACTGGAGGAGTTGTAGCAGTCAGGGGTGCTGCTGGTAAGAAAGGAAGAGGGTATAAGATTGGGGTAAAGAAGGTGTGGTGGAGGGGTTGTAGCAGTCAGGGGTGCTGCTGGTAAGAAAGGAAGATGGTACAAGACTGGGGTAAAGAAGGTGTGCTGGAGGGGTTGTAGCAGTCAGGGGTGCTGCTGGTAAGAAAGGAAGAGGGTACAAGACTGGGGGGTAAAGAAGGTGTGCTGGAGGAGTTGTAGTAGTCAGGCGTGCTACTGCTTAGGTAAGGATTAGTGTGCAAGACTGGTGTTAAGCAGAAAATGGAGAGAAGAAATCCATTTACAATGGTAGGTGTGGGAACGCTAGGTGGCAGTAGATAAATATCCTTTGTTGATGTTACTTGGTCTGCTATTAGCAAACGTCCCATAAAGTCTCCCAACGTAATAGAGTGAATGTTAAGAAATTGCTGTAGGCTGGGAATGAGGCTGTCTTCTAGGAAAGTGAGAACAAGTGCGTGTTCAGATGTAGAATATAAGACACATTCTGTACGTGAATGTAAAACAGCTGTATGAATTCTGGCTTATTTCTTGTTTTATGTTGTTTGGAAACAGGGAGGACCGGATCCGAAGTCAGAGAAGAAGATCAAACTTCTGACGGAGCAATCAGCGACGCTGAAGAAGACCATCCAAGAGAATCAAGACAAGATACGACAGATGGAGAAGGATCTCAAGGAGGCCAAGTCAGGCGGATCGGCTGATGTAAGTAAAACATGCTTTACCCTTTTTTAACTCTGTAAGATCCACTGTTAAAGGGAGGGTAAACTTTTGGTAATTACTCCAAAAATTGACGGCCATTAAAAAATTACTTGGTAAGAATTAAGCACTGCAGCTGTTGATAAAGTATAACGGTTTGAGAAACAATTCCCTTCAAAGGATTGTGCATTCCAATCACGGATTATTCTTCCTGCGAGGACATAACTGTTACAGATTTTTGGCAATATTTCAAAAACGCTACCCTCTTTTGAAATGAAATTTTCACAGGTTGAGTTTAACTGTGGCTTTTATTGACAATCTTTCTTGATAATTTTGCCTTCAAATCAGTATTATGTTGACAAAAAAACAAATGCTGATGCTTATTTTGGTTGCGCTTATCGGAATGAGCAACAGTGATTTGGGGTCTTTGGCTGCTCTGCCCTGTTTTGTGATAGTCTTTTAGAAAAACAAATTTGGTGTGTGAAGATTTGGTACAGATCCAACAGTATTATCAGTGAGCTCTCATATTGAACAAAACATTTTTTTTTTTTTCGTAATTTTGTTTAATTCCGTAATTTCCGTAATCATGTACTTTATTCTTGAATCGCGTCTGCGCAAAAACATAGTATCTCACACGAAAATGCTCCGTGCAGAAACGTCGTGTCTCGGCACGTACTTGTTTTGTGTGTACATCCGGGCTATTTTAAGCAAGGTACGACGTTTCGGCAATTTCAAACTCGGGATAACGTTAGTAATATTTTAGGAGATACAATGTTTTTGGACTGACATGACAAATTGATTCCAAGGAATTATGGTTTTTTTCTTGTGGTGTCCTCTCATTATGTAGAAGCAAGCCGGCAAGAAGATGGAGAAGCAGCTCAAGGAGCTGGAGAAGAAACTGGAGACGGAACAGAAGAAGTTTGAGAGAGAGAAGAAGACTGCCACAGAGCTAGACGCTGACCTCAAGACGACCTCCAAGGTACTGAACACTTCCAAATAACCAATCTCCCCTGACCCAAAAGTTTGATGTCAAATTTTGATGTTTGATGCCGAAAGCTCTTGAAGCAGTTGTGAATTGTAAAGTGGAAAGTCAAAAATCAACCACGATTAGAGGGGGGGGGGGGGAAATATATTTTGAATGGGGTCTGGTAAGATTTGTATTCAAGAGTCCTAACAGTTTGCAGGGAGTCTGTGTTGACCGAAATTATTATATAAAACTGACTGGAGACCCCAAACAAAGATATTGACAAAATAGGGAAAAAACGCCAACATTAGGGCTAGATGGCTCAGTTGGTAGAGCACTGGCATGTAAATTCAGAGGTCTCAGGTTCAAGTCCTGCTCCACCAAATTTGTCTTTGTTCAACCCTAAAAAATAGTTAACGTAATAATTGCAAAATATGTTTTTGAGTTTTGCCCGACACCAATGGTAAGCCCTGCTCACTCGGTGCTTTGTGTAAATTCACCTTGGTCAGGATTTTAATCCATGATTCTAGAGCAGATGTCTTAATTGCTAGCCCACCTAGTATTAGCTGGTTTTTTCCTGAGTTCTGCTGGGAAAAAAATCCACAGGCTGTACTACTCGGATGGAATTCGAATCCAAGACTCCCCGAATTCTTGAGCAGATGTCTCAATCAGTGGACCTCCGAGCATGTCTGGTGATGTAAGGCCTGTCCAAGTTACACTATTAGTTGAGTGTGAAATAAGACAAACTTAAAAATTCATTACATTCATCTGATGGATTGACTTTTTGTCCGACAGGAACTCGACGGGGCTAAAGATGAGATCAAGAGACTGAACAATCAGATTGAAGGGTTGGGCGTGGCTGCAGCCGAGGCCTTGGAGCTGAAAGAGAAAGTGACCGAGCAGACGGCAGAGCTGAAGAAGCTACAGAGCGAAGTGAAGTCGCTGACTGATAACTACAACAGCGAGAGGGTGAGTGCAACCTGGGCCCAGATTCATGCAGCTGCTTAGAGCACAAAAAGTAGCTAAGCACAACAAAATTGTGCTTACCAGAATAAGGGTACCAGCCAAAATAACGTATCATACCATCTGTGACTGGTATCCTGCTTGTTTTTGCTCAGCAGAAAAAATTTTTGAGCAATTTTTTCTGTTGAAGCAGCTCTATGAAATTGGCCCCTGGTTCATAGGCTAAGTTGAAATTTCCAAGGTTGAGAGTTCGCAATGTAAAGATGAAAAGCTTGCTGCAGACTATCATCATCCAACCGGCTTAATCCTTCATGGCGGTGGATCAAAAAAGCTTGCTTCCCCCAGTCTGTCTACTGCATTAGAAGAATCTGTAGTGTTGTTTGTTGTATATCTACGCCCTGTCTTGCCTTAATCTTCCTTGCTTTTGGGGGATTTTGGGAGACATACGCCTTTTGGCGACAGTTAACTTTTATGCTCTCCTGGGCATCCCACTGTTGTTTAACGTATGTTTTTTTGTAATGCATTTTAATGTTTGCATATGTATACTTGGGAAGTTTTTGCCCGAATAAATATTATTATTTTTATCGTCTCGGACACAAAAAGCAAATAATTTATGTCCGAGAAATAAACCGCCTGCAACAACTTGAAGGGGCTTTTAATACCAAAGTGCACCCTCATGTGAGTGATACTGTGATCTGATTTGTTTCAGCTTACCTTCAACGATGCACTTATTGAGTTATTGAGGGTTGACCAAACTGTTTTTTTATATTCTAATAGGTTTTGAGGAAGAAATATTACAACATGGTAGAGGATATGAAAGGGAAGATCCGTGTCTACTGTAGATCCAGACCCCTCAGCGGCTCGGAAAAAGCCAGGGTAAGGCAATTTGTCATATAGAAGAGAAGCTACTGCAAATCTTGTTTTCACAAAACATCACACAGCTGACCAGATAATATAATGACGCTTTCAGTTTCATCCAAACAGATGCATAAATAGAATACAAATGAAGCATGAAGTCGAGGCTATACATGCACATGGCGGATCCGTGCAAGTATTAATAATAATAAGTATTTATAAAGCGCTTTTACAGAGAGATCAAAGTGCTGAACAAGACTATAGGAAATAACTATGGTGTTGTGAATAAGAAGTGTATAACACGCTTCCTGAAAATAGTGAGAGACGGGGAGTTCCTAATGCTGATGGGAATGGTGTTCCAAAGTTTGGGGCCAGCTATTAAGAAAGACCTATCGCCGAGGGATTTGGATTTGGTATTTGGAATTGTAAGAAGAAGTTTGTCTGTAGAAGATCTGAGTCGCGATTAATGTCCAGCATATCTCAAAAAGGCTAATTCAGATTTGGGATCAACCAAAGTATATCAGGTTCTTAATTTGTGTGTAAAATTGTTCCACCTAGTGTTCATCACTCACAGTCCTCTTACTTTTTAAATGTACTTTTTGGTGATTGTATAATGCATGCATTTGTAATTTCATTCATCCATTCGTTCATGATTTATTGAAATGGTTTCTTGAAAGTTTACAAATCGCAGCATAAACCAAATTGCAAGTAAATATACAATAAAAGTATGAAAAGTTAAGAAAAACACACAAGGCCACAAGTGTCAAGACCGGGACTCGAACCCTACACTCTGCTGATTAGAAACACCAGAGCTAGAGTCCAGTGCACTTGACCGCTCAGCCATCACACGCCACGGTTTTAATGGTTTTATTATTGACACAAATTATTGTTGTTTTTCCTTGGCAGGGTAATTTCTCAATCATCAAAGCACCAGATGAATATTCAATTGAGATTCAGAGTACGAGAGGTCTTAAGGAGTTCCAGTTTGATCACATCTTCATGCCGGAAAGCACGCAATCTGACATCTTTGAAGACACAAATGTGAGTTCTTGTCAGTGATGCTTCCTTTGGATTGATTCATTTCAACAGTAATACCTCCCCCTCCCCCTCTCCCTCCCCCTCCCCCTCTCCCTCCCCCTCCCCCTCCCCGAAAGGCAGGGTAACCTTAACTCATCTATTTCGAGTGGTGTCCTCGGTCAATGATGTTACGACAGAGTTGTCCCCAGACCTCCCTGTCCCTCATGGGTCAATGATGTTACGACAGAGTTGTCCCCAGACCTCCCTGTCCCTCATGCACGTAGATATTTCATCTGCTGTCACAAACCCAGTGTCCCTTCTTTAATAGTACGTCCACATAAGTCAGGTGACCTCTTTGGGCTCGACGTTGCTTGGGCTCTCAGAGGACAAGCTTGCTTGCTGAAAGTTCAGGGTGTCGATAGCAGTGCCCTGCAAACCTGACTCTTCTTGCGCAGATTTTGGCACTAAGCTTGGGAAACCTGAGCTGGAGATCGGAGTTGGATATGTGTTCTTCCCTCCCGACACCAAGCACCTGGCGTAGCATTCTGGTGTAGCAACCATCAAGTTGTTTTTCTAGAACACACTCTACTTAAATATATGCTGTGAGAGATTTTTCTTTGAAAAAATATGTTTTAATTGTGAACTTTGAAGTTACAACTTTACCTGTATCTAGACTATAGGGTTTATACCCACTGCTTCCTCAGAGCAGTGGAGACTCCTGTCGATCGAGTGCACTTTTCCCATTTGTCAGTTGCACTTTTCCTGTTGTCCGATTGCACTTTTCCCATTGATCAACTTAATTTGCCCGATGATCAATTGCACGTTTTCTGTTGAACGATTGCAATTTTTCCGAAGATCAATCTCACTTTTCACGGTGATTTATAGTTTTCCTGTAGATCGATCACACTTTTCCTGTTGATCGATTAGTTAAAAAAAGACCAACGGATTCGTATACGTACAGGATGGAAACAGGTCCTGAGTAGACTGCCGATACTGGAACTCTAGTATGCCATTGATTGATTGTTTGATTGATTGTTTGATTGACTGGCCTGGACCGGCCTTGACTTGATCTGACCTGACCTGACTTGACCTGACCTGACCTGACCTGACTTGACTTGACCTGACCTGACCTGACCTGACCTGACCTGACTTGACCTGACTTGACCTGACCTGACCTGACCTGACCTGACTTGACCTGACCTGACCTGACCTGACTCGACCTGACCCAACCTGACTGACCTGACCGACATGACCGATCTTGAAGTAAATTTACCCTTTTTGTGTCCGATTACAGAACCTTATACAATCAGCTGTAGATGGCTACAATGTTTGCATCTTTGCTTACGGTCAGACTGGTTCAGGGAAGACATTCACCATGATTGGTGACAAGGAAGGCAAATTCCCTGGCATTGCACCAAGAGCATTTGAGAAGATATTCGAAGTCATTGAAGAAAACAAGTGAGCTTCCTTCATAAACCTAGTCTTCTTGTTTTTATCTTTTTTTTTAATGATGTGTTTTTGAAAGTTGTGTCAGAGCAGGAAGATGTTGAGAATTTCAATCTTTTAATTATAATTTCAGACAGGGCTCGATTTCACGAAGCGCTAAGAATCATCTTAAGATGCGTTGAAGTGCGCGAGTTTGTTTCCTTTCACGCGTTAAAAGTGAAAGCAATGTTGTGGGACCGAAGTGATCCCAAAAAGTAAAAATACGTTCAAAATTTGTACAGTCTATGAAACTTGGTTTAAAATAATTCCAGTCAGCAAAAGCCAAAATTGAGGCCCTTGAGGAAATTATTGCTATTGGTGATGGCTTCATCCAATGGCTAAATTTTGATCATATTTATGTCCATTTCGAATGGAATACATCTGCCTGAAGTCATTTTTTAAAGATATACTTTGTGTTTACTTTTTTCTATATATTTTTAAATATAATTTTGTTGTATGGTTATTATTGTTTATGGTTTGATTTTCTGCGTAAAGGACGCTATTACTAGTTATCAACCAAGCACAAGAGGAAAACAGAAAACTATAGCCCTTCTGCATTCCATATATTCAAAGTGGCTGAAGGACGAGTTGGATATGGGACGCAGAATCTCGATACTTGTTCGTATTCCACGAGCACGCGTGTGATAACAAACTTGTCTTCAAGCAAACGTGATGGGCAGCTTAAAATAGCGCAATACTCGGAGTAATAGAAACATAGCAATACGCAGGGTGTGGTATGGACCGTGCAATATGGCATTAAATCACACTGTTATTGCCAACAACAAAACAATCAGAATCAAGGATTCAAGTTGGCTTGAAGATTATTGTTTATATAATGAAAGAACAGTTAACGGATTTAAAAATATGAAAAGTTGTTTGCAAAACAAAATGGCGAGGACAGAATTTTATACAGGTTATGATCAGCAAGCTGTGGAACTGCAGGATCCTGTTTGTTATTAAAGTATTTACCAATCTATGACCCTACCTTTATGGCCCCTGCAGGAGTCCTAACAGACTTTTAATTTGTTGGTATATTGTTGGCAGACTATCCACTACCTAGTGACAATTCATCCAACAGTAATTATTGTTTCCCCTTTTCTAGAGGCAAGTTTTCCTTCCAAGTGGAAACCTACATGATGGAGTTGTACAATGACAAGTTGATTGACTTGTACTCAAAAACACATGAGGATGTAAGTTTGGATTCCCATTTTAGTAATATTAGTTATCAGAACCGGAGCTAGAATCTCGGGAGTGCTCGGACTTACCTCCTATTGAGCGGAATTCAATAATAAAACAATGGTGGCAGCCTGTCCATTCTGGTATACCACATTTGTACAACAAAAGGACAAAGGTCCGGAATCAAGGGTTACACAATAACCCCCGGAAATGGGATATTACAAGCATAGCTGCCAATTCCCCCTGATTCTGCAGAAAGTTCCTTGAAATTGAACCAATCTTACCATGTTCTGATGAACAAATTTGAAAACTACGGAAACTTTTTTTCCCTGTTAATATGGTGAATGTCATTCTAAATATCTCCTTGATTATGGTACAAAATCTCTGTGATTGCAAAATGCGGATGTTGGCAGCTCTGTTACGAGGCATGTTTTCTTTTTATACCTGGTGTCCCTCTTTGGTTCAGGTGAAACGAAGCGTAGTACGGTAGGTGCATGCCTATGCACTGTAATGAAATCTCCGGGTGGATTTTTCCGTCGGCTGCCTGAAAAAAAATTGAGGGCGCTCCTAAGTTGTTTCGGTAGTAATAAACTGTCTGCTGTAAGCCAGTCCAGAAAATAAATTGGCGGATCTGCACATCATCCAACGTGAAGTGGTTAAAATTGATTTAGCAGTTTTGATTTATTTGTGGTCCTGTTTAGAGTGCCAAACTGGACATCAAGAAGGACAAGAAGGGGTTAGTCTTCGTTCATGGAGCTGTGGTTCAACAGGCCACTAACTCTAAAGAGCTGTATGCACTCTTTGATCACGGCTCTGCAAACAGACACGTCGCCTCGACAAGTAAGTTCAATAAATTGATGCCTGAGAGGATGACAGAATTTTAGATGGAAAAAAACTCTCATAGCTTTGGCACCAAGTAATGCAGACATTTATTCATTCATCTGTGAAGGGTTTTTCAGAATCATAGTTGCAATCAACATGCTTTTTTAACCACTAAGTATCTATTTTTAGCAATGCCAGGTTTTTTACTTAATTGATTTGTTAGTGTACCTGCACTATCTTTAATTACCTTTTAACTGTATTTTCTCTCAGGTTTTATAACTGTATGTATTTTAATGTTTTTAAAGCGCCCAGGAGCATGTTTCATGGATGGACGCTATATAAATTGTCATTAATATTATTATTAATCAACTGATTTGAAATAGTTCTAGAAAATATCTTCAGAGGGGGGGGGGGGGGGGTTGAGCAGAAAATGTTCCTTTCATAGTGGGAGTGGGAGGCCTTAAAGGGGTTGTGTCGTCATGATCAAGCAGGCAAGTTGTGGATGTATTTGAATTATGAACTCTCACCCAAATGCAGGGTAAGAGAGGTCATATTCCATGGACAGCCACAGGCCTGCTTTGATCATGACAACACAGCACCTTTAAATTGTATTCATAAATACCCCAGACAGTTTCGCTATTCCTATTGGTGGAGAGCACGTCACGTGGGGGTGTTTAAACGGCTGATAAAGACATAGCTGGAGCTGTTTAAGACCGGTTATTTTCGGATAGCATTTGTGCAGGTTAGCCCACAACCCCATTCTCAGGGGAGATCGATCTCGCCGCGCCATTTTAGTCCTTGGACACGAGGGTGCGTTACTACGCGCACAATGCATATCCGAAAACTGTCTCACGTACAGAGCTCAAGGACGTAGGAAAACAGATAAGTTTTTACAGAGTTTCCTACTTTATTACGCCTTTTAACCAAAAGGGCATTTATGAATGGGAATAAAAGGGTAGCGACTCGTTCTTAAACGGCCGTTTAAAACCTTGCAGGGTCGTGGCCGTGCGATAAAGGCCCTCGCCTTCGGCTCGGGCCTTTATCGCACGGCCACGACCCTGCCGGTTTTAAACGGCCGTTTAAGAACTCGTCGCTACCCTTTTATTCCCTTATTCAAAATAACAACACTATGGCCGTATCCTAATTTATTGGCTTCAGCTTTGACTGTTTGCTAAGCACGTCCTTTACTTCAACGCATGATGACGCTGCGTTCCAGCCATACCTGTAGCTGCAGCCATCAATTCAGACACTGCCTAATACAGAAAAACAATTTACCAAGGTGTACCACCATCCCCTCCCCCCAAAACCCTCGAAACAACAACAACTTGCATTTGCAGCAGATGCGCAGGCTTGCATACCTGCCAACTGTTCAGATTTATTTGGAATTGTCCAGATTTTTGAGATTACAGACCGCAAAAAATCAGAGCATTCCTATTTCTGACAATGACAGCAATGAAAAGAAAATCAAAAGGTTCTGGTAAAACAGGGTGCCATTTACTTGCGACGGTAAAGATTTTCGTACGGGATGAAATGATTTTTGTACATTGTTTTAAATACATACATAATTTGTACGTCTACATGTAATACGCTTTACTCGCACGACTTCTTGCGTCGCGATCTGTTAACTCATAAAACTGGTGTTCCTATTTCTGAGGTTTCAATGTTGGCAGGTATGCACTTGCTTCGTTATGACTAACCAAATAGTCAACCGTAGTCGTTCATTTTTCTAATCACTGCTTTCTTCCTTCTTCAGAGATGAATGCCGAGAGTTCTCGCTCCCATTTGATCATCGGCGTGGTGATCGAGAGCACCAACCTGACCACGGGTACCGTCACCAGGGGTAAACTCAGCTTGGTGGATTTGGCTGGTAGTGAACGTGCCGCTAAAACAGAAGCCGGCGCCCAGCAATTAAAGGTAGGAATCATTTTATTTTAAAACCAAAGACAACATTTGTGGGGATTTTTTTATGTTGTTGAGTTTTTTATTTAGTCGAGCCAAGTTGAGTTTGTAAAGCAATATTCTGTATCCCCTGATGCAATTATTTCATCAGTCAAATTAAATAACTAAATTATTAAATTACATTTTGATTACAGGAAGCCAATTCTATTAATAGATCACTAAGCGCCCTCGGGGACGTCATCTCTGCGCTTTCCAGCGAGCAGTCCTTCATTCCGTATCGTAACAACAAGCTCACCATGTTGATGCAAGACTCGTTGGGTGGCAACGCCAAGACGCTTATGTTTGTCAACATCTCACCAGCCGATTACAACGCGGAGGAAACTGTCGTCTCCCTTACGTAAGCAGATGTTCCACTTGGTCCCAATTTCATAGAGCCGCTTAAGCACAAAAAGTAGCTGAGCGCATACAAATTATGCTTACCGGAATAAGGTTACCAGCTAAAGTAACATTCCACATGTACGATTTGTGGCTGGTATCCTGCTCATTTATGCTAAGCAGAAATTTGTGAAGCAATATTTGCTGCTTAACCCTTTCAATGCCATTGTCGAGTTTACTCGACCACGCGCAGTGAAATGCTTTCTTACCATTGTCGAGTTTACTCGACGTTAAAAGCCGCGGTATTATTGGGGGAAAAAACCGCGGTGTTTGGGAGCCTGTATTTATTTTATTTAGCGCCCTCTGTTGTTGAACCTTATATGGACTGGTAGCTTGTTTACCATGCTTTACAATGGTGTGTGTTGTATAGGGGGTCGCCATTACGATTTTCCGAGAATAACAACATTTCATGCAACAGTACGTCCAGATTTCACGCTTCTGTTTTCCCGGCAAATAATCACCAGCATAGCTGTTCATTACCCAGAGGTTTTGGTAGAAATATTTGTCAGTAGAAACTCTGAATTGCAATCAGAAATATCTGAAGAAGAACCTAGTGAATATTCGGATGAAATTCGTGATGTTTCGTTGCAAGGCACGTCCGATGTTGACAGCAATCCTTACAATATACCGGTAGCTGGACCGAGCACTTCAACGCCGTGGTCTTGGGCGTGGGCTCGGCGGGCCTCGACCCATTCGTGCCGACTGAGGTGGCAAAGGACATGAAGATAATATAAATTGGACATCATATGAAAGGTCATTTCATAAGCTACAAATTGTATGTACAAAGTTTTTCCACTAAAGTATGTCTTCACAAAGAAAATAAAGATTGGAAAAAGTGAACACCACTGCTGAGCATTGCACGTTGCTTTTTGTGTGAAAAAATGCGGTACACAGCAGTGTGACCCCTATAAAAAATGCGGTATTGAAAGGGTTAAGCAGTTCTATGAAATTGGACCCCAGTCCTCTACTATTTGGTGCTTGATATGGGTCATGGTGCCCCCCCCCCCTGTATTTTTGACCGTGTGAGAGCGTATGTGAACCGAATTCATGTGATGCAAAACAAGTAAACAAGTTTATATCTTTGATGTTATTGGTATGTTTATGTATTTTATCACTGGAGCAAGACAACTTACATACAGGCAATCAAAATAGGATGAAACAGTAATTGTGATGCAAGACAATTCTCTACAAAAGCACCCTCATGCTGTCAAATATATGGTCAATTTTGTGTCCTTATATTGTTCGTTCATAATTACCTGGGCCATTTATCCATTCTGAGTGGCCATGTTTAAATGTGCAATATAACCAAGTGTTTAAACATATACTGGTGAACATGACTTCATTTCAGATATATGTATTTCAAAGAAAACAAAATTGTTCTAGTATGAACTTCATAATGAGTCAGCTTTCAGACTGAAATTAAACAATGACGTTTTTTTATCCTTACCAATCTGTATAATACTTTTAAAAGTGTTTACACACTGCCAGTCCAAAGTCACTTTTGGTGAATTCTTATTCAAATTCTTTTAAAACTTTACTTACAGGTATGCTTCCAGAGTCAAACTGATCACGAATGACGCTTCAAAGAATGCCGACAATAAGGAAATTGCTAGGTTGAAGGAGGTAAGTCTAGCAATTTATTCTATCCATGCAATTACGATTTGTAGAGCAAACACACAATTCCCTGCATTGGTGTAAATTTTTAAGTTTGTCCACGACAATAATTCAGGTGTTATCCATGCTCGTCTAGTTGCCCTCCTGTCATCATCTTGTTTGTACTTTGCTATTCTGTATGGTTGTTGGGTTAGGCCTATGTTTCATGCTTTGTTGTTTCTGTTCTGGTTTATAGTTCTTTGATTTGCCTTGTATTTTTTGTATTTTTGTATTTTTATAATTGTTGTATTTTTGCCACAGATTATCTCCAAAATGAAGAAGGGTGATGCAGTGGAGGAAGATGTGGAATAATGGAGCTTTTTGGGAATTCAAATCATAAGTGTCATTTTATTAAGCTGCCCTCAAGTCGACCTTGCGATGATACAAAGACAGTCGGCGACTGACCTTTCAAGATGATGCTGCACCTGAGCTAAGATTGTCAGGAACATATCAGTCGTCGATTCTGAGAATAACTACGATGTTGTTGAGACTATCGGCATCAGTCAATGTCAGAAAAAAAACAATAGTCCCAAGAGAAGAGAAATTCCTTCTTCTGCGACGTTTTCCGGACGACAGGTTCGGAATGAACCAATAGATTTGACACTGAATACCGCAGCACCCACATTATTAGCACTCGCGTAAGCTTGTGCGCCAGCACACGTCTACGCTATTAACGCTTTAAGGGAGTGTTAGTTTCCAACTCTTATTGGCCAAGACTGCTACAAATATTCTTGATTTAAGTTTTGAATCTATGTTATGCACAGATGCCATCCCACCACTAAGAAGTAATGTAAATGACACAGTGGAAGTTTTTATCTAGGTACGCTTGACGGCACTGGACTTTCTTTTAACTGCCACAAGAGGGCGCCCACCAATTAGCATAGGTTGCTTTTATGAAGGATGTAGACAATAATATAAAAACAAGTGTTTATTTTGTAACATAAAAACAAGAAGTATTTTTTATTAGAATTGTTCTTACAAATCGGCAGTACTGTACAATAGTGTATAAGAGGTTAGTCAAATAGATGTGAATATTTTATACTTTTTTTTCTCTCTCTTTAGAGATTTTATCAAAATAATCAGGTTGGATATTTGAAAATTTGCAAAGTCCTGTTGAGTTTTAAAGTACCACGAGTATTACAAAAGTACACAATTTTCTGTATAAAAATGTAGAAACCCATTTTGCTCAGAATGATGTCAACAGATGTTTTTGATGTTGACAGATTTTGCACTGGAAGGGTATCGATTACAATAGCAATTTTGACCATTTTAATGTGAGGTTAGAGACTTGTAAGTTTTTTTCCCCACTCACATGAGGACTCTATCTATTGGAAAAAGAGTACATGTACTTTTCATTTCCCTTCCTCTTTAATGGTAAATTGGAATTTGTGCCTTCTTTGTTTGTATGTCTCTCTTGTATTGGTTTTAATTCTATTTTTTCTTTCCTAGAGTTCAACTTTTGATGCATCCGTCCGCGTTATAGTTAGATTCATTCCAATGTTACAGCGGTGGTGGTCAAACTGAGAATTTGATCGTTTTTATACATTAAAAAATCAAAATACTTAGAAAAATATTTATTAAACTTTGTTCAATCTTGAAACATTCTGTATGTAAAATCCGTCCGAATAAAATATTTAAAGAATTTTTCAATTTTCTAAAAGAATACGCAAAATGCCTTGAAGTTTTTTTAAATAAAACAATTATGCTCTTTGTAAAATTATTTTTTGTAAATATCAGATTTCTCAAGCTATAATAATATACAGATCAATCTAAATTATGGAAAGGAATAAATTAATATAAAACATCAAAACTGTGTCAAGTTTATTGATTGTATTACTAACTTTATGTGGTTTAACCAACATATATATATCATCAGTGATGCCACAAACTGACACTTTGGTAGAAAAACACTTTTTTCTCAGTTTTCATTTGTTCACATGTTTAAACAATATTTGTCAAGGCCTACAATTTCATTAAAGTTTCAAAGCTTGGAGAGCTTTACTTTTTTAATTACAATAACTATGCATTGCAACTTTTGTCCGAAAGTTAACATTTTTGTTTTCACAAACTGACACAAACCTTGTAAGTGGCGTCATGCGCAGACCTTAGTTTTTAGCTAGTCAATACTTGTCAAATACTAGTCAAATAGATTTTTATTTTTAAGCTGGATAGTTTTTCAGCCCCAGGCCTCGGATAGTGTCACAAACATCCTCAGTGCTTCTTCTTTCTTTTCTGTTTTTCTTTCCTGGATCTCGTCTTTGGGTGTTTTCTCTTTACCTTAGCTGCAGCTGCGGCAGCCCTTGGCAGGCTGCTGATGTCTGCAGTTGGTGTTGGTGGCGGCTGCAGCCTCTCCTGTACAAACCTTTCCAGGAAGGACTCTGAACTTGTCATCGGGGAGTTCACTAAAGAGCTTGATCGGCTAACTCTGGCTGATTTGGCCTCGTCTGAATGCGACTGGTACCACCCCTCATCATCACAACCACCAGCGTACAACATGTATGAGTCTGAGTCGTCAAGGGGTCCTGTAGAGGGTCCAGTCTGCTGGACTTCATTGCCCTGACAATTATCAGCAGCTGAACTGTTGTTTGCTTGCTCTTCTTTTTGACACCACATACCTGTTAGGGCTTGAAACTCTGCATTGGTGGCCTTTATGGAATCAGGTGTACTCTCAAAATGTTGTGATGGTGTAGACGGGGTACAAGACAGATCCAAAGGTTGGTCACTCTGCATCAGCTTATGGGCAAGTTTTCTGGATTTCGTGTTGAGGTTGAGATCCCCCTGGCTCTTCTCACCACTGTCAGGACTATGGTTTCTTGTTCTTCGGCGTTTACGCTTTCCTGATTTCTTATTCCGATGAGTGTGTTTTCGTTTTGAAGGACTTTTTTCATCAGTAAGGACTGGATCCCCGGTGATACTGTTGTTGTTTTTGTTCAGACTTTGATCCGGATGGGAATCGATTGTTGGAGGCTGTCCGTTTTGTGGTGTTGGTGAACCTTTCTTGAGAATTCCATCTGAAGATTCATCATGGCATTGGGAGGTACTACTGGAATCCCCCTGTTTGTTGTACTTGTTGGATGGAGCTGTTGGAGCTTTCGCTTCAGGACACAGAGTCTGATCTCTTGTCTTATTCTTGTGGCGTGTGTCATACATATGACACAACTTCTGTACATTGATAACAACAGCTCTGGTGGTCTTCCCCTTTTTCTGCTTTTTAGCAGGGTGCTTGGCGGACTCGGCTTCTACCTGAACCTGTTGATGAGACTGTGTGCCTGTTTCTTTGGGCTTGTCTCCTACGGAGACCATGATGCAATGTTGACCAACATGACTCAGGGTTAGCCCAACATTCTGTTCCTCATTGACCCGATCCTTCGATATTGGATCTGAAGTTTCAAAGAGAGCCTTCGGAACAACATCTCTATGACCTGCCTCACTGCCCTCTTTTGTGTTGGAATCCGCAAGATTGAAGACTTCCTGATCCCGCCTTCTAGGTGAGCGTAGATCCAAAGCTTGGACACCAGGGATTCTGTGGCCATTTCCATCTACTATTTTGATTGGCTGTTCAATAATACGTCTTGCTGTAATTGGCTTTAAATTAAACCTGGACTGACCAATGGTAGTTGAGCATCCAGTAGTGGAGGTTTCAATTTTCTCTGAGAGACAAATTGGGGAGCTTGGTATTTCTGAAGTCACGGTGGACGGTGCCTTCCTTGGCTTCCTTGTCTGCTCGTCAAAGGACAGATTTTTGATGCAGGACGTTTGCTTAAGACGTTGCGCTTGCAGCATTTCAAGCTGCTGCCTCAGGTGGCGCTGTTGCTGAAGAAGAATGCGTTTCTGGATGTCAGAAGGGGACTCCCTAGCTCCAGAGGAGTAATTGACGATACCAGAACAACCCGGCAATGAAGATTGATGGAATGATATCGGCACCTAGAACCAAAAAAAGATGATAGTGGTTGTGAAGTAAATTCGGGGTGAGAGGGAAGCTATGTGGTTCTGTCAACATTAACAACTTAACACTGTATACTCCATTCACATGACCGATTGGTGGTCTTGAGGTATACTTCCTGGGACTAAAAACGTTATTACATTTTTCCGGTTGTTGCATAATGGAACATTAATGTAGTATTTCTCAAACAGAAATGGAAAAAGAGCTGCAGGAGTACAAAAAACGATGAAGTTTCATGATTAATTACTGGAAGCATTTGGAACTTTTGTGTATGAGTTTTATTTGACCAGGCATTCAAATTTTATACTTGAGACTTGCATAGTCTTTTGCGACGTGATGTTTCTGTCGTAAGATTCTCACTTGGTCTTCAATCCTTACTTGGTTGTACAGCTTGCGGCTGTGATCAAAGGCAGCTGGCGGCTGCAGACTGGCCAATGACTGGCCATTTGATGATGCTGTAGACAATCTCGGTGCTGATATTGTGCAGGGATTGGTCAAGCCCAGTGCCGTTGTCAATCTCGGTGCTGATATTGTGCAGGGATTGGTCAAGCCCAGTGCCGTTGTCAATCTCGGTGCTGATATTGTGCAGGGATTGGTCAAGCCCAGTGCCGTTGACAATCTCGGTGCTGATATTGTGCAGGGATTGGTCAAGCCCAGTGCCGTTGACAATCTCGGTGCTGATATTGTGCAGGGATTGGTCAAGCCCAGTGCCGTTGTCAAAACAAGATTGCTTCTGGTTGATGTTGACGATTTGTTGACTTTTGGTGACTGGTCTAGCCCGACTCCAGCTGGACATCTGAGGATGAAAATAAATGAATAATGATCAAGACTAATAATATTTGAAGAGGGTCTAGTTTCATGGCTCTGAAAAACTCAGCCTTGGGCTTATAGGCACTCCTAGCAAAAGTCAATCATTGTCTTCGACAGATGGCGTCGAGATGGCTTGGCAAGTTTGACTTTGTTCAATAATGGAGTCGTAAGGCTCTTATCAGATGGTTTAGACTATTTGAAAGGGATTGTGTTCACCAAGATATTTTAAGAAGAAACGCTATTATAAAATGTATTGTTAGAAACAGTACCATGGTGTCAGCAGGTGCATAGAGCAGGTGCATAGAGTGTCACAGATGGTTAAAGTGTTCCTTTTGCAAGCAAAGTGCACTTGGTTGACTACAAGTTTGACTGTAAACATTGACTTGTATGATGGGCCCAAAGAGTGCTCTGCCCCTGGTTTTTCATGTAACAAATAAATTCAAGTCCGCATATCAGAAATGTTTGTCAAAAATGCTCCCATTTTTGTGATAAAGAAAAACACAAATAAAACAAAAGAGAAAACTTTTCCAGAAGTGCGTCTGTCAGAAATTTTCTCAGATTGTGCGATTAAAAAACCAAGAGAATTAAACAGAAATCACGATCTTAAAGTCACGATTTTGTCAGACCTTTTATCTTGGTTCTCGAGGGTGCGTGGCAAGGTGGTGAGAGGACAGCATCGGTTGGTTGCCCTGGCGATCACATCCAGCACTGGATGAGCAACTTCCGGGTGCATCCTCAACAGATGAAAGATGCGATTCTTGATCAATAGCTGTGAAGATACGACAAGATGTTGTGATTATGAGCTGGATACTGTGGCGTGGAGGGTTGGAGGAGGGAGGTGGGTCGTTTAAAGTTTGTTGGGGACTATGATCATTCCAGCTGACATGTCAAGTAAATTTCCATTTATTTACGTAGTTCTGAGCAAGTGCGCAATCCTGAGAGCAATGGATTTATCTGGCAAGTCTGCTGCCACCTAGTGTCCCCAAAAGTCTCCCACTGCATTCAGCGCAGTTTGTAGCCTGAACATCTGTCATACTTGTCTCATGAATAATGCCAAATACCAGCCTTTGAACCTGGCAGAATCCTGCCAGAAGTACCTTTGACCTTACAATTCTATGTGTAGTACGCTACATTTACTTTTCTGGTGTTTTGAATACAGCGGGTTCCGGTGCAGACTGTTAGCGTGGGGCACATTTTATAAAAGTTAGCGCAAACGGTCCGGCGAGTACAATGCACTAATGCACTATGTCTATCCAATGAAACCATTGGGCTTGTAAGCTAGTGCCTGTCTTTATCCTTGCGGTTAAAGACAGGAGACCTGTCTAAGCAGCTGGTTACCTCCAATTTGCCTGGTGTGATGATTCCTTAAAAGCGAGAAGATTGCTACCCAAAGGATCTGCAAAAATATCCTTTATCTCAAAAACCCCCGTTCACTACTGACCAACATGGTCAAAAAAGTCACAATATTTCGGTTGAACTATTTCCCCACCACTTCCCCATTAAAATAACACAAGTGGAAATAGTCCAGCACATTTACCATATTCAGATTTGTATTGTCACAAATACACTTTTCAATTTACAACAAGTCAACAGATACAGCGTCACTGGATGGGCCAACATTTATTATCCTAGGCCTACCTGTTCATAGTGCTCCTCAATGTTGGCTATGGAGAGGTCAACCTGACACAGCAGACCAATCAAAAGACGAAACTTCTCCGGTGTTTGTGCACAGTTGGCCTGGTTTTTGAAACAAATCCAATTAAATTGTCATGAATTTGGAAAGCTTATAGTCCTTGTTTTAACATCACGTATTGACAGTTTTAGTCCTGCTTAGTTCCATTTTAACAAAGTAGGCCTGGAATTACAAGGCGGCCACAGAGACCAAAATAATTACAATTTTGGTTTTAGTTTTTTTTTTTGTATCGGCAACAATTTGGGATTATTGGCACGCAATTCGCGTGCCTGGGGAGAACCCTGGGAAATATCTCAAACGTTTTAAACAAATTCTTACCTTTATTACGTTGAGAACGTTTATAATGTCTGCGACATCGTCAATGCTAACATTGTACACTAGAAAGTACAGAAGAATATTGAAACATTAATGATTGCAAGTCTCAAAGAAAATACAACAATTCAGATATTGAACATTATTTGTGTACATTCCATCACAGGTTGACAAAAGAATTATTATCATTAAAATATTTCTGGTAATACAACCAAGGATGCTACATAAGTGAACTTAATCACTGTAGCTCGCAAGCCTGAGGACACCTGTAAACAAGGGTGCTTGCTATGTGAACCAGAAAAACCAGGGTTAACCACTACTTTTCCAAGATAAGTGTTCTGGGTTCTTTTATGTAGGCTTCATTCAATCATGTAGGGCCTATATTATGTCATTTTTTAAGTTTTAACCTTTCCTGTCTCCAATTATTGGAGGATATACATGTAAACTTTTTATCTCTGACCAAATTTTGCATTTTTTCCAGTTCAAACAGTTCTATTTAGACATAATTGAAAGTTAAAGGATCTACGGCCAAAAGTGTTCGGTTTTTGTTCTCTGCCAAATCCCCCTGTGTCCATTTCTTTTGAGCATTTAACGTCTAGTTGTTTTGAGAGCAGTTCAGTGCACCGGACTCAAGCGCTTGTGTTTCCGGCCAGTAGAGTGTCCTGCCCTCGATTTCACAAAGAGTTTAGATTGATCTTTAGTGCAGAAAAATCCTAATTGCTAAGCAAAGTGTAATGTTACAATACAAATCACATGGTAATACTGACAACTCGTATTAAGATGAATCTTAGTGCTTTGTGAAATCGACCCCTGGTCTTTACACTTGTGTCATTATAAGCAAGTCACTTTACCATTAGGCCTATTGCTTATAAATCTGGGTATTCATACCTGGGCCCAATTTCATGCTGCTGTTTACCAGGGAATTCTGCGCTTACGCCCCATAAAATCATGCACTTTACACGGCGCCGTATTATTAAGTGCAGAATTATGTGGTAACTGCAGCAACATGGTGAAATTGAGCCATGATTCTGTCAAGTGTCAACTTTTAAATAATATATTAAAAAAATTAAGGTGAAAAAAGTACATGACGCATGAAAACCCAAAGGAGTTTACCTGGGGACAAAAGTCTGCACAATTCATCCCTGACTTTGTAACTACATTCTACTGTAGCTTTGCTCCGAGGTTGATTCATTCTTCCTATTTGAAAAGAACAAAGTTAACGCTCAAGGGATTTGATACAACCTGAGAAATTGTTGGGTTTATTTTTTATCTCATCAACAAATATAGTTTTGGGGTTTTTTTAGTACACACTTTTTTAATTAGGCAAGAAAGAAATTGAACCAGACCAAACACTCACAATAAATACTCAATTTCAAATGTCTGATGAAGTTGCATGTTGAGAAAATATAGTTGTTGCAAACTGCTAATCTAATTTGTAATAGTAATACCAACCAAAATGACCTATGTATGGTATGCAAAAATAGTTAATAAATGGCCTGACGTTTCAACCTCAACAGAGTCTTTCTCGAAGGCTTTGAGAAAGACTCTGCTAGGGTCGAAATGTCAGGCCATTAACTTTTTTTTAAAAGTTGCATGTTGTAATGGATGTAACTTGTTTTGTGTTGTGATGACGGTGCCCTAGTTGTCGGGGGTCACCATCGCAACATTGCCTATACTATACTAAATAAAAAGTAAACGATGAGTAAAATCTCAACACGACGAGCTAAAGGTTTTAACTATAAAACTAGCAGTGTTGAAATTTAAGTCAACGTTTTACTTCAAGAGTTAGATGTATGGTCACGACCAAGCTGGCGGCCATGTTACAGCATTACACAGTCTGCAAAATTGTTATGAAAAACGATTTAACGTAAAGAAAGTAAAAATTTTCAAGGTGGGAAAAAATCTTCGTTGTTACGGTTTCTATGTGAACAGGGGTAAAGAATACTTGCCCTGGTCTACCCCGACTTCCTTTAGAACTAGTGATTAACATTGACTCGACGAAGATCTCCAGAGAAACAGTAGATTTTTGTGTGTTTTTATGCCCAAAGTAAATGCACTTGTGACCTTGTTCAATTAATCAATCAATCAACAAAACACGGTAGTTGACTGGGCAATGTACGCACGCGCACATTATTTAGTGGTCGCGTGAGAAAACTTTTAAACATCAAGTAACGCGGTAACCTCCATTTATTCACAGGGGTATTAATAAAACAACTTAATATAATTTGTTTTTTAAATAGAATCATCCAAGGAAAAAATGTTTTTGAAATTGACTTTTTGAAATCTTTATGCGTAATACACATTGCAGGAAAAACGACTTAACTTATCGAACATAATTAAATCTGTAAATCACGTTTTAAAACGATGATCCCTCAGAAAAATGTCCACCTGCTAGGTTATTGAGTAGATCATTCCAAACTTTACAATTTGCATAATAATGCAGACGGCGCTGGCGCTGCAGCATGCGTTTGTTTTTTTGTTTTTTAACATTGGAAAGTGCATTTTCACAAAGAATAAAGAAAGATGGCTAATCTAGGAGGATTTTTTTAATCGAGTTGAATTAATGTTAGGCCTACTCTTAATTGCTAAGCAAAGTGCGATATAACTCGTATTAAGAATTTTTTTAGCACTTGGTAAATTTGTATTCAGGCAAATTTATTTTATTTTTAAATGTTGTTCCAAAGCTCTAAACTAACTCAAATTATGTCAAAATGTGTAAATTATACTTTTACTTCGGCGGCCATTTTGTTTTTCTGCTCATCATTTTGTTGTTGCGTCCGTGTTGCCTCGTCCAGACTGTAGTAAGTATGTGTGCATTCCGAGGGTCAACGCCATCACCTGTTCTCTTTCAGTCGCCGCTATTCTCAGCTCCTTGCTCACTTCTGCCACTCCATTTTTAGGGCGACCTGTGTCACGACTTGCAGGCCTACCAGAAGGCAGACCGTCTCATTGCGTTGAGTCATGGAGGTCAGGTAGACCTTCCTGCCACATCGCATGCTATTAACGAAGCTCAACACTCACAGAGAGCTCCAGGCAATGAAAATTACGAGAGCGGTGTTATAATTATTATAAGCTTTATGTATACCAATAAGTAATGTCAACGTTTCTCTATTTAAACGCAGATAATGTAGGTTTACTGTTTTTATCAGCCCCACGCCAAATCATAATATTTAAAAATGGTTAACGGCGCAGGAGCGCTGAATTAAGGGGGCACGTTTAGGACAATGCTACGGAAACTCTACACTTTTTAATTGATCAGGAGGGCCCCCAAAAAATGTTGCACCCCTCGAGCACCCACCCCCCTCCCCCCCCCCCCCCCCCCCCACTAAAATGATATCGCCGCTAAGTGCAATGCGGCCTTGAAGCTCACGTGCATTTTAGAGCTGGATTACGACGGATACATACCCAAATAATACAAAAAATTATCATATCATGGTGCAACCTACCCCCCCCCCCCCTTTCCCACATTCACAACTCCTAAAAAGCCTTGCTGGGTGACGCCATGTATTTTGTGTGCTAACACTTCACAAGGGTTCTAAAAAACGACCTGCTGGGCATTTTTACAAGTTCTGTTAGTCATAGCCTTCGTCCCACAAATCCCAGCGGCTATGATAGGAAACTGAGTGTACACTAGAGATTCGACCAAATCGAAGGAACAATGGTTACAAAATAGTGAATCATACACCCTGTCGATTTGATCCAACTTGGGGACATATTATTTTCTTAAAAAAGTATGAATATTGGTCAGTTATTGGTCATCGTTTGTTTGAAAGATGGGTTTTCTAAGCTAATGATGATCCCTAACTCTAGTCCCTATATCCCTAACTCTAACTTCATGTACATTGAAATGCAGCAAAAGGTTCAAGGAGCACGTCACTGAAACAGTTCAACTTTTGCCAACAGTTTGTTTTAACATCGGTATCGTAAAAAAGTAACTCCGTCAACTTCATACAAGGTAAGTTAAATCTATCATAGGCCTACGTGTACATTCTATAGCAGCTGCATGGATTTGCACATTCGGACGTTTGCAAAATGTCTCCTCTGTTTTACGTGCATTCTAGTGCTTTAAAGGGAATGTATACGTTTGGTAATCACTCCTAAAACTAATGGCAATAAAAACCTATCGGTTATTAGAAGGGAAGCCTACAGCAGCTTTCAATGGTAACAAGAATTTTGAGAAACATTTCACCCCGAAGAGATGTGGTTACGTAAAAAGATATCAGTTTTTATGCCCCCAAATTTGAATCTGAGAAGCGTTACCGTCAGTAACGTTTCTCAGACTGTGTATATTCCTTAGGGATTATTCTTCCTGCGTGGACATTATTCGCTCCGGATATCTCAAAAACGAGACCACCTTTTGAAATGAAATTTTCACAGGTTATAGATTAACTGTATTATCTCCATTGTATAAGATTAAAACAATCATGGAACGGTTCCGAAAACCAACTGGTATACTTTGCCTTTAAGAGAATAAGTTTGTGTCGGTTTTTATTCTGCTTGCGGTTGGTTGGGTATTAAAGTTTTGAATCGAGCGGATGACCTTTCACATTCTATGTTCTACCATCAATCAAATTACACACAGATGATTATTTCCATACTGTCAAAATCACAGTGATGATAGGTAAAAATGGATAGAATAGACTGAGTTATTCAGAAGCTTGAAGAAAGCAAAGGAAAGAAAAAGTATGTAGGCTGATTAAGCCGAGGCTTGTGGTTGCCAAATCAGCCTGTGTACAGACATAGACAAGACAAACCGACAAACATCGACTTATATAGATGAACAAAACAACTAACAAACAACAACAACGCTGAAGGAAATGAAAATGATGTTTTAGAAATGGGGAAAAAACTTGATCATGATGTACCTCGTACAGCTAAAAAAAACGCATTGTCATGCACAGTTAAGGGTATTATACAGGATTGGTAGAGCTGACAAAATAATCACAGACAGTGTTCATGTGTAATCAACCACATGAAATAACAAGCCTGGGAAAATTTGAGCTCAATTGGTCATCGAGGTCAAGAGAAAATAGTGAAAAGAGACCTTATGTGTTTTCTGTTTTTCAAACATCGAGTTTATTATCGCGCGTGATAAAAACTATTGTTTTACTCATTTCTCAGAAACGATAGCATTTTAGGCAGAAATATTTTAAGGAACCCTTTCTACCATAACTTACTTTCAATCATGTAAGTTATGTGTGAATCTGGGAACATTTGTGTTTTTCGATCTTACCAGTGTATAGGCCTTTAAGTTATACAACAACAAATATTATATGATTTATATATAAAAATTATTGTTTTACTTATTAATATTATTTTGTTTATTTATTTATTTGTTTCTAGATGAAGTCTTGTGGGGGTATATTTCTGATCACTGTCGTTTATCTCAGTCAGCTTAAAAAGATTCAAGCTGACCTGCAAGATCCAGTGGCAACTGTCCCAATACAGATACCAGTCGGACCTGACCGTGAGGGTCCAGCGTGCCAAACGTGCTGCCAAGACGGTCCTGCTGCAGTACCCGCTGTCCAAGGCGATCCCGGGCACGTGGGCCCTTCTGGTTTACCGGGACTTCCCGGAGAAAAGGGAGACCTGGGTTTACAAGGACTTCGAGGTGCCGCTGGAGCCCCTGGTCTACCCGGAGAAATCGGTGAGATTGGACTTCGTGGAGAGCCAGGGCAAATTGGGCCTAAAGGAGGTTGGGGTCCGGAGGGATTAACGGGATTTGACGGACCAAATGGGTTGTCAGGAGATCGTGGCCAGAGGGGTTTTTCCGGGAAGGGAGAACCCGGTTTTAATGGTGCTGACGGTGAACAAGGAATATTGGGTGAATCTGGCATCACTGGTCCCAAAGGGGAAAAGGGAGAATACCCGAGAGTATCTTTCACCTTACGGAGGAAAGCACCATTCTCATCGACATCTGACACCACCCGTCTCTCTTTCGATGAGGTAGCAGAAGCTTTCCCGGATGCCACGGTGGTCAACTTAGACATGGGTATGTTCACCTGCCCACGGCACGGCACCTACGTGTTCATGTTTTCTGTACTCAAATCGACTGACACCGAGCAACCTCTGCGTGTTCATCTGTACAGAAATGAAGAAGACATCGTTTCTGCTCAAACCACGGCACCGGCTGAGAACTATCATCCGATAGGTGGCAGCGCAACGTTGGATCTGAGACGGGGAGACACAGTGTTTCTGAATTTTTATGGATCTGTACGTAACGTAACAGACACCACCGAGTACACATCATTCAGTGGTTTTCTGCTGTATTAAAACCATGGATAATACAATTTGAAACGCTAGGTGGCAGCATACATGAGACATTTCTATTGCAACGCCACAGCCCGAATTTTTGCCAACCATGGGATGCCATATTGATGCAAAGCAAAAACGCATAGCCACAGTTTGTAACAACGATTCGCAAACATGTATTTGTAACTGTTGAATTTGTTGGAAACACTAGCAACCAATCATGGGATGCATTTTTTTAATGTTGAATTTTCTCACAACAATGGAAATACGCCACACCTACACTAGCAGCATGCAGAGACTACTTCGCAACTATTTTGAGCGCGTTAGCCGTACGTTTTTCGTTATCTAGAACCAGCATGCACCTCACTTTACGGCCAACGCGCGCGTTTGTGAAGTAGATACGTTTGTGAGTTATAGATAGTTCCCAGTAGACGCCATCTTTACGGGCAAATCGCATTTTGGCTTGCAGGCGCGTCGAGCGCTCAAATTATTAACGCAGCCGCGTCATTCACTAACCAATCACGCAATGAGTTTTGTGAAATGTGCGCGTGCTGCACGCCGTTCTCACGCGTAACGCATGACTGTGTGTTCCAAATTGCCCGTAAAGATGGCCGATTTACGTCATATTGCAACCTATCTATACAGTGACTTACTTTCGGGTTAATGATCTTTTAACCAAATATGTATGCATGCACCATGACATAATCAAGATATGCTTATAGTTTGAAATAATCCAATGAACAAGATGAATTATTTATAAAACTAATGTATAAGGCCTATACAGCAATCCTTCACCGATCTTGAACTCTTGGTGGCAGCAGATACCGCCATTATTGCGGTGGTACCTGGGTGGTACTGCGCTGCCTAGCGACGGGTTTAAGCGATTTGCAAAGTGAAAGTCCAATAACCCGCGACTGATCAAATGATCGCCGTGTAGCCCAAACCTTATACCAGTCGCTAGGCAGCGCAGTACCACCCAGGTACACCGCAGTAATGGAGGCATATCTGCTGCCACCAAGAGTTCAAGATCGGTGAAGGATTGCTGTATAGAAAAATAATTCAATTTATTGACAAAAGGCCTACGAAATAACTTTCCAATCTCAAATTTCAGCTTGAATCGTGGTGACACAGGTACAAACAGCCTAAAATCTCAAAAATGAAGAAAAAAGTATAAAATTGTAACTAGACCTAGTTTTTGTCTACATTTTATTCTATGATTTTATTGTTTTTGTTTTTTTTGCCACAAATATACGTCATGGCATCGTTATGGGGAACAGTATTATATGGCTTGTCGTAAGAGAACATGAGTTGTTATTCCTTCATTAAACAATTATTTTGTTAATTAAAAATTATTTTAAGTCCTATATAAAATTTATTTCATACCGAGTTTAACGTCATCTGTTATTCCTTTCAGTATTTGTGTCATGTAGCCAAGTAAATAAACTTTAATGAAGCAGACAGAAGACTTTTTATTTTCGATAATCTTTTGATTTGATTTTGATAGACTGATAGCTATATACTTCTGAAAATTTTCTTAAATCTAAAATTTTAAACCAATACACATAGACGTTTGATAGAAACCAACAAAGGTTGTTAATTAACGTGTCTAACCAAAATTTTATTACTGAATGCAGAAGTCTGCGAGAAAAGGACCACATTAATTTGTGCCTTGGAAGACAATTTTGCTGGGAGAAAAACTAAGCGGGAAGCCAGTCATGACAAACAATACATCATAACGCCTATCGTGTCACTTCAAAAGCGCTTATAAAGGGGGGGAACAAGATTAGTAAATGGCCTGCGTAAGCACAAAAACTTGCTGAGCACAGACAAAATTGCTTAGCAAAAACAGGTAACCAACCAAGAGTCCGCGAAATTTACATTGTTACAACTGGTGTTCCACTAAGTTTTTGCTTAGCAAATAAGTTTGTTAAGCCGTGTTTTCTGCTGAACAACTTTGTAAGAAATTGGGGCCATGGCGCGTCAAATATAGACTTGATTTCAAGTCTGAGATCGCGGTTATTTCTCTGCATCAGCCACACAAAATTTCCCCCGCAGAGAATGGCTATCACGCGGTCTCAGCTCGCAATCTCAGACTTGACCCCCTTGTGTATACGGGATATTCATTTATTCACAACTTACATTTACATAACAACACTATGCCAGAGAGATGACCAATCAGGAGGCCACAAAACTCCTGTTGGTTGCGTCTATTCCCAATAGGTTATAATCACTTCAGCATTTTCTGTAAAATCGATTGAGTCATTGTTTTTTTTTTATAGTGCTTTGTACGTATGCTATTTCTAATGTATACATAAAATAATACTAGATGTATTCTTAAAATATTGAAAAATAAACATAACAAATAACCTGATCCCTACTAGACGAAAAACCGTGTTCCCTTTATTTGAATGGAATCGTCTAATGATTTTCCCAACGTTTTTATTTATTTTGAATTTAAAAACTAGAATCACTTTGGGTTTTTTGTTTCCAAACTCTAAGTTGAATCACTGAGCAGAGGCAGATTAGTTACATGTGATTCAATGTTGTATTTCTGTACTATATCCCGTGGTATAAACGGTCAAGTTTGAATGTGCATTTTATTGACGGCTTCTGAGATTCTGACCAATCAGAGTGTTCCGTCCACTTTTGGACTAATTCGCCATAGGGTGTGTACAAACCGAAAAACAATGTTCCCAAGTCTGTGATCGTAGGTTAAAGACGGAGGTTAATCCACAAGAGGGCGCTATTTCAGGCAATTATGTATTGGCTATCAGCAGGTAGACTAAAAACCACGAGCACAGACTTGGAACCAAGTCTACGTCAAATACGGCTCGAAACTTTGGATTGGCTCTATGCTACCGATGGGGGATTCAGCTACATAACTCATGAAAGATGGCGGCCTCCACAACGGTAACTTGTTCTACGTTGATTCAGAGAATTGAAAGTGTCACTGTCAATTGCAAGAGTGCACTGCTTCTGTTGGTTTTAGTTTTGATGGTACCTTGTGAACAAATACAGGCTGACACTCCCTCTTCAATATGTGGCTCCAATTTATACGACATTGAGACCCTGATGTCGTAAGTATCTGTTGCCTTTTGTCGGTTACTGAACTTAATCAACCACTTACTGTGCTTAGGACTATTTATAACTATAAAAAAAAAGTATCCTCCCCTGTCCGGTTTTCGATGTACTATGCCTTTTTCTTTGAATTGAAAAAAAATAAAATTATTCCATAATCAACTGATGCCCTAAATTACCTTCCTTTGTTTATAAGAAATATGCAAACATATATTAAAACGTGATGGACATTGAAACTTTCACACCACGCACCGATCTTCGATGACTTCAATAGCGTCCCATTTGGTTTGAGTTTGACCTGTTTTCGATGCAAACAAGAAAGTATGGTGTCCGGGTGTGAAGCCATACGTGGAAGAAGCAGTGACTGAACGTGTTCTGTGAGACTTTGTGTATGACTCTATAGCCAGCAGTTGTCTTCATTTTATTCAACATATTTTTTATTTCATTTTAAAAATTACCATGGCAATTTGTAAAAACTTAAAAAACTTAAAAAAAAAAAAAAAAAAGTAAATAATTTGGCTTTCAAATCTTATTTTTATTTAGTTTTGTGTCTTTTTATGTTTCTTAACATTTATACTAAAGCATATAAATAAACAGTGATAATCGAATCACAAAGCTGATGTTTAAATTTTAATATTAATAACAAAAATGATAGAGTGTTTACAAAAAAAAAATTATCCAGACTATTAGAAAATGATATAAGGCACATGGCTTCTTTAAGCCTCTGTATTTTTTTCCCCAGAATGCTCAGCAGAATGTTCAGTCACATGATTTGATCATCGTGAATTGTGAATTGAAAAAGTGTTTGATGAAACTTTTTCGGTGGGGAATTTTTTTTTTATGGCCCCGACAGTATGACATATTTTTGTACCTTTAGAAATGCCTAAAATACCACAATTTTTTGCATTTACAAGTGCAACTAACCAGTGGAGCCTTACATGTTTCTAAGTTTTGGTCAAATGAGAGGAGACTCTTTGCTTGGCAAGTCAAACCACAAAAATTGTATCTAGGGACTGTTTACATCGCGCGCAGAGAGGTCAAAGGTTTGCCTCGATTTCAGGGACGCCCTGAATACAGGGCGTCCTGAATACAGGGCGTCCTACGATATAAGAAGACCCAGTATTAACTGGGGCGCTGTACTCCTTTTTCGAAATGTTGACATCATCGGTCGTACCATGGAGGAAGGAAGGTCGTACTAGCTAGTACGACCGATGATGTTAACATTTCGAAAAAGGAGTACAGCGCCCCAGTTACTGGGTCTACTCAACCACCAATCCAATCCATCCAGCTAGCCCTGGTAGGACGTCAGTGTCTGTTGCACTGCACTGACGTCCTGGGTAAAAAGCTTCTCTAAGACTCTACGGTGTCGGGACACTTCATACCTTTACCACTTCGTACCCGGGTCACTTCGTACCTTTACCACTTCGTACCCGGGACACTTCGTACCTTTACCACTTCGTACCCGGGTCACTTCGTACCTTTACCACTTCGTACCCGGGACACTTCATACCTTTTTACATTATGGTTTTCTGTAATGACAAGTTATGGTGGTTCTTTGCAACTTTGGGGGAGATTTTGATCAATTTAGGGATACATCATGAAACTGCCAAAAAAAAAAAAACATACTTTTGCCGAACAGAACAGTTAATAAACAAATTATCTAAAATAAAAAACGAACATTGAATCAGAAGAAAATAATTGGGTTTTTTTCAATTGTTTTCTTAAATGATTAATACAACTTAATTATAATCAAACAATATTGATAAATAAGTTAATAAGTTATAATTAGTCAAAAACAAAACTATACAGTGACCAAATAGAGGGCTGAAGGTACGAAGTGACTCGGCTGATGGTAAGAAGTGACTTGGCTGACGATACGAAGTGACTTGGCTGCAGTACGAAGTGACCAACTTTGCCAAGGTACGAAGTGACTCAAAGGTACGAAGTGTCCCGGGTACGGAGTGGCAAATTATGAAGTGACTGACATCCTTCTCTACAATGCGAAAACAAAAATTTGACTAAAATTGTTTCATATTTTTACCTGATTTGAGAAGCTGAAATTCCATTCATATATTCTTGGTGTCCTTAACTACACTTTTGATGAGTTCAAAAACTAACAAATACATCCATGGATGACATTATTTCCGAAAATAAGTCGGAGTTCTGCACAGACCGTGGAAGGTCGTGAGCGCATGCAAGACGTACATAGAAACCCGACCGTAATTCGCCAGGTAATTGCCACCGAAAAAAACTGTGCTGCACGAACGAGTTAGACCGCGCCTTCTTTCGTGGTTGCTATGCATCTACAAATTAAGTACGCACATGCGCGTAAGACTTTACAAGCAAGTCAGTTCAGGATGTCACAACGGAGGTGTCAATTTCCATTTTATTTTCACAAATAATGTCATCCAAGGATAAAATTAACAATTCTGAACCCAGCAGGTTGGTAGTTCCGGACACAAGGAATATGTGAACGAAGTTTCAACTTCCTCCATCAGGTAAAAATATGAAAAATGTTTGTTATAAATTTTACGCAATGGTATGGGACCTTTATACCCTGGACTCGTTGTATGCAACGGAGGAGTCCAACCTGGGCTAGGACTGGTGCCAACTTGAGTGTTCAAGTTGGGGCCTCCTAACAGCAGAGCAAGCAGGGGAGCTATCTGCATTTGCAGGTTGTTTGTGTGTGACTGATAGCAGAATCCCCATATTTTTGAAGGTCGATCAAAAAAGTAGATTTTTTTAGGGCAAATAAGGTGGAATATGTTATTCCCACCTCCTTTTTAGTTTTTTTTTATATATTTTTTTATGAAAAGGTTTGCACCAAAACCACATAATGACAAATTTCACACTCATCTACTATTCTAAAGCCAAACCTGGGCTCAAAACTCACATAATTAATGAACAAGTTGAGGAAGAGGAGCTCCACGCCGGCATGTCACAGTCCCCACGATCGATCACGGTTCTTCGCGGAGGCTATCCTGTACAGTACAGCAGTACTGTAGAGTTCTATGGGCGATCCCAACTACAGTTGGGATGCCCCAACTTGAACACATAAGTTGGGACCAGTCCCAACTATAGTTGGGAACACTTAAGTTGGGACCGGTCCCAACTATAGTTGGGACCAGTCCCAACTATAGTTGGGACGATTGTCAAGTTGGGACGGAACAATATTATGTCAACAAACATGATCGTGATCATGGTGATTGGTGATGATCAACTTCAAAGTTCAAGTGATCCAAAATTCCTAGTTGCGATAATCGTCACCCACCATCCTCCCGACGGTTACGAGACAACTAAATGACCATTTTTGCCAGACTAGTCACCAGATTTGCCAAATTTTTACCACTTTCGAAAATCATGACACAAATTCTAAGAACACAGATTTGATCTTCAATGTTTAATGAATCCATTCATAACACTCAAAAATTTCTTACCACTAGACCTTGCCCGGTAGCTAGAGGCAGTTTGAATCCTATATTTTAGCAGCGGGGTACCTCAACAATTAGCATTAGGATTTGAACCGCTTCTAGCTACCGGACATTCTCTGTGGTCTAGTGGTGAGCAATCTGCTCTAGAATGTCAAAGGTAGTGGGTTTGAATCCAACCTGAGTAATATGCCTATGAGTAATATTACACATCGGTGTAAGGGTATAACCAAATCATAATCATTTTATTCTTCATACATTTCTACTCATCCCAGGGCATCCTACTGGACGATAACAAAGCAAGGTATTTGTTATGACACTTGGGGTACAACGATACCATGTACAATCAATGTGGCGTTTTGTCAGAGTCTGCCTGCAGGGTTAGCCAGGGGTAATACAGGCTCTGGTGCTTCCCAGAAAGAAGATCTATCAGAAGCTACCTATAAAATACTTGGAGAGGTCAATCAATTCTTAGATGATAGTAAGTTAGAAAAAACAAGCTTGTTCCAGTAAAAAGCTTAGCGCCGGGATTTTCAAAAAGAAATTGTCCAGGCTTTGGGATGGGGTTAATTTTTCAGAAGCTATTGAATAGTTTGTTTCTGAAAATATCATTGTCACAATGAATCATTGTCTCAACAAAGTGAAGACGACAAACATTCTCATAAAAAAAACACTTGGATTTCTTGTTCTCTTTCAAGGAAATATTGAATGCCATCCCTTACAAAGCTGTAGCTTCATCCATGTTTGTCCCCATGTAGGAGGAAGGTCAAATCGTTCCTATTGCAAAAAGCAAAAAAGTACAAATTTGTTACTTCAAATTCCTTTTAATTGAAAATCAAGTGGACAAATTTGAAATGTCAAAGTGCCAATACATGGTTCGAGGCCAGTCATCTCACCCCCTAGCAAGCTCTCCCCCAACAAAGTCACCCAAACAATGTTGCCCCAAATAATGTCACCCCCCAGACAATCTTTCAGCATGAAAACAAAATTGTCCTTAATTTTGGTTGTAACATTAACAACCAAAATCAGCTGTTGCATTTTCTCAGATTTTCATATACAGTTTTCTTGAATATGACTTCATTTCAGAGGGAAAGGTTGCACAGAAAGAACAAAAATGGTTCTAGTATGAACTTCATAATTAGTGAATAAAATTAAACGATGATGTTTTTCATCCTGACCAATCGTGTATCCTTTAAATCTGAAGACTCAGGGACTCAGCTGATTGTCACCTACCCTGACGGAGATGATTTGGCCTGCGGTACCATCAAGCTCATCATGTACCTACGATGCAACAAGACTGCCTATTGGGCAAAAGCAATCAACGGAACACCAAGTGCAATACCTAGGGAAGTCAAGGTACAACTTGACAAAAATGAAACTGGATGTCTAGTAAGTAGAACCATTCTTTCCCCCTTTTCTTTTGCAACTTCAAAGTAGATAAGGGAACTAAAGAGTGGGACAAGATCTTTAACTTTCGTTTAAAACTGTCGGGGTCGTGGCCATGCAAAAGAAGGCAAGGCCCTTTATCGCAAGACTAAATACTAAAAAAAGACTTTAAAAAAAGTTCAGAAGAAATCTGGGAGTGTAGCAGCAGCTCACCTCGACTCTGTTGTGTTGATATTATCATTGTTGAGCGCTAGGTAGCTCCTCGCGCAAGTTTGAAACTTGTGCCAGGCTAAGTTTCAAACTATTGAAGGCCTGGAATGTCATCTTTGAGAGGGCAAGGCCTTTTTTTTCCATTTTGCAACAGCACTTCCACCGGAAAAATCTTAAAGTCTATGGAAAACTTTTGAAGGGGCACCAAGGCCAAGACCAGGGGCAACAGAGGCCATGTCCTCCTCGGCCTCTGTGTAATTCCAGGCTGGGGGGGGCGGGGATGGGGGAGAGGTGGCATTATTTTCAGGGAGTTGATAAGAAACAAACCATTTATTTTGATTTTCATAATTGTTGTCTTTTGTGATTCTGTGACAGTACTCAATCTACGCGGACTATGCAGGGGCTTGTCAAGCTGAGATACCAACGTATTTGAGTGCTGGAACTGTATTAATTATCCTGTGAGTATCATTGCTTGTCATCAGAAATATGAACAGAAGAAAAAAAAACAGATAAAGAAGTCAGTTGATTTGATAGATCCCGTTCAACTTCTATATAATGCTGGTTTAGGGCTATTTATTAGCTAGTTCACAGAGCCAATCTTTGTACCGCATGTTAAATCTCCTCACCTTCAATGCTCTTCATGGCCTATCTCCTGACTATATATCTGATCTTCTGCATTTGCAGGTTTTTCTGTGTATTGGCTGTGTACCTCCTTGTGGGCGTCACTTATAACAAGTGTGCTGGGGCCACTGGGAGAGAGTTGATTCCAAACTACGAAATGTGGCAAGGACTACCGAGTGACATCTTGGTGAGAAACATTTCTTTGGTTCAGAACTATAATGTCCTTGATAATAACTATACTTGGTTCTTATGTAGCACACAAATATCATAGTAGGAACCATTTTGGCCATATCTCGTTAGGGCCACTGCCCCCGTTCAATGTTGGCTCTCATTGCACGCTCTGCGCTCCAGCTGGGGTTAACAACATTGAACTGGGGGGGGGGGGATATGTTTATTGTCACCTTGCATGCCTTCGGCTCGAACAAATTGTAGCTGCATCCGTCTCACTTCAGCTTCTCAGCTGCGAGTAAGGATGATTAGCCTCCCAAACTCTGAATACTTTTTCCCATGGGCCAAATATCATTCCTGTAATCGAAAAATCCTGTTACTTTATAAAGTAAATGCCCATTCAAAAACCACTGTATCTGTTATTAAACGCTGTTCAATCTTTTCTTTCATATTTCTCAAAAGCTTGGCGTTTCTTTCTTTGTTGGTTGCATCATGTGTCAAGATGGGAAATTCAACGATACTTATGAGAGCATCTAGAAGGGCAAGAAGTAACTCTTTGAGTTCAGTGCGGTGGGGCGATGAAAATTATTGTTTGTTTGTTTTTAAATTGATTATATGACCGCATTTTGGTTTTACTCTTTTACTATACGACAGTTACAGGTTGAAATTGAAAGGCTTCTGACTTATTTACAAAGGAGAACACCAACATTAGGACTAGATGGCTCAGTTGGTGGATTTTATAATTAATTTTATGTTTGATATGTATATTTTTGTATTTGATAATAGTGAAGATGCAAAATTTAAAATTTTGTTTATACCTCTTTCAAATTCAGATCAACTTTGGGATCAGTCTGGGAAAGACTCTGCTAAGGTCAAAACTTGAGACCATAATGTTTTTTGTAAAATTAGTACTATTAAATAATGATTTTTGTTTTGGTTCTCTCTTAAATGCGTCGGTATTTCTACTGTTCAATTTTCCCACTTAGTTTTGTCAATTTACACCATCATGAATTCGAAAAATTTACAACTATTTGTCACATTTTGTCAATTTACACTGCCTTGAACTAAATCAATAGACATAACTATTTTGTAACATTTTATTATTGAATTAATTAATACTATAAATAATCAGGGTTTTTTTCTACAAAACGTGTTATCAATTATATATTCTATAAGTATTTGGATAATTTTTGAATATATTTATTTGGCAAATAAATTCTCAAAAGAAAACCTTTACATCAATGATATTTTGGTCTCTTGTCTTTCAAATTCTGTTTGTTCTAAAATGATGATGTGATTCTTTTCTTCTGTTTTAACCATAGTGATTTTATCTGATTTTTGTCCAACTTCAAAAATTTGGATAAAATTTGATAAAATCACAAGGGGTAAGCATTGCATTTATATCAAAATTGAGCTTAAAGGCACTGAACACGTTTGGTAATTACTCAAAATATATATTAGCATAAAAACTTACTTGGTAACCAGCAACGGAGAGCTGTTGATAGTATAAAACATTGTGAGAAACCACTCCCTCTGAAGTAACGTAGTTTTTGGGAAAGAAAGAGGTAACTTCTCACTAAAATAATAAAAGACTTCATGCATAAAGCCTTTTATTAGCATCTGAAAGCACACAAAATTGTGCAACAAGGGTGTTTTTTCTTTATTTATTTTCTTGCATATGTTGGGATACACCGAGTGACAATACTGGTCTTTGATAATTACCAAACATGTTCAGTGCCTTTAAGTCGGATAAAATCAAAAGGGGGTAGGCCTTGCATTTTTGTCAAAATTCAGCTAAAAAAGGCTAAAATCATGGGTTGGACTAAAAATTACAAGGGGTAACCTTGCATTTATGTCAAATGGGAAACCTCGGGGGGGTATGCCTCTCATTTTTGTCGAAATTGGTCTTAAAAGGGCTAAAATCACAATGGGTAAGCTTTATTGAGCTGAAATCTGATAAAATAACAAGAGGTCTAACATTATAGTCGAAGTTTTACTCAAAAAGGCCAAAATTACTAGGGCTAAAATCTGATAACCACAAGGCCAAGGGGTAGTAAAAGCCTTGCATTTATGTTAAAATTGGGCTTTAAAAAGGCTAAAATCACAACAGGTAAGCCTTATTGGGCTAAAATTTGATAAAATCTCAAGGGGTAAGGCTTACTTTTTCTAAATTGGGTTGAAACGAGACAAAGTCACTAGGGGTAATCCTTTGGGTCTAATCGGCGAGAATTCGGACCTACATCTTTAATATATTCCTTAAAAAAATTAAAGAGCTCCCTCTAGAGGTGGAAACGAGACTAGTTCCCAGACGTGAGTGTATAATTTGTTTCAAAAAAATACGCGGCACCAGGCGAGAATAAAATTATTGCACAATACATGAAACAAACAGTCAATCTACGGATGACACATGTGTGACTGGTTGGTACAAAAACAACATTTTCTGTAAAAGATCTCAAATTTTGAATTCTAGACAAACACTTTAAAGTTGATAATTGTTTTGTGGATTAATCCCTATTCATTTTATTTCTGTATAAACAGCACCGGTCCTCGCGATCGCGATTTGACGTAAACTTGTAGTGAAAGTTAAAACATAGGATTTAGGAAGTCTTCGTCGTCGTCACGTCTGCATGCAGTGCAGGAGGAGGATTGCAGTACGTTCAGAATGAGAGGGATCGGTGGTGAACGACTGGCCAGGCTCCAGGAGAATGCTGCAAATATTCGGAACCTCTGCATTCTGGCCCACGTGGATCATGGTGAGTTGTGCACTTTGAATGACACTTATTTAATAATAGTAACTACTCTTCTCATGGTTGGTTCTTGGTTGGTCATGTTGGTTGGATTGGAGGGAGGACCTCCTAAATACCGGATACTCCAATTGGAGTTTTAACAGGAGGAGTTTTAATTGAATTGCATCATCGTACTACTGCTGGAGGAACAGGGAGTTAGAGCGAGCACTACACAACTTTAGATAGGGAGATCGGCACAAATGATACTTTTCTACTGCATCCCCATAAAATTGGTATCACTGGAAAGCTTGTAAAAGAAGAAATACAATAGTGTTTAAATCAGCTTGATATCTTAAAATTTGGCCGAGTTATGTAATTTTTAGTATTATTTTTCCGGCATTCTGTTCTGTAAATTTTGAGAGTGCAATGCGTATTTACAATTATCCTTGAAACTTTCACAAATCAGATATCTGCACCCCAATAAATTTAATATCACTGGAAAGCTTGTAAATTACTAGTGTTTAAATCAGCTTGAAATCTTAAAATTTGGCCGAGTTATGTAATTTTTAGTATTATTTTTCCAGCATTCTGTCCTGTAAGTGTACATTTTGAGAGTGCAGTGCGTATTTACAATTATCCTTGAAACTTTCACATCAGATATCTGCACCCCAATAAATTTAATATCACTGGAAAGCTTTTAAAAAAAAGGAATACAATGGTTTTCAAATGACATTGATATCTTAAAATTTGGCAGAGAATGAGAGAATCACAAATTAATAATGAAGTAATATTTATAATCAAACATTCATCAAGAATCAAGATGTTAGAATTCCTAAGTAAAATTTCTGGAATTCTGAAAATGAACACTTTTATAAAATTGAAATTCGCAGCTTACCGCAAATACCCATGCAACAGAGAAGCAGTGCAAAACAATCACAACACTTTAATCTTTCAGAAAATACTAGTTTTTCCTACCTTTTTTGCCCTCCAAAATTATCTATTTGGACGTTTTTAACAAAAAAAATTATGAAAAAATGTTGCTAAAAGTCTTCGATTTATAAAGTAATCAATTTCCCTGAGAAAATAAAAAAGAAAATATGGAATATTTGGTATCATTCGTTAGCATTGACTCTCGAGAATTTGATCCACACAGTCAATTGAATGATTGCGCCCTCTACTGGTGAGGAACTGACGTTAGAGTACGAGGGTCGCTCTGAAAAAAAAATTAAAATAATGGCGACTTCCAGGGAAACCGCGAACGACTAGCTCTCCAACTGGCCGTATTTCGAGAAAAGAATTAAGGTGTTTTACCACAGATTTCATTTAAAAAAATATGATATATTGAAAAAGCAACTTCTTGGCTGCCACACGGTCTTTTAAAAAAGGTAAAATATTTCAAAATGATGTTTTTTCAGTCCATTTTTTTCTTCGAGTTTTCACACGCTAACAGATAGGATAGTGAAACCCGCCGATCTGCTGATCTCCCTACTTTAGATCATCATGCTGTCACTGACTTTAGAAGACAATCCGACACATAGGGGTGCGTTCGATTAGCTTCCCCGTGTGTACCGGGGATTTACACTCGTGTTAGCCTAGACCCAGTAACTGGGGCGCTATACTCATTTTTTGAAATTTTGTCTTTTATCTTTCGTACTAGCGCCCCAGGAAATACATACGTCGCGATTCCGCATTCCCTGATATGGCATCATTTTGAATAGTCAATAGGGAAGCCACAAAAATGCCTCAGAACGACAAAAATACCCAACAAAATTGCTTTAAAAACGCCTACTGGCTTCTTGATATGTCTAAGGTGCAACATCAGGTATTTAAATGTACTCACGATTTTGTTTTGTGCTGCAATTTTACGTTTTTGTCGAGTAGATCGGTGAAAATGGCGGGCAGAGTCTCGATTTGCCCGAATCAAATATGGCCACTGCCGTGGAGTCATCTAAGACATCTGTGAGATAGATGCAGGAGATTCTCCTTTGTGATGTCACGACACGTACGAAAACCATTCGGATTTGCCAGAATTGACTGCCAACCACTCAGGAGTGTTCGTAGGTTAACTGTAGGTTCAGTAAAGCTTTCTGCATTTTCATGTGGTATTTTTGTCTGGTAAGTGGCACCAAAACTTCAGAGTTTCTGATTCACGACTGAAAACCAACAATGAATTTCATCTTTGTAGGATAGTCTCCTGTGTGACATCATGGATGGAAACGGATCAAATTTGTCACAATTTTCTTTATACCAGGAGAATTGTCAAGATGCATTCTGTATTTTTACATCTGTGCTTTATTTTGTATCGGTATAGGTAGCACTGACTGTGGTTTTGAATTCAGTATGCCTTGTGGTTTTACGTCGTGTCAGACACATCCAAGAAACCACCAAGATGTTTATGATGTCCGTCTCACTTTCTGACCTTTGCAGTGGGATTTTCTGTGGAATTCCTAGTCTGTATTCTTTCATATCCACTTCATGGATAGTCAGTGGTACTCTCTGTAAGATCTTACCCTATGTAGTAATAACATTGATCACAATCAACGCATTATCGATGGTTTTTCTGACAATTTATCGATTCTTAGCCATCACCTACTCACTGCATTATCCCAGGCTGATGACACTCAAAAGATCAAAGGTCATGATCACACTGGTATGGAGTTTGACCATAACACTACTGTATTGCATTTTAGAAGCCCAATTTGAAATGATAGACAAAAATCACGCAATTCATTGTATGAGGCATTATTTTATTCTGTACACTTTCCCTTCAATCTCTGGAGTTTCGCTTGGAATAATCCTGATACTTTATGCGAACTATACTCGTGTCATAGTTACTATAACTACACAACACTGACATAGTCCATACCTTATCGCAATACTTACGCTGGATACTTTACAGAACTTTCCCTTAGTCTCTGACTGAGGTAACCCTTGAAGTGTCACTGCAGTTCTCAAATTTCATGGGAATGTTGGCCCAATGTCTGTTGAGCAAACTCTTGAAGTTATTCAGTGACTTATTCAGACCCAGTGAGAAAACTGGGGCACTGAACTCCTTTTTACTCTGGAAATTTTGACATCTTCGTTCATCCGTTATCATCAACAGTAAAAGTACCAGAGTCAGTAGAGAGTATGGGAGCCTGTTCCATATGGGAATGGTTCTTTGCCTTTCTTTTGGTTATGAGGATAAAAATTCATAATATATTTTCATTTCCTGAAGGTAAAACCACGATGGCCGACACTCTCATATCCAGCAACGGTATCATATCAACACGCATGGCTGGTAAATTACGATACATGGACAGTCGCAAAGACGAACAGCTGCGAGGGATCACAATGAAGTCAAGTGCAATATCGCTTCACTATAACAAAGGTACATTAGGGTATTGGACAATGTTGTATGTGGTTTTGTTTAGATTTTATGATGTGTATTTCCAAGTCTTTGACCTTCACAAAACATTTTTTTTAAAATAACATTGTAACTTTTACTATTTGTATATTAAATAATTTCTTGTTGTACACAGATCTTTTTCATTTGATTTGTGGAACACACGTCATGTGTCATCCTCTAATTTGCCATGTATACTGTCCAGACGCTCCAGAATGTAGTATAGGAGTTCTATATGGATAATTATTGGACACTTTGCAGTGTCAATTCTAAAAGGATTGTACCTATCCTGTTTGTCCCACTTCCATGAGGACCATCGTCATTCCTTCCTCATTTTTCCTATTGAGATTGTTAGTTGTTACTGGAGCTGCATTGTTTTGTTGTAAAACATTATTATTATTATTATTTTTTTTTTTTTTTGCAGATGATCAGGACTACTTGATTAACGTGATTGACTCCCCAGGTCATGTGGACTTCTCCAGTGAGGTATCCACGGCAACCAGACTCTGTGATGGCGCCCTCGTTGTTGTTGATGTAGTTGAAGGTGTTTGCCCACAGGTACACAACACTGACAACTATTGTTACAGAGTGTTGAGCATATTTCTCAATGTTATCTTTAAAACCCTTACTCCCTAATGTTTGGACTTGGATAAGCTTATTATTATTATTATACCTGTTCCAATGACAAGCAATTGTTATTTGGCCGTGCTGTACAGTTCCTACGAACATGAGTAATGTCAGGTTTTTTATCTCTGCCTAATGAAAAAAAACGCTGTAATTTTCTCCAGACCAAAACAAATACTGCTCAATAAGGTACTTTTCTAGTGTGGAGGAAATCATTTTCAAAAGCTCCATAAAATCTGTAACCCCCGGGTTATTCATAGATAAAAATGCCATAATTTCTGGTACAGAGCTCCTACGGTCTGGATCTAAGTTTCAGACCTTTTTGTCAGCAGTGCCTCTCACCCCTGTACAAAGTCAGAAGACTTCCTGAATTGGCTTTTTATTTGGAGGATCTGATACCGTAAGGGTAAAAAAGCAATAATATAGAAGTAGAGTAAAGTCTGTCCCGAGCCAATATGGCTCATCAGGCCGGTGTTTATATCCGGTTTCATTGGAATTAAACAACTGAGAATATTTCTATTCCCCCTGGACAGGATGCTAGTCCATCCCAGGTTACTCCCCAGCTCTCGCCAATACCCATTTGTACTCCCGGGTGAAGAGAAGCAATTATGATAAAGTGCCGATAAAACCAAGTAATATTTTTTTCTGTCTCTGTAATCTTCTACCTGTACAGACTCATGTTGTCCTCCGGCAGGCCTGGTTGGAGCACATCACACCTTGCCTTGTCCTCAATAAGATTGACAGGCTCATCTCGGAGCTCAAGTACACCCCCCTGGAAGCTCACCTCCGCCTCCAGCAGGTACTTGAGCAGGTCAATGCTGTCGTCGGAAATCTGTTTGCGTCGGGAGTCCTCGAACAAGCAACGGTGAGGCACGGTGATAAGACAAATCACACAAAAATGTTTAACAGGAGTATAGACCTTATGACAGGAAACTCAATAAAGTGAACCACTTATCTACCATCATGTTAACACTTTTTTTCCCAATGGTTGTAACTTTTTTAATTACATGAACCACCCAAAAGTGTTTCAAAATGAGCCCTCTACTCTGCCTATACTGAAAACATTATGAATGGATTTGAATTGTTAATTTTGTAATGCTAATCTAGGCCAATGTCCAGCTGGGCCCAATTTCATTGAGCTGCTTAAACACAAAAAGTAGCTCAGCACAAAACATTTCTGCTCTTCTGAAATAAGGTTACCAGCCCAAATACAAAAATTAGTTAAAGGCCTGACGTTTCGACCCAAGCAGAGTCTTTCTCGAAGGCTGAATGACAACACAACACACATACATGTATACAAGTGTAACAAGAGCAGTCAAGTGGAAATACATGAATAGAGAGAGAGAGAGAAGCAGAAAGCATTCAGAAAAAGCAGGGGGTAAACAGGGATTATGGAGCCAAAAGAGGGGGGGGTGGGTGTTATGGAGGGAAGGGGCTGGCTTGACCACAAGAAGTTGGAAACACAAAGGACAACATGGAAGGTTGGAAGAGGGAGAAAAAGTAAATTAATTAGTAAATAAGGCAGACTAAAAATGTGGATATCTGTGGGGGAAAAAAGGAGAAGGCAAAGACAAAAGGCCCCAAAACCATCTCACATTTACCCTCTGTAACTGGTATCCTGCTTATCTTTGCTTGGTCTTTGATGCAAAACAAGTTGGGAAGAAGAACCTTACCTGGGCACCAATAATTTGGTGATCAAAATCAGGAACAGTTTCATGTTTTGTTAAGTTTAGTTTACGTGGTGCGATTATTTTAAAAAACAGACTTGAATTGCATTGAATTGATCCCGTATTAACGACATTTTGTGTTATTTTTTTATCCTCTTTTTCAGCAAAAGAATGCAGAGAAATCCTCACAGCCGTCTGACCCACAAGAATCGGAGAGCAATGGCGAGAATATCGTTTACGATTGGAATGACGGTCTGGAAGAAACAGACGATTCTAAATTGTATTTCTCACCGGACCAAGGCAATGTTATCTTCGCCAGCGCTATTGACGGCTGGGGCTTTGGGTAAGTTTGCACTATGTAATCACAATTGATACAATAGTAGTTTTAAGGTCGGGTCACACTTTCGTATGAGCCCGGAAAAAAAGTGTAATTTCTATCAGAAAGCTTGTTATGAGGATGGTAATGGTAGTACGTATCCTGTGAAATGCCCCCATTGATTAAAAATATTTTTAAAAACATTTGAAAATGAGAAACGATTCATGCATGAATCGCTACTCAAATTTCTTAAGGCTCTCCGTTAGGTAATGCTGCAGCCAGAGATGCAGTTGGTACGTGCTGTCACCTTGCTAAAATGAGGATGCATTTGACGTTCTTGTGAAGATACTGTGACATTTATTCCCTGTTTTCTCAACAAGTAGACACCGTATTCAACTAAAACTTTCACAAGTGAATTATTTTGTTGTATTTTACTTGAAAATTTTGCCTATAAATCAGAGTTTCGTTTACAAAAACTAATCTATGACCCTACCTTTATTAGATTGTATGTCCGCCTTTCAAAGTTACAAATCTTGCTTCTTTTCAGAATTGACCACTTTGCCGACATGTATGCCACCAAGCTGGGGGTGAAAGTAGAAATACTTCGCAAGACGTTGTGGGGTGATTTCTTCTTGAACAGTAAAACAAAACGCATCATGAAAGGCGCTCAGGTAAACTCAAAAGTATCTTAATATTTAACATTTTGAGCAGGAACAAAGAGACTCGTTGCATATGACGTCACAAGCTCAAACAGCGCCCTCACTGAGGTCAAAGGAAGACACTGAGGTCAAAGGAACACCTCTCATTGGCTGAGAGTTGTGCGTGGCATGTACACAGGTGCATGTTTCCAATGTTTGACCTCAGCCATGGTGGATTATGCACAGGGTCTATTAGATGTATAATTCGTGTCACATTTGATTTTTATCTTTAAAAAAAGAGAGGACAATATTGGACTTTAAGCCAACGTTTTTGTACAAGTTTTCGGCAATGATCAATAGAGATAGACAGATGTTTACAGAAGATCACATGACCATACGATTGGTAATCCATTTGAGTGGAGTAGAATGTCTATGAAACGGCATTTATCATGGGTGTTTTCGGCCAAAACCCAATTTTTTTAATTTTCGAATTCAAGAAGAAGAAAAAAGAGCCCTAGGGGATACTTTCATAAATGATATTGAGTGATATTTTTGGTGCTATTCTAGGGAACATTGTATGACCTTTGTTTTTTTTCTTACAGGCCAAAGGGAAGAAACCGCTGTTTGTACAGTTCATTCTAGAGAACCTGTGGTCCCTGTATGACACAGTTCTTGTCAAAAGGTATAGTAGTAATAATTATGCTAATAATAGTTTTATTGTAGTGCGCTATCGTACCCCTATGGCATCTCAAAGTGCTTGTTATTTTTATGACAGAGCTTTGTTTGACTTGCGATACTCATTTGAATGTATATATTAAGGGTGTACAAGGTAATTCGGCGTAATCTACAGCCAACCATGCCCCCAAAAAGGTCAAATCCCTTCACCTAACAATCTGGTTACACCGCCCAAAAAGGGATTTTCTGTACATTATACTCTTTACAAGAATAAACTAATATTGCAAGTAGGTCAGACTCTGAAAAGTGTGCCGAGTTCTTTTACATGCTTTTAACAACAAGATCTACATATTAACATCCCCATCCGACGGTTTCTGAAAAGAACTGTCGTGCTTGTTAACTACTACCTTAGTTTTGCTAAGTGGATCAAGGGGACTTCTTATTATTAGATTAACTGCCAGAGTGAGTTTTTAATTGGTCTCAATGTTTTCGACTAGCCTGCTCTAGTCATCGATAGTAGACTGAAGAGTTATTGTGCGGGCTGGTTATTGATTTCTTAAACTTTTTATTTGAACCTTTCAAATACACCAGGGAATGTCATTTGTGACAGACATTATAAATGTGCACTATTAATTTTGTTATTCAGGGATAAAGAAAAGATGCAGAAGATTATCGGTTCGTTGAACCTGAAGATTCCCGCTCGTGACTTACGCCATAACGATTGCAGGGTACACGTACAGGCGATCTGCGGACAATGGCTCCCTCTATCTGAAGCTCTGTTGTGTATCCTTGAACAAACAGTAAACAAAATAAAACAATCTGAAAGTTCTGAGTTAAAAAAAAAAGGTAACAGCATGTCCGAGTGAGGGTATATGTATTAGTGTTTGAAGTATTTATTTATCAAGTAAGTAAACTACAAGGGAAACTGACTGGGTAAATTTTTAATAATTTGGGGTTGAACAAAGTAAAATTGAGAAGATCAGGACTTGAAAATTTCACCTCCGGATTAATGTGCCAGCACTGAGCTATCTAGCCCTAATGTTGTAGTCTTGTCCTAAATTGACATGTAATGCACCGCAATCACAGATTGCTCAAAATAAAGTCCTATACAAAAGTTGAAGGGAAACCTTGTAAGATATGGACCAGTGAAAAAGCTGGGGGACCAGTGAAACAATAAGTTAACTGGTCCTGCTGGTTAGTCACTAAAAACATCATCTTAGAATTGTCCATTATTTCCAATTCGTAGTCTGCCTGTATCCCTTAACCATCAATGGTTTACCAGCCATGGTTTGTATGAAGTTGCCGAGCCCTCTGGACATTAACCATGAGAGGATTGAGAAACTCATGTGTGGTGGTTTTCGACGGTTCGACACACTGCCCCAACAATCACAGCAACTTAAATCAGGTAAGAAATTCAAGTTTCAGACATTTTTAGGTTTCATATCCCAATTAGGTGAATTTGACATGTTAATAAAAGTTAGATCTTCTAGAGTCTGAAAAGGGGTATTTATTTGATATTTGCTATCTTATTTTCACAGCATTTGAGCATTGTGTTTCTGGGGATGATGCCCCAGTTATCGTCTACATCTCCAAGATGTTTGCCGTTGACAACTTGAATCTTCCAAGGAACAAACCAAAGTAAGTTGTCGGCCAAACAACACTACAGGGATCTGTTGAGTAGATATTGTTTCCAAGTCAAATGTATAATTCGTTTAATAGGGTGTTTTGGCTGTGCGGTCTAGCATATTGAACTCATATTCTGATGACTGAGTCATTGTGGAGTGGTTTCAAATCCCTGTCGTGACACTTGTGTCCACGGGCAAGACACTTGACTGTAGCTGCTTCTCATTACCCATGAGTAAATGGGTACCTGAGAGAGGTGAGGGGGCGTGTCGTGGTCAAACGCACCGGATTCAAGCTCTGGTGTTTCTGATCAGCAGAGTGTGGGTTCGAGTCCCGGTCGTGACACTTGTGTCCTTAAGCAAGACACTTAACCATTATTGCTTCGTCTTTCAGATGCGACGTAAAGCTGTTGGTCCCGTGTGTTGTGTAATGCACGTAAAAGAACCCAGTACTTATTGTTAAGAGACGGGGTTCACCCCGGTGTGTTTCTGACAGTGGCTGCCGAGTGCGCTGCAGCATTTTGAAAACCCTTATAGGGTGCCACATAAATCGGTCTCATAATTCATAGAAACTGTGAACCTGTCTTTTTTTTATTCTTTTTTTTATGAGATATCGCCTAACTCACAAGGCCACGGACGGCCACTCAAGGTGAGGGCTACACATAACTGATTTGGGCTATCGACCCAAATCAATTGACACCAGGGGCACGTTTCCTCCTACTCCTGGGGCTGAAACAGGATTACCCCCTTCACAGTCCTTAAGGATGTAGGCATGGGTATCATCCACTAGGAGCCTGTCTGGTAGAGCAGAATGCACTACCTTCCCAACTTTTTCGAAGCAATTATGGTTAAGTGCCTTGCTCAAGGGCACAAGTGTCATGACCGGGTATCGAACCCACACTCTGCTGCTGAAAACACCAGAGCTTAGGTCCGGTGACCTAGACCGCTCGGCCACGACACGCCTTAAAAAGTGTCTCTCTTTGTTCAAGCGCCTTGAGCACCTTATTGGTGGATACGTGCGCTGTATAAGACTACATTATTAGGGTACAGAGTGTTAATAGGAATGATTGGCAACCTGTTGCTGGTGCCGCATACTCCAAAGGAGCTGAGATGGTTTGAAGAATGCTTAAGGCATTTGAAAACACTTTCAGAATGAAGTGCCAAAATTCTGATTAAGCTGTTACACACATTATGAATAATTTTTAAAACGAATTCTAGTGAAGATGGCCTCACAGTGATAAACAGGACGTATAAGGCGCATTTTTTCTTAGGGATACAATGCACGACAGAAGACTGCTCCAGAAAGACAGGGCAGACATAATGTTTTGAAACTGAAGGGACGAGTTTTTAATTAACACTTGAGAGTCTGGAGTGAGTTGATGTTGTGGTTTGGTAGAGGTTTCCAACATCGGGAACCAGCAACAGAGAAGGTCGATCCCTTGCCCCTTTTGAATTTGCGTGGAATTTCCAGATCATAGCTGACCTGGAGCCAACTTATTTCATCAATTCTACTTTTTTTTTCTTTCTTCTTCTTTTAGACCTCTAAGTGAAGAAGAATTTCAGAAGAGACACCAGGAGGCTAAAGAGAGACACGCCCTTAAGGTAGCTAGTCTGACGGGCGATACGGCAGCAGAGCCTAACCCTGACATCATCAAAGGTAAGGTGATCAATGCAATTTGTAGTGTAAGAGTAGACTGGTCCCCTTGTCTTTATCCGCAAGGATAAAGACAGGCACTGGTTTTACAGGCCCAATGATTTCATTGGATGCAATGATTTCATTGGATAAACGTGCAGTGACGTAAGCTTTCCATATCTGTGTTATGATTGGTCCGAGGTGATCGGTCGTCTGCATGCAGCGTGTGCATAAAGTTGACATCATGTAGTGTTGTTGGATGTACACATGAACGTGTGAATTGACTACGCTTCTCCGTGTGAAATGAATGCAAGGTCAAAGGTACATCCGGCGGGATCCCGCCAGGCGCTCAAGGCTGGTATCTGGTGTTATTCACGAGCCTCGAAGTGTGACGTCGGATGTTAAGGCTAGTGTCAGAGCTGAATTCACATCATTTACATAATACTCTGAGAAGAGAAAACTGTGTGAGGGCGCTGTTTGAGCTTGTGACTACATACGCAAAGGGTCTTTCAAGGCCCAATAGCACTCTGTACTAATGCTAAAAATAGAAGCTAAGTACCCGGAACTCGGACAATATGTCAAATTTCACTAGTATACGCGCATGTACATGTTAAAGCTATACCTACTCATTTGTACTGACTGTACTAATAGTGCAGTTTGGCGCAACAATGATGCAGTGATTGGAATGTTTGTGAATACCGCCAGATACCGGCCTTTAGAACCTGCTGGTTACCTGCCAGTTGTATCTTTGACCTTGCATACCATAATGCAGTGTGTGTATCATCAGTCTGGCAGTTATGTGTCATTGCAGGTGTATGTATATCCAATGAAACCACTGGATTTGTAAGACCAGTGCCTGTCTTTATCCTCGCGGATAAAGACAAGGGACCAGTTAAAAAAGTCCCCTTTGGCCTAATATTCATTCTTTGACAAATCAACGTCTGCCCCTAAAAAAACACCTTACCTTTACTTGTTTGTTACACAGTCGGTCCATCCCAGAACGGCATCACCTCACTGGATGAAAACAAACCCCCTGAGAAGGAGGAAGATGGAGACACGTTCCTGGCATTTGCGCGTGTCTTCAGCGGGCGGATACGTAAAGGACAGAAGCTCCTGGTCCTTGGTCCTAAGCATGATCCCATGACAGCTTTACTTAAGGTTGGTGAGAAGTCGGCCAGGGGTAGATGAGACATGGATTAAAACAGGATTAGTCAACAGATTATTTATTTTTTTTTAAATAATTTGGGAGGTGATTACGATAGATTCTCAAACATAATGACAGAAATATTCACTGACGACAACAATATGGAAATTAATATTTTGGGAGATTCACCCTACATTATAGTGTGATAGTGCTACCTGATTCCTGCAGATACAAAATCCAGAGGCTATATTACTTGAGTGGGATTCGAACCCATGACCTGCATTCTTGAGCAGTTGCCTTTTAGAGTACATAGATTGGTTTTTGTCATTTTTTGTCGTTTTTGTCTTTTATTTATAGGCAAAAGAAAGATACAATAAAAGTCACATGTGAAAGTTTCAGCTGAATACGATGTCTACTTGCTGAGAAATAAGCAACAAAAAAGTCACAGTTTTTTCACAAGAACATCAAATCCATTCAAGTGTAGAGAGGTGACAGCGGGTACCAACTGCATCTCTGGGCGCAGCATTCGTGAACGGACACCAACCCTCAGAAATCTGAGAAACGATTCATGCATGAATCGTTTCTCAGATTCAAAAGTTTTGGGTGAAACTAACTAACTATCCAAAGGGAAACCTTTCTCAAAATAGTTTATACTATCAACAGCTGCAGTGCTTGTCACCAAGTAAAGTTTTTATAGTCATCAATATTTGAAGTAGTTACCAGTCTATAACGCTTCCTTTGACCTTCCTTCGGTGACGAATTACACCCGTTTCAGACAGGTGCTCTAGAGTCGCGCCGTACCAAAAGTACATGAAAAGTTCGACGTCTGAAACAGTTAGGAGCGACTGGACACGCTAGAAGTCGAAAGATCGACTGTTGCAGTCGTTCGGAACGACTCTTGTGCGCCTTGGTTTCAGACGTCGATCTTGTCATGGGCTGGATGTAATGTAAACGATAAGTTAAGTTCGCCTGTCTGAAACCAAAATTAATTTGGGTCGACCTAGAGTCGTGCCTAATCTATTTGGTTCGGCGCGACTCTAGAGCGCCTGTCTGAACCGGGTGTTACTCAATGCAATAAGTGACGTAACTGGTCAGTGCCGAACAAACACTGCTGTGCAGTGGACATGACTGTCAGTTAAGGCTCACATTGTTGGAGTGAAATGGTGAACTAACAGTAGCTGATAACGTTTCTCACAGGGAGATGGTTCATCACATACCTGTGGTGAGGGCATTTTTTCAGGGAGCAGTCTGAGTGAATTTGTGGTGAATGATCTGTACCTACTGATGGGCAGAGAACTGGAGTTAATGGACAGTGTACCAGCTGGTAACGTCCTAGGTAATACTCAACGTTTACTATGTCACTTTACCTTCCAGTCTTAAGTCCCATTTTCAAGTTCTTGGTTTGCAAATTTGAAACAACTGTATTTTTTATCTTGACTTTAAGTACCAATTTAAAGTTCGATTTGAAAACTCAAAACAACTGTCTTTTTGGTAGTACTTTACAACGTCACTTTACCTTCCTATTCTTAGTACAAATTTAAATGATTGGTTTTAAACTTAAATAACAGTCTGTTTGGTAAAACTCAACATTTTCAATGTCTCTTTACTGAACATTTTCAATGTCAATTTACCTTTCTGTTCATAGTACAAATTTAAAAAGTTGGTTTCAAATGTCAAAACAACTGTTTGGTAAAACTCAACATGTTTAATGTCACTTCGATGTCACTTAACCTTTCTGTTCATAGTACAAATTTAAAAGTTTGGTTTCAAATATGTAATCAACGGTCTGTAGAGTAAAACTAAAAGTTTTTAAAATTCCTTTTTGCAACAACATGTACAGGTATAGGAGGCCTTGAAAACTTGGTCTTAAAGTCGGCGACCGTGTCCAGCACAGTCGCCTGCCCTGCCTTCACCACGATGACCTTTGCTGCTGCTCCCATTGTAAGAGTCGCAGTTGAACCCAAACACATAGGTGAGTGATTATTACACTTTTTAACAAAAAGGGCATCTATGAATGAAAATAAAAGAGCAGTGAATCGGTCTTAAACTGCCCTTTAAAACCCTACAGGGTCTTGCTTATGAAGGTCAATTTTTTGGTTTTTATGGTATTGTTTCAGCGGACATGCCTGCCCTCGTAAACGGCATGAAGCTTCTCAACCAATCAGATCCCTGCGTTGAGGTGCTCATACAAGAAACCGGTGAACATGTGATAGTGGCCGCCGGTGAAGTCCATCTGGAACGATGCCTTGATGACTTGAGAGAAAGGTAATCATACTCTGGATTCTTTTTAAAATGTAAAAAAAATGTTTAAAAAAATTACTTTTATTAGCATTATTCTTTCTTTGAATCTCATTGCTTGGCCACAATTTTAAAAAAACTTGTTAGCACACCAAATTTTGCCTTTGAATATCTAAAGTACCATTTAATTGATATTGCTCATTATAGCAAAGAAAATTTTTGTTTTCAAAGCAATATGTTCTGCTTAACAGTTTAAAAAAATTTGTCCCAGATGTTAAAAGTAGCTTAAAGAAACCAAGTGACCAGCTTTCTCTCTCCGCTTGTAGATTTGCCAAGATTGAGATCAACGTCTCCAAGCCTATTGTTCCGTTCCGTGAGACGATCATCATCCCTCCAAAGATTGACATGGTCAATGAGGCAATTGATGATATCAACCAGGTAGGAATTTTTGGGGGGTTTGAAAAAAGAAAAATTGACTAGAGCAGGATGTGAACCAAAGACCTCCGGTTTAACGTGCGGCACTCTACCAACTGTGGTATTCAGCCACTATGTTGGCAATCTCCCTATTTTGTCGATAGGTTTGTTCGGGGTACCAGGCAGAAGCCATTCAACCAATAGCTGTTGTGTAGCCAGGGATCACACTCAAGTTTAGGATACAACCTGAGCCAAGAATACAATACAATATAGGAAGCGGCAGCCAGGGGATCACCTTGAAGGGATGCACAATTTTTAATTCAAATAGTTTAAACTTTGTAAGAAATTTTTTCCAGTTTCTTGACATTAATGTAAATTCCTTACGGACACAAAGAATTTAAACAGACAATAAAAAGCCTGCTTGTGTGTTTTTGAAGATTTTTAAACTTGATTTCTTCCCCACTGTATTTCTCATCTTGTTTAAATACAGGTCCAACGAACCAGATCTGCCGTGAGCGAGTTTGAAAGTGAGATCTCAAAAGACGGATCCCTGGAGATCAAGACGGCAAATAAGTTGAGCACCTTCAAGTTGAGGGCGCTACCTCTACCTGAAGAGGTGACGAAACTCTTGGAAGACAACACGGAATTCATTAAGATCCTAGACAGGATTTCTGCAGCGTGGTTGTCTGGGAAGACGACCGAGGAGCAAGGTGGTGAGAAGCTCACAGAGGAAGCTTTATCGAAACTACTTGAGTTCCGGGAGAGCTTAGAAACAGCCTTTGCAAATGCTGGGAAGAAATGGCGCGGGGCGGTAGACCAAATCTGGTCATTCGGACCGAAGCACTGCGGACCGAACCTATTATTGAATCGGATTGACGGGTATGATCGACCGACGATATGGCAGTGTCTGAACGGGAATGGAGGCGACACATCCAGGGATTGTGCTGCTCCGAGATTGTTTGATAACAGCGTCGTAAGCGGTTTTCAGATCGCGACCTTCTCAGGACCTCTCTGCGAGGAACCCATGATGGGAGTGTGCTTCGCAATCGAGAACTGGCTCATCGAGGAAAGTGCCGTGTCAAACAAAGTCACCTTTCCAGCCGACAGGGATATAAAAGTTAATACCAACGATCGAGTACAGTCTGAAAATGTTGCAATACCTGTGAGAAATTTAGACTCTACGACTGATATCAACACACAACTTTCTTCACCCGGTCTAGCCAAGAGTCTCACTTCTGATTGCAGTTCGCCGCCTATTGGATCACCACCTATTGGATCACCACCTATTGGATCACCACCTATTGGATCACCACCTATTGGATCACCGGATGTGATCCGTGGCTTAATGCCGCATTTTACCAGCCGAGGTTACGGCCCGTTGTCTGGTCAGATTATATCCACCGTGAAGGAGGGTTGCCGCATTGCGTTCCAGATAAGACCACAGAGACTCATGGCAGCCATGTACAAGTGTGATATTCAGGCAACTGCTGATGTGCTTGGTAAGCTTGTTGTTGGCCCTCAATGTTTAACATGTTTCATGGTTATTATCTTGATCGTTATTGAAAAAAAAAAAAGTCTAACAGTAGTAGCTTTCATGGCATGTCATGGCTGAGTGGTCAAGCGCACTAGACTCAAGCTCCCGATTTTCCTAATAGCAGAGTCCTGGTCTTGCCACTTTTATTCTTAAGCAAGACCCTTAACCATTATTGCTTCGTCCTTCAGATGGGACATAAAGCTGTTGGTACCTTGTGTTGTGTAACGCACGTAAAAGAAAACCAGTTACAGTAATCGTGAAGAGAAGGGGTTTGCCCTAGTGTGTCTGGCAGTGGCTGCTGAATGCTGCAGCACCTTTTAAACCCTTATAAGGTTCTACATAAATGGGTCTCATAATTCAAAAACTTCAAAAACCTGTCTGAAAATAAATAATGATAAGCTCTTTGAGACGCCTGTTGATAAAGCACTATATGAAAACTAGTTTTAAAAAATATGACTTTATGTTTTGCTAAAAGAAACTGGTTGATGACTTAAAAATACCTTAGTCTTCTAGTAAGGAGACAACTTGTGTCATTAACATTAAAGTTCTTTGGGGTTTTTTTCATTAAAACTACTAGGGCGTATGTATGCAGTTGTTTCAAGGAGACACGGCAACATCCAACGTGAGGAGATGCGAGAAGGTTCAGCCGTCTTCGACATCACAGCGACCCTCCCTGTGGCAGAGAGCTTTGGCTTTACCGAAGAGATCCGCAAGAAGACCAGTGGATCGGCCAGTCCCCAACTCTTCTTCAGTCATTGGGAGGTAGGGGGAAAACTGTCTTTGCTTATTTTATTTCGAACAAAAATGAAAATGTTCGATTTTGAAAACTTTTCCAGAAGAGTGTACTTGTTCAGCTTAATCCGGAGCTTCCAAAATTTGCATTTTGCAATCAGGGAGATTTTGTACAACAGTCAGGGAGATATTTAGAATTATATTCAACACAATGGGGAAAAGTTTCCATAATCAGGGAGATTTTCAAAGTTGTTCATCAGAACATGGAGAGATTGGTTTATTTTCAGGGAACTCTCTGCAGAATCAGGGAGAGTTGGCAGCTCTGTAGAGGCCCTTCTTTTCCGTATAATCATCACTGTACGCCCAGCAATTGCTGCTCGATATGGGGCAGAGGGAGGCCCCCCCTCTATTGTGTCTTCATTGTGTTCTGGGAATCTCAGGAATTCTTTTGAGAATTTTAGGGGGGGTGCTTCTGTATACAAGAGGGAAGAGTGTGTTAGGGTTAGGGTTAGTTTGGGGGGGCCTCCCTCTGCCCCATATCGGGCATGGTATAACGCCCAGAAAGGGCTAACCTGCTTGAGTTTTTGACATTGATATTTTCGGGGAAAATGTCAGGAAAATGATTAAGAAACAAAAATAAATTGGTTTGTTTTAGAGTTATAGATTTAATTTTTCCATTTACACGCAGACAATGTATTTGTTTTATAATTCTCCTATAAAAATAGTAAATGGAATAACAAGAGTGACTGAAAGGGGCTAGTTTAAGAGAAATACAAATGAAAACTACAGTTTTAATTAGCTAGAAGTGAAAAATAAGAAGAAAAAAATGGTGCATCACTTATGCCCCACTACACCCCCTTGTGCACCCTATCATGTGGAAAAAGTGATTAAAAATTGATTTAAGGATCAGCGACTGAATCACATAATCCCCTCGGGCCTTGACGATCTAAAAAATACTTCATTACTCAAGACAGATTAGTGTCATTTGGTATTGCATCAGACCATGAAACTAAAGCTTGGCTCTTTGCAGACACAAGGTCATCGTCTGCACCTTGTGGCTTACCCAATGCAAATATGACACAAACATCACAAAATTCACGAGTCACCCTCATTGACCTATCCAGGATAGGATTACAAATAATCCCAAGGGTAAGGTTTCTTGGCTCAAGGAAACACAATCTTAAAGAACAAAACAGATAATCAATTTGTACCATGCTAGAAGGAAAAATCGGCAAACAAGTGTTCTTTGAATATACATTGGTACCTCACCATGGAATGTCTCGAATCCCATTATATACAAATGCTGTTTGTTACACTATTTCCTCGATTGACCATGGCACACCTATCTGCCAGCCCGACCCCCTCCCCAAACTTAGAATGTCATCAGCCCTAAAGTAAAAGTGATGCAAATATTAAAAGCATCACTGATGGGTTTTGGGGGGGGGGGGGGGGGAAGCGATTGCACACCATTGAGTTGTAGAAGTGGGTTTGTACATGTTACGTGGTGTCCTACAAACAAAGGTCCATAGCAAAGGCATTTTCTTTGGGCGGTTATACATAGGCCATTATTTGCTGCATGGCATTCCTTATTTTATTTGGGGGGGGGGGGGGTATAAGGTAATCAGTTTGTAAACTCATTGTCTACCGATGTTCTCCACTTTTTATGCCACAGTGACAGAACTAAGGGTTAACACAGTGGACACGTGCCCCTACCCCCCTCAATTGATGTACATGCGCCCTGGGTGCCTCCCATTTGAAATCTGGACTTGGATTAAAAATTACCAGAGTAAAACGTTACGTTTTATTAGCCTTAATGTAATAGTTTCAATGTTTATAAAACTTATTTTCCATTTACACGCAGACAATCATGTATTTGTTTTTACACTGACGTCAGATAAGGTTATAAAAATGTAAAAAATTGCAAAACAAGAGCATTGAAAAGGGGCTTGAGAAACTCAAACGGAAACTACAGTTTTAATTGGCCAGAAGTGCCACCCCAATAAAAAAAATGGTGCACCTCCTTGTGCCCCCCCTAAAATTTTACCCTAGTGTTGGCACTGCCACGTCAAGAAAGACCAGCATGCCCAGCATGTGACCCCACTGTATTTAATGATGTCAAACAACAAACGACAATGATTTTTAGTCGGCAAAAATGACCGCAGTGTTTACAGTCTGGTTTGCCTCGTTCTACTTGATTTGTTGCTCCGTTTACCAACTGAAGCACAAAATGCCAACAGAGGACAAATTATAGATGGAGCGGGGAATGGGCCATAAATGATGTAATAACTCAGTGACCGTTTTCCCAGTGTATTATCCTCAAACAGGATGGCCAACAATCATCCTCCTCCAAGATTTGCCGAGTTATTTAAAACACTTCTCAATGATTGTGCAAGAGGCCGACACCTTGAGGAAAATGAAATGCTTCAAACAAGCATAATTTTCTTCCTACTTAAATATGATTTCCGGTTTGTTTAGCTCTCCGAAAAATCAGCAAAATTGCTATTAAACAGCCTGAAAAGTCTATTAAAATTTAAACTACTTTTTCCCACTAAATTCTATGGTCAAAGAGTCTTCTACTTCATTGCACCTTCGTCATGGAAAAACTTACCTCTTCATATAGATAGTTCCCAGTAGACGCCATCTTTACGGGCAAATCGCATTTTGGCTTGCAAGCGCGTCAAGCGCTCAAATTATTAACGCAGCCGCGTCATTCACTATTAAACTAATCATGCAATGAGTTTGGTGAAATGTGTGCGTGCTGCACGCCGTTCTCACGCGTAACGCATGACCGTGTGTTCCAAATTGCCCGTAAAGATGGCTGATTTACGTCATATTGCAACCTATCTATTTGCCAAGCTGACTATTTACAGATTTTCAAGGCACTTTTAAAGACTCACTTGCTTGAATCTATATTTGTGTAACAAATTGCTTGATACATTTCATTTAATTTGTTTTATGTTGTGTGTTGCGCATAGAGGCTCATGCATTATGCGCAATATAAACGTCTCGTATTATTAAACCATAGGTCAGCCCTTGTACTCAATAAAATGTTTTTCCTTTTTTTCTTCTTCAAATGGCCAAATGTCATGCCTGTTCAGAGATCACCTGGACTGACATGAAAGCTTTACTATTCCACTTGTTATGCAGTCAATATTTGCATATTGCTCACATGCGTGTAAAACAAAATTGCAATCTGCAACATGTGATTAATGTATATAGAGCGTATCATATTTGAGTGGGCTAATGTTTTAATTAACTTGCCCTGTTTGATTTGATTTCATTATTCACATATTGCGATGGCAATCCTTTCCTTAATTAAATGTCATATCTGGTTTGTCTTTCTTCGTCAAGGTTGTACCAAGTGATCCGTTCTGGGAGCCCTCAACCGAAGAGGAGCTCCTCCACTTTGGCGACAAAGCTGATTACGAAAATCAATCCAGGAAATACATGAATGGAGTCCGTCGTCGGAAGGGGCTGTACATTGAGAAGAAAACAGTTGAACATGCTGAGAAACAAAGAACTCTGACTAGGAACAAGTAGTGAATCTCTACCGGGAATTATCTACGAGAATTATTAAGAGATAAAGCCGATTATGAAAACTGATCAAAATGCATGAATGGCGTCCTTCGACAGAAGGGGCTATACTTGGACAAGGAAACAGTTGAACAAATTAAGAAACAACAAACTCTGACTAAGAACAAGGAGTGAATCTCTACCTTTATTGGTTGAGAATTAAGAGATAAAGCCGATTATGAAAACCCATCAAAATGCATGAATGGCGTCCTCAACAGGAGGTGCTTCACATTGAGAAGAAAACAGTTGAATTATTAAGACATAAAGCTGATTATGAAGCATGAATGGCGTTCATCAGCAGAAGGAACATTGAAAAGAAAAGAAAACAGTTTGGTATGGTCAAATACATTTTTAAAAACATCCATCGAGAATAAATAGTTAATTTAATCTCTACCTTTACTGGGAAGGAACGAATGGATAAGCCGATTATATACACATGGCGTCAATAGACGGTGCAGAACATTGAGAAGTAAACACATACACGTAAATTAACATTCTGAGAAATAAGCCATCTCTGTCCTAGAACAAGTAGTGACTCTTTACCGAATTGTAAATCTCTAGTGAACAAAAAAGCATTTCATCTCTTTCTTTACAAGCTTGAGATTAAGGAGACAAAGTAAATCATAATAAAGATGAAGGAAATTACAACGATGTGTCATTCAGATTCTAAATTATGTATTCAAGAGGGCTTCCTGGGCGGGAAGTCACGCTGATAACAGTGGTGACAGATGAATGTTGCACAAAGAGACTCCACTGACATCATTAGGCAACACTCAAGCTACTGCAAAATTCACTTCATTAACTCTTTGCTGTTTTCCCTCCGAGAGTCAACAAACTTAATCTTTTATTCCCATTATTCACTAGGATAATAATACTAGAGGCTGCTTATTTTGTGCCCCAAATCGTCACTCGGTGACACTCATGGAACTCAAACATTATTACCCCTGGTCACTGGGTCATTTACTTCGTTCCTTCGTAAAGCATCTCGGCTCCTTGAGGAGTATACAGGCTGTGCTGCCAAATATGTAACGCACAAAGCTAAATCAATCACAAGAACCATCTCTGCCCTCACAGGTACCATTTACTCCTGGGTGAAGAGAAGCAATTATAATTATAGTCATGACGCTTGTGTCCTTGAGCAAGACACTTTGCTATAATTGCTTCTCTTCACCCAGGGGTATAAATGGGTACCTGCAAGGTTAGAGGTTGATATTGTGTTTTCAAGCCTTCAGAGCGCCATGGCAGCCCAGGGCTGTATACTCCCCAGGGAGCTGAGAAAGATTAAAGGAATGTAATTGGCCCAATGATCAGGGCACTAATGTAAAGCGCATTGATACGTTATTATTATTATTATTATAATTATAGTTAAGTGCCTTGCTCAGGGACACAAGTATCATGACCGGGATTCGAATCCACACCCTGATGATTTAGCCACCTAAACTTGAGTCGATGTACTAAACCGCTCGGCCACGACATGCCATTCTTTAAAAATCAGGAAGTTGTCTAGATTGGTCGGGAGCAGGTAAACATGTACCAACTTTTATCTAATTCCAACCATTTGGGTGTTTTCTCTTGAGCATAGAATGAAGGAGTTTGGAGGATGTTGGGAGAGTTTTATGCCAAAGAGAGTCCCGGGGGTTTAGGTTATTAGAAACTTCTGCTCATGGGATGCAAAGTTTGTTCCTGTCGCATGATTTGATCTCCAGAATGGATTAAGGATTTCTTTCAATTTCCCTTTAACCCTTACAGTTCCAAATCCTTCATTATCCTATTGCCAAAGTATAGGATTCAGAAGGACTGGGGCCAGTAGGCCCAAACAACAAGTGCTTATCATAGGGTCAGGCATTCCAATCTTACCAAGTCCATACAATTTGGTGTGGAGTGACATAGAAGAGGATATTAGAGGAATTAGGCAACAGGCTAGCAATACCTCCGAGTCTGTATCAGTGTATATATATGATTAATATAATTAGAGAACGTGCTATCTACTTCTGGTTTCCACACAAAGTTTGCTCTCTTGGTAATTGGGGGAACTTAAAAAAAACCAAAAACTGGAATGGCTATAGTTATGTACACACTGTAAGTGATAAAATATATTGCAGGGTAGTTTTCAAGATAGAATTCTTGACGGCAGATGTTACATCATCAAAGAAACATGTTGCATGTTTCTTTGATGATTTTGAAAATTTACCCAGTCAGTTGGCCCTTGTGGTTTATAACTTGATCTTTGAAATAAAAAAAACACCTCTGTCTTCATTGGAAAATCATCCATGTACTGTATTGTTAAAAACAAAATAAAGGAGATAATATATGCAATAAAAGATATTTGTGATGTGATGTTTGTGGCTTTGCATGGTGTGAATATTGTCTTGGGGGGGGGGGGGGTAATTCTCGCAACAAAAATGAACAGTACCGGTAATGCAGGTCTGTCGTAATGACATATTTGCTTTGTTGGAAACGACACTGATTTTTAGTTGGCAAAATGACCAAAGTTTTTACAGCCTGGATGCCTTCGTTCTACTTGATTTGTTGCTCCGTTTACCAACTGAAGCACAAAATGTCAACAGAGGACAAATTATAGATAAAGGGGAGGCATAAATGATGTAATAACTCAGTGACCATTTTCCCAGTGCATGTAACCTGCCATATTTTCTTTGTTGGAAGCCATTTTATTGATTACAGCCTTCTGTTTTCATGAAAAAGGGTACCTTTTGTGCCTGGTAGAAGGTTTGTAGAGCCTTATGCTCAATCTTAGGGGCACACAATAACTTTATATGTTTGTTAAGTTGGTTGTAGATCTAATTTATATGTACCTTGACAAGTTTGAGGTTTGGAACTTGAGATGGCTATATCGTAGGCACTGTGTGATAATAGTTATTCCTAATTCGCTAGATTACAACAACTTCAAAACCAGGCAGCTTGCTTAATTACTGGAACAGGCAAACATGAATAAATCGCCCCCAATTGATCAAGAACATCATTGGCTTCCTGTTTTCCAAACAGAATCAAATTATAGTATATTCAGTTTGTGGTAACACCATGTGTACATCTACTTTGCTGTGTAGATTTTGTTTATTGAGAACTTGTCTTGCTACTTTATTCTACTGCCGCAGAGAAGATTTTGGAATTTGGAAGACTGCTTTGTTCTAAAAAGAACTATCCCGCTTTTATTAACTACTACCTGAGTGGAAGGTAAGAAATCGGCCGGGAATTCTACTTTCGCTTAGTTGATCGAGGGAAATTCTTGTTATTAACTTTACTTCTACTTGTCCTTTTTTTGTCTGGAGATTCTTCTCAAACTTCATGATTCAAACACTTTATATATTAGTACACGCTCATACGCACAACCTTTGAGCGTTGCATACAATTTGACCCTTCGCGAAACAGAGCCTGCAAACATGACAGGAATTGAAAATTTACTGAAAAGTGTACATTTTCCACCATTATTACGCTTTTTAACAAAAAGGGGGTCGAGGAATGATAATAAAAGAGTAGTGACTCAGTTTTAAACGACCGTTTAAAACCTTCCAGAGTCGTGGCCGTCTGATAAAGAATCGACTCATGGCTGTTTGATAAAGGACTGAGCCAAAGCACAACCACAACTTAGCCAGTTGTAAAAGACCCCATCGCCAATGGCAATAGGAGGGGTTGGCTAAGTATGGTAAATGACAAGCAAATATTGTTTCTTATCAATGAAGTGACACTGATGTATGTAAGTGCAGAATGTTCCTACAATCACCAAGTGGGTGAAAACTGAGTAAGAATAAACCCCAGAGTCACGTAACGGGGTCAGGTTCAGTCTGTTTAGTTCCCCTAGGAGACTTAAACGCTTGAAGCAGAAGCTCTTTATAAGACGGTGATCTGTTGAGTGTGTGCCATTTTAAACTTGCATCAGAAGTTAAATTTAGCCTTACTTACCTGTAACTCACGAGGGGGTAAACAGTGGCTTTCTCTTCCATCAATAAAGAGAAGTCAAGACCATTTCCGAGAAAACCATTTTTGGGACACAGATTAAGATTCACCAACAACTCAAAGAGATTTAGACATGAAGGGTTTCTTTCCCCCACTAACATAACCAGGGGTAACCTATGCTTTGCTTTACCCCAAGAATAAATTTGTCATATTATTTCGTTCAATCAAAACTTGTTTATCCAGTAGTTTTCCCCCACGGAAATAGAAAAACTGTTAACTGAGGAATTAATTAGCTCCAAGGGATGCTTTGCTATCGTCATTGATTTATAACAAGGAAGTCCATCTGAAATGTATGTTGAGTTGATAACTCTTCTTTGAGCTGTCACGCTCAGGTCTAGCTGTGCCAATGTTGTCTGCAAATGTTTTCCATTCTTAACACGACACTACCGCTTCCCTCTCTTTTTGTAGGAAATTAGATTCAAAGTCATTTGGGGGGGGGGGGATCTAGGGGTCCCAAAATCGAAAGGCATTGTATATTTAACTCCTTAATGTGTACTTCTTTCTGAATCAGATTTTTGTGTCTGGTAACCAACAGTCTTTAGCCTGGTTCATACTTCCTGCAATGCGAATTTGACGTCACAAATTAACAACTAACAAAACATTCGTAGCCAAAACAGAGCTCTAACATCAATACGCTTTGCACGAAACATTTGCATGAAGTATGAACCGGGCTTTATGCTTAACTGAAGATATGCGTGTAAACAAACTAACAGAAGTGCTGGATTCTGGCGAGGTACCAGTCCCAACTGTTTTGAGAGTAAAGCCGCACATACAGTAAGTGGCCAGTGGCGTAACTAAGGGAGGGGGATGGGAAACACTGTATTTCAAAGATGCGGTGTATAAAAAAGGAAATATAATTTTCAAAATGGTTTAACAGTTTTTAAGCAATGCACTCTAATGTGTATTCTCACCACGAGTACAGCAAGCCAGACATCAGGCTATGTTGGAATCCCTGCCACAAGCCCGTTTGATGGTTGGATGCAGGTTGTCAACTACTTGCTTACCATACTTCATAAAGCTGTTAAACAAAATGAAGAGAACAAAAAAGGTAAGCACAGAAAAACTTTGCTTTGGCTGCATTAATTAACTTTGTGCCACAGGACCTTGTTAACTGCTATATGTAAATATGACTGGTTGCCTGCTAACACTGGTTCCCCTTTGCTTCACAGAAACAATTGCAAAGCACCACTCTAATTCAGCCATTTCACATTGGTATTTTTATTTTGTTTACTTTTTGGAACTTCCAAAGTATTTGTTTGTTGTTGAGAATATCATTGTCACAGTGAAGCCCTGACTAAATAAAGCAAAGACAACAAAGGTTCTCATAAAACGCACCGTGATTTCTCATTTTCTTTCAAGAAATTATGGAATGTCTTCCTGTACATAGGTCGGAATGTTAACGTAAGCCACGGCCGAAAATCGGCCAGGATATTCTGGAATCTCCGACTTGTCTCCCATATGCTGAATATAATGAAAAACAATAGTGGCAGTCTATCAATCTCTCGTAATCCTCGTTTGTAAAATAAAAGGACCTGAAAGTCTGGAATAGGGAATTACACATTAGCCCCTGGAAAAAGGGAGATTTTGAGCATGAATTCCAGTACCCTTTATCCCTTAATGTACCAGGGAAACAAAGCATAGCACGGTGGGTGCATGCCTGTGCAAACTACACAATGGATTGTCCAGGGGTACATGTCAGCTGGTCAACTGACCCCAAAGGACGCTCCGAAGTTAATCTGGGCGTTTATAAACATCCACCGTAATTCAGTTTGGAAAAGTTTGGCAGAAAACCATCCAACATGAAGTGGTTTACAGCCTTTGCAATATCCATGGTACATCATTTTCTGAATTTGGTAAGTACTTAGCATTCGCAGGTCGGGGTGAAATAAGAACTGTCTCAGATACAGAAAGTATTTGCACATTTCCATTTTTTTTTAATATTCTAAATTGACAGACACTATAAAAATATGATTCTCAATGAAATGGCCATTGTATTTATACAAATACACTGTACAGGTATAATTCAATTCAATGTTTAGATTAAGATTTAGTTTCATAGAAATAGTTTAATAGTTTAAGTAGATAATTCTATATGGCTAAGAAAGTTTGATAAATTACATATTAATTGACATTATTTAATGTTCACTTGATTAAAGACTTGTTATAGTAACCTATTTGTTCATAAAATCTCCTGAAGTAAGCAGAAATATTTGAGTTGATATGGCACTACTTCCTGATTGACACTTACACAGTAAGTAAGAACAAAATTTAGTCGTCTTGTTTGCCAATTTTAAAGAAAATTCTTCTAATTTCCGTAATCATATTAACGTGGTTCAACCAACATAAGAAGGACTAAAGGTATTAGACAAGATTGGTGAGGATAAAAAACATCATTGTTAAGTTTTGGTCAGAAAGCTTGACTGATTATTAAGTTCATAATTCCCTCTGAAATTATGTCATTGTCGAGAAAACTGTATCAGAAAACCTAAAATAATGCAACAGCAAACTTTGGTTGTTACAACAGATTTTGTGTGGTGTTACCGCAAACTAAATATACATTGATACCTCACCATGCAATGCCTCAAATCCCATAATCATGGACTTATTGTCTCTTTTGTTTTCGTTTTCAGTCCTTGGTTTGAATAACCTACAAGTATGGGTGCAACACAGTTAGTCTTGGTGCAAGATGTTGTTCATTATCACGCAACTATCGCGATTTAGCGCGCTCCGCGCCCTGCCGCGCATATTACTATCGAACAATAGCGGGCGCTGTTGGGAAACTTCCAGATCACCACCACACTTTGCACTCAAATCTGTTCGCGGCTTCCAGAGGACGCCCTGTATCAGTAGAACAGTCGCGACGTGTGTAGTGTTGTTGAGTGTATGTGGGCCCTATGGTTTTATGGTTTTACTAACTCAACAAGAACGTCTTGCACCAAGACTACACCGTAGTGTGTAAACACCTGCAATTGGGGACCTCCTAATTTCCCTCTTTTAGTTCTGCTTTAACTTTTTGGCAACTGCTCCTATTGGTTTTGTACACACTTTTCAACGAGAGAAGTTTATCCAAAAGGGGACCGTTATTGTCCTCTTTTGGTATAGGTCTCCGGTCTGAACGTGTAAACCTACCAACACACACACAAATCAACATCATAAACCTTGCACAAATAATCACATCCTAAAGGAAAAAACAAGATCAGAAAATGCAATCAACTATTGGCATAGAAATCCTACAACAATAAACACAAAATTAATATAAGAGGAATATTACTGATCACTCACATATGTAATAGTTTGAAGTTTTTACACATTTTCTTCTAAAGTTGACAACTTGAAACTAACAATTTTGCATTTTCAAATAACGTACATGAAAATACTGATTTAAAAGAATAACTTAAGGTTGAACAAAGAAAAATTTACTAGAGCGGGATTTGAACCAAGAACCTCCAGTTTAACGTGCCGGTGCTCTACCAACTGAGCTATCTAGCCCCGTGTTGGTGGTCTCCCTATTTTGTCAATATCTGTGTTTGGGGCTGCCAATGAAAGATATTGACAAAATAGGGAGACCGCAACATAGGGCAGGGCTAGATAGCTCAATTGGTAGAGCGCAGGCACGTTAAACTGGAGGCCCTTTGTTCAAATCTTGCTCTACAAAATTGTTCTTTGTTCAACACAAAATTATTTAACATTTCCCCAGTAATTTTCGCTTTTGGTTTATAACTAGATATAAAAGAATGGTACAATATTGGTTTATGGAAGAGTACATTCATTCTGAGAAACGCTACACCAGTCATCACAGGAACTTTGTATTAGGGGGTTTACGCTTTGTGTTAGTCATAAAGTATTGACTCTAAATGTCTGTCAGTCCGGAAACAGTCACACGTGGTTGTGGAAAATAAAATGAAAAAGTTGCCTAAAATTTGACATTCTGTCTAACTACATGTACATTTATTCTTTGATATTTTTACAGCAAAATGTCCAAAAGGTGATCTTGCCAACTTTTCAATTCTTCAAGTAATATTTAACCCTTTAGGGACCATAGCGCCTGCAAGCGGCTTGTACCAAAATGCACATAATGGTCGCAAATAGCCGCAAGATTTGACCTACTTCCACGAAAAAAAGTGGGTCAAAGATAAGGTATCGGACCAAATTAACTATTGCTAGCATAGAATCTACAATTCTAAAGCAAGACCATGTTTTTCTGTGTCTTAAATATTTTTCCTGAAATTTTTCCTGAAAACAAACTGGGAAAAAAAAATCAACAAGATTAGCAATATTCCAGCGTATGATGATGAGGGTGATACAGAAATCAATGGTCCCTCAAGGGTTAATACGCCATTTTGAACTCAAAATATTCCCAATTTCTCTGCAAGAAGCCACGTTTAAAGGCCTGTACACTATTGGTAAGATCGAAAAACACAAATGTTCACAGATTCACACATAACTTACATGATTTAAAGTAAGTAATGGTAGAAAGGGTTCCTTAAAATATTTCTGCCTAAAATGCTATCGTTTCTGAGAAATGAGTAAAACAATAGTTTTTATCACGCGTGATAATAAACTCGATGTTTGAAAAACAGAAAACACATAAGGTCTCTTTTCACTATTTTCTCGTGACCTCGATGACCAATTGAGCTCAAACTTTCACAGGTTTGTTTGTTCATGCATATGTTGAATCACACAAAATGTGGACACTGATTTTGAGCTGTTACCAAAAGTATACAATGCCTTTAAGAGTTGAGAAAAATTAACTTCAATGACTGATTAAAGCAAGTTTGCTGACTCATCTTGTCTCTAAAAATACCCAGGAAGGGGGGGATTTGGGGTCCTTCCTTTCCGTTTCCTCAAATACTAGGAATGCTCTCTATACACGTGTAATGTATACGGTGATCTCGGTTTTGTGTTGATTTCAGAATCGGAATGTTAATAATTGGACATGGTAGCTATCCTGTTCGTAAAGTGTGACTTGCACTGTAAAGCCAACACTCGATCACTTCACACAAATTGGCTGCACTGTTTGCCAGAAGCCCAATGATAATGCAGAGAGCAAGTTTTTCTGTGAGGATCTACGAACAAATGAAACACTAAATTTGTTGGACTTGCCTTTCACATACATTTTGCAAGGTCTCAAGGTCCTCTCTCAGAATTATCAGTTTCTGTCATAAGAGATGTCAAAGCCTTATGTGTTGTTGTTGTTGTTTTTGTGCCACCACTCACAGATGAACCATAGGGTACTCCCAGCAAGCAGCTTGATCCAATTATAACACTGAAGTTAAATCAAATTGTGTAAGTTCCAAATTCTTCTGAGCATTAAACAGCCTACCAGCCAAAACCCCAAGTAAAAGAACATGTTTTTTGTTTCACCATAATATTTCTGCCTGTCAACTTCATGGAGATGATTTCATGAAGTCATGGAGATGATTTCATGAAGTCACGGAGATGCTTAAAAGCACAACAAAATTATGCTTGTACCAGTATAAGGTCACCAGCCAAAATGCACATGTACTGTATGGCACTGGTATGCCCTGCTCATTGTTGCTTAGCAGAAAATTATAAAGCAATGTTTTCTGCTTAAGCAGCCCTTTTAACAATTTGGCACAGAACTTGGACTGCCTAATGCACAGGAATGTTCTGTACACATACCTCCATGGTACAAACAAACACAGCCATCTCCAATAACATAAACTGTTCACATAATTTACAGTGAGCACTGTTTTCCCCCACTTTCAGGGACTCGGATATTTCTTTGACCTGACCATGTCATCATATCATACAGCATCCCCAGGCAGCAGACACAATAAATTTAGCGATTGTAGCTTCCCAGCAGGCAAGCGGGCCCACCAGGCAAGTACCGAATAAAATTCCACCATACCTCAATTGTTAAGTTAGTCACGGATACCCTTTTCCACATATCTGATATCGTTTTACACGCAGCTTTGTTTCCGCCACTTTTCATATTTCATAATTGCCGAGTGCCAGTCTTGAACCCTTCTCGGGAGGAGTTCTAAATTTCCGTATTTTGTTTCACTTCCCGATTAAAGGGAAAATGTCCCCTTCAAAGGTTCCCATTCCTGTGTGTTTCTAGGAAAACTGAGCAACTTCCATTATTCTAGGACCCCTACAGACAAACTCAATCTGAGCAACTTGAACAGATACAGAGGAGAGCAGCACGCATCATATGCGGAAACTACAGACAGGATGCAAGTGCCACCCCAATGAGAATAAAACTTGGGATTCTACTTCTTGATGAAGGACGCAAGCAAGCTTGCTCTGAGCCTTTCCTTACCAAAGGTGACTTTAATCGACTGCACTCATACCCCCTCTTTCTTACCATTGGCTACTTTAGTCCACCAAGCTTACACACAAAAATGCACTCAAGCCTAAGCACAAAGTCCATTTGTTAAAAGCTGTAGTTTTGTCCATGTTCACCCTCCATACCCAAACTTACCATCATTGGAAAGAAAACGATCAGATCTTTTCAATGATGGTAAAATAAAACAAAGTTGCTATTATGCAATCTTTCCAAATGTTTATGTGCAAACAATTCGGTAACGAAAGGGTTAACAACTCTCCACAAATACATCTACAACAGTACAAGCAAACTGCCAGACTGTATTCAGCCAAGAAGACATAGCAGGACCCACCAACAGCACAAATTCATGCACCTCAGCCCCCAGATCTGACAGCTACAAACAAAGCTTTCTTCTCAAGAACTCTACGTGACTGGGGTGCATTCCCCCAGAACATCTGCCCTCAGTGGAGCAGTTCAAGGGAGCCATCAATGCCTAAAGTCACTAACTTATTACTCTCACATTATAATGTTAAGAGCACCTTGCCCAAGTGTCCACCATTTAAAGGGGCCGTGTCGTCATGATCAAAGCAGGGCCCAGTTTCATAGAGCTGCTTAATGGTAAGCAAATTCTCGTGCTAACTGTAGCAGAAAAATTTGCTTAAGCATAAGTGTATTTCACAGGTTAGCAAGAAAATAAGGCGGCCATCTTGCGCGTTCACAATGGTTTTGCATTGTTATGTCATTCATTTTGGTGCAGTAAGCACCGGAAGGTTAGCATGCCTTTTCGTGTGCTTACGGTTAGCAGCGCTATGAAATAGAAACTCGTACATATGCACAGAATCGGCCGTTAAGCAGTTCTATGAAATTGGGCCCAAGCCCATGGCTGAACATGGAATTATGAACCCTCACCCAGTTGTGCAAGTACGCACCTTCCCTCCATACCATACCTTCTAAGAGCATGTGGGTGTGTGTAGTAACTGGGTTAGAGTTTATAATTCCATGTACAGCCACAGGCCTGGTTTGATTATGACGACACAGCCCCTAAAGGTACCTGGTTAAGTTGCTGAACAGACTTTCAACACGTACCACCGTAGAAACAGATACTGAAATGTGTGGGTAGGCATACACATCGTTGTGGGGACTTTTATACATTAGAACAAAGGTCCCCACAACGTTTTTTCTTTGTTAAACTGGGTCCCCAAAATGTGATTCTTTAGAAAAGGGAATAATAGAACAACAATAGGAAGTCCCCACAATGGTGTGTGCAAAAGTATGTGTGTACTCTTCCAAAAACTATTGTTGCACCATCTGTTTTTATTTATTTTTTTAAAGAAAAATCTAAGAAATTTTACAATGGACAAACAAAATCTTAATGATTGTGAGTATTTTAATGGAAGAAATATCTGTTTTATTTTTAAAAAAGAAAAAAAACATTTGGAGTACTTTTACAGGAAGAACTTAAAAGCACCTTATATCTATTTACAGAAAAGATGACAAACTGACAAACTGAAGTTGGCAATAAACTTTAAACTTTTGGAATCACCTTGACATGAACATCTTAGCTTTACATCGTTCCTCTCCCTTTAAAATCAATAAAAAGCTCCCACAACAAATGTAACTGTTGATTGTACACATCTAGCTATAATATTGACTAGCACCAACTTGCATTTTTAGGTCATGTGGATGTGCAAAATTATGTGAAAACTTGAAATTTTGCACGGCTATTTTTTGGTTATTTGCTTTTATTTGTTTCTTCGTGTTATAGAAGTTATAAAGCCCAGTTTATATTTCATGTGAATTGTGGAAGCAAAACAAATTTCCCCTTTGTCACAATTTGAAAACAGTGCATACTTGATTGTTTGCATAATGTAATTCGCTTTGCATTAGCTTTCACATGAAGCATGAACCGGGCTTTAACTGGATGCAAAATCAGTAAATGTGTGTACTTTTGCGTGCGTAATGACAAACCAGCGTACGCACCATGCATTGGTTTTAAAACAAACGCAACTTGGCTGACAAAATCAATGTGTTCCAACTTCCTTGGACACGCACAAGCCTCAAACAAGTCTGCATTCAGGAAGTGCACAAATAACATTTTGTGTACAGTCAAGCCTCAGTGTTTACTTTAATATATTCAGTACATGTGCATGTCTCTTTATGCTCACGATTACGTTAATAATTTCTCACCTGCCTAGTCTATATCAAAATAAATAAATAGTTATAAAACATAAAGATAAACTTTACTTTATGAGATGCACACATGATTGTTTTGTTTTAATAATTTTTTTAAATGATGTTAGTTCATGATATTATGTACATACATAGGTTAAGAAAACACAAAAATACAAAATTCATTATTTACTGACGTGATTATCACAATGGACGTTCACAATATAAAAGCAACCTGGATATTCTACAGTTCTACACATGATTAAATCGATAACAATATTAGCCGTGAAATTGGGCTCTATTTGGTTTAGGAAAAAAAACAAAAAAACTAAAACACTTTACATTCTACAAAACATATCTCCATACTTTAAAAGATGTCAAATTTTAATTTGCATCGGGGGATAAAAAATATTAATTGGTTTAACCCCTACACCGATGTATGTAAATAACTGTTTACTCAGAACCTTTGTGAGTTTTGTGGGAATATCACTTGGGTGGGATTCGAACCCACGACCTTTGCCATTCAAGAGAAGATGTCTTACCACTAGGCCACCGAGATTTCCTGGTAACTAGAGGCAGTTCGAATCCTACTCACTGCTAATATATAGCTGCCGAGTAATACGTCTGTGGATTTTTGTTCTTTCTTTTTTCACTGGACTCGGGAAAGTGCTGAGTCATACAGTGCTTCACACACACCAGTTTATGGGTAAAACCAAATAACATATCTCCATACTGCTTGTATTGAAGAGTGTGATTTTACAACATTTTAAAACTCAGAAAATGAGAAAACGGCGTTCGTGTGAGACCCCCCGCAGCTTCAGAAAATTGTCTGACTCTGCATCACCACAAACAAACAAAATTCTCCCTCTCTTTCACCCCTCCATGGCAAGTTTAACTCTTTCAAGGCAATCTGTGAAAAAGTCACGAACTCGGGGGAGTTAGGAAGAAAACACAGGTCTACTTGTGTGTCATGATCAAAGAGCACAAGGATTAAAAATGACCACGGCGAGGTATGCAGTATGCAGTATGGTTTTCAACATTTCTGGTGACTGACTGTTAGCCATGGTGAGCTTGTATGTGCACTGTTTGGCTTAGCTGCTCCCAGAACGTCCACAAACAAAATATTATGCGGTTTTCTTTTCAGAGGGTAAAATGATTGAACAATCTCTCTTTGAGAAGAACCGCTCAAATTATCTCTACTTCATGAAATCTATTCTTCACAAGGACACCAATTCAATTTTCTTGGCTCACAGAAAATGGAGCAATGAAATTAGGTCATATTTGATAAGGCTTGCTCAACAAAACAAATTCACAGAACTACTTAAAATGGCAGAAAAGGGTTAACAAACCACAATGCCAAGTCATGGCTATTGTTTGTCACTGGCTCCTTGCTTTTTCTCCACTTAATCCCAAGAAAGAGAGTTTGGTTTCACTTTTTATTTTTAATGCATAGTTAAGTTCGCATTGGCCAATCAAATAAACCCATTTTCGCTCTGACCGAGCAATTATAAAGACCGTAGAAAAGTCCTTGCAAAACAACTTTGAAAACCGTGATGTAAACAAAATGGATTCAACTTGGAGCAATTGGTGCGATATTTGTGCCGTCACAATTTTTCATCAGCATGAAGAACCGACTGGCCTTGAGACACCTGCACATGTCTCAGTCCGCCCCTGGATCTTCTGGCTGAATCCAAGAGATTCATAACACCATCTTCATTAAATAGGTATCATACCTCAGTAAACCACTACAACAGACATCAGCCCCCCCCCCCCCCTTTCCTCCACCTAACGATTTCTCAGAGGAAATTGTTCAATGGGACATCTGCAGCGGGAGAAACCTGGTCAAATAATTGTGCACACCTCTGGAAAATGAAGACAAACAAAAATTGCTACTCGCCCCAAAAAGACATCTGTCAACAAACTCTGTGAGTGAATACAGCACCTACTTGCGTAAGGGAAGACTTACATGGTGGGTGCGGGGGAAAATATGAAATATTTTGAAAACCTGTGGGGGGTTTTCTCAAACAAAGTTTGCATTCTAAATTGCTTAGCTGGTAAGTGACACAAACAAAGTTATGAAATTGTTCCTGTCCATGAATTTCACTGCAGCTCATGGAGGCTTGGACCCAATATCATAAAGCTGTTACACAGGGGGGAAAAATTGCTTAACACATTTCTTGGCTAAGCAGAGAATGAGAAGGGAACCAGTTATGAGCATTGTAAGTATTACATGGCTGGTAATCCATTTCCCAATACCAAAAAATGTTTACACTTAGCAGCTTTTTATGCTTAATAACTTTATAAATGTACTTTAGGTCTGCATAATCACAAAAGGAGGTTACCAGCCAAAATACCAATGTCAAGCGCATACTCTTTGCAACCGGTTTCCTGCTTATTTTTGCTCAGCAGAAGAAAATGGATAAGCAACATTTTTCTGCTCCAAAGCCAGCTCTATGAAATTGGGGCCTGGGTCTCTGAGACTTGGTGTCCCCTTAAAATAAAAATATTCCAATAAAAGTGTTCCCTTTGGCAAATTGATCAGTTCAGGATCCAGTTCTCTAATGGTGTGCCCTTTGCTCTAGAAAAAGTGGCTTGCCCTCTCGCAGGGAGTCATATTCAAGGGATGAGTTTTAAAATAATGTACATGTACATGTACATAAAAACACTGCCCAATGGAATAGGATGTTGGTTCTGAACGCATACATGTAGAAGTAAAGCTCTGAGAATGTTATGTGTGCTCAACTTCATGCTGTTACTTAGCGTGCAATTCTGCGCTAGTGGCCCACCATAGAATTGCGCATTCTAAAACAGGGCATCGTAATTGAGCGCCGGTTATATGGTTAATTTTGGCATGTCACGTGGTGCACAGCAGACATGATACCCTGAACAGTGTATTGAGAGAATTGCGACAAACTTGCATGTGTGCAAAAGGGTACCAGACTAGGCTGCACCTTGGGTTACATGCTACATTTGCACTGACAATGGCATCCAGGAACCATGTGAACAAAGAATTGAGCACATCCATGCTCTATTCCTATTGTTCCAATCAAATTGTTATGTAGCTGTTTAAATGTTTCTTGAAATGAACTATAATTTAGTTGAAAATCAAGGTCTTGGTGCGGACACCAAATGTGAAACCATTTCAATAATTAAATTTTGGCAAAAAGATACCTCTATTACCTGTGCACATACAGGGCTCAATTTCACCATTAGCCGAAACATACACACCAATGGTATACAGATCTTTTACAACTGCATTTGGTAAACCAAAAGATCATGCACTTTTGGGGTGGGTGAACAAAATTAAAAAACAAGCACCAGATCTGAATTTTTATAAATTTGTCTCGTCCAACCTTATTTTGCAATGCCTTGACATTTTTTTACGCCACACATTAACGGCAATCTAAAATAAACAAGCATGTGATGCGTTCTATGCAGAATCAGACTGAACTGGGTTTGATGATCAGCTACTGGTTGATTCTGAACTAGAAGAAAATTCCTTTACAGTTTTATTTTTATTATCTAGTAATTCTAAAAAATATTTAGTGGACTGACAGTTTGACCCTAATAGAGTCTTTCTCTTTTTAGCCGGCGAGAATTTGTGCATGTATACCATCTAAGGTCAATTAGGCTGGTAAACAGTTTGCATCGGCAAACTCTATCTCCTTATAAAGTGGTTCCATTAGGAACATGTTAAGCATGTTTGAAGTGGTCATTTTGTAACAAATATGCGATAAAATTGATAACTTGAAATTTAATTCTTCTTTGATAACACCCAATGCCCAGTTTTGTCTGATTTTGGGGGAAAACACGTCAAATTCGCTGCCGTAGTCTGACGCCATTTCCTCCCGAGGTCACGCCAACTTCCTTGACACTGGTTCACGCCACTTTTCAATAACAAGGCATTTGTTTGTATACTCAACACAGATCACAAACTTGCACTTTTTAACGTCACGATAGTAGCAAAAACCAGCAAAACTAATGATATAATTTGTGCAGTTATTTTCAGTTCTCGAAAGGAGAAAGATTCCGACTACTATACGTCACTGTTTGTGTTTACCAGGCAGCGTGAACCAGTTGCTACGGTTTGTTTCTGTGACCTTAGAATAACCTCATGTCTACGGCAGCAAATACTTGAACCCATCGACAGTCACAGAATTAATAAATAAGTTATCTACAACAGAAGACAAGCGTTATCGCATCCGGCTTTCATTAGTGCTGTTCTCCTCGCCGGACTCAGACTCCTCTTTTTGTAAAATCTTCGCCAGATTGAGCGAGCTCCCGAACTGATTGTTCCTCGAGCCGATACACATCTGGTACTTCTTGGGTTCTAGGTCATTATCACACACAACTGGATGGTAAACATGAATGAGCGACGGATCCGGTGCGCGTAATATCGTTAGATTACTCGCGGCAAATTTCTGGTACAGGTCGACGTCCTCCATCCCCCACCCGATGATGCGAGTGTCCACCCCACCTGAGCTGATCAGGTCGCTGTTGTATAAACAGGCAATCCCAAACCCGTAGCTACGGAAGAAGCCGGTCTCTTTACTGATGGCAAGTTTGGATTCGGGTTTCACACCGGCTCCATATGTTACCTCTGTGCTGTACTGGCCGAACACGGCCGGGTAGTAGACTTGCTTCCCTCGGATCGTGTTGAGTCGACAGCGCGTGAGAAACCCGGGAGAGATGTGCATGTCCACATCCACAAAGAACATCAAGGCCTCCGGCAGAAGTTGAGAAGCACCGAGGTCCAATGCGAGACCTCTAGAGAACTCCCCCCTAGCACTTAGTATACTCACTCGAGCTTTGGGATATTTGATCGAGTATTTGCTCACGACTCCCTTAATGTCGACCGAGGGGTCATTTTCGGGGAGTTTAAATAGCACTATAAATAGCCTGACGTTTTCACCAGGCACGAAACAAGTCCTTTCTATGTTTACCATGAAACGCTTGAAGATTTCTAACCTGCCTGCGAGGGGCACAATAAAATTGATGGTCTCTTTAAGTTTGTCGCTTTCACGGAAAACTTTGAAGTTTGTGCTGGTATCCTTGCTTTGCTGCACTCCAAACAGCGACTTGGATATTTCATTTTTAAATCTTTCTACCCCACTTTCCCCATGTGGTTGAGGGTGTGCATCCTTTGTTGGTGACTGTACACCTTCGACACTGAGTTCTAGCTTGCCGAAAGATTGCTGTAGATAGGCATGCCGGCGTACAGGTAACCGTTTACTCTTGCCTAAGTGCTTCTGGTACATGAGAAGCAAATCTAGTACATAGTCAGCGCCATACGGCGGTACGACTCGCGCGTAACCGTACAAGATTTCCTTGAAGTCTATCGTTCTGCCCACTTTCATGGAATTTGAATTAATGATAGCCATCACTTCGCTCGCAATGCGGTCAAGCGCGGACGTCTGATATTTTGGCATGCCTCGTTTCGGCGTGTTAAAATTCGTTGTGTACCAGTACTTCCCAAAGAAATTCCACGGAATCACATCGTCATGGCTGTCCGGGACATACTTCAGAAGTCCCGGCTGGAGTCCAAGTCTCTGGATGTAGGGATCCTCCTCTGAAACCGACCGGTCCTCTGCATCCTCGTTCAAGAGTTGTTTCATTTCCAGGATGTGTCGGTAATAATTCATAGTTTTCATATGGTTGTCCTTGATTGCCGTGGACTGTAGGTAGTTGTGCAGACGATACATGTAAGGTGTTCTTTTGATTGGGTGTAGGGTGATTGCATTGTGGACGTCAGATGACTCCAGGCTACCGGTGTACGCCGTGTCTGACTTGCTATAGTTGTTGTAAAAAAGGGTTTGCATCTGGAGAACAGAAAGAAAGAAAAAAGGGGTCTGTTAACATTTTTAATGGATTTGAAATTTGCATCTTGAATAAAGAACGTGCTTTAAACCCATACACGGATGTGTGTTAAGCACTGTATACTCAGTGCTTTCCCTGAGTCCTGTGAAAACATCCACAGGCATATCACTCGGGAGGGATTCGAACCCACGACCGAGCTTGCTTGGTAGTTGGAGGCAATTTTAATCCTATATAATATTAATCGCTATTAGTTGACAAACAGTTTACGACAAAGTACAAGATTTGTGAGTTTCAATCTCAAAGACCACTGGTGATAAAGTTCATACCAGTGCCAATCCTCCCTTTAAATAATTCCTTCTAAAATAAAGTTCAAGCCAAGAAACTCAACGGAGAATCCCTCCTTCCAAACAAACAAAAAACTACCGAGTGCGCCCGGTGGCGACAAGCCAGTTCAAATACTGAAAGAGACCAAGCAGGGTTTGCCTAGTCAGCAGGACCAGCTAGCTTGTTATTTCAATAGTCCCTCAGCTTTTACACTAGTCCAAACTTTGTATTAAATAGGAATGCTTTTCAACACTAAACTATCCAGTCGGACTACTTAAAGTGAAGTTTGACTGGTCCTCAGGTGTTTCAATTGGCAGTTGGCCAGCGGACCAGTGTTAAGAGAGTACACTGCCAAGTACCAATTTGACAGTTTTGAGGCAAGTACAAATGTTTCACATCCTATACAACATTTGTCACTTCCATCCCATGGTATTAAAGCATACTTAGCATGGCACAGAGAGGTCATGAGGTCAAAGGGCCATCCAAAGTTTACCACATTTTTCAAGGTCACACAAAGAGTACAACATGGGGTCAGGGGATGTTGTTCAGCTTTAAAACATGCTTTTTAAATGTTGATAGCTCTGCAGTAGAATCAATAGAGTGAACAAAAAACTAGCAAGCAATCATGTTGGTTATGCTGCGTGGTAGCATTAATCACCCTGAACTTATTCAGTGACTAGCCAGCAGTCATTTTACTAGTCCCCTGCTCTTTCACTGGTCCCTATTTCATATCAATGCTTTCAACCCTGAACGTGGAGAGAATAGTGACTGGTCCTGAGGTGTTTTAACTGGCATTTGGCAAGTGGACCAGTTAGCCTGAGGGAGGACCAGTTAGCCTGAGGGAGGACCAGTTAGCCTTAGGGAGGACCAGTTAGCCTTAGGGAGGACCAGTTAGCCTTAGGGAGGACCAGTTAGCCTTAGGGAGGACCAGTTAGCCTTAGGGAGGACCAGTTAGCCTTAGGGAGGACCAGTTAGCCTTAGGGAGGACCAGTTAGCCTTAGGGAGGACCAGTTAGCCTTAGGGAGGACCAGTTAGCCTTAGGGAGGACCAGTTAGCCTTAGGGAGGACCAGTTAGCCTTAGGGAGGACCAGTTAGCCTTAGGGAGGACCAGTTAGCCTTAGGGAGGACCAGTTAGCCTTAGGGAGGACCAGTTAGCCTTAGGGAGGACCAGTTAGCCTTAGGGAGGACCAGTTAGCCTTAGGGAGGACCAGTTAGCCTTAGGGAGGACCAGTTAGCCTTAGGGAGGACCAGTTAGCCTTAGGGAGGACCAGTTAGCCTTAGGGAGGACCAGTTAGCCTTAGGGAGGACCAGTTAGCCTTAGGGAGGACCAGTTAGCCTTAGGGAGGACCAGTTAGCCTTAGGGAGGACCAGTTAGCCTTAGGGAGGACCAGTTAGCCTTAGGGAGGACCAGTTAGCCTTAGGGAGGACCAGTTAGCCTTAGGGAGGACCAGTTAGCCTTAGGGAGGACCAGTTAGCCTTAGGGAGGACCAGTTAGCCTTAGGGAGGACCAGTTAGCCTTAGGGAGGACCAGTTAGCCTTAGGGAGGACCAGTTAGCCTTAGGGAGGACCAGTTAGCCTTAGGGAGGACCAGTTAGCCTTAGGGAGGACCAGTTAGCCTTAGGGAGGACCAGTTAGCCTTAGGGAGGACCAGTTAGCCTTAGGGAGGACCAGTTAGCCTTAGGGAGGACCAGTTAGCCTTAGGGAGGACCAGTTAGCCTTAGGGAGGACCAGTTAGCCTTAGGGAGGACCAGTTAGCCTTAGGGAGGACCAGTTAGCCTTAGGGAGGACCAGTTAGCCTTAGGGAGGACCAGTTAGCCTTAGGGAGGACCAGTTAGCCTTAGGGAGGACCAGTTAGCCTTAGGGAGGACCAGTTAGCCTTAGGGAGGACCAGTTAGCCTTAGGGAGGACCAGTTAGCCTTAGGGAGGACCAGTTAGCCTTAGGGAGGACCAGTTAGCCTTAGGGAGGACCAGTTAGCCTTAGGGAGGACCAGTTAGCCTTAGGGAGGACCAGTTAGCCTTAGGGAGGACCAGTTAGCCTTAGGGAGGACCAGTTAGCCTTAGGGAGGACCAGTTAGCCTTAGGGAGGACCAGTTAGCCTTAGGGAGGACCAGTTAGCCTTAGGGAGGACCAGTTAGCCTTAGGGAGGACCAGTTAGCCTTAGGGAGGACCAGTTAGCCTTAGGGAGGACCAGTTAGCCTTAGGGAGGACCAGTTAGCCTTAGGGAGGACCAGTTAGCCTTAGGGAGGACCAGTTAGCCTTAGGGAGGACCAGTTAGCCTTAGGGAGGACCAGTTAGCCTTAGGGAGGACCAGTTAGCCTTAGGGAGGACCAGTTAGCCTTAGGGAGGACCAGTTAGCCTTAGGGAGGACCAGTTAGCCTTAGGGAGGACCAGTTAGCCTTAGGGAGGACCAGTTAGCCTTAGGGAGGACCAGTTAGCCTTAGGGAGGACCAGTTAGCCTTAGGGAGGACCAGTTAGCCTTAGGGAGGACCAGTTAGCCTTAGGGAGGACCAGTTAGCCTTAGGGAGGACCAGTTAGCCTTAGGGAGGACCAGTTAGCCTTAGGGAGGACCAGTTAGCCTTAGGGAGGACCAGTTAGCCTTAGGGAGGACCAGTTAGCCTTAGTGAGGACCAGTTAGCCTTAGTGAGGACCAGTTTGCCTTAGTGAGGACCAGTTTGCCTTAGTGAGGACCAGTTTGCCTTAGTGAGGACCAGTTTGCCTTAGTGAGGACCAGTTTGCCTTAGTGAGGACCAGTTAGCTTTAGGGAGGACCAGTTAGCTTTAGGGAGGACCAGTTAGCCTTAGGGAGGACCAGTTAGCCTTAGGGAGGACCAGTTAGCCTTAGGGAGGACCAGTTAGCCTTAGGGAGGACCAGTTAGCCTTAGGGAGGACCAGTTAGCCTTAGGGAGGACCAGTTAGCCTTAGGGAGGACCAGTTAGCCTTAGGGAGGACCAGTTAGCCTTAGGGAGGACCAGTTAGCCTTAGGGAGGACCAGTTAGCCTTAGGGAGGACCAGTTAGCCTTAGGGAGGACCAGTTAGCCTTAGGGAGGACCAGTTAGCCTTAGGGAGGACCAGTTAGCCTTAGGGAGGACCAGTTAGCTTTAGGGAGGACCAGTTAGCTTTAGGGAGGACCAGTTAGCTTTAGGGAGGACCAGTTAGTTTTAGGGAGGACCAGTTAGTTTTAGGGAGGACCAGTTAGTTTTAGGGAGGACCAGTTAGTTTTAGGGAGGACCAGTTAGTTTTAGGGAGGACCAGTTAACTTTAGGGAGGACCAGTTAGCTTTAGGGAGGACCAGTTAGCTTTAGGGAGGACCAGTTAGCTTTAGGGAGGACCAGTTAGCTTTAGGGAGGACCAGTTAGCTTGTCATTTCAATAGTCCCCCAGCTCTTTCACTCGTCCGGATTTCATATAAAATGGGAATGCTTTTCAACCCTGAACTAGCCAGCCAGACCACTTAGAGAGAATAATGGCTGTTCCTGAGGTGTATTTACTGGCATTTGGCCAGCGGACCACTGTTAAGGGAGAATGCTGAGTGGGGTTGGGGGTGTAACATCATGCACATATGTATGAACGTTATATTATTAAACATAATATCAATACTCACACGCACAAACAATTTTGATAAATATTTCTTTAGGGGTGGGGGGAAGGGGGCCTTAAAAAGGAGTTTCCTTCAAATTGTTGAAAACCTTGGACGACCCACTAACTGTTGTCCTGCTGTAGGGGGAGGGCTGTCATTTTGACCAAGATTTTTTTGTCAGGTAATAAACCATAAGGGAAACTTACTAGGTATTTCTTAATGAATTTTCTGTTTAACAAAGATAAACTGACTAGAGCGGGATTTGAACCTGGGACTCCCTCAGATTAACGTGCTGGCGCTCTACCAATTAAACTATCTTGATTTTTTATACACGCACCGCAAAGTTTCCACTCTTTCAGTGCCAAACTCGTACATGTACGAGGTATATTTGTTAATCCGAAATCGCCAACCTCGTACATGTACGAGGTAGAGTAAACATGTTATCACAAGGGGGCGCTCTCGCACTTTCTAATGGTACCATTTTTATTCATGTACGACCTGTATTTTTTTTTTCTTCGAATTCTTGCGGGAGGGCGTAGTTTCGGCTTGTGGGAAAAAATGGCGGCGCCCAGTAAACGAGCGAAAAAGTGCCAAAAAGTGCGGAATTCCCCTGTGTGCAGGACAGTGTTTCAGGGTGTATCACTATGTGCGTGACTACTATTGACTTTCGAATGTACCAAAGATATACCAGAGAGCAAGATACAACAAGTTTGGTGATTAAAACTTATTTACTTTTTTTTACACAGAATTTTGAAAATAAAATAAAAAACGCTCGAAGTTGGGCACTTTAGGGTTAAACTTGTGAAAATGTCGCGGGCACTGAAAGAGTTAAGAAGTGCCTTTAGAAGAGTAAGATAACCAAATGTAAACATGAAGATAAATGAACACATCACATGGCTCATACTGTACATGTAGGAAGTAAGTTATCACAGACTCAGACAGGATGTTTTGGGCTGCAGGACATTGATTGCCTTGGGGGAGACTGGGTGCCAACATTTTGGGCAACAGGGATAAGGATTATCAAAGAAACCTGTTGGTGGTATGGTGGGTTGAAGTGAGGCGGGGTACACATAAAACCACACGGACTATACTCCAGAGAAACTATTAAAGTGGGAACACGTGTACAAGTTCCACCCCTTTGAGTTGACACGTGTTTGATACGCCCTCTTTACGTGTAGTCTTGGGAGCAATATCAGAAGGGAAACACCCCCGTGCCATTACAAACGTTCTGTCCCAGACTTGTGTCATTATCGGCGATCACTCACGAACAAGTATGATCATCAACCAAGTGTACTTCAATTTAGTTAGGATCCCTACGGACTCTGTAGTGGTTGAAAAGTCCAATGCTTAAACCGCCTCTTCGGCCGCATAAAAGGCAGGAAATTATCATGATCAAAGCATAGCTGGTTCTGCGGCGCAGTACTTCGAGCAAACAAGGGTGATGGAGAAATTCCTGTGGATTGTAACAAGGCGACACACACTGTAAACAGGGGCACTGCAGTAAAGCTGTAGGCCAATGCAGTGTACTGCAATAATGTCAACAACATTTATACATTTACAGACACATAAATCACATTAGTCACTAAACATCAAGCCAAGGATCAAGACACAGATGCTAACCTGGGTCTAATTTCATGGCTCTGCTTACCGCCAAATTCTGCTCTTATGCCGCACATAATACTTTTGGCGGTAAGCGCAGAATTCCGCGGTAAGCAGAGCCATGAAATTGTGCCCTGGTCATTTACAATCAACACAGCTAATGTGTACGTACATGTGTACATACATGTACACACGTACATGTAGTGTACTGTCTTGTTTCATTATGGGACAGAGATATTCTACTTGTGCTCAGTGAATAAGGAATATCTACTAGGACGGACACGTACCACATGCTAATCCAACTTCCTGAAAATATATCAACTGTTCCATTCAATTCAATAACACATCAAATTTACATGTACCTGAATTTACCAGTATTTTCAGTGACTAGCCAGCTGGACAAGTTAGTTTGTCATTTCAATAGTCCACCAGCTTTTTCACTGTGTCTTCATTTTCATGATTCTCTTTCAACTCTAAGGGACTTGTAATTTGAAACAATTATGAACAATGAATAATTTATGGAGGTTTTTGAACAGTTACGGTTTTGCCTGCTTGAGAGAGCTGTTGTGAACATTTAACATGTATGTATTTTGCCAGAGAGTGGGGTACCTGACCCCAACATGCCCCATATAGGTGGCCAACTGAGAATTAGACCACACTAAATTGAACAAATTAAGGTTACACAGTTCAAGGCAGTGAGATGCCTACACAAGGAACAGCTACATCAGGTACATGGTGGGTGTCTGTACCAACTACAAACAGCATGTATCGTGGAGAAGAACTTTGTAAACACAGACTTAAACTAAAACAGCTTGTCAATGTTCATTGGCAATGGGCAAACTAATCCAGCGTGATTGTTGTGACGTGTTGTGGGCGAGCAGTCAAGAGCACTGCACTCAAGTGTTTTTCTGATCAGCAGAGTGTGGGTTCGAGTCCCGGTCTTGCCACTTGTGTCCTTATTAAGCAAGGGACTTAAAACCATTATTGCTTCACCCTTCCGATTGAACATAAAGGACCCGTGTGTTGTGTAATACACGTAAAAGAACCCAGTACACTTATCGATAAGAGAAGGGGTTCGTCTGAGTGTTTTCTGGAATGTTTGGCCTCGTATTGCGCCACAGCACATTGTAAACCATTACATGGTGCTATGTCAACAAATGGGTCTACTATTTCATACAGCTCTGCATACCTCGTAGAAAAAAATACTGAGTGCATTGAGACGCCCTCTGGTACGAAAAAGCGCTACATGAGAACTGTGTAATACTGTTATTAACATCCTCCTCATCTAGACATGCCATCTCAGCAATGCATAGTTTGAATTATTAACATTTATTTAAAGGTATAAATTTACATGTTTGGGTTTTTGGGGAATTTGAGTATATTCATTTCCATCCTCATGTTTCAATAAACACACCACAACACCAGACGACAGGAATTTGTTCGCTGGGTGGGACAGAGCCTAATTCTAGAATTACTTGACTCTGGACAGTCAGCGTTCTCCCTTATCAGTGGTCCGCTGGCCAAATGCCAGTTAAAACACCAGAGGACCAGTCAAAATTCTCTCCCGAGTGGTCCGGCTTGCCAGTTCAGTGTTGAAAGGCATCCATGTTCAATATGAAATATGGACCAGTGAAAAGGGTGACGGACTAGTGAAATGACAAGCTAACTGGTCCTGCTGGCCTGTCACTTAAAAAGTTAAAGGGTCTGTACACGTTTGGTAATGACTCTGAAAATTAATGGCAATAAAAACTTACTTGGTAAGAAGTACAGCAGCTTTGGGTAGTATAATGAATTTTGAGAAACTTTTAACTTCGAAGTACTACGGTCATGGAAAAATATATCACTTTTTATCCCCCAAAATTTGAATCTGAGAAGCGTTACAGCCGTAACGCTTCTCAGACTGTGTTATTCCTATTGGGAATATTCTTCCTGCGTGGAAATATTCGCTCCGGTTTTTCGGTGATATCTCAAAAACGCGACCACCTTTTGAAGTGAAATTTTCACAGGTTAGTTTTATTGTATGTACCTACATTTATATAGGATTAACACAAACAGTAGGCTCCAATTACCAAACGTATGCGGCACCTGTAAGGGCAAACACTGACAGTGGTCTAGTAGGTATTTTAAGCCCGGATTGACTACAAGGGGATGGTAGTTGTTGTCAGCCCTAAAGACCAATGTTGTACATTCACCTGTAAACTGGTCCTAATCTTACCTCCAACCGTGTTGACATCGGATATTAGTCAACACTGTGCAGGATATTTAGTCAACCATGCAGATACATGAATTGTAAACATAATAGAGTCCAGATTGTGATCAAACTTCAAATGTATGGGTCGCAGACTGTAAATGAAACCCCATGAGTTAGATTTGAATGAGGTCTGGTTCAGGTTTCAACACAAAAGCTCGGCCCTAACCATGCAACAAAATAGCAATACAGGATTCTAGTCCAAGGAATTCACTTGTATCAGATATCAGTTAAACCTAACTTGCAAATGGTTGATTTTTTTTTAACAGGGGGTTAAATTTCTGATGATTTTCGATCTCTCTACTTCAAGTTCATCACAAATGGAAAATCAAATGTCTGGAAACAGCTCTACATGTGTCTTTCTTGTTTTCATGAAAACTTCACTTTTTCACTGAAGGTTAAAGGCAAGGGAAATTTATCCCAAAAGAGCATCTGATATCCCCCATTAGGGACCTTTAAATAATATCCCCATTGGGGACCTTTGATATCCCCCATTTGAACCACTGGTATCAACATTGAGGAACAAAAGTATCCCAAATGGGTACCTACAGTATCCCCATCGGAACATTTGATATTACCGTTGGGGAACACTTATAAACCCATTCGGGAACACTAATCGCCCCAACGGGGCCTTTGATATCCTCATGGGGGAACAATAGTATTGCCAATCCATTAGAGATATCCATCTGATATCCCAATGGGGACCTTTAATATCCCCATTGGGACATTCGATATCCCCATTGTGAAACACTTATACATGTGTACACCCATTGGGAAACACTCATTAGGGAACACTAATATCCCCTATGGGACCTCTGATATCCTCATTGGGGAACAATAATATCCCCAAGCCATTAAAAACATCTCTGATATCTCCAATGGGGACTCATAGTATCCCCATTGGCACATACAATATTCCCATTGTGAAACACTTATACACTCATTGGGGAACACTTAGATATCCTCACTGGGGAACAATAGTACCCTAAGCCATAAGAGAGGTATGGTATCCCCATTGGGGACCTATAATATCCCCATTGGGACCTAATATATCCCCATTAGGACATTTGATATTACCGCTGGGGCCTCTGATATCCTAAATGAGGTCCAAAATATCCCCATAAGAGACCTCTGACGGCACCTTTGGTGAGTTTGTTATTTCCACTGGGACTCTCTGACATCTCCTTTTGGACCCCCGACACCCCCATCAGGAAATTTCATATTCTCCATTCAGGGATCTTTACATCCTCACTGGGATACCCTAGTCAAAATCAGGGTAAAGTTGTCCAAACTAGGCCAGTTTATTTATAACTATCCCAATGAGTACATTGTATCATGGGAACCCCCCACCCAACCATAGCCAGACAGCGTTTAACCTTCAGCAATCCTGAAGGGGAAAGTAACAAGTTATTAGTTTTTTCCTTCGGAGTTTCACCAAGCCATTGAGCTGCTAATTGTCCCTGGTTGTAATCAGCAGTAGGCGTATGACACATCGACTCAATCTGACGAGGGGGGTCACAAGTTGGCACCCTTAACTTACAGTCGTTTTCAGGACATGGCTTCTGTTCGAGTACATTCTACAGTCAGTTTGACAAAAGTCCATACTTCAGTTTAAACAAAACACTCCGACCCACAACAGGTCCCAATTTCATAAACCTGGTTAGCCCAAAATTTTGCTAAGCACACATATACATTACTTCAAAGAAAACTGGTACCCCGCCCAAATAGCATGTACAAATCACATTTTTGTGACTGGTGCCCTACTACTTTTGTTTCTATGCTAAGTAGAATTTTATGCTGAACAATTTTTGTGACGGTAAGCTCTTGAAAAAAACCCAGTAAGATTTTAATCCAAGTTTCAAAATGGCTATTCAAGGAGATCATCTAATGTTCTGAGAAAGATGATTCCACATCCTTGCTGCAGAAATAGAAAGGGTAGACACCCCCCCCCCCCCACACACACATAAGTGTGTAACAACCTGCAATCGTGGACCTCCTATTGTCCCTCTTTTGTTTATACTCTAACTTTTTTGCAACAGCCCCCATTGGTTTTGTACACGTTTTCCAACCGTGGACCTTTCCCGAACCGTGGACCTATTGTCCTCTTTTGTTATAGGTCCCCGGTTTGAATGTGTATACCTACTCACCCACACATACGCAGCTCTGTGTTGCAGTCACTGTGTTGACATTCCTTTGTTCTAAACACTTAAGGAAAATCCTATTCCTCAACACTGTAAATAACACTGTGTGGATGTGCGTAAGTCCACATAGTGTTTCAAGTCCCTACATTGTGTGGACCTCTTTTGTTCTCAGGTCGACACTTCGTATGTAGCGTTAAAACACGCACACACACCCAAAAAGAAAATTAGACAAAAAGGAAAAAAGGAATGAAGTTTTGGGGACAGGAGCATGAAACTATGAAGAAAGATTGAGAACATGCATTTTAAACAGAACACATTTTCAAAGGAGATTGCAGATTTAGGCTTTAGAATTATGTGAGCAATCCCATCTACAACATCAACGCAGCAATTCAATTTTTAAAGCAGTAAGAAGGGTCCAGTGACTATCCAGCGAGCAGAACACTTCATTAAACCAGCAGCACTATGGCAACTATACCCATGTCTCCGTTGTAACACCTCATTAACTTTCCTTTTAAAAAAATTCCCGATTGTCATCGCTTTAATGACAGTCCTTCGGGGCAGAACCCATTACTCAGTAATAAATGAATAATATCCACATTGCAAAACAGGTCACATTTATAATTCTGAGTCATTAATCAAATCAGATCCCCCCTCCCAAGGCCGACAAGCGCATTACAGAAAAATATCACATATTAATTTACATTGTTGATGATTCCCAAGAGAAAAACAAACAGGTATCAGCTTGGAAAATTGCAAGCTGAATTCTTAAATATTTTTTTTTGAGTTGCAGGACAAGTTAATTTAATATTTGTTTTTCAAAATCATACTTAAATAACAAAGCGTGTGCTCTTTTAAATGCAAATCAGACAGCTGATCAAAGTCGCTACTTTAATATTTTTTTTTTCTTTCTGTAGTTGGCAAAAGACTTCCTGATTTTGTTAAAAATGACTCACACTTTACATCTACCTAAAAACATGCATACTGATACTGAACGACATTGTGCAGCGCAGTTTCTAGTAAACATAAATGAGGGGCAGTAAGCCATGATGAGATATGGTGGACACATTACTGTGGCACTAGCAGGTTTGGCGAAATTTGTCTGCAATACAGACAGCAAAATCAAACAGTGCGCTCCTTTAGTGTCCACCATATTATTTTAAAAAGTTTACTGGTAACCCTATGGTTCAAAACAAAAACATGTACTGGTGGAATAGTGAGAAATAATTTTCTAGACGTTGTACACCCTTGCTCTTTGGATATTATACTGTGTTCGTTGGATTGGAATCGGCGAAATTGGTGAGGTGAGCAACTCCACTTTAAATGTGCACTGAAGCCTGCGATTGATGAAACAAGTACATTTGCAGTGAGCAGACACTGTGTAATCATCTTCGATATATCCCACTGCAGTATCGACATCATTATTATCATCTGGTAATGTAAAAGAGGATGCCTTTATAAGTAAACTTCATCACTGTAGCTCACAAGCCTGAGGAAACCTGTAAACAACAGTGCTTGCTGTATGAACTATTGGCTTTATGCGCCATGTTACGGGAGATTGTAATACTAAAACCTTGCTTGCTTTGTATAAATCAATTGTTATGCCTATCCTTGATTATTGTTCTCCAGTCTGGAGTGTGTACAGAGTTAGGCACATTGATCAACTCGAGAAAGTACAAAGGTTTGCTACACGCTTTATCTTACATCAGCGTAGACAAGAGCAGCCTTATTCTGAACGACTATGTGAGCTTCATCTTAGTACACTGAGTGCCAGACGGGAGTACTTGCTCATGAAATTTGTCTGTATGCAGCTCTTGTTTGGTAACCGGGGTTATTTTCCACCTTCATTTCTGAGTCTCATCAATGTTAATAACAGACATTCTGATTCTAGGTTAACTTTTCACCACATGTTTGCTCGCACAGATACATTTAAATACTCTATGCCATATCTTTTTATCAGAAACTGGAGTTCTTATCCGGTTAACATTGTAGATAGGTTTACGTGTGCCCCATTGTCATTTTTTTTAGTGAACTTAAAAATCACCTTTTTAACTTTTAACTTTAACTGAAATTACCTTTTTAACTTTTAACTTTTACTGAATCGGCTTTGTCCTGGTTTCCATCGTGTCCGTCTGCTTCTTGTGTTCGTCTTTTCTCTGTTTTTTGTTGGTCTACGTGTGTTTCTTGTTTTGGCTGTCATTGTCGCTGTTTTTGAGGGTCGGAGTGACACACCTCTGTGGTGATAGTGTTTTATTTCACTTTTGTCTTCCTCCTAGGCAGCCCTTTTGTTTTGCCTGTTGTCCCTGGTTTGTTGTTCTTTTATTTGTTGTGTTCCCTTTTTGTGTGCTCTATCTTTGCCTTGCTTATTTTGTATGTTTTCACTTAAAATTTTATCCATGCTGTATATTGGGGTGGGGCGGGTTATTTAATTTGTATTCTTTTTTTTATCTTGCTTTTTGTGATATTTTGCTTGTATTGTTCTTATGCCTGAATAAAGTATTATTATTATTATTATTACTCTTTCCACGATAAATGTTCTGGGTTCTTTTACATGCACTACCAATCCTCACGGGACCTACAAGCTGAATGTCCCATCTGAAGGACAAAGCGATTATGGTAAAGTATCTTGCTCGAGGACACAAGTGCCATGACCGGGACTCGAACCCACACTGTGCTGATCACAAACACCAGGGCTCGAGTCCGGTGCTCTTAACAGCTCGGCCCTCTACAGTTTCTACACTGATTATAAAGGAGACTGTAAAGAGTGTCAGACTGTCTAGTATCCCATCCCTAATAAGAAACATGTGTTAGTTCCAACATTTTTCACGACTTCGTGATAATGTCATGCAGTACAACCAAAAGAGAGAAAACTTAACAATGTGAAATGAATTATTTGCCAAAAATGCTTCTTAAGACTCCCTTAAACTTAGTCGTCACAAAGTGTGATTATCACGGTCGCCTCGGCAAATGTCAGCAAATTGATACCTTGCTGATTTGCACAACATGAACGAAGTTAAACTATTTGTTCAAACGGCGGCATGGCCAGACGACTAAAACCTTGCCGACCTTTTTCCATGATGCTATGCGAAAAATGGCCACTCCTGAGTGAACTGTGAAGTGCCCACTGCATTGTGAATCGTCCATATTAACTTGAAAAAGATGTCTTTCAGTTTAACATCATTTCAGAAGCCCTTAAAAAGAGCAGAGGAGGCTTTCTGAAAAATGTGAAATCTGTATTTTTGTAAATATTATTTTCATGACTGATACCACACCAAACTCTAAACACTATGTGGTTGAACATTTAAGACCAAAATCTCCACACTGCTCTCTGACATGACAACAAACAATGCTCCCTTTCTGCCAAGACACCCTGACTGTGAAATGAACTTTGCCTTTTGGGGTTTGAGTAAAAGATTTGTTTTTAAAGTGCTGATTGAGGACTGTTCCCCCTCCCCCCCCCCCCCTAGTGAACTTTGAATATTCCAAAAATAAATAAACAAAAGACATACCTTTAAAGGGTGTGTACAACATTGGTAAGATTGAAAATATAAATGTTCACAGATTTGCACATAACTTACATGGTATAAAGATGGTCATGGTGAAAAACTTCCCTTGAAATAGTTTTGCTTGAAATGCCATAGTTTTTACGAAACGAGTAAAACAATAGTCTTTATCCTGCAGGATAAAATCCATTGTTTGAAAAAAAGTTAAAACATATAATGGGGTTTTTCACCGTTTTCTCATGACTCTGAAGACCGATTGAGCTTAAACTTTCACAGGTTTGTTATTTCATGTATATGTTTGGTCACATCAAGTGTGGATACTGGTCTTTGGCAATTACCAATGTTGTACACACCCTTTAAAGGGTAATTACATCCTTGGTTTTTTAGGAAGAGTAAATTAATACCTATGTTCTGGTTTTCAATCAACAAACCAACCAGTGAAACTGGTTATGCAATTAACTTAAAGGTTAAGTATACTTTTGATTTTTGGAACACTTAAGTCGTTTTTAATCGTATATAAATGTAGATACAACAAAACTAACCTGTGAAAATTCGTGGCAGGTGGCAGCGTTTTTGAGAAATTGACGAAAATCTGGAGCAGTGATGTCCATGCAGGAAGAATAATCCGTAAACGGAATGCACAGTCTGAGAAAACGTTTCATGCAGAAACGTTTCTCAGATTGAAATGTTTTTGAATCCCTCTCTCTAAAACCACGTTCCTCAGAAGGGAATTTTTATTTAAAATGTTACACAGAGATTCACTGCAGTGTTGTTTATCTTGGGAAAATGAGGAACTTTCTAAGCTCAACTTCTAAATTTGGGGAATAAGTTTAAACCTTGTTAAAAAAACTTAATGCAGGGAAAACATTAATTTCTTATGAATATTTCCAAAGCAAAATCAAGGAACCCCTGCAGGCAATGGTGGTGGATGTTGTTGTGGATAATTTCCATGCCTCAGTTCCTCCATGGTTTCCCAGACCAGACCCAAAGTCTTGTAATTTCAAAATCACTTCCACTAGAGAATCCATATGAACAGAAAGGGGTTTAAAGCTCCTATGACTTCTTGATAAAATAACACCATTAATTATGTCAATGATACAACAATGTAGTTTACAGGCCTGATGCTATGTTTCTGAAAGGGCAGGGGCACCAAGGCATTTTCTCCTTGGAAAAGAGCACTTACATCAGGAAATTGTAAATTTCTATTGGAACACTTCAAAGGCACCAATACACCGACCATGGGCAACAGAGGCAATAGACCGATCCATTAAGCCCCGCCTCCTTACGAGTTGACCAATCACAGCCGCGAAACTCGATCACCATTAGTGCAAAGATCACCAAAAGGCTCAAATGGTGATCAGATTTCGCGGTTGTGATTGATCAATGAGAAATGGGCGTGGCTTAATGGATCGGTGTATTGCTTCTATTGCCTCCATGAAGTATCAGGCAGATATAATTATATTGTAGATGTGTATAAGTAGGTGTCAGACTACAGTGTCTACAAAAGGGTTGATCAATTATACAGGATGAATGAGGGCAGCTCTTGAATTCTCAACATTTCAAAAATGTTCAGATTTTAAGCAAAACTTGCGGTATGATAATATGAAATTAGCCAGACCTCAGCCCAACTTCATAGAGCTGCTTAAGCACAAAAAGTCTTTACTCTAACCACAACAAAAATGATGCTAACCAGAATAAGGTTACCCGCCAAAATTGCCAAGCCATATGATGATGTACCATCTGTGACTGGTTTCCTGCTTATTTTCGCTAAGCAGACAGGTTGGAATCAATATTTCTTGCTTAAGCATCTCAATGAAATTCTGGTCAACATTTACCTATTTTGTTCTCAACAAGACCTTTCCATTTAATACCCTACAAATATTGAGCTATATTGAGGGACGGTATTTGACCCATGACTTATATTCTCACCATCTCCTACAACAATTTCCTCTTTAAAAATTAACCACCCATTAAAATGTCTTCACTGGCAACCCTACAAGCCTTATCTCATAACAAGAGATCGAAACCCATTTACTACAGCCCAAAACAACCAGTGAGCAACCAAGCGTGAAATCCAGCATGGATGCCTCGCAATTGATCACACGCTTCACTGATTAGAGTCAAAGTCCCCAGGGAAAACTTTCCAGAGCTTTGATTTTTTATTTTAATCTTAAAGTACACTGTGCATGCAGCAAGGGCATCTGCTGATCGACTTGATACGCTGTGTGTTGTGGTAGACAGCTGCCATCTTATCTGGCTGACATCTTGTTTTACTCCAATGTAGATGTACGTAAAGCTGTATCCAGTTTCCCACAAACGTTCCAATGGAACTGCCCAATTGCAAAAGTTAAAAACAAAATTAGCCTTGCCCTCGATGACGATATTCCAGGCCAGTAATATATGAATCTGGTTTAACTCAATCATCAGTTCCAACCTGGCCTGTGAATTATCTAGGTTATGTTTATACCAGGCTCCCTGTCTTGTGTCTGTGAACTCTGTCTGACCTTCAAGTTCAATGCACTTTTTTCCCTTCCTGCTTACAGTGTTGTTTGATTTCCTTTCCAAGTTTCCTTTTGCATTAATACATGGGCTTCATAATTTCCACAGCCTCCATGTTTCCAGGCAGCCATTTGACAAGTAATTTGATTCCTTGTTGACCAGGATGCACATACATGTAGTTTATCAAACAGTTTTACAGCGTGTGCACAACATTGGTATAGGCAGAAAATATCCATGTTCACAAATGTTCACAGATTTGCACATAACTAATGTCAACATTTGAACAAACAAAAACCACAAAAGACCACTGGACTTGTTGGGTTGTGAGTTTACTCCTTAGTGTTGTTAGCCAGAGGGGTGTCTGGGTGTCTTTTGGACACCTTGTTTTAAATTTGGACACCCTGTTTTATCTGTCATAAGCCGTGTTCCCATTGGACTTTTTCTTCCGCGGCCACGCGGAAACTTACCGTGACTGGATTAGGTGTAATTCTACCGTCATTCCCACCCGGACTTAAATTCCGCGACGGAACAGTTAACTCGCTGTTCGAAACTGGCAGAATGTCACACATTGCGGGCGCTGTGCACATTCACCTTTGACCTATGCAGGATATGACGTGCCTGTGACGTAGTTTTCTCGCACTGAATTCATCCGCATTTTCATGTTCATCTAGCCCAATTAAACTCCTCACAAAATTGATCAAATCTGCCATGTTTCTAACCACAGTAGCGAAACTGCAGCAACTGGACGAGATTGAAAAAGCGCTGAGCGATGTTTTTGTATTGCATGCTACATGTACACACGCTGCATACCACACCGCCGCCATCAGTGCAAATGAGACAGGGAACCGTACCATTTTCGCGCGCCCTCTGCGTAAACAGGAAGTGGTGTTGTTTGCATAGCGTTTTACACCGTGGTCGCGGTAGGTTTACAGAGCGGAGATGTTCCCATTGGACTTTTTGGGTACGTTCAGACGAGGAGTTAAACTAACCCTTAATCCGAGCACCGCGGGTGTCCAAAAGATAAAAATGACTTAGTCCAAATTTGGCTTGCGTTCACACGAGTAAGTTAGTCCTGTCCGCACGGGTTAAACTGACCCACACGTGGATTATCAGGTCATGCATAGCTGACCCAGACCGACCACTCTTCCGGTCCATCGCATTGCGCATGGGCCGGGTATTATGCGCGTGCGTGGCATCTTCGTTGACAACAACTGTTCAGTCCACAAGTATGGCGCCTGAAAGTAACAACGTCTTGTTGGAACACGTTTCTTTTTTTTTGCTTCGTTATTGGCCTTCATCCGAATAGGTAACGATGATGAAGGAGAACATCGGGGAAATGGAAGGGTAGCGGCAAGACACGAGAGGCAGAGAATTGTTCGTCTCGAACGTCATGTTCGATGGCGATTTTGGCGGTACGTTAAGAGGAGACAACGGATGGCTGCCAGCTTCATCGTAGCCTTTAGTCAAGGTGCACTGCAGCACCCCAGCCCAGATACCACGCACGAAAAAAGACCAGCGCGAGCGGCGAAGCCGCGAAGTGCTTTTACCAACTCGTTTTGCTAAAGTTATTCATGACCATGAAATATTTATATATGCTATTTCTTGTAACCAATCACCGTCAGTTAGATATTGGACTCTTCTATATATTGAGATGGTAATACTGCTTCGCAATTATTTTTTTTTTTTGGACAATCGTTAACATAAAATAGTATGATTTGACAATTGTTTCCTTAATTTTCCAAGCAATTTTTTTCGTTATTTCCAACTAGAAATGCGAGTTTCGTTCCGTCGAAGTACGAAACAGCCTGTCGCCATATCAAAGTAAGTCCCCCAGGGTTAGTGCACTAGACCACCCTAATCCCAACGACAGCACGCTGTATTTGAGCCTGTACGTTGACTCTGAAGGCTCGAAGAGTTTCCACTGGCAATTTTCCCGTGCATGTTTCTTATAATTTTAGCAGTATGTTTCACAAAACACAATGTTTAACTGATAGAGTATTTATTTAGCCTTCATAATTACTTGGGTTTGGAATGATACAACCAAGTATAACCACGGGTGAGTAGTGGAACTTATGCGACGATGAGACAAACGTTCGTCGAAAAAAATGTCAACGAGAGTAGCGTGCGTGTAGACATGTATGTTATGATGATGTAACCTTCTGTGGAGAGGTCACATGGAATAAAATATACCGGATGTAGCAGGTCAGTTGCGTTCCAACGATGGTTTCTTGGGCCTCGCAGCGGGGGGTTGGTCGTAAAACCTGGGCTAAGTTACGCTGATCCAACATTTTTTGAGGTTTAGTTTAGCCCAGTTCTCTGGGTCAAATTGACCCTCGCGGACCGGATTTTTGCGTTCCAACGGAGGGTTATTTTAGCACTTTTGGATTAAGGGCTAGTTTAACTCCTCGTCTGAACGTACCCTTTGTGACAGGTATTTTTTCTGCAGCTGCGCCACGCATCTGGAACTCTCTACCACATAATCTTAGATGTTGTCTTTGTACCACAAACTTCACTTCTCAAAACTTATCTTATGTCACAGGTTTTCAAGGAATAATTTAGTTGTATCTGTTTTCTTTCGTTTGTTTTTGGTTTACTGCGCCTTGAACACCCAGCAGGGTGGATATGTGCGCATAACAAGTCTTTATTATTATTATTATTATTATTTTTAGCAGCCCTAATAAGTTACCGTGGCTGCGCGGAAGTCTTCCGCGACCTCTTTCGGCCTGTTAGTTTTACATCACGGCCGCGGTAAGTGGACAGGGAGGTCAGTTTACCATGCGTTCCCATTGGATTTAATTTTGCCATTCTACAGAAAAGTCACGGTACTTTAGCAAAAATAAGTCCAATGGGAACACGGCTTTAGTAAACAATTTGGACACCCAGTTTTCTAATTTCTAGCAAATTTGGACCCCCTTTTACCAATCCCTGGCTCAAACCTAGCCCGATGATAAAATCATTGGCCTCAAGCCCACAGCCAAGTGTTTAAAATTTTGAGTCCTGACCGACCACGGAGGAACTGTAGTAAGAGGCTTTGAGATTGAGACAGATCAACCAACAGAAAGAGGTTCTAGACATGGTGCAAAAGATTTGTTTTTAAACGTACACCTTTAAGATAGTGATGTATGAAAACTTCACTCGAAAGAATGATGTAGGCATGTATGTGTCGTAAGTGATTGTGACTCTTACAAGTTAATTAAAAGGAGCATGAAGGAAAAGACACGATACATGGGATGCCTTCATTTCCTATGAAAAGTTAATGTCATGATGGATCATTGTATGGAAATTAGGAATCCAGATCGCCATACAATCATCACGTTCCATCGGAGTTGCAGAGTCTCTGCAAATATCCAGAAGAGATGGGCACGAGTTGTTGTCTGACGTTAATGCCCCTTGAACTTCATTCATCCATTCCCAACACCCAATCTAAAAAATCTAATATTACTTACATGTATTTGTTTGGAGCTAAAAATTCGAAAAACATTTGCAGCATTTGGGGGATCAGATTGGCCCGGGTTCGAATCCCACCTCAGACCAGAGCCTTGCATGTGGATTGGGTTGTCAGTCCCTACCTGATTGCGTGGGTTTTCAGGTTTTCCTAATTGGGATTTTCCTACCCACATCTAAAACTTAACATTTCTTCTTGTTCCCTATTCATCTTGAGTTTGCGCTAATTTTGCCGTTAGACGTGAAATAAATAAATTTAAAACAAACAAATAAACATAAGTCCTCCTACTTATGTTTTGAGGCAAAGCGAAATTTGCACAAGAATAATGATTTATGTGAAATAAAAGGTCAGTACTTGTAAAAGTAAGTTTGAACGGTTCATAAAAAAAAAAATCATAAAACCAAATGTCTTGCCATGGAGTGAAGTATTAAACATCACCTACAGGGACGAAAAACAAATAAATGGATAAAGGGAACAGACTAAAGTTTGTGACATCTTAGAAAGAGTAAAAAGAGAAAATGGAGCTGGGCAGGACATATAAGCCACAGAACAGATAACCGTTGGAGCTCAGCAATCAATCACTGGACGCCATATGGGAATAAATGGAAAAGAGGGCACTAGAGAAAAAAAAATGGAGAGACGAGGGGGACAATCGATTGGTATCAACAAGCACAAAAATAGAGACATTCGGAGATGTATGCCGAGGCCTTCATCCTGCAGTGGATCGACAATGGCTGACAAATCAAATCAAAAATCAATCTTGCCAATTGCCAAGTACGTGTAAAGAACTCATTCACTTAACTTGGGTTCAGGATTGTTAAGGAGAGATATGAGATTGTCCAGGTACGACATTGTAACTTGTTAAAAGACCTTCTAGCCGTGGCGATTTTCTTGATACAAAACGTTGTCACTTCCAACACATTGGAAGGCTCCCTGATTGACACGCAGTGTGAATCGGAAGAAATTACAGCAACATCTTTTCATTTATGGAGGAAGGAACAATCGCCCCGAGTTGTCTAAAAATAGGAGATTTCCTGAAACTGTGAAAGTCTTCAATTTTTTTTTAACGGAAGAACGACACAAAATTTACCTCATGTACGTAGTTGTATACATGTAACCTTTAATAGACATGTAACCTTTAACATCATATGTTTACAAAAGAGCCAGCAGAGCCTGGACTTCCTACAGGCACAGTGTGTACATGTGTACACAGCTCAATGGAAGCTAAACACAAAATCATACATACTTCAGACGAAGATTGCACTTTATCAACTTTTGACATCAAGAAAGGGGGACACATCTCAAAACGTGTTTACAACTCTTGTTTACAACTCAAATTCCTACTACTGTTGATGAGAAGTGGCACAAAACATACGATGTGAATGTCTGGTGTTCTTGCCTGCCAGCAAATACCATGGAATGCACAATGTCATTCTTTTTGTGAACAGGGTGATCTGAAGATAGTCGCAAAGTAGAAGGCCAACTATCTTGAAATGTTCTGTAATTCAAGCAATCTCTGCAAACCTCAACTGAAAACACTGACCTTACCATGGCCAGAGGTTCTTAGTACATGTGCAGAGCACAGAACAAAGTATACCAACAAGCAGAAGAAATCTAGACAACATGCCATATAGGCCTAAAACTCACATGATACATGATACATGTGTGATGCACATGTATGTACTGTTAACCAGTTGCCTACTGGTACTCTCATAGAAAGTACATGTACATGTTAGTTTTGTCCAAGCAAACGTCACAAAAGAACGTTGGGTTACTTTTAGATAACTTTGTGCATGGAAACAGCCTCTCAAACTGATAGAAATAAGACACAAGATTGCCTTTGGCTTCTAGAGAGCGGTGAACCAATTCAACACAGTTTGGTTCCTGTTCTTTCAATGAGTGTTCCTGTCCAGGTGCATCAGAGTCAATATCACCTGACATAAATCACACATAAACAGCAGGCCTTGATACTTCACAGAGGTAACTGTCTCCATGCCTCTGGTCATTGCCTTGGTGCCCTTCATAATAGAGGTACCCTTCATAATAAAGCCCAATTCCCAGGGAAGAACAGCCAGGAGATGTTCATTTCACACCTGTTTCAATTTTCCTGGGGGAAAAAACGAACTCTCATCAGTGTGCTCACCCCAGGTTGTCTCACTTGTAACCCTACACCCAAGCAGGAAAGGCCATATTTCCCTGGAAAGGCCATTTTCCCAGGGTTCACCAGGGTCGGCAATGGGGGACTTTTGGGACGCTAGGTGGCAGCAGACTTACCAGGTAAATCCATAGTTTTCAGAACTGTGCGCATGCTCCGAAGAACTATATACACGAACAATGGAAATTTACCTAGTCTGCTGCCACCTAGTGTTCCAAAGTCTCCCATTCCAAGTGTGAACAAGGTTAACCAAATATTCCCAGGGAAATACGCTCCTCGCTGAAATACTTAGTGTGAAAGGGGCCCTTAGCCCTTACAGGCACAAATGATCATGATTTAAACACAGAGATACAAATATGGGTTTGCCCTTAACTTTTTCAGTGACCAGCCGGCAGGTCAAGTTACTTTAGGCTGTGTCCGAATTAGTGGCTGTGGCTGCGGCTTGATCACCACGTGAACATGCATTGAAGCATGGATGCCCATAGAAACACCCTCAGCAACAGCCGTAGCCGTAGCCGCCAATTCAGACACTGCCTAAGTTTGTTGGTCCATTAACCCGACGGCAATTTTCCCTGGACCATATTTTACGCACTTTCTTTAAACACTGTCCTTTGTACGGGACTTCAATTTGAAACTGTATGAACAATCTGTGCAGACAGTGTTTTAACACAAAGTGGAATGCAATGAACTAACCAGCAGGATGTAATTCTGACTGGTCCTGAGCAATATTAAATGGCATTTGGCCAGCAGACCACTCTTAACAATGCAACATACATATATGAACTAACAGATGTGACAGTGTTAATACCCAACAGCAAGCCTTGAAACCCCCCCCCCCAACAAAAAAAAGTCTACTATCTAAAGAGAATTCCCAGTGTTACCCATGAGTTTTAGGAATAGGAAGTCGCTAAATTTGTTATCAAAGGTCACTATGTCAGTGACCTGTCTGTAGTAAATGCACAGCTCACAGTCAGCACTGTGTACATGTGCATGCTATGGTGTGCATACATATGTATTCAGCATTTGTGAAAAGTTCAGATCAGGTGTGTGTTTCAGCATAGAGCAAGGACGTCAGAACCACCAAACCAAGATAGTCTGCTAAGTATATCAACCTGTTTCAAGGGAATAAAAATAGTCTATTCCTGGTCATCTAGCCTGGAACTTCTTTCTCTTTTTTTTCACTTTTGTTTTTTGGAGAGAGGGCCGGGCAGGGCTGACTTTATTTTGTAAAGGGTTCTTTCACTGGAAAATCAGGCAACTGATGAGCCCACAATTTGGGTCCACTTTCAAAGAGCATAAAATTTCACTAAACATTTTTGTCTTTCTGTTTGACAAAACTAGGCAGGAAACCAGTTAAAGACTGTATAAGCCTACATGACATTGTATTTTAGCTGGTTACCCTATTTTGGTGAGGAAAATTGTGTAGTTCTTGGCTCCTGTTTTTTTTTGCTTAATAAATAAGCAACTCTCTGAAACTGAGTCCAGGTGAACCCTGGGCCCATGGTGACCTCCAGATAAACCCAGCCCTGGATTGTGTTCAGTCTCTTTCTCTTCCTCTCCCTATTTAAGGCTGGGGGGGGGGGGGGGGGGGGTGTGGCATACAATCCAATTGTTTTTAAGAACACTCCAAACTTTATCACTGTTGGCGTTCCAGGATTTGTACACATGTAGGGTACCTATCTGCTTATATCTGTTTACATTTAGGTTTAAAGACAATAACACATCAACAACTTCACCCCTACATGTATCTGATTGATTTTTGATGTTTTATCAGATCCTCATTAAAAGCTCTTTTAACAATACACAATGCAGATAACGTTTTCCCGTGTATAGCAGAGCAAAATGTTACACAGAATTTATCAGTTGTTACTGAAAAAAAATCATGATTTTGCCACTTAATTAGCATTCAGTGTGAACAAAATAAGTTCAGTCTAAATCTTTTGCCACGCAAAAATGATAGAGAAAAATCATTCACTGTAATGTATATTAAAGGTACAATACAGGATTGGTAGAGCTGACAAAAATAACCACAGACTCTGCTAGGGTCGAAACGTCAGGCCACTAACTTATTGTTTGCATTTATACCACAGGTCCTTTTGGTTGGTAAGCAGTTTGCAACAGCTAATTCTATTTTTCTCAAAAATAACCACAGACAGTGTTCATGTTTTGTGTGATCAACCATATATACATGAATTAGGCCTTTAACAAACCTGTGAAAACTTTGGCTAAATCCGTTGTGTGAGTCGGGAGAAAATAGTGAAAAATCATGCACAATTTTCAGCGTGTAAACACATTGTCCTAAAGCTTGGTTGTAATCAACTGAAGTCAGCTGATTACATTTTTTGTAAAGGTTTTCAGATACACTTTGCATGAATGGGACTTCATTTCAGCGGGAATTATTTCACCGGAAAAAATGGTTCTAGTATGAAATTCATAATCAGTGAGATTTCAGACAAAATTCAAACCTGTGTAATAACTTTAACGGATAATGCCATAAGAGCACAAAAACGCCCATCCTATTAAGTAAATCCTATGAAGCAATACCACAAACCATAAAGCAATACAAACCATCTATTGAATGTCTAAATCATGGAGGCGTTACTAATTGTTTACGTTTGCGTGTGGCAGAAATAACACATTTCCTGTTGAGGCAGAAAAGAGTGACATAGCGTGGAACATGACATCACTGTGTTGAATTATGGCTCCAGAGGACCCCTAGCCTTTGCATTTATTATCACTATCAGCACAGCTTGTGGTGACTGTCAAAAGATTCAACAGCATATCAAATAATGTCTTAAAAGAAAAAACATCCCCCCCAAACTAAAAAACTATAAAAGTTAGAATTCCAAGAACACTTTAAAAGAACATATGTCAAAGACCAGTATCCACACTTGATGTGACCCAACATATACATGAAATAACAAACCTGTGAAAGTTTAAGCTAAATCGGTCTTCAGAGTCTTGAGAAAACAGTGAAAACCCCCATTACATGTTTTCACTGTTTTCAAACAACGAGTTTTGGACACGCGCGACAAAGACTAATTGTTTTACTAATTTCCTTAAAAACTGTAGCATTTCAAGCAAAACTACTTCAAGTGAAGTTTTCCACCACGACCATCTTTATACAATGTAAGTTATGTGAAAATCTGTGAACATTTATAATTTCAATCTTACCAATGTTGTACATACCCTTTAACCCTAACTCCCAAAGCGTTTTTACTAGAATCCACCCCTAACCCAACACATTCCAACAGCTTATACTACCATGAGATGGGAACTGTGCCCAATCTTAGGTGGACGATACACAACCTAACAAACTCCAACAGGCTTTTTTTGTTTGATTTTGTTGGAGTGTGTACACTTGGCATGTGCAAAAATTTGATCAGTGAAATCACACAGTACCCAACATAACATAATCCAACAACTATCTCATTAGACCATGGAGGAAAGAGCAATGCCAGACATGTACATTTCACACATCCACCATACCCACTCAATCAAATTCCAACACCATTACTTGTCAGCAAGGATACACAATCCCACAGAATCAAACACCCAATCCTAACTTCACTGTACTTAACCTAACAAAATTAAACACTTTGCCCTGTTTGAATTTGTAGGGTATGGGAGGGTTAGGGTTAATGCAAGTGGACAACACTGGTAATTTTCAAATACCAGTATTCGTGTGAACCAACATTTACATGAGATAAACATGTGAAAGTTTTGAGCTCACTCAGTTTAAACAGTACAGACATTTTAATCGGTTACCTGTTTGTAAGTTTTCAAAGCCAAATACATTTGTGCTTTTATCAGTTGTGTAAAATTAATCAGACCCAGACAGGCACAACATTTTTTGGGGGGAGGGGTTACCACCTATAGGGAGGGTGTCTTGCCAATTGTCACACAACGAAACGCCACTGAAAGTAAAATACGTATTTCTTGTCCTTTTTAATAGTTGAGAAACCAGAAAGCTTGTTAACCCCACAATCATTGTGGTTTATGTCTGCAAAGGATGACAGGAAATCCAATTTATCACTTTGTCTACGGACAAGACAAACAATTGGTATAGAAACCAAACAAAAACCAACCAAAAACCTCAACACCCACGGGAAGTGTCTGCACAACTAACTACATGTAAAAGAGAACAAGACATCAAGAATGGAAGGATTTGTCTTCTATGCAGGGATGGGATTTTATTAATGTAAAAAACTCCTGAAAAATTGCCTGGGTTCTCCCTTTATTATAGACCCAGAACCTCCCAGATGTTACAATTCAGGAGGTTTACATTTTCTGTGGATTTCCAGAAATATAAAACTACAAAAAATACATGTTTGGAAACAATGTGGACTATTTATTTATTTCTTTGTTGACTTTCCTTCTATCAAGAATATTTGAAGGCTCAAAAAGTTTTTTGAGAAAATCCCTGAAATCAGGGGAAAAAACTTGAGAAATCCCAAACGCATTCAGGTTATATTAATTATAACATAAAATCTCTAAAAGAGAAGAAAAAAGGGTTCTTGCTACACAGGCTACATGGTAACATCATGGAGAAAGAAAAACTGTGTTATTATTCCATGGTAACATGACATGGTGGTGTTGCAATCAATCAATCAATTCAAGGATGAAATGTAGCGTGTCGTGGCCGAGCGGATAAGAGCACCGGATCCAAGCTCTGGTGTTTCTGATCAGCAGAGTGTGGGTTCGAGTCCCGGTCGTGACACTTGTGTCCTTGAGCAAGACACTTAACTATAATTGCTTCTCATCACCCAGGAGTAAATGGGTACCTGTGAGGGCAGAGATGGTTCTTGGGATTGATTTAGCTTGATGCGCTACATATTTGGCAGCACAGGCTGTATACTCCCCAGGGAGCTGAGATGGTTAAAGGAATGACACAAAAATGGCCCAGTGACCAGGGGTAATAATGTTGAAGCGCCATGAGCGTCACTGAGTGACGGACCTGAGCGCTATATAAGAACGAAGCCACTATTATTATTATTATTGAAAAGAACAAGCTTCCATAGTGCAATGCACACATGTACATTACATATGGAACAATACAATTATGCACACAAACTCAGCTTTGTTTATCTGTGCTGAACTGCTTGTACAGTAATTAGATCTTGTTGTATATTTTCCTTTCCTGCACTACCAACTTCCTCTCATAAATTATCTTAATTGATAGCTCGTTATCTAGTGTTCCTTTGATAGTGTTACCACACTCAGCACCTGCTAATTAGAGATTACAATGCAACTGTGCAAATTAAATGCCCTGTGTGTGGGTAAATGTAGGTATAACACATTCAAACCGGGGACCTATAAAAAAAAATATATATAACAAAAGAGGACAATAGGGTCCCCAGTTGGGTACAGGTGCCCAGTTGGAAAGTGTGTACAAAAGCGTGTACAAAAGCAATGGGAGCTGTTGCCGAAAAAGTTGAACTACAAACAGAAAACAATGGGATGTCCTATAGACCATGTGACCTGTGACATCACATATTTACAAGAGCCACAGAGCCTGGACTTCCTGCAGGCACAGTTTGTACACAGCCCAATGGAAGAAAACAATAAATCTTATGTTTTATGGAGATTGCAGTGTCTGATTTGTCTTGACCTTTTTATTTGAAGAAAGGGGGGACATCTCCAAAGTTGTACAGCTGTTACTTTTGTAACTCATGAATTTGTGTAAAAATTACGACACAAAATGTAAATCCCCATATGACCAGTGTAGCTAGTAATGCATTAGAATGTACAAGGTCACTCTTCCTGTACACAAAGGTAACATGGTCTTCAACACATGATGGCATGGTGATCCAGCTGTGTAGGGCTAGCCATAGCCAAAATAGCTAACAATTCGACTTTGGCAGTCTAAACTTCAAACAAACAACTTTTTGTGATTTTTGTGGTGTCTTCAGATGCAATTTCGTTGACTGTGGCAGTATTTCAGAAGAAAATATTTTAATATTTTCCTGGAGGACTGGTTCACGCATGAACACGTGTAACCCCCCCAAAAAGTAAAACTTCACATACGACGTGTCAAGTGTTGCATTTGGCCTGCAAGAAAAAGCCCTGGAAAGTACAGAGTCATTCTTTTTGTGAACAAGGTGACATAAACAAGACACAAATTCAATGATGAGAAGTAGAGTTGAGTTCCCCTTTAACCCTAACTCCCAATGCGTTTTTAATAGAATCCATCCCTAACCCAACACATTACAACAGCTTATACTACCATGCGATGGGAACTGTACCCAATCTTAGGGGGACGATACACAACCTAACAAACTCCAACAGGCCTTTTTTGTTTGATTTTGTTGGAGTGTGTACACTTGGCATGTGCAAAATTTGATCAGTGAAATCACACAGTACCCAACATAACATAATCCAACAACTATCTCATTAGACCAGGGAGGAAAGAGCATTGCCAGACATGTACATTTCACACATCCACCATACCCACTCAATCAAATTCAAACACCATTACTTGTCAGCAAGGATACACAATCCCACAGAATCAAACACCCAATCCTAACTTCACTGTACTTAACCTAACAAAATTAAACACTTTGCCCTGTTTGAATTTGTAGGGTTAGGGATTGTTAGGGTTAATGAACAAGCTAAGTTTTTACATAACTTATAATTTGTCTATTATGTCTGATTCGGTGACCTTGAGACCCCTAGACAGCCACTGAGTAACATTACACAGGTCAGCAATACAGGTCAGCAGGGGCACTTCCTCATGGGAACAAGGTTGACCTTCTAATAAAACTCACACCTGGACAGAATATTGTTAAGCTCAACAATTTCTCCAATTTGCTGTGATCTTTCTCCAATGTGCATTGCAAGAGACCACAAAGTCATAACTTCTTGATCTTTAAGTGTTTGATCTGCACATTGCAGTTCAAATTTGAGTAATGTCTGTTTACACCACGGACAGCATATACACAAAGTTATGAACTTTCTCTTGTAAAACAATTGTATCACCTCTGACTTGCGGGGTCCGTACTGCAGTACTTCGCGTTTTATATCCCACACTTTGAACACGACAGTCCGGCTGTTTCTAAACTTAGTAGCAACGACTGGATTCTTGCTTTGCTTCATTGGGGGCCACTCCTTTTGTTTCACTCAATGAATCATTCAACACCCTAACTCAGCACAAATGTCCATTGTTTTCAGCAAACCACAGAGCAAGTGGCAGACCTACACATTGAATACATTATGTGCACTTTAAGTAAAAAATTTAACAAAACGCCACTTGTTGTCCTGGTTTTTCTCAAATAGAAGAGGATGGGGGTCTTTTCTTCTTTTTATCCAACTAGGAAAGAGCCAGACTATAAATGCGCTGGCTTTGTAGAACTTAGAAGTCTACAATAATATGGGTAAATTAAATCAATCATTGAAAGAATGGTGCCAAGATAGAGCAAAATTTCTATTTGGGGACAAAAATATTTTTAAAATCAAGAATCAAAAAAACTATGAGGCTTCAAAGCAGAATGAGAACAGGACGATAAACTTGTTTTAATTTTGTTTCTAACTTGGCCTTATGGAGATTAAATTGCTTAAGCAGTGTTCAGCTATGCATCACTGAGGCGTCTGAACTTGTTGAACCCAAAGGGCAATCGGGCAGGTCTCTACACTAATGAACTGTACATGTACAAGTACATGCACAAAACATCCCTGTGTTATGGCAGTCAAATCCGTGTGCTAATTGATCTGCCATGCAAAAAAATTGCAAAAATAATATTGGGCTCCGAGTCAACCAAGTCAAAACCAAACTCAGAGTTGGTCCCAACGGTTCACTAGGCTACAAATATAGTTCAAGTACACCATCATGGTTTTGAGTTTCTAATCACCTCGTGCCACCCCCCCCCCCCCCCCCCCAGTTGAATTTGAGTAGACCCCTTGTACTGAGGTCACACAGGGCTACTATCAGGATTTAAGATTCAAATTTGATTCAATGTTGTTAAAAAACATAGCAGTGGATTATACAGGTGAGCCGTAAAATACAATCAAACATGAACTCTTAAGGTCTGCCATTTTAGGAGTCAAATTGCACGATTAAGGTGTGCGTCTCACCTCACAGGCCTAGCCCAAAATGTGCACTGCAACGTAGTCTTTCGTCAAGGCCTTCATTAAGACTTATCCTAGGTGATGACCTCATGTCAATACAGGCTTTAAACAAGCTTTAAATGGATGACGCATGGCCTGGGTTCCACCAATCAAACTACAAGGATCTCTGTGTGGGGTATATACATGTAATAAGTATCCTGAAAGATCTACATTGGTTACCCAATCGACAGCCTCTTACAGAATCGTCTTCAAGATGTATGTCTTTCGCTCATCAACAGGCACTTTACCAGTGTAAGAGTTGGATCCTCCAATGTGAAACCCTCTGTTACAGCAAGGAATTTAGGAGTATACTTCGATACTAATTTGAACATGGAAACACATGTCAGAAATATATGCAAATCGACATATTATCTTCTATACAATCTCAGACGTATCCGCAAATATTTTGATCAAGAAAGTATGAAACTGGTTGTAAATGCTCTCATCACAAGTAAGCTTGATTATTGTAATGGGTTGCTGTTTGGAATGCCTGATTCTCTGATAGCTAGGTTACAAAGAGTCCAAAATGCATGTGCAAGACTTGTCTATCGTCGGTCAAAATTCACTTCAACCGCACCTCTTCTGGAAGAGCTCCACTGGTTGCCAGTCCGTCAGAGAATCTCATTCAAACTGTTGTTAATTGTGTATAAATCATTGAGTGGTCAAGCTCCTAGTTATATAACAGAATTACTTCAAATCAAAGTCCAGTCACACAGTCGCAGCCTGCGCAGTTCCAGAGATAAGTTATTGTTCCAGATTCCCCATGGCAAAACTAAAGTGACTCTCGGGGACCGTGCATTTGCCATTGCTGCCCCCAAACTATGGAATAGCCTGCCAATAGAAATACGAAGCTCTCCATCTCTCAATGTCTTCAAATCCAAATTAAAAACATATTATCTGTTCAATTGAAAGATTCTATTTTGTATAATTTAGTTGGGTTTTTTTAAATAGAAAAAAGGAGCTCTGTACCAGCGCAGCTGAATATATTTTGAATAAAAGCTGCGCTATATAAATTTATTATTATTATATCTCTCACAAGAACTCCAACCGTTTCTTTCCAACCGCAATTTATGAGATCGAATAATTAACATCTTCTAAGGAAATCCCTGGCCAAAACATCATGAGGTGAAATGTAGTTTCCTTCTGCTGCCCCTTCAACAATCTACCGGATCATATTAAACTTTCTCCATCACTGGCTTCGTTCAAAACTTCCCTCAAGACTCACCTAATGAGGACTTCATAAACTTTCCCCTATATTGATAAGTCGTTGCGCCATTAGCATCTCAAAGATTATAAATGCTAATTAAGTAAGTAAGATGTACCATCCATACATAAATGCTGTGCACATTTTCTGAAGCAGCTCAAAATGTATTTTATAAAGCTGGGCCAGGTCCAGGCAACAATTGATTGCTTTATTCCTGCAGTACATCGCCCCAGGCAGGGTGGGTGTGAGGGTGACAGGGGATGTCTCATCATTAGTAACTCATTCCAAATCCATCATTAAAAACATCCCAGCAGCTTTAAAGGGATTGGTCAACATGCGTCACTAATATTCAGAAATCATAATCTTCCACTGCAAAATGACAAGACAAAAAACCCAAAGGTTGCAACAAAAATTATGATTGGAAATAAAAAGTCCCATCCCCTTAAGTTGATCACTCTACTGCTGCTGTTATAATTGTAAACTTGGTTGTGATCCCTGGCTACAATGGCAGTTACTGGTTGAATGGCTTCTGACTGACATTTTCCCCCCTTAAGATTTCCTAAGACTAAAGAATCACATTCAATGAGAATAAAAAAAGAGATTTCAAAGTGCTTTTCAACATACAGTGTATACAGGGATGAGATTTGACGAATTTGAAGACTCCTGAGAAATGGCTTGCAGGCCTGGGTACCCCCCCCCCCCCCATTTTAACCAAGAACCTCCCAGGTGTTACAATTCAGAAGGTCTACACACTGTGCATCACCAAAAACACATAACTACAGGTTTGGACACAGTGTGGATTATTTCTTCCTCCCTTTGATGACTGCTTTACACCCATTTCAGACAGGCGCTCTAGAGTCGCACCGAACCAAATAGACTAGGAGCGACTCTAGGTCGACCCGATAAAATTTTGGTTTCAGACAGGCAAACTTAACAAAACATTTACATTAGGTTCGGCTCATGGCAAGATCGAAGTCTGAAACCAAGGTGCTCCAGAGTCGTTCCGAATGACTGCAACAGTTTCTCTTTCGACTTCCAGCGCATCCAGTCGCTCCTAACTGTTTCAGACGTCAAACTTTTCATGTACTTAATTCAACAAGTTGGTTCAGCGCGACTCTAGAGCGCCTATCTGAACCGGGTGTTACTTCTTTCTAGATTATTTGAGGGGTCAAGAAGTTGGGGGTTTTTTAATTCAGAAATCAGAAGAAAAAAATCCTGAAAAATCACATGCCTAGTAGAATGTTTAAGACATCACATAGTCATTATGTTGATGTCTTTGTTGGGAGGGTGTCACAAATGGTCCTTAACTCTTTCGCTACGGCGAGCCGCTCACAGCGGCTCAAAAAATTTCTGCAGCTGCCGGCAAGCCGCTGTCAGCGGCTCGATGTAAACACTACATAAATCGGCCCTCTATTGAATCCTATGGCCTCAATGGGTTACGACAGCCAATGATATCCCTTGATGAGGTCATGACCCTCTAATTTATTATAATGAATTACCGAAAGAGTCCGAAGAGGACCGGACAAGTCCGGAAAAGAGCTTGTTAGCATAGCGTGAGGACGCACATTTGTGAAACATGGCGGACGGTGCTCGTACTTCCGCATCGCGACCATTGAGAATTTCGTCAGAAAGAGCCATAAGTCTTCTTTCTCAGTGGAATTCAGACTCAGAATCCGATGGAGATGACAGTAATGATAATTCTACCCAGGATGACTATCAATCAAGCTCTGGTAGTAGCGATTCGGACGACAATTTAGTATGCCCAGCAACAACACATCGGCAAGGACGAAGGCAAACTCGCGGCCGCGGTGGTCCACGGCAACGGGGTACATCGCAGCGTAAGACCGGGGCCCCAGTAGCAGCAAGAGGTAACGTTAGGCCACAAATTGCTAATGATAATGACTGGAAAGACATTTCTGGATCAAAGAATGATACATCGGGACATTCATTTCGATTCACACCAAATAAACCTCCTGGTGTAAATGGAACTTTAGATGCAGATTCGAGACCCATTGATTGTCTCTTTGAACTTTTGACACATGATGTGCTACTGCAAATAAAGAACATGATCAACGAATTTGCTGCATATAAATTGCTCATCAACAATCCTGCCCGTCGTAGATCAGTTTACAGTAACTGGAAGCCAGTAACTGACAATGAACTGTTGAAGTTCCTTGCTGTTCTTATAGCAATGGGGCTAAACAAACGACCAAGTGTAAAGGACTACTGGTCGACGTTTCCTGTGAACTTTAGCCCATGGTTTGGCCAGATGTTTCCAAGAAATAGATTTGAGGCCATATACCATACCATGTTACATGCTTCGAGCGTAGAATCAGTTGCGAAGGAGAAAATTGAGCCGTTTCTCAACACACTACTTGAACAATTTCAAGCGGTGTACTACCCATTCACTGACGTATCCATTGACGAAATGGTAATTGGGTGGAAGGGTAGATGGAAATACAAGCAGTACAATGCTGCCAAACCCAAAAAGCACCACATCAAAACCTTTGGACTGTGCGATAGTGTCACTGGGTACGCTTACAACATACTTATATATTTTGGGAAGGATACGTCATACAACCTGACCAATGATGACGTAAGCGGCCAGTCAGAGAAAATCTTTGAATACTTGCTTCAACCTCTTGGAAAGGGTCATCACATTTTCGCCGATCGATACTACACCACCCATGCCCTCATCAAATACCTCACCTCCCAGAAGATGTACTACACCGGCACGCTAAATCTCAACCGAAAAAACTTCCCACCAGAACTCAAAACATTGAAGCTTGATCATCGTGAGTCCAAATGCTTCAGGAGTGAAGCGGACGGCATCCTCTGTGTAGCATGGAGGGATAAGAAAGCACGTAAACCGTGTTTGCTTGTCTCTACCAAGGCCACTGTGGGGAATATCACCATCACCAGGAAGCATGGAGAGAAAGTCGACAAGCCGGTCGTCGTCAATGACTACAACCACTCGATGAATGGTTGTGATCAGTGCATTTCGTACTACGGACAGTTTTCCAGAAAAACAATCAAGTGGTGGAAGCGGATTTTTTTCTGGTTACTCGAAATCTGCCAGTCAAATGCCTACATACTGTACTCACTGACACGTGACAACAACCAACAGAAAATCAGCTTCCGTAAGTTCAAACACGAACTTATCACGTCTCTAACTGAAATTGCTGCAGCAAACACTCGAGAGGATGAGCATCGAATTCGGGTCGGACGACCCACAACCGGTAACCCCGTGGAGCGTCTGCAGGGTAATACGCATCTCATCGACCACCGTGAAGCAGATAGAAACTGTGTCGTCTGCAGCAATCCCACAAAGCGCAGACGCACAAACTTTTTCTGTACTGGTTGCAGTGATGCTCCCCATCTCCATCCCAAGGATTGTTTTTTGAAGTACCACACATCAGTCTGAATGAACATTGACACTTATTGCAGGGACTTTTAGGATAAACTACCAAGTACACTTTATTATGTCATCAATTTGTTTACATGTATAAAACTTTTTGGCATTTCTATTTATGCCAAAATATAAATGTACATGTATGTTTTCTTTTCAATATCCATGTTTGAAATGGCACAAAATTGAAATGGCACAAAATTGAAATAGCACTATGAGTTACACGTGCAAATAACTGCATTATTCTGAATCTTTATAAGTTGTTTGTTTGTCAGTATAATAATAATTTTTGTACCTGTCATACAACATGAAAAACTCAATCTCCCATAAATAAACTAAGAAACAAACTAAAATCTCTTAGAAGAACCGTTCAAATGTCATTTTGGGAAATATTACTGCCATGACTTGCATCCATATCTTGCTGCATTGATAAGTTTTGTTTTGATAAACAAACTTCTTATTTATACTTTTTTGCACTTTTTTTATCTAAAAAAATAATTTTTATTTACATTTGACCTTTGTGAATACAGAATTATTGTGCTATTTTATTCAAATACACATAATAAACTGTGTATGTTCATTATATTAGTAAGTTCAGGTATGTATGTTTTTTGTACATGTACCTGCATAAAACATGAGCAACTCTATATCCTAGTCAATGAACACACTTTAGAGTAATTTTTGAATTTGCCTTATCAAAATGAAAACCTCATAACTTTTCAAAAAAACATTCAATTGTAACCATACTCGGCCATTTTATTGCCATTACCTCCATCAATCTTGCTAAGTTATAATCAATAATGATTCTTGACATTATGTTTGATTTTTTTGCTGATATTTCAACAATTTTTTTTTTAATATTTCATATCTGCAAAATTAATTTTCATATATGAGCTCCCATATTTTTATTTCATGAATAAACAAATGTTCTGATACTTGAATCACATTTACAATGTCCTCAGCTTCATTTTGATATATCAGTCATGGGTATAGGACTCTGAAAAACCTACTTACAACTATTTTACTAAAATATTGTCTATGCGATGTGTATGTGTTGAAATTAATTACGTCACAGCATGCCAAAAAACTCCGTAGTGAAAGAGTTAAGTCTTAAAACTGGATGCTGCAAAATCACTTGAGGCACTTCTGCGGTACTTCAGCCCTATGGAGAATGCTTCTTTCGGTATGATCATCACCATAAACCCAAACATGGCTAGTACTGTTGGGTTTTAGACATAATTTCCCCAATTAAAAGGTAGGGAGATTCACTATCAAACAATTGAAAATGTCAGTTGGGGGTTCAATTTCCCAAAGAGCTAAGACTGATCTTAACTGTTTATCAAAATCTTAATTGCTGAGCAAAGTGTGATGTCACAATACAAATTACCATGGCGATATTGACAACTATTCTTGTGATGAATCTTAGTGCTTTGTGAAATCAAGCCCAAGACATGTACTTTCCTATGAACTGCTTGGTTCAATGGAAGAAGGTTAAATCTTCGAGCAATGTGGTTCAAGCCATTGCCACTATGGTCTCTACATTGTACATAGGGTTTTACAACTTCAGCAATACAAGTGTACATGTATGTTAAGTATGCACATACTGCAGTTACCAAGAAAGGGGATACTTGGTACAAGATGTGCTGACAGGCTGCGTGCATTGATTGAAGCCAGTCATGGCTTTATACCAGCTACTTTTACACCAACATCCATTTCACACTATGTACAATGTGTGGTATGTGTACAGTACATGAGCATGCAGTGTTCAGCTGGAAAAAAAACAAAAGGTCAGTGGAATTTGAAGTCTAAACGCAGGTCAAACCAAAGGTTCAGTTTTGGGCTCCTGCATTCTATTTTGAATTCAATGACAGTTTATCTTCAGAATCTGTCGGCGGCGGTTCCCACAAAGACATCAAACTGGTAGGAGGGAATAATAATACTTCCCCAATGGTTATGTAGGTCATTTGGCAGTCAGAGGGAAAATATTACTTCAATATTTTAACATTATTTAGACTCACTTTTGAAAAACTAGCCCGCAGTAAAGTTGTCTTGTAAAAACTGTTGTGGGCTAGTAAGCACCACTTCTCAACTTGCCCTGTGGGCTACTAAAAACTCATATTTGTTTCTTTTCAAATGTGAATAATAATAAATGTTTAAAAAAAAAAAAAAATTTGAGTGAATGGATGTAATTTCATTTTTCAAATAAACTGGTTTGCGATCGCTACCAGTAATACATCAGAAAGATAAAGTTTGACAAAACATTTAGGCTCCTAAAACTTCCTGTTTAAGAATACAGTTAGACATCAAGGCCCCCTACTTTGGAATCAGCTCACCCCTTTACCTTTCTTTAGAACTGTGCACAGCTTAAAAAAATACCTGAAAAACCTCTTTATTTTATCTATGATGTAAACTCCTGAAATGGCATATATACATATTATGATTACATTCCAATTATCAAGTCTTGTATTCAATTACTTATGTTTATTTCTCTTTTTCCCTCGCTTTATGCGTTTTTTTGTATAAATCAATTCTGTTTAAATAGTTCTATAAATTTTAAAACTGTATGCAATAACTAATTGTTTTCTTTCTAAACGAACTATTGGTTGCGATATACAACTTCTCCTTATTCTGTTTCAATAATTATCATCGTTATTCTTAAATTGATATTGATTCATTTATTAACTAAAGGGACCAGGGCCTGTATAAGCCTTGGCTTTTTCCTGGTGCCCTCCATTGTCACCACTTGTATCAAATTCTTGTATTGACAGATTGTCTAGTTGTGATATATGGAAAATAAACAAACAAACAAAAACAAACAAACAAGTAAAATGCAGCTTACAAGCGTGATGGGCTACTTGACAAAAAAGCTTAAGCACAAGTCCTGATGGTACTAGTACATTTAATGTGATTGATTGCTTGATTAATCTATCCCTTCTACTAATTTGCAAGGGAATTAATTTCACCAGAAAGGCTTTCACCGTACCGAAAATGATCTGTATAAAATCATTATCTCACCTCGCCTTGTGAGGTTGGCAGAAACTAAACCAATATCACCATCTCGTTGTGATCAACATTATCAACAGTTCTAGCTTTGTATTAACAACCAGAACTATTTTGGGTTTGTTTTCCTGGGTTTGTTTTGTTTAATCTTTCAATGGGCCAACATTTGTGTTAAGTCAAACAGCTGTCATAAAAAAGGGTGTGGCTATGAACCACAATCTAGGTTCTAGAATGCTAAATATTATCCTGTAACCTACTGAAGAATGAGTATCAACAGCCATGATGACCCATGTGCACTGCAGTGAGCTGTGTATGAGCCATGATGACCCATGTGCACTGCAGTGAGCTGTGTACGGGGCACATTCGTGTTCATTATTGATTTTCATGAGTGATGACACGAAAATTGAAGATGACAACCATCTAGCTCGGGATCAAAACTAGGCCCCTAGACTTGTCATCCCACTCATTATCAACGTTTGTACACTCCACTTGTGTACCATCCCGCTGTAAAATCAGGGTTCTCTCCTTGCACAAGCTGGCGTATCGGGCTGATACACGCAAATTGTCTGCCGATATGCGTAAATTTCAGCTGATACAAATGAAAATAATAAGAATAATTTTATAATTTCACAAAAAACATCAAGCGACCGAGCGCGTGAACCAACGGTCCGAATCTGCGGTTCCTCTCGTACTGAGCAGGATTGCCGTAGCGGCGACCTCTCATCAGTAGGGTAAAACTAACCTGTCTCACGACGGTCTAAACCCAGCTCACGTTCCCTATTGGTGGGTGAACAATCCAACGCTTGGCGAATTCTGCTTCGCAATGATAGGAGAGAAAACCATATGCTCCAGTATGCACAGCAGGGCTTTTAAAACCAAGATAAACACAAAGTAGGAAACTTTCCGAAGACCTTCAGCGTGCTTCAGCCAAACATCCACAAATTTGGGTCCAGAATGTCCCAGTTTTTTAAAATTCTAAGGAGAACACTGAGAATGAATTTAAACCCCCCCAAAAATGGTTTTGGACTCACAGGATCTGCAGACTAACTGTTGTACTCATTTCTCATCAACTATAGCATTTCTTGCAAAACATTTCAAGGGATGTTTTCCACCATTTCCATTTTTAAACCGTGTAACTTTGTGCAAATCTGAGAAAAACTTTTGGCAATCTTACCGATGTCATGCATAACCTTTAAGAGACAAAACAGTGAACAAAATCAAGAGGGAAAAAACACATACAGACTCAGGGAGAGGGAATATTTGTGCACATATTAAGTTTCAAGTGTACCACATTTAGATGGATCAGGTTGGCTTGCCCTTCCTTTCACCTCAGGGATCGGAAGTGGAACCCCCCTTCAGTTCCTGCCTCGGAAACAGAGCCTTGCATATGTGGATAGGGTTTGCAGTCCCCACCAGTCTACTTGGGTTTTTCAGTCACCACCCGACTACTTGGTTTTTTTAGTCCCTACCTGACTACTTGTTTTTTTCAGTCCCTACCTGACTACTTGTTTTTTTCAGTCCCTACCTGACTACTTGGCTTTTTCAGTCCCTACATGACTACTTGGCTTTTTCAGTCCCTACCTGACTACTTGGCTTTTTCAGTCCCTACCTGACTACTTGGCTTTTTCAGTCCCTACCTGACTACTTGGCTTTTTCAGTCCCTACCTGACTACTTGGTTTTTTCAGTCCCCACCTGACTACTTGGCTTTTTCAGTCCCTACATGACTACTTGGCTTTTTCAGTCCCTACCTGACTACTTGGCTTTTTCAGTCCCTAAATGACTACTTGGCTTTTTCAGTCCCTACCTGACTACTTGGTTTTTTTAGTCCCTACCTGACTACTTGTTTTTTTCAGTCCCTACCTGACTACTTGGCTTTTTCAGTCCCTACCTGACTACTTGTCTTTTTCAGTCCCTACCTGACTACTTGGCTTTTTCAGTCCCCACCTGACTACTTGGCTTTTTCAATCCCTACCATGACTACTTCAGTTTTTCAGTCCCTACCTGACTACTTGAGTTTTTCAGTCCCTACCTGACTACTTGAGTTTTTCAGTCCCTACCAGACTACTTGAGTTTTTCAGTCCCTACCAGACTACTTGAGTTTTTCAGTCCCTACCTGACTACTTGGGTTTTTCAATCCCTACCTGACTACTTGGGTTTTTCACTCCCTACCATGACTACTTGAGTTTTTCAGTCCCTACCTGACTACTTGGGTTTTTCAATCCCTACCTGACTACTTGAGTTTTTCAGTCCCTACCATGACTACTTGAGTTTTTCAGTCCCTACCATGACTACTTGAGTTTTTCAGTCCCTACCTGACTACTTGGGTTTTCAATCCCTACCTGACTACTTGGGTTTTTCAGTCCCTACCATGACTACTTGGGTTTTTCAATCCCTACCTGACTACTTGAGTTTTTCAGTCCCTACCTGACTACTTGGGTTTTCTGTCCCTACCAGACTACTTGAGTTGTTCAGTCCCTACCAGACAACTTGAGTTTTTCAGTCCCTACCAGACTACTTGAGTTTTTCTGTCCCTACCAGACTACTTGGGTTTTCTGTCCCTACCAGACTACTTGAGTTGTTCAGTCCCTACCAGACAACTTGAGTTTTTCAGTCCCTACCAGACTACTTGAGTTTTTCTGTCCCTACCAGACTACTTGAGTTTTTCAGTCCCTACCTGACTACTTGGGTTTTTCAGTCCCTACCAGACTACTTGATTTTTTCAGTCCCTACCAGACTACTTGGGTTTTTCAGTCCCTACCTGACTACTTGAGTTTTTCCGTACTATAACCCTTCAATAGGGGGAAAAAATGTCTCCCAATCCACACAAAAGCTCAAGGTCCATGTAAATTGTACATGTTTAAACATCTGTACCAAGACGCATTCCAGAATGAAGTACAAATTCATATCAACCTGGTTTTGTGCTTACCTCTGGGTTAAAATACATTATGGACGTGACTACAAACACAAGCATGTCTGAGAAATACAAGTACATTAAATGCAAGTATCATATTAAGACTCACAACTTTTTAACAAAAAGTAACTTTAAAAAAAAAAGTAATTCACAATACTTTGACTGTTGACTGTTTGACTGTTTGACTGTTTGTAGTGACCTGGCTTTTGACAGACAGTTCTTAACAGTTTTTTTTTTAAACAGCTTGCCATACACTTCAGGCATGATATTTGTTCCCTGGAAAAAAGTAGGAACATTTCCTCAAGTACAAAGACTGACCTACATGTACACATGGTGTAGGCTTTAAAGGCACTGAACACGTTTGGTAATTACTCAAAATATATATTAGCATCAAAACTTATTTGGTAACCAGCAACGGAGAGCTGTTGCTAGTATAAAACATTGTGAGAAACCACTCCCTCTGAAGTAACGTAGTTTTTGAGAAAGAGGTAACTTCTCACTAAAATAATAAAAGACTTCATGCATGAAGCCTTTTATTAGCATCTGAAAGCACACAAAATTGTGCAACAAGGGTATTTTTTCTTTCTTTATTTTCTTGCAACTTCGATGACCGATTCAGCCCAAATTTTCACAGGTTTGTTATTTTATGCATATGTTGGGATACACCGAGTGACAATACTGGTCTTTGATAACTACCAAACGTGTCCAGTGCCTTTAACAGACTTTTCAGGCTATTTAATCACTATTTGTCGGATTTTTCCAAGGGCACAAACAAATTCGGAAATCAGACTTAAGTAGGGAGAATATTATCATGCCAACCACTTTTAGGTGAATTTCTGACCACGCAGCATGCATCATTTTCCAAGGTTGCGCTATCTTCCAGAATTAATTTACAAGGCAAGACATTTACACTCGATTAAATACACGCTGGGAATAAATTCATCCAGAAACTTTGCATTTAACAAAATACTGAACATGTTTTGTTCACACTTGAATGCTAATATTGAGTAGCAAAAGATGATTTTCAATGTGATTTTGTGTAGATTTTTGCTATGCTGTACAAAGGACATCGTTCACTACAGAAACTTACAAATATGTAGACAAAAAGTTCTCACATCATTGCAACAATTCCGTATTCTTGAAAGAAAACAAATTTACGAAACAAAAACTAAGGATGATTGGTTACTGTACCAGCCTGCCACAAGTAAACTTTCACTTTACAATTTCAAGGTTTGAATATGACAATGGCTATTAACAAATTTGCTGATTTTTGTGCAGGGTAAAACAAAAATTGGAAATCAGATTTAGGAAGGAAAAAATATCATGGCAGTTGAACTAATGATGTTTCTCTCTCCATTGTATGACTAACTTACACAGCCTTCCAGGCTGCTGCTTCCTTCGGTACCTTCAACTTAAATTGATTTAAAGAACAGACAAAAGTAAGCCATGTAGAAGGAGTCCATAGAGTGTCAGTAGACACTCTTAGGAGTGAATAAGATGCCCCCCCCCCCCCCACCATCCTGTCACTTAACTGGAATTACTTGTAATAATAAGCAGAGGCCATTTGGTATGCAACATGGCAGATTCTACCACAATCTCAGCCCGCTCTTATGAAAACATTGCCACTTTCCCAGGTCATGATAATTCTTGATTAAATGCAAACAAATATGACACTCTCCTCAGCTTTGTGGTCTTGATATATACGTCAGACAAAAATTCTGCACATCTGTGTGTGGATTTTGACGCCCCTCCTCTGTAAAAATATGAATTGCAAGTCTTGTCAAGTCATGGCTACATACCAGACCATTTTTAGAGCACATTGCAAACATTCAAATGTGTTTGTATTACTGTACCCATCAATCACTGCTTTATTACTGTACATTACATACTTTTACTGACAACAAAATCTTGCCGATATTAATGACGCAAGCAGCCGAGGAAATTTGTCTTGTCGTTTAAAAAACAAAATCTAACATTTTTACAAAATGAAATTAGATAAACAAAATCTAAAACATTTGAATTTGAGTAACTAACCACAAGGGAAACTGACTGAGTAAATTTTAAATAACTTGGGGCCTGAACAAAGACAAATTGACTAGAGCAAGATTTGAACCAGCGACCTCTGGACAAACGTGCCAGCACTCTACCAACTGATCTACATGTACCTAGCCCTATGTTGGCGGTCTCCATGTTTTGTCAATATCTTTGTTCAGAGCTGCCAGTAAGCAGCCATACATTCGTTAACTGCCATTGAGTTTGACATGAAATATAAAACAGGGTTTACAGTACACACTGGCGCTGACAAAGTACACTTTGTCACAAGGACATTTTACACTGTAAATTAATGTTAACCCTTTACAGGCCATAGATGCCACAAGAGAATAGTACTAATTACAACAGCAAGGAAAAAAACAGCTGTATGTAAGATATGACCTTCCATTCAACCAAACACTGAACACATGAAAGAGTGAAAAAGCTGGGGGAGTAATGAAATGACGCAAACATTCATCTTACTGGCGCGTCACTGAAAATACAGTGGGCGAGAGTCATTTCTGACAAAAAAATCTGAAACCAGGATATGGTAAGGATATGTTGAAATGATGGCATTTCAACTTTTGATAACCCCTGGAATTACAGATTGAAAGCTTTTAGGGAAGTATCAAAAACAGGATTTCCTAACATCTAAACAACATTTTTACAGACACTTTGGTTTACCAGACGTACTAAAAAGTCTGAATTCAGGAAAAAATGTCTGAAATTTCTCATCCCTGGAACTTGTTAGAAGCAAATCCGAATTACACACACACTACGTACACCGGGGATAAGATTTGATGAATGTGGTAATTCCTGAAAAATGGCTGCCATGCCTGGGTACCAAAACCTAGACCCAAAACTTCCAAGAAGTTACAATTCAGGAGGTTCACAGACTCTGTGCATCATCAGAAAGACAAAAGCTGCAGGTTTGGACACAATGTGAACTACATGTTCCTTCTTCCTCTGGCGACTGTTTTAATACTTCCTGTCGAGAAAATTTAAAGACTCAAGAAGCTTTTGAGAAAATCTTGAAATCATGCTCATTCCTGAGAAACTACATGCCTGGGGGACTGTACACTATACGCTGACAGCTGGCTATCCTTTTATCATGTTTATTGATAAACCTACTGTGCTGTATGTTGCATGTATGTACATGTATATGATGTCTGGCGTGATGAGATTTTCATACACCCATGGGTAAGAAAATAGCACCTAAGCAGAGGAGCAGGAGTACCCTGAGGTGACGCTGCAGGTGCCTTGACTGCAAGCCGTCCCCTTGGGTCAAGTACGTGCTCCAAAACCCAACCAAATAAAAAAATTAAATAAAAAGACGATTGATTGATTGATTGATTATGTTACCATGGCATTACTTTAAGGTTGTATTGGAAAATGTTGTTTCATTGTTGTAAACATTCTTGAGTCTAGCAGAGGCACACTGCAGAAATGGAGGAATTCATGTAATTATTATTATTCACATTGAAGTGACACTTCTCGACAAATAGTCAAGAAATGTTTCTCGACTATGGTCGAGAAGTGTCACCTAAATGTAAGACTGTATATTATGAGTAGTGGTATTACTATTAGCACAGTCTTGAGCTTTTGGGTGGCTACATTATTCTTCAAAGGGCACTGTATTATAGTGTTCTTCCTTAACAACAACAGCGGGCCGCTGACCAACTGGGACCATACAGCTGCTTTGTTTTGTTCTGATAAGCAAACAGAAGCAGGACACCAGTCACAGATGGTTCATGTGACATGGAACTTTGGCTGGTTACCTTATTCTGGTAAGCACAATTCTGATGTGCTTAGCTACTATTTGTGCTTCAGGAAGCATCTCTTTGTAATTGGGCCCCGCTACTAGAAAATATCTAGAAAATATAGACAAGTGAAAAATTTAAACTGGCCGAAAAAGCGAAGCGACAAGCTACATCCCGCTAACTGATCCCACTGGCAAAGTCACTGGAAAAAAGTTCAGGGCAAACCCTGACAGAGTGTCCACAAGGATGATGACTTTGAGTTTTACTTTAACCTTTGTCTGAACGCACCCTCAGCCAAATAATAGTCAAAGAACATGAACAAGAGAAATCTTATTAAGAAATCTTATTAAGAGAAATGTATTTTTTATCAAACACCATTGTATAGAGAGTGAAATCTATACTTCATTTTTATATTAATCTATTCAGGAAAGTGTATGATTTCACTTGTACTCTTGTAATCTGTTTCGACACGCACTTAATGTCTCAATATTTGTTCACTTCAAGGACATGAAGAGGGACTCTTTCGAAATCCGAAAGAGAAACTTTTTTCTCTGACCGTGTACTTGCAACAGGACTGAAAAGTGTTTTAACAGCACAAGTCTTTATACATTGTCAGATCTAAATTTAAAGAGACTAACCAAGACTGAACAAGTCTTGCATGGACAGATTGATATTTGAAGAGAATGATCGGGATAATTGAAAGTTTTCACCTGTTTTTTGTTAGTACTTTGGCACGTCATGGCTGAGCTGTTTGGCAAATTGGACTCACGTTCTCAAGGCTTACTCATCAGAGTGAGGGTTTGAATCATTGTCATGACAATAGTGTCCTTGAGCAAGACACATAACCATAAATTGCTTCTCTTAACCCAGGTGTACAAATGAGAGCCTGTGAAGGTTGGGATGGTATACAATATGTCAGATTAATCCCTTAGCGCTAATAAGCAGCATAATCCCCAGGGATCATGAAGTTTATGGATTAGTTGAAGTACGCCTGATGAACAGGGATAATCATATTGTAAAGAAGCACCTTGATCTAGATACTAGGATTGCGTTTCCCGTTAACTTTTTTTTAAGTGACAGGCCAGCAGGACCAGTTAGGTTGTCATTTCACTAGTCCATCAGCTTTCACACTAGTCCTTATTTCAAATGAAATAGAGATGCTTTTCAACACTGAACTAGCAAGCTGGGCCAGTTGGAGAGAATTTTGACTGGTCCTCAGGTGTTTACACTGGCATTTGTCCAGCAGACCACTGGTTTGCTAAGGGAGAACACGATATGTGGGCTGTTATAAAAAAAAAAACTACATGAATTATCAATATTGTTATTATTTTGATTTCTCCAAGTTCAGAAATCACTAAAACAATTTATATGAAATATTACTTCAGATAGGGCCATTCAGAGTAGTAGGGTGTCATGGCCGAGTGGTTAAGAGCATCAGATTCAAGTTCTGGTGGTTTAGTCATCGGGGTGTGGGTTCGAGTCCCGGTCATGACGCTTGTGTCCTTGAGCAAGACACTTTGCTATAATTGCTTCTCTTCACCCAGGGGTATAAATGGGTACCTGCAAGGGTAGAGGTTGATATTGTGTTTGAAAAAGCCTTCGGAGCGCCATCACGGCAGCCCGGGCTGTATACTCCCCAGGGAGCTGAGAAAGATTAAAGGAATGTTATTGGCCCAATGACCAGGGCACTAATGTAAAGCGCATTGAGACCGTTATTGTGAAATGCGCTATATAAAAACTAGTTATTATTATTATTATTAACCAAATGCTTAAAAATGCCAATTGAGCTCATTCTCTGGCAAAATTACAAGTACATGCAGCTATGCATAACAAAAGCAATCTTTCAAAAGCACATCTATCAACAAGCGATCTTTGATGGGTGGATACTATTAAAGAGATAACAAAACAAACTATGTGATTACATTCCACTGATAAAATGATAATATCACATTCCATATCACTGGTGTCTGGTTTAAAACAAAGAGTGTTACGTTCTTTAACGACAATCCCAGCAAAAATGCTTTAGCCGCGAAACAATGAACATTGCAGTAGTTATCCAAAACACAACACTATATAGTAGTCATCCAAAACACAACACTACATAGTACAATTGAAAATGAAATTGAAAATGAAATCAACCATGTATTGTATCAGGAAATAAATAAAACAAACTTTAATTACGAAGTGGGTTTTCAGTTTCAACTTAATACGAGAATGTAGGAGACTTCATTACTTCCCATCAAGCCTATCCAACCATTCCACTCTGTGTGAGTTTTCTCTCAAACTTACATTTACAATGGTGTGCAGCTTATACGGTGGTGCGGCATAAACGTCGACACCTTAATTTTAAAACCCGGCGCATTGACACCACTTCTTCAGTTGAACCCACAAATTCACTGAATTAGTTAATGACATGATAGACACGAAACACATTTCAACACGTTTACAAAACGAATACACCAACCTCATAAGTCATAACACAACCGGAATTCACTAATTGGACCACTGGGGGGAAGAAAAAGACAGTAGTGACAGCAAAAGTGCTTCATCTTTTTTGCAAAGCAAGCAAGGGACCCTCCTCAGTGATACGTGAATGATGAACTCCATAAACGTTCATATGGTATAGACATGACAATATGTAAGTATGCATTTGTACCTAATGTGATAATAACAATAATGTACACGTTGTTATGCCCCTTTATGGTCCTGCTGGCTCATGACTGAAAATTTCATTGCAAACGCTGCACCTGTACAGGATTTCTAAATATAATACACCCCATAGCAGCAGCCCTTGCTGTAAAGGTTGAAGGCAAAAAATGTACTAACTCAGGAAGTTCAAATTTTATTGAAAAAACATGGTGTCCAAATTACAAGAAACAGTCTGGCTCCTTTTTGTACAATGAATGTTATTATTCATTGCTGGTATTGGATACAAGGAACATGACTTAGATGGTGGCAGTATGATGATGGTCTATTTATGTGTACCCCCAATACATTACTCCCACTGCAGACGCTGTGGGAGAACTTTCCAAAACGAAAAAAAGCTTGTGGCAGACTGACATCAACCCACTTATTTTAATCCTCCCGGGGGGGGGGGACAAAAACATATTCCCATTTCACTATTTACGCCTACGTGGAGTGCAAGTACTGCGCTTAAAGGCAATGTATACTTTCAGTAATTGTCAAAGACCAGTATCCTCACTCGGTGTATCCCAACATTATGCAGAAAATAACAAACCTGTGAAAATTTTAACTCAACTGGTCATCGAAGTTGCTAGAAAATAATGAAAGAAAAATACACCCCAATTGCTTAGAATTGTGTGCTTTCAGTTTTAGATGCCTGAGAAAGGCTTCATGCCTGGAGACTTTCTCTCAAGTGCTAATACACCTATCAATTGTATGACGCACTATGAGACCCCCGGGGATGGTGCGTCAAGTTTGCGTCTTTACTCTCGGAAAAAGTGACTGTGGGTACGTCAAGTCCAATAGTGGTCAGTCAAAAAAATCTTCGAGCGGTGCGTCGAGGTACGTCATGGTCCGTCGATGTCCATTTCAACATTTATTTTGTTTATTTAGTGGAGAATAAAAAGTCACCTACCCTCCCCGCCTGTGTAAAATGATGTTGGTATTATTTTGTTAACATTTATGTTGCCTGAGGGTCGGGAATTTACCGCCCGAAAGTCAGCGATCACCACATGCCAGCTCAGACGGCCGTTTATTTTCCACACTGCACATAGCAAGCCTTTTGCCCAAGCCCAATACACATGTGCATCATGGCGTGGTGGTTTTGTCATCCTCGGCCCCGTGGTATATTATATCTCTCACACGCACGATAGTGGGGGTCGATTGTCGAGTCATAGATGGATACGAGGTAAGCCTGTGACCATACGTTTAATTTACTATCCGTTTCAAACTTTTCTAAACGGTTAACCGTTTGTCGGCGGCAAGTGAATTTGTTCTAAAATACACGAACAACAAAGACGATGTATAAGGAAGCCCAAATGTTTTGACAATTAACATCGAGACTGTACATGTACCTGTGTCAGTGTATTTTGTAAATCCTTGTTGTTTCATGTTGTTTCCAAAAATTTACCGACCGAGAGATAATCCTTCACGATCTTTATAAGCACAACATCCCGCAGAGTCGAAGTCGTGTGAATATCCCCCATCACTTCCGTGTGTATTTGAGTTTGACAAACGAAAACTGCAGTATTGCTCACGCACGTGTAAAAACATCTCTGACCACGCAGTTATTTCTCACCAAGGGAATTTCCCTTGCCTTATCGCTCCCACAGCTACACGCCATTCCTTCGCCCCCTAACTATAAAAGTTTACCACGTTAGGTAGAGCAAGCACATCCGCGGGATCGCGGTGATGAATACAGCGCTGTGAGAAGCACTACGTCATAAATAATTATTCACGCGATCGGCCAATCGGAAAGCGGCCAGTCATTACCAGTTATTACGAGGATGTGTGTTATTTAGTCACATGTAATTCATGGCGCGGTGGTTTTGTCAACCTCTGCCCCGTGGTATATTATATCTCTCACATGCACGATACTGGGGGTCGATCGTCGAGTCATGGATGGATACGAAGATGCATTATTTAGTAGACTGGTTCCCTCTCTATTATTTCGTGTGTTTGATAGCTAGTGCGTTGGGAACCGCACGTCTCGAAGATCAAGTAGTACATTCTCGCCTCGTGCATACACTTGCCATGTATTTTCAGCATGTGTGCCGGGAAACTCGTACATACAAGGTTGAAATACTTGGTATTCACTGCGCGTGCATCGTTTGCAGCATAGCAAGCGATTATGTGCGTCGATTTGTCCGTCGGTGGTGCGTTGCTATCCGCGAAAGGCGAGTCAAAAAAACGTTCGGAAGACCGTCCAAATCTGCAACAAGTGTGTCAATTTTTTGACTCATGGTGGGTCTTTGGACACGCAAATCCGTCCCCACATATGGACAGTGACGCACCATCCCTGGGGGTCTGATAGTGCGTCATACAATTGATAGGTGTATAAGTTTGCATAGTCACTACTTTTTGGAGTAATTACCAACGGTAAACATTCCCTTTAAAAAGCAGGGTTGGGTGAACCATCTTGGAGGAGAGGGGTGTACATAGAGTGCAAAGTTCAAACATTCATCTATGGTTTCGCGGAATCTGCATGTATCAGTGTCGTCTGTGCCCAGGTGAGGGCACCAAAAACAGCTTCGCTTCTAAACCCAAATAAACACTTAATGTCAGGACTCTGTAAAGACCATGTTACCTTTGCTTACCAAAAGTGTGACCTTGTACATTCCAGGGCCTTTCTAGCAGGCAAGATACTACACTGGTCATAATGGAAATTTGACAGTTTGTGTCATAATTTCACAAAATGACAGCTGAGCAAGTTTTGAGATGTGCTCCCTTTCCTCCTATCAAAAGGTGATACACAATTAGACAGTGCAATCTCCATGAAATGTAAGGTTTGATGTTTTCTTCCATTTGGGCTGAGTACAAATCGTGCCTACAGGAAGTCCAGGCTCTCTTATCAAGTAAGATTTCTGTAAACCCTGTTGCTGTCATGTTATCAAGCCATGACCCAACATTACTAATTGAACATAACTGACATCATCTAAGGCTCGTTCTGACATTCTGCACTGTCAGCCACTGTGGATCTGGGTTCGTACAGTAACCCCCCACCTGTTGCCATGTAAATGCTGTGCTGTCAGATCGGCAGATGGAATTACTAGCATTATATTTGGGGTGGTTATCCAAAAAAAAAAAAAAAAACGCATAAAAAAGTATATAGTGTGTGCATGATATACAGTTATACAACCACCTATTGTAAAACCTGTTTATTTATACATCGGCCCAGCACATGGAGAATAAGTGAAGAATGCCAATGATTTAAAAATAATAAATAAAACCCTTCTTTTGTCCAACATTTCCACAGACATACATTGCAGAGAGTGTTGGAAGGAATCCGAAGCTGTCTACACTTTGAAAGTTTTTAAAAGAAGCTGATATTCTTATGGTTAAAATCAACGAATTGCAATGAATTTACTTCCATATGGACACTCACACAAAGTGTTTATAGTTTCTGGAAGGCTGGGGGGATCTTAAAAAGTAGTATTTACTTTCATACAGACACTCACACAAAGTGTTTTTATAGTTTTTGGAAGGCTGGGGGGGGGGTGTTCCTAAAAAAGTAGTACTCTTTCTACGACCTTCAAAATGTTGACAACTTTGGAGACCTCTTATAAATCTTACACTGCTCTTTTTGGGGAGATGAAACTTAGGAAGTGGAGGTTCTGAAAACTGCCAGTTCGTTTACATTTTGACCAGGTGCTGTATCCTGATGACAGCTACAGCACACTATATTGAACACTGACAATAATAAACTAACTGGCTCTAAAAGTAGAGCCACTGACTCATCCCGAAAAAGAGATCATTACATGGTAAAACATTTAACGATTAAAACTAGCATCTATCTCCACTGTGCAACATTTCAAATCACCAATGGGCAGTCAGGTTGGCGTTGGGCAGTCAGGTTGGTGTAGTGGTATCTTGCCTCGCCTTCCACCTCTGGGACCCCCCCCCCCGTTCGAATCCCACCAGGGGCACTATGTGGATTGGGTTTTCAGTCCCTGCCCGATTGCGTGGGTTTTTCCCTGGAATCATTCTCTGGGGTTTTCCTCCCACATCTAAAACTGAAACTGCCTTCACTGTCTTCTCTCAACGGGGGTTCTTGGCTAGTACAGTGATCAAGTTCGCTTTTCTGAGAGTCCTTGGCTTCACAACCAGAATTAATAAATAAATAAATAAATAAATAAATAAATAAATTCGGGCGCTTGGTGGCAGCAGACAAACCAGGTAATTTTCAGTTGTTTTCGGGTGTTCCTCAAGGGTCCGTATTAGGACCTCTTGCATTTACCTTGTTCTCCTCTCCCCTTGAAGATATCATCAAATCCAACGATATTTCTTGCATGATGTATGCAGACGACACGCAAATCTACTTGACCCTACAACATCATCAAATGTCGAACAGCGTTCTAAAACTTCAATCGTGCATCAAAGAAATTAAAAACTGGTCAACCAGGAATGGATTGATGTTGAATGAGGATAAAACAGAACTTCTCCATTTCACAAGTCATTATCGTTCTCATATTCCTATTGTGCCAATTCAGTCTGACGATTACAATATTAATCCTGTTTCATTTGCTAAGAATCTTGGTGTCATCTTTGACAAAAATCTCACAATGAGTAATCATGTTAATCTTATCTGTAAGACGGCCTCATTCGCACTTCACAAAATCAGCTCCATTAGAAAATATCTTGACCCCAAAATGACGGAAATTCTTGTTCATTCTTTAGTAATGTCCAGAATTGACTCATGCAATAGCCTCCTTTTTGGATTACCGGATTCCCAAATTAATAAACTGCAACGACTTCAAAATTCAGCTGCTAGACTAGTCACACCATAGAGCAAGGCTGGTCCTTGCTCTATGGTCACACGCACTCGCCCACGTGATCATATAACTCCCATTCTACAGAATCTACATCGGCTCCCTGTTCAAGTTAGAATTAAGTTTAAAATTCTCCTCCTTACTTTTCAATGTTTACAAGGCACAGCCCCAGTTTATCTCCAGGACCTAGTTCACAAATATATTCCTTCTAGAAATTTACGTTCCAAATCCAAGTCCCTTCTTGTCATTTCCACCCCTGTTACAAAATCATACGGAGCTAGGTCATTCCAAGTAGCTGCAGCTGAACTGTGGAATGGCTTACCCGAGTCTGTTAAGGAAGCAGTCACGGTTGGCCAATTCAAAAGTCGCCTCAAAACACATCTATTCACCGTCTATCAGTAATTTCCGTTGGTATTTTATTTGTATCTTGTTGTTTTTTTCATTCCTTTAAAGCGCTTAGGGACTTAACAGTGATATGCGCTATACAAAAACAGTTTATTATTATTATTATTATTTACGCATACATACATGTAATTCTGAGCATGTGCACACTTTCAAGAACACTTGCGAGTCTGCTGCCACCTATTGTCCCCAGACGTCTCCAAATGAAACAAAGTCATTTTAAACTGTCTTCTCAATGACAAATGAAATAGTATTGGATTAAGAAGCAACTGATAATCCGTTTTGCAAACACAGCTTCGGCTTAGACCAAATCTGAATTAGCGGCTGTAGCTATGGCTATGACTGCTGCTAAGAGTATTACTAAGAACATCCTATACTTCAACGGATGAATGATATGATGATATAGCTGTAGCCATAGCCGCTCATTCAGACACGGCTTAAGGCTCCGTCTGCCTGTTTACAGCCCACAGTTTCAAATTAAATGGTCGATCCTAAGCCGCAGCCAAAACAAAATTGGCGGTTTCAAAAACGAGCTCATGTTCCTTTTACAATCGACCACGACATCATTTCTGTTACACATGAAGTGGCCATTTTTGTCTCTAATTTGCAATCGTAAAAAGGAAGTGGGGACTGCAGGCTTTGCATGGTGTGGAAAGTGCAAAGGGAACCTTAGTGATGATTTTGTAATAGTCTCGTCTGAAACAACTTGTAGTTTTGACTTTTGTAACAGTGTGTTCCGTTCGCCTCATGAGAAGAAAAAACAGTTTTAATATGCAAAGTGGAACATTCCCAGAACTGATTCACTTCTCCCATTCATAAAAAAACAACAACCCAAAAACATCTTCATCACACAACAGTCATCACACGCCCACACTTTGAAGCAAAAAGACCCAATTATTAAGCGCTCCACTTATCACATGTGTGACAGACAAGGCCGGGTCTATCATCACAACCTTTCCTGGACCGGTACTTTTTCATTAAAAATCGTAACACCTTCAATGAGAAAGACGTTTCTGAAAGTACATCTTTACATCTTGACATCTTGAGGAGAGGGTCTTAGACATGTTGGACATGCAGGATATTGTGTCACCCAGTTACCCACTCCATTGTGATAAGACTGTAATGGACACACACCAATTTATCATCAGTGGGTAGAAGTTTGTTGCATCTATATTCAACTTCAAATGGTGGGGGTTGGGTCACAGTATGCAGACTTACAACTTCAGTGTAGAAGTCTTGACACTTATTGTAAATCGTATACTCTTAGCACCCCTTTGCCTTTTGAAATTTTCCTAATTCATGCATATTTCTTATTGTATCATTACTATTTGGTGAGTGACAATAAGGTATATCAAATAAATATGCCAGACTGTGTGTAAACAAACTAAAAAATAATTTGTGTTCAAAAGAATTTTTGTTCAAAAGAATTTGGGTTGGGGAAACTATTACATGTACACCCTGACTACCGAAGCTTCAAGTTAACATCTTTAATTTCGATGCTTCTGAGCTAAACTATCGAACATTTAGTAAGATGTAAAATTTTGACAATTAAGTTGTTTTTCCCTGAGTTCTTATACCAGAAAAAGACGCCCTTCTGATATGGTTTCCATGATTCACAAACATCACCCAAAAAACATAGGCCTACATCAAATCGGAAAGATGTCTTTTTTATTGCATGAAAACTCAGAACTATCCAAGTTTTAGCCGTAATGGAACATAGTACTCATTTGTATTGTCTGATGTTGTTAGAGCCACTGTACACAAAAAATTATATTCATTAGATGCAAAGGTTTGCATAAAATATGAAGTATCTTGAGTTCGCTACAAGCAAATTTTATGGCTCATGCACTTTTATAATGAAGAAGTAATCTCTTTTAATTCATAAATATAAATGTAAAAATTTACCCAGTCAGTTTCCCTTGTGGTTTTTTATTAAATATAAATGTTATCAGTTATTTGTTGTTGGGGAAAAAGTTGCCTATTTAATTTGCAAGTTAACTGTCCTTTTCAAGCCTATGCAGTTTGTGACAAAACCTACAAATTGTCACAATTCACGCAATTTGAATTACCGTGCATTGTGTACTTTGCAGCACAGACTTATGGATCAAACGACACCTTGAAGCCAAGTATTTTCTCTTCCCATTGATGTAACATGAATGATTAACCAGTTTGCTCCATTATATCAGTAAAAGAGACTGCAGTTTGTCACTTTGAGCTTCGTACAAGCGTCCTTGATGTCCGTAAAAAACTATTTTCAAATCCCAAAACAACACTGTAGTCCCTCCTCCTGTCTTCAAACATTATTGCCCCTTTTTTGCCATTCCGTTTCAAGACAAATGGCTATCTGCACTCCATAGTGTGATTAACTTTAAACACAGATGACTTCAGCTGGCCCTAAATGTAAATTGAGGAATAATTTATTTGTTTACTGAGGTCAAAACAGATGGGTATTTGGACTAATCTAATTTCTGAGCACTCACGAATATGAATGCAAGACTGTCCCCTTGGTATGGTGACCAGATTGGTTTATGGTATGTACCTGAAGGGAGCACCTAACTAAATAGTGCCTGAATCAAGCGCCAAGCTTAATTTACATTTTGGAGGCCTTCAAAAATGTCTGTGAATCTCAGATTTGAGGGTCAATACTTTTACAAGTTGTTTCCTTTTCCACAAATCACAGAGCTGCCAGCATTTGCAGCTTGCAATCAGGGAGAATTTGTACAACAACCAGGGAGATATTTAGCATTACTTTCAACATAAACAAGGAAAAGGTTTCCATAATCAGGGAGATTTTAAAAATTTGTTCATCAGAACATGGAAAGATTGGTTTAACTTTAGGGAACTGTCTGCAAAGTCAGGGAGTTAGCAGCTCTGCCACCATATCCGAATGGTTTATCACAATTAATTTGCATAACATGGAGATTTCCTCTTCCCCTTTGAAGAAGAGAAGTTCGCAGCGGTGCTTACAAGAGACTCAGCGCTTATACAGTGGCCATTCTGAAGACAAAGACAAGAAGATCCATGAAATTTGGTCTAGATCTGTTTAGTATATCTATTGTTATTACATCTTAATTGAGCCTTAAGAAAACCGAAGTGGCCACAAGCAGCTTGTACCACAATGCCCATAGCGACTGCAAACGCAAACGGACCCTTAAAAGCGACTAGCGACTGTTAAAGAAGATAATGACCAAATGTCAAGTTTTAAGATGTGGGAGGAAATCCCCCAAAATAAGGAAAGACCCACGCAGTCAGGTAGGGACTGAACTATTTATTCCACAAGCAAGGCTACAGTCAGAGATTTGAGCCAGGGTCACAAGAGGTGAAAGGCAGGGAAAGAAACCACTGAGCCTACCTGTATGTTAAGTATATCCAGAGATGGAGCTCAGTGATTATAATTATAACAGAACAGGTAAGCATGGCACAGACATTTGGCAATAACATGGACAGACACCATTTTTTCAGGACAGCAATGTGTCAGTTCGCTTCCCCCGGAGGCAAGTTTTGAAGCAGACAATCATTTAGGGTGTGTACCCCCAATTGGTGATTAGGCAAATTAGAAGTAAAAGCATACAATGTACCTTCATGAGAGATGCAAGTATTGCGTATTATGTGACATCCTCAGACTGTGAGAAGGACCTTTGAGTATTTCAAAGACATCATTTGAATCTTCTTTTTTTATTCTAGGAATAAGTAAGATTGATAAGGTGGGGGTCTTTGATGTCTGTGTAACCCCCCCCCCCCCTTACATTTCCCTATATAGTAGGGATTGGCCAGCAGAACGAAGAGGGCGATTAGGAATAACTATTTACTAAAAAGATCAGATATATAGTCAGGAGATAGGCCATGAAGAGCTTTGAAAGTGAGAAGATTTGACTTATAAGCGATACGCATGGACCAGTGAAAAAGCTGGTGGACTATTGAAATGACAAGCTCACTGGTCCTGCTGGATAGTCACAGAAAACGTTAACAGCAAACCCTGCCAATGCACATGCAAGGCTCCAGTCCGAGGTGGGTTTCGAACCGGGGTCCATGAGGTGAAAGGCTGGGAATGAAACCACTGAGCCACGCTGGTCCCCAAATATTACCAATGTTTCTATCATGCTGAGTTTCGCTAGTATTGCGTGAAATGCATGGAGCCTTTGACCGTGTGTTATGAGAGGAGTTTAACAAGACTACTTTCCTGTACGCCAATCACCCATATGGAATTAATCAACCCACACTGAGGTTCAAGACAAGAGAGTAACATGTCTCAGGTGAGACAGAGTTCGTGTGGGGGTGGTGGCGAGTCTGTGGACAGACCACAAACTCCAACCCAGACCTGATTTGGGCAGAGTAGGCTCAGTGGAGGGTCTGCTGCCAGACTGTCGGCCAGACAAAACACATTGACAACTCAGAGGGGGGTGTTTCTATGGTGTTTCAATGTGGCAGGAATGGCGTTATAACCTACAAAGGCATATGTCTGATGCCCATAAATTTGTACACACACATTATTCAGGCATGTAACTGCAAATCATGAGGTAAGTGCCAGGCACAGCAAGACTAGGCAACTGCTAGGCAACTGCATTTTTATCAATTTTCAACGGCACAGCTGTGAAACCAAAGAACGAGGAAAGGAAATTGTTCAGCTGATCAGCTGAAAAGTGCATGCCTAATTATTTGTAGTCTTTGCCCGAGATGTCACTGATCGGTAGTGGATCGGTAGTAATTAATAATAGTGCGCCCTCTTATGGCATGATATCACCAGCTTGACCAACTTTCAATGACATCTCAGGGAATCCTGCAGCATTGGGTTAACTTTCTTTTCTTCTTTTTCCCTCAGCCTTTCCTTATGTAACCAATCAGAGCTTGATCGTAGAAATAAATTTACATAAATAATTAAGTGACCCAGGGTCATGTTTATAACAACAATTTAGTTAAATTTATTTCTGCGACCATGCTCTGATTGCTTCCCTAGAGCTGGTTAAATCGTGCCATAGGAGGGCGCACTTACACAATCGATCACTGACGCCTTGGGCCAAGACTAGACTATCTGATACACACAGCATAATTTTCCATTTAAAAAAAAAAAAAGGTGTCTGAGGTAATTCAAAATAAAAGCAAACGTAGGCCTACAATATCAATTTTTTCTTCCATCACTTCAGTGTTATTTTTTCCAAGATGATATCAAAGTCAAAGTATTCAGAATTGAAAAACAACCAACCGAATAAAACATTCGGGGGGGGGGGGGGGGGGGGGGGGAATTGATTTCATGATGAGCCTATACTATTGAATTTTATTGTAATGGTTTATTGAAAATCACATTCCATGCTCCAGGGCTGATACAATTCAAATTAACATCACCGAGCATGTGCATTTACCATCAATTTGTTATTTACAGCCCTACATTCCATACTTCAGCTGAATTGAAAGTGAAATTATTTGAAATTTTCTCTGAAATTACAAGAGTTTGGATCAAACCATTTCAGTGGGCAGTTTCATATGAAAAAAAACAGGACAGTTTCTCTTTTTTTAAATAAAACGTTTAAAAAAATAACATTCTGAACACAAAAAGTGCCTATAATATGTTTACAATCTTGAACACTATTTTGTATTGGTGGCCTCAAGAGTCACAAAATCTGTTACTGGCTTGCCCTTTTTTAAATATTTAAACCTTCTTTAATAATGAATACGTGCAATTTTTGTTTAGGGCAAGCATGATGAATTTATCAGTGATAATGGGAAATGTTTAGCATTAATTTAAAGTAATCATATTTTGGGGGTTCGCAGTGAAGGCCGCTCATACAGATTGGTAAAACTCGCGGCTAGACCTCCCATAAGACAAAAAGCTCAAGAATGTTGACGGTCACACCTCAGAACCCGTCACTTGATCAGCTGATTTTGGATGTTTGTAAGACTAATAATAATAATAAATGAACATGTATAACGAGCCGACATTCCACAAGAGATGCTCACAGCCAAGCGACACATCAAGTACAAACTATGATGGGGAAGGACACAGAAAGCCGTATGAACAGAGGATAGACCTCATTAAATAAGACTTAAAAGTTTTGAACGCCGCCTTGAATGAAGCCAGTGATGCTACGCATGGTTTCCCCTTAACTGTTATAGTGAACCGCCAGCAGGACCAGTTAGATAAATGTTAATTTTTGCATCGGGGATAATGAATATAATTTTGTTTTACCCTACACGGTGTGTGTTAAGCACTGTATACTCGGTACTTTCCCCCGAGTTCTGTGAAAAAAATCCACAGGCAAATCACTCGGGTGGGATTCAAACCCACGACCTTTGTATTGCATAGAGCAGATGTCTTACCACTAGACCACCGAGCTAGCTTGTCATTTTCACTAGTCTGTCACCTTTTTCACTAGTTCGTCACCTTTTTCACTAGTTCGTCACCCTTTTCACTAGTTCGTCACCTTTTTCATGAGTCAATACTTCAAATGAATGGGTGCCGGACCACTTGGGAGTGAATTTTGACTAGTCCTCATGTGCTTAATCTGGCATTTGGCCAGCTGACCACTGTTAAGGGAGATCACTGCTATGGTAAATGTAGCTACAATGCGTAAACCACTGCATAAACGGTTATTTTAAGCTGCAGTTCATCCCAGCAGAATAATAGTCCACTCCTACATGTTATCAATGGTGTAACCATGGTGTAACTAACTAGGGATTAAACTACATGTACCATTGAGCATCCCCCACCCAATATCCAAATAAAGAACGCTAACGTGTAAGTAAACATACGCAGACAAAAAGAAAGAACTTAGAGGATTTCTGCCCAGTTGGCTCAATTGGAAGAGCTGGTGGCATGCTATTGAAAACATACAAACAAAGGCCCTTGATGGGTTACCAACGGCCTCGGGGGGGGGGGGGGGGGGGGGGGGGGGGGGGGGGGGGGGGGGGGGTGTCACTTTCTTGGAAGCCAGACTGCTGGCCTTAGTGTGATCATGTATTATCATGCTAAAAAATCTCCATTCTTATAAGGAAAACCAAAGTTAACTTTCACTAGCAGGATGCCGTGCTTCGCGCGGCACCCGCTAGGTGGGCGCGATTCTTGCCCATCATGTGACAAAGTGCATGGGGTAAGGGGGGGGGGGGTAATTGGAGAGGATATCAGAGTTTATAACTTTCAGAATTGGTTTGGTAAAGATATTTAAAATCTGTACGCAATGTAGTAATGTCCTAATGATAAAATGTTGAGCATGCAAAAGGTGTTGAGTGCGTCGCCTTCCCTCACCCTTTTCGCCCCTTTTCTCGACTACGAAGCATAAGTTGGGGGTGTGTTTTAATATTTGGGAATGATATAAAAAGGCAATGATGCATGCTTGGCACGATATGTAGGTTTTTAGATATATCAAGACTTTTTGAATATCCAACAAAGGCATGAGTAATCCATGAAATATATGCTTCTGTGCTCCTAAAATTTGTAAAATGTTTGAATTTATGTATAATAGGTAGAAGATGGCGGTCAGTCTACAAGCTTTTTGTTGGGCTCTGATCTTGATTGTAAATGTTCCTGTTTACAGCCCCCTAAGTTGTCTAAATGTTATATCACATGATAGAGTATTGTTTGCTGATCAACCTGGTCACATTAATCATGGATTTGTAGCTGAGGATTTCACCATTTGGAGTGTTTTTCATTCTGAAAACTGTCTTCAGCCTCAACCTAACCTGCAAGCCAGCTGCACCACCCAGAGCACGCCTGATCAACTCCATTGTCAGTACATTGCAAGCCTTTGTTGTGAACAAGCATCATTGTACAACAATAGGCTGTCTTCACTGCATCCAACATGGCTGACCACAAACATTAATCTCAAACCAAGAGGTCTAAAGCACAGTAAGTTTGGTAAAACACCTGTTACTTATTACCCAAACTCTACAGCAACTTTCAATATCTCTCTGGCTGTCTCTGGTGATATCGAACTGAATCCAGGCCCCATAAAGGAACCATGTGGCAAATGCAACCGGCCTGTGAAAAGCAACCAACGATCATTGCTCTGTGAGGACTGTAACCTGTACTGGCATCAAAAATGCATCCCAGAAATGACTATTGCTCAGTACTCATTGCTCATATCAAGCACCATTGACTGGTTTTGCCCTGGCTGTAGTTCATCCTACACATCTCTACCATTCTCATCATGTACTGACACTTCATTTCATGAAGTGTTTGCTGAATCATCAGATCCCTCTACTCCATCTGCCACAACACAATCTCCAGATTTACTCTCAAGGAAACCTTCAAAGAATTCAGTATCTGGGTTACTCTTAAATGCCAGAAGCATCCGCAACAAACAAAATGATTTACTGGCATTTCTTCAACTACATCCATCAGACATTGTTTGCGTCACGGAGACATGGATGTCGGATTGTGACAATGACACAATCTCTCCACGTCTGCCTGGATATTCTTCTTTTCGGCGGGATCGAGATAGTCATGGTGGTGGCGTCATGGCTATTGTCAATGATATGCTGCTTCCAATTCATCTCAACCAGTTTGATCCTGTTGACATTGAATTGACCTGGCTATCGATAACCATCAAAACCTCCAAATGGCTAGTTGGACTCATCTACAGGCCGCCAAATGCAGACATAACTTTCTTCAACAAATTACAAGATGCATGTGACGCTATCCAGCCTGAACTTCACAGCTATGAAGGTTTCATTCTACTTGGCGACTTTAATATAAACTGGCAAACTGAATCCACTTCATTGGCAAACCTTCAAGAGATATCCGACTCCATGGGTCTTGAACAGTTGGTCGATGATGTCACCCGCCCTTCAACCAATTCACCTCTGACTGGGACTGCAATTGACCTTATTTTCACCAATCGACCAGAAAAATTCACTGATGTAGGGTCCTTTGCTAACCCAGTCAGTAGTGACCATCATGCCGTTTGCTTTACGTTTAATGCCGCCAGAGCTTCCCCACAACCAAATGTCATCCGCTCTTTTCTTCAGTATAGAAAAGCTGACTTTGGCCACCTTCAGAACTTATTACATCTAGCTCCTTGGTCTGCATTCATGAATGATGATGATCCAAATGCTTCTTGGGAAGGATTCAATGACATCCTTGATGCAGCCATTCGAGACAGCATTCCACGGAAGAAACGTTGTCACAAATCATCACCTTGGATCACTGTGGAACTCAAAAAGCTGATCTTGTTAAAACACACTTTGTTTACCAAAGCTAAATGTGTGAATTCAAGATCTGCCTGGCTGAACTACAAGAAGGTACGAAATCAAGTGAAAAACATGACAAAAGCTTCATACTGGAACTATGTTAACCATTTATTTTCTGCAGATGATAATAAACGAAGTTTTTGGTGCTTTGTTCGAGATCAAAGAAAGTCCAAATGCCCATCTGCTTTGCAATCTGCAGGTACCCTCATCCATAAGCCACGGGAAATCGCTCAGGCCTTCAATGATTTTTTTACGTCTGTCAATTCTCCAGCTTCAACCTGCTCGGAGTCACCACCACCATGTTCTCTTCCAATACCTGAACTTCCTCAAATTACAGTCAGCCTAGGATGGTTGACAAAACCTTGTCCTCTCTGTCAGTGCATAAGGCGCCTGGTCCAGACTCCATATCACCAACAATTCTTCGAGCTGCAAAATCGTCACTTGCTCCACCATTATTACGGCTAATGAATTCATCTCTTGCTAAAGGCTCTATTCCAATGGATTGGAAACTCTCTCAAATCACTCCTGTCTTCAAAGCTGGCAGCCGCAACAGCATCTCGAATTATCGGCCAGTTGCTCTAACATCTGTGGTTTGTAAGGTCCTTGAAAGAGCCATTGCAGATAACATTAATATCCATGTGAATTCACTATGCCTTGGTAATGAGAAACAACATGGTTTTACAGCTCGTAAATCATGTGTTACCCAGCTCACCAACGCAATTCATGATTGGGCAACCATTCTCGACAAGCCACGCCCACCTCGCCTTGACATCATCTTTCTGGACTTTAGCAAAGCTTTTGACCTCATGCCTCACCACATCCTTCTTGACAAATTGGCTCGTAACTTCAACATTCGGGGCCCTACTTGGATCTGGCTGAAAACATTCCTCACTAATCGGCAACAGCGGGTTATGTACCGTGGAAGTGTTTCTACATGGGAACCCGTAACGTCTGGAGTTCCGCAGGGGAGTGTTCTTGGTCCCCTTCTCTTCAACCTTTTCATTAGTGACATTTCGAGGAACCTTACTTCAACATCCCTACTCTTCGCTGATGACACCCTTATCTACCGTCCAATCAAATCTCCCGCGGATGAACAAATATTGCAGTCCGACCTCAAGGCACTTGGTCAATGGAGCGTGGCAAATGGCATGAAGATCAACACGAACAAATCCAAAGTAATGCACATGACACGCTGCAAATCACTCGATCATCTTCCCCACTACTCACTTCAAGGTTTACCCCTTGGTATTGTTTCCACTTATAAGTACCTTGGTATAACTGTTAATAGCAATCTTAACTGGAATGACCATGTGAACTCTATCGTGTCCAAAGCAAACAGAACTTTAGGATTCATTTGGCAAGTTGCTGGCGGAGCATCATCTCAAGCCCTCAGGTCACTGTACATGTCTCTAGTGTTGCCGGTGTTAGAGTATGGTTTACCCGCCTGGTACCCATTCACTGCCACATTATCTGCAAAGCTCGAAAGGGTTCAACGCCGAGCAAGCAGAATGTGCTTGAAACAAAAGCGACAAGCCATGCCTTACGAGGAGCGCCTGAAATCCCTTAATTGGCTCAGTCTGGACCATAGAAGACAACATAATACTATTATGTTCACCATCAAGTCATTGTTTGGACTCATTGACTGTCAATCCATTAAATATAACGCCCAAATCAATACCCGCCATCCAGACTTTGTCACATTCCATCATCACTATGCCAGAACCCAAGCTCTAAAATACACCCCTATTAATACATTTCCCCGGTTGTGGAGCGACTTGCCATCACACATTAATGATTCTCTTATTTTGGATAACTTTAAAGTTTTTTGTGATAATCTATCGTCTTACTATTATAACAAGGATTCTGATTATTAGCTACCTAAATTTGCCATGGTCATCTCTAGCAGTTCCTTCGATATTTTATATATATATATATATATATATATTTTTTTTTTTTTCAAATTAATTTCTGTTCATGTCTCTTGTTTACTTCAGCAGAGTGTTTATTTACTTTGAGTTCATGATTATTTTTGCCTCTTAATGCCAAATTATTGTTTTTGTTTTATTTATTATTTATTTAAAATGAAGCCAGTTCTTGGTAAGTTAAAATGGCTTGATCAGGGAGACGGGGGTGGGGCAGTCATCAAGGTTACACTTTAACTTTGATGATTGATTTTCCCTTGTCTCCTTGTTCATGTCGTTTCTAGTGCCTCTAGTTAATACACTGTCCTTGGTTAATTCTCATATTTATATATTCTGAATTCTGTTTCAAAGATTGCATATATTTGTATTTATTCTTTGTTTCGTTTATTAATGTTATATTTTATATTTATATTTTTTTGTCTCTTGTTGTGAGTGGATCAACAGGCTTTCGAGCTACAGTGTTTGATTATACTTGTGTTGATCCTGGCCATCACAATTAGGGTTGTTCTTGTATTTTAGTTTACTTGTTTATGTTTAAGTTTTAGTATCCTACTCTGTGAACTGTAATTTTGCTGTTTTTAGCCATTTTTGTCTTTAACTTGTTTACTGTATACAATTGCTGTGTGTTTCTGGCCGAATAAATAATAATAATAATAATAATAATAATACTTGATTTCCTTTTTTCTTTATTTCTGGATTTCTTTGTGTCTCTATCTCTTTATTTCTTAAATGTGTCTTTGTTTCTATATTTTCTCTTTCTGAATATCCGTGTTTGCCTGTGGTGAACTTTGTATTTTCTCAGTATTCTATTTCATTGTTTCTGTAAGTAGACCTATGTGTTTTTCTGACTCAGTGGTCTGTTTGTCTTTTTATTTGTTTATTTTGTTTATGTCTTAGTTTCGTTTTTTCCTTAGTTGCAGGGGGCCTATTATTTATCTCTGATGTTTCTTGATATCTACGTTGACGTTTATTTTGTAATGTTTTTATGTCACTATGTTACAGTTGATTTTGATGTTTCTATGTCACTATTTCTGTGTTTTTTAATTATTTCGGGTGTGGATGTGTTTGTTTCCGTATTTCGTTCTTCTAGTTTTTGTAAATGGTTGATAATACAATAATAATGTTAAGTATTACAGGGGTGTGATTGTGTCACATTTTGTTGATGACAGTTTTGTAAACTTGTTTTTGTCTTGACAGACCCTGTTGTTCAAATTTTATTCATCGTACGTCTAAAGATTTAAATAGGAAACGAAAATAAAATAAAATGATTTGTGTGTTTTCGTTTTCCTTTATTTGTTCCTTTCTGTCTGTCTTTGATTTCTTGATTTATATGCTTGTTTGGAGGAGGCTTTATTTTTGTCCATTTTCCCTTTATTTCATTGTGATGTTTCTTGCTTTCTTTATGCCTTGTTTCTTTATTTCTTTATTGCTCGGAAATTATTGTATTTAGGCCTACATACCACTAAATGCAGGTAACGACTAATATTCGACAATGCTTGTCTTTGTGAATATTATGTTGTTATTCAGTCAATGAGTAGGCCTAACGTAAGCAATCAATTTATGAAAGAAATAATATAAGGAAAATTTATAAAGGGGGGACATAGGAGGTCACATCAATAAAATGAAATGAGCTGGAAGAAGACAAAGCATCATTAACAGAAAATATGCAGTATCTGTAGAAATTAGGATTACCCTATTGTGGCGAACACCCAAGACAGAGGAAATAACGGACCAATCACACGTGAGAAATAATCACACGTGAGAGAAAAAAAGATGGAGACCCAACGACCGGATGCGTATTTTTTTTTCCCAGGAAAGATGAGGCCAATTAGCAATTAAAATAATAATAATAATTTTTGTAATAAATTAAAAAACTAACTGAAATCAGAAACCCAATGCTAAGTGGCCTCATCTCTCCTGGGGAAAAAAATACGCCGACCGGATGACGAATTTTTTGCGTGGGCAATAAAAGTTTCGTCGCTGGTACACACTCTTTGATGTAGCGTTGTTCGATGGAAAATAAGGGCAGCATGCAAACTGTTTATTTTGTGCATTTGTGTGAGAAATTACCTTAGTCATGCAACGCTACTTCTGACTGCTCACAGAAAAGACTCATGTGTCGTTCAAACCTTGTATTTTGGTGACACAAAAATGCAGTAAATATTTATTGATAAATTATTTAATACCATTTAACCCACAAAATGTGCAACAAATATCTTCTGAAGACAAACAACATTAACACAATCTTGTCGAGAGAGCTGGGAAATTATGGCGAACACCCAAGACCGAGGAAATAACGGACCAATCACACGTGAGAAGTCATCACACGTGAGAAAAAAAAGATGGCGACCCAATAAAAAAGATGGCGACCCAATACCCAAGATGGCGACCCAATACCCAAGATGGCAGCCCAGCGCAACCTCGTCCTCGAGGGGGCGAGCTCACCGTGCGTTTGTTGTTTTCAATAAAACTCAACCACTGGAATTGCTGAAATTTTTACTGGTACATGTAAATATTAGACTAGAGCATGGTGAATTTAAATTACTCTCCGCCCCCCCCCCCCCCCAAAAAAGAAGAAGATGTATCTTCCTTAATGTCATGATTGTTCATTCATTGAGCACTTTCTTCAACCAGTGACACGTTCTATGCAGGAGAATAATGATATTGCCATAGCAATGGTCCTTGGTTATGATACAGTAATTGTGTCATACATTATCAAGGTGATTTTAACATGGTTGCTATTTTTTTGAGAAGATCTGGATCTCCGTTAAAAAAAAATAACAAGGGTCTTTGGTTATCATTCAACAAGGATAGCTGTCACACAACTGGAATTAGCTAAGGTCTCTTGTTAAAGAATGTCTCTTGTGGAAGAGCCTTATGGCCTTTACATTTCCTAATTAAAAAGCCGGATTTTAATGACACACATCCTTGGTGATTTTCTTCTGCATGTGTTGCCTTACAAAAAAAAAGACCAAAAAAAGGGCAACATGAATGGATCATCAACTGGTCATCCATTACCATCGCATAACAGCAAACAACATTCAAAACCATTACTAAACGATTCACTCTTTGCTTGGATAGTAAATTAGTATAGACTGGAGACGGAACCATCTTACTGCAAACACTGGTGAAGGAACAAACTTACTACAAATATAATGTATGTACTTGTATAAACATCAATATTTGACGTGTATTCTCTACTTTGAGCCAAATGGGTGTTTTGGGCTCTTTTAGCGGATATCAAGTTTTGCATGAAGTTAAACTCCACGCTCCTATTCACTTGCATTCACACTTTCAAACCTGCCTACACGCTGTAGTAGATTGGGAAAGTGGGCAACTACCTGGTTCTGATAAGAACTTATCTTGCCATTTGTCTACTGCCCAGGAGTAGGTTGGGAGAAATGGGTGACTACCGGGTTCTGATAAGAACTTATCTTGCCATTTGTCTACTGCCCAGGAGTAGGTTGGGAAACTGGGGTACTACCTTGTTCTGATAAGAACTTATCCCGCCATTTGTCTACTGCCCAGGAGTAGGTTGGGAAACTGGGGTACTACTTTGTTCAGATAAGAACTTATCCTGCCATTTGTCTACTGCCCAGGAGTAGGTTGGGAGAAATGGGTGACTACCGGGTTCTGATAAGAACTTATCCCGCCATTTGTCTACTGCCCAGGAGTAGGTTGGGAAAACTGGGTGACTACCGGGTTCTGATAAAGAACTTGTCCTGATATCTATCTTCTGTTCAGGAAGTAGATTGGAAAAACTGGGCGACTATCTAGCTCTGATAAGAACTTATCCCGCCATTTGTCTACTGCCCCAGCAGTAAGTTACGGGCGGCTACCAAGATCTGATTAGAACTTGTCAAACATTATGTCTACTCTCCCACTCCCAGGAGTAGATTGGGAAATTGAGATATTATACTACCTAGTTCTGATAAGAACTTGCCCTGCTATATTTATGTACAGCCGCAGGAGTATTTTGGGAAATCAGGAGACTACCTAGTTCTGTAAGAAACTTGTCCAAGGCAGAAGATAAAAAGCAAGACAATTTCTTATATAAAAAACTCTAGCAAGAACAGTGTAGATACTATCAGATGGTGTTACTGCAAACTGAATACATGATTATTGATACTCCAGCATGCAGTGATTCAAGTCACCTTGTTGTAGTTATCAGTATTGAAGGGAAATATTTTTGACGACCAACTTTTTAATTAAAAGCACATCTGAAAAGTGTACATTGAATTTCTTTTTTTGAAAAAAAAAAAATTGCATCCACAAACATTTCTTAACAAAAGCGCTGCAATGCTTGACTAATCAAATAATTGCCATGCCAGGGCAAACTTTTGTTTCTTGAGCACCAGGCTCAAGTTACCACTGTGGCTGGTGTGTTTGTCCAATGAGTCAGGGCACCCCTGTGGAGATCTGGCCCACATGTCTACCCTGTTGAGAAATTGTGTTACCCAACCTGAATGAGGACAAAATAATAACAAAATAATATATCATAACAGGGTCACCTTTGCGGCACACCGAAAATTCTGCCTGTGCATAGATATTATACTACCTAGTTCTGATAAGAACTTGCCCTGCTATATTTATGTACAGCCGCAGGAGTATTTTGGGAAATCAGGAGACTACCTAGTTCTGTAAGAAACTTGTCCAAGGCAGAAGATACGAGTTGGGGGGGGGGGGGGGGGGGGGTGTCACTTTCTTGGAAGCCAGACTGCTGGCCTTAGTGTGATCATGTATTATCATGCTAAAAAATCTCCATTCTTATAAGGAAAACCAAAGTTAACTTTCACTAGCAGGATGCCGTGCTTCGCGCGGCACCCGCTAGGTGGGCGCGATTCTTGCCCATCATGTGACAAAGTGCATGGGGTAAGGGGGGGGGGGTAATTGGAGAGGATATCAGAGTTTATAACTTTCAGAATTGGTTTGGTAAAGATATTTAAAATCTGTACGCAATGTAGTAATGTCCTAATGATAAAATGTTGAGCATGCAAAAGGTGTTGAGTGCGTCGCCTTCCCTCACCCTTTTCGCCCCTTTTCTCGACTACGAAGCATAAGTTGGGGGTGTGTTTTAATATTTGGGAATGATATAAAAAGGCAATGATGCATGCTTGGCACGATATGTAGGTTTTTAGATATATCAAGACTTTTTGAATATCCAACAAAGGCATGAGTAATCCATGAAATATATGCTTCTGTGCTCCTAAAATTTGTAAAATGTTTGAATTTATGTATAATAGGTAGAAGATGGCGGTCAGTCTACAAGCTTTTTGTTGGGCTCTGATCTTGATTGTAAATGTTCCTGTTTACAGCCCCCTAAGTTGTCTAAATGTTATATCACATGATAGAGTATTGTTTGCTGATCAACCTGGTCACATTAATCATGGATTTGTAGCTGAGGATTTCACCATTTGGAGTGTTTTTCATTCTGAAAACTGTCTTCAGCCTCAACCTAACCTGCAAGCCAGCTGCACCACCCAGAGCACGCCTGATCAACTCCATTGTCAGTACATTGCAAGCCTTTGTTGTGAACAAGCATCATTGTACAACAATAGGCTGTCTTCACTGCATCCAACATGGCTGACCACAAACATTAATCTCAAACCAAGAGGTCTAAAGCACAGTAAGTTTGGTAAAACACCTGTTACTTATTACCCAAACTCTACAGCAACTTTCAATATCTCTCTGGCTGTCTCTGGTGATATCGAACTGAATCCAGGCCCCATAAAGGAACCATGTGGCAAATGCAACCGGCCTGTGAAAAGCAACCAACGATCATTGCTCTGTGAGGACTGTAACCTGTACTGGCATCAAAAATGCATCCCAGAAATGACTATTGCTCAGTACTCATTGCTCATATCAAGCACCATTGACTGGTTTTGCCCTGGCTGTAGTTCATCCTACACATCTCTACCATTCTCATCATGTACTGACACTTCATTTCATGAAGTGTTTGCTGAATCATCAGATCCCTCTACTCCATCTGCCACAACACAATCTCCAGATTTACTCTCAAGGAAACCTTCAAAGAATTCAGTATCTGGGTTACTCTTAAATGCCAGAAGCATCCGCAACAAACAAAATGATTTACTGGCATTTCTTCAACTACATCCATCAGACATTGTTTGCGTCACGGAGACATGGATGTCGGATTGTGACAATGACACAATCTCTCCACGTCTGCCTGGATATTCTTCTTTTCGGCGGGATCGAGATAGTCATGGTGGTGGCGTCATGGCTATTGTCAATGATATGCTGCTTCCAATTCATCTCAACCAGTTTGATCCTGTTGACATTGAATTGACCTGGCTATCGATAACCATCAAAACCTCCAAATGGCTAGTTGGACTCATCTACAGGCCGCCAAATGCAGACATAACTTTCTTCAACAAATTACAAGATGCATGTGACGCTATCCAGCCTGAACTTCACAGCTATGAAGGTTTCATTCTACTTGGCGACTTTAATATAAACTGGCAAACTGAATCCACTTCATTGGCAAACCTTCAAGAGATATCCGACTCCATGGGTCTTGAACAGTTGGTCGATGATGTCACCCGCCCTTCAACCAATTCACCTCTGACTGGGACTGCAATTGACCTTATTTTCACCAATCGACCAGAAAAATTCACTGATGTAGGGTCCTTTGCTAACCCAGTCAGTAGTGACCATCATGCCGTTTGCTTTACGTTTAATGCCGCCAGAGCTTCCCCACAACCAAATGTCATCCGCTCTTTTCTTCAGTATAGAAAAGCTGACTTTGGCCACCTTCAGAACTTATTACATCTAGCTCCTTGGTCTGCATTCATGAATGATGATGATCCAAATGCTTCTTGGGAAGGATTCAATGACATCCTTGATGCAGCCATTCGAGACAGCATTCCACGGAAGAAACGTTGTCACAAATCATCACCTTGGATCACTGTGGAACTCAAAAAGCTGATCTTGTTAAAACACACTTTGTTTACCAAAGCTAAATGTGTGAATTCAAGATCTGCCTGGCTGAACTACAAGAAGGTACGAAATCAAGTGAAAAACATGACAAAAGCTTCATACTGGAACTATGTTAACCATTTATTTTCTGCAGATGATAATAAACGAAGTTTTTGGTGCTTTGTTCGAGATCAAAGAAAGTCCAAATGCCCATCTGCTTTGCAATCTGCAGGTACCCTCATCCATAAGCCACGGGAAATCGCTCAGGCCTTCAATGATTTTTTTACGTCTGTCAATTCTCCAGCTTCAACCTGCTCGGAGTCACCACCACCATGTTCTCTTCCAATACCTGAACTTCCTCAAATTACAGTCAGCCTAGGATGGTTGACAAAAACCTTGTCCTCTCTGTCAGTGCATAAGGCGCCTGGTCCAGACTCCATATCACCAACAATTCTTCGAGCTGCAAAATCGTCACTTGCTCCACCATTATTACGGCTAATGAATTCATCTCTTGCTAAAGGCTCTATTCCAATGGATTGGAAACTCTCTCAAATCACTCCTGTCTTCAAAGCTGGCAGCCGCAACAGCATCTCGAATTATCGGCCAGTTGCTCTAACATCTGTGGTTTGTAAGGTCCTTGAAAGAGCCATTGCAGATAACATTAATATCCATGTGAATTCACTATGCCTTGGTAATGAGAAACAACATGGTTTTACAGCTCGTAAATCATGTGTTACCCAGCTCACCAACGCAATTCATGATTGGGCAACCATTCTCGACAAGCCACGCCCACCTCGCCTTGACATCATCTTTCTGGACTTTAGCAAAGCTTTTGACCTCATGCCTCACCACATCCTTCTTGACAAATTGGCTCGTAACTTCAACATTCGGGGCCCTACTTGGATCTGGCTGAAAACATTCCTCACTAATCGGCAACAGCGGGTTATGTACCGTGGAAGTGTTTCTACATGGGAACCCGTAACGTCTGGAGTTCCGCAGGGGAGTGTTCTTGGTCCCCTTCTCTTCAACCTTTTCATTAGTGACATTTCGAGGAACCTTACTTCAACATCCCTACTCTTCGCTGATGACACCCTTATCTACCGTCCAATCAAATCTCCCGCGGATGAACAAATATTGCAGTCCGACCTCAAGGCACTTGGTCAATGGAGCGTGGCAAATGGCATGAAGATCAACACGAACAAATCCAAAGTAATGCACATGACACGCTGCAAATCACTCGATCATCTTCCCCACTACTCACTTCAAGGTTTACCCCTTGGTATTGTTTCCACTTATAAGTACCTTGGTATAACTGTTAATAGCAATCTTAACTGGAATGACCATGTGAACTCTATCGTGTCCAAAGCAAACAGAACTTTAGGATTCATTTGGCAAGTTGCTGGCGGAGCATCATCTCAAGCCCTCAGGTCACTGTACATGTCTCTAGTGTTGCCGGTGTTAGAGTATGGTTTACCCGCCTGGTACCCATTCACTGCCACATTATCTGCAAAGCTCGAAAGGGTTCAACGCCGAGCAAGCAGAATGTGCTTGAAACAAAAGCGACAAGCCATGCCTTACGAGGAGCGCCTGAAATCCCTTAATTGGCTCAGTCTGGACCATAGAAGACAACATAATACTATTATGTTCACCATCAAGTCATTGTTTGGACTCATTGACTGTCAATCCATTAAATATAACGCCCAAATCAATACCCGCCATCCAGACTTTGTCACATTCCATCATCACTATGCCAGAACCCAAGCTCTAAAATACACCCCTATTAATACATTTCCCCGGTTGTGGAGCGACTTGCCATCACACATTAATGATTCTCTTATTTTGGATAACTTTAAAGTTTTTTGTGATAATCTATCGTCTTACTATTATAACAAGGATTCTGATTATTAGCTACCTAAATTTGCCATGGTCATCTCTAGCAGTTCCTTCGATATTTTATATATATATATATATATATATATATTTTTTTTTTTCAAATTAATTTCTGTTCATGTCTCTTGTTTACTTCAGCAGAGTGTTTATTTACTTTGAGTTCATGATTATTTTTGCCTCTTAATGCCAAATTATTGTTTTTGTTTTATTTATTATTTATTTAAAATGAAGCCAGTTCTTGGTAAGTTAAAATGGCTTGATCAGGGAGACGGGGGTGGGGCAGTCATCAAGGTTACACTTTAACTTTGATGATTGATTTTCCCTTGTCTCCTTGTTCATGTCGTTTCTAGTGCCTCTAGTTAATACACTGTCCTTGGTTAATTCTCATATTTATATATTCTGAATTCTGTTTCAAAGATTGCATATATTTGTATTTATTCTTTGTTTCGTTTATTAATGTTATATTTTATATTTATATTTTTTTGTCTCTTGTTGTGAGTGGATCAACAGGCTTTCGAGCTACAGTGTTTGATTATACTTGTGTTGATCCTGGCCATCACAATTAGGGTTGTTCTTGTATTTTAGTTTACTTGTTTATGTTTAAGTTTTAGTATCCTACTCTGTGAACTGTAATTTTGCTGTTTTTAGCCATTTTTGTCTTTAACTTGTTTACTGTATACAATTGCTGTGTGTTTCTGGCCGAATAAATAATAATAATAATAATAATAATAATACTTGATTTCCTTTTTTCTTTATTTCTGGATTTCTTTGTGTCTCTATCTCTTTATTTCTTAAATGTGTCTTTGTTTCTATATTTTCTCTTTCTGAATATCCGTGTTTGCCTGTGGTGAACTTTGTATTTTCTCAGTATTCTATTTCATTGTTTCTGTAAGTAGACCTATGTGTTTTTCTGACTCAGTGGTCTGTTTGTCTTTTTATTTGTTTATTTTGTTTATGTCTTAGTTTCGTTTTTTCCTTAGTTGCAGGGGGCCTATTATTTATCTCTGATGTTTCTTGATATCTACGTTGACGTTTATTTTGTAATGTTTTTATGTCACTATGTTACAGTTGATTTTGATGTTTCTATGTCACTATTTCTGTGTTTTTTAATTATTTCGGGTGTGGATGTGTTTGTTTCCGTATTTCGTTCTTCTAGTTTTTGTAAATGGTTGATAATACAATAATAATGTTAAGTATTACAGGGGTGTGATTGTGTCACATTTTGTTGATGACAGTTTTGTAAACTTGTTTTTGTCTTGACAGACCCTGTTGTTCAAATTTTATTCATCGTACGTCTAAAGATTTAAATAGGAAACGAAAATAAAATAAAATGATTTGTGTGTTTTCGTTTTCCTTTATTTGTTCCTTTCTGTCTGTCTTTGATTTCTTGATTTATATGCTTGTTTGGAGGAGGCTTTATTTTTGTCCATTTTCCCTTTATTTCATTGTGATGTTTCTTGCTTTCTTTATGCCTTGTTTCTTTATTTCTTTATTGCTCGGAAATTATTGTATTTAGGCCTACATACCACTAAATGCAGGTAACGACTAATATTCGACAATGCTTGTCTTTGTGAATATTATGTTGTTATTCAGTCAATGAGTAGGCCTAACGTAAGCAATCAATTTATGAAAGAAATAATATAAGGAAAATTTATAAAGGGGGGACATAGGAGGTCACATCAATAAAATGAAATGAGCTGGAAGAAGACAAAGCATCATTAACAGAAAATATGCAGTATCTGTAGAAATTAGGATTACCCTATTGTGGCGAACACCCAAGACAGAGGAAATAACGGACCAATCACACGTGAGAAATAATCACACGTGAGAGAAAAAAAGATGGAGACCCAACGACCGGATGCGTATTTTTTTTTCCCAGGAAAGATGAGGCCAATTAGCAATTAAAATAATAATAATAATTTTTGTAATAAATTAAAAAACTAACTGAAATCAGAAACCCAATGCTAAGTGGCCTCATCTCTCCTGGGGAAAAAAATACGCCGACCGGATGACGAATTTTTTGCGTGGGCAATAAAAGTTTCGTCGCTGGTACACACTCTTTGATGTAGCGTTGTTCGATGGAAAATAAGGGCAGCATGCAAACTGTTTATTTTGTGCATTTGTGTGAGAAATTACCTTAGTCATGCAACGCTACTTCTGACTGCTCACAGAAAAGACTCATGTGTCGTTCAAACCTTGTATTTTGGTGACACAAAAATGCAGTAAATATTTATTGATAAATTATTTAATACCATTTAACCCACAAAATGTGCAACAAATATCTTCTGAAGACAAACAACATTAACACAATCTTGTCGAGAGAGCTGGGAAATTATGGCGAACACCCAAGACCGAGGAAATAACGGACCAATCACACGTGAGAAGTCATCACACGTGAGAAAAAAAAGATGGCGACCCAATAAAAAAGATGGCGACCCAATACCCAAGATGGCGACCCAATACCCAAGATGGCAGCCCAGCGCAACCTCGTCCTCGAGGGGGCGAGCTCACCGTGCGTTTGTTGTTTTCAATAAAACTCAACCACTGGAATTGCTGAAATTTTTACTGGTACATGTAAATATTAGACTAGAGCATGGTGAATTTAAATTACTCTCCGCCCCCCCCCCCCCAAAAAAAAGAAGATGTATCTTCCTTAATGTCATGATTGTTCATTCATTGAGCACTTTCTTCAACCAGTGACACGTTCTATGCAGGAGAATAATGATATTGCCATAGCAATGGTCCTTGGTTATGATACAGTAATTGTGTCATACATTATCAAGGTGATTTTAACATGGTTGCTATTTTTTTGAGAAGATCTGGATCTCCGTTAAAAAAAAATAACAAGGGTCTTTGGTTATCATTCAACAAGGATAGCTGTCACACAACTGGAATTAGCTAAGGTCTCTTGTTAAAGAATGTCTCTTGTGGAAGAGCCTTATGGCCTTTACATTTCCTAATTAAAAAGCCGGATTTTAATGACACACATCCTTGGTGATTTTCTTCTGCATGTGTTGCCTTACAAAAAAAAAGACCAAAAAAAGGGCAACATGAATGGATCATCAACTGGTCATCCATTACCATCGCATAACAGCAAACAACATTCAAAACCATTACTAAACGATTCACTCTTTGCTTGGATAGTAAATTAGTATAGACTGGAGACGGAACCATCTTACTGCAAACACTGGTGAAGGAACAAACTTACTACAAATATAATGTATGTACTTGTATAAACATCAATATTTGACGTGTATTCTCTACTTTGAGCCAAATGAGTGTTTTGGGCTCTTTTAGCGGATATCAAGTTTTGCATGAAGTTAAACTCCACGCTCCTATTCACTTGCATTCACACTTTCAAACCTGCCTACACGCTGTAGTAGATTGGGAAAGTGGGCAACTACCTGGTTCTGATAAGAACTTATCTTGCCATTTGTCTACTGCCCAGGAGTAGGTTGGGAGAAATGGGTGACTACCGGGTTCTGATAAGAACTTATCTTGCCATTTGTCTACTGCCCAGGAGTAGGTTGGGAAACTGGGGTACTACCTTGTTCTGATAAGAACTTATCCCGCCATTTGTCTACTGCCCAGGAGTAGGTTGGGAAACTGGGGTACTACTTTGTTCAGATAAGAACTTATCCTGCCATTTGTCTACTGCCCAGGAGTAGGTTGGGAGAAATGGGTGACTACCGGGTTCTGATAAGAACTTATCCCGCCATTTGTCTACTGCCCAGGAGTAGGTTGGGAAACTGGGGTACTACTTTGTTCAGATAAGAACTTATCCTGCCATTTGTCTACTGCCCAGGAGTAGGTTGGGAAAACTGGGTGACTACCGGGTTCTGATAAAGAACTTGTCCTGATATCTATCTTCTGTTCAGGAAGTAGATTGGAAAAACTGGGCGACTATCTAGCTCTGATAAGAACTTATCCCGCCATTTGTCTACTGCCCCAGCAGTAAGTTACGGGCGGCTACCAAGATCTGATTAGAACTTGTCAAACATTATGTCTACTCTCCCACTCCCAGGAGTAGATTGGGAAATTGAGATATTATACTACCTAGTTCTGATAAGAACTTGCCCTGCTATATTTATGTACAGCCGCAGGAGTATTTTGGGAAATCAGGAGACTACCTAGTTCTGTAAGAAACTTGTCCAAGGCAGAAGATAAAAAGCAAGACAATTTCTTATATAAAAAACTCTAGCAAGAACAGTGTAGATACTATCAGATGGTGTTACTGCAAACTGAATACATGATTATTGATACTCCAGCATGCAGTGATTCAAGTCACCTTGTTGTAGTTATCAGTATTGAAGGGAAATATTTTTGACGACCAACTTTTTAATTAAAAGCACATCTGAAAAGTGTACATTGAATTTCTTTTTTTGAAAAAAAAAAAATTGCATCCACAAACATTTCTTAACAAAAGCGCTGCAATGCTTGACTAATCAAATAATTGCCATGCCAGGGCAAACTTTTGTTTCTTGAGCACCAGGCTCAAGTTACCACTGTGGCTGGTGTGTTTGTCCAATGAGTCAGGGCACCCCTGTGGAGATCTGGCCCACATGTCTACCCTGTTGAGAAATTGTGTTACCCAACCTGAATGAGGACAAAATAATAACAAAATAATATATCATAACAGGGTCACCTTTGCGGCACACCGAAAATTCTGCCTGTGCATAGTGGGAGAAAATGGGTCTCCTCATGTGCGAAAGAATGTCTTTAATACAAAGGTTATGGGCAAGTACAGAAAGGTTGAAAGTTGAAGCTAGGGGCTAAAAGTGTACTGTACTTTACAAATTTAATATTTTCATACACAGTGTATAATCAGCGATCTCCCTTACACCCTTTAAATTTAACCCTTTTGGGGCAATTTAGGTTTAAAAAACGACTGGTTATTCTTCTCAGAAACCAGTTTTAATATTACACACCACTATGAAGCTTACATACATGTATAGGGCTACCTTTCTATCTAATTTTGGCATTTGGGAGGAAGTCAAAATGTACACAAAGGAATTGTCCCCCACAAACATTTTGCAGAGCTGCGTTCCCCGTCTGCAAGAAAATAACATCTCCTATTTTTCTACATTTAAAAAACCTCTAAATTTGGATAAAAGCCTGGAATTTTTCATCACTGGTTTACAAGAAACTTTACAAAATTTACAAGAAAATATATCGCATTACCTGATTTGAAGGTAACATATTCACTAACACTTTTTTAACGGGTTCTCAAGAATTAATTCTTTCACATTGCATAAATATGAACATGTACTTCACTTTGGCAGTATTCATCCAAATGTCATGCTTAATAGTACTTAGCAATCTAATACTATTTTGATGATTTTTCCGATAAGGTACTTTGCTGACGCGTTCTTTTTTCTAAAAATAACTTTGACCTTATAGGAACAAAACGTCTTGCCAAGATGAAAGAAAATTTATTTTAGATCATATCAGATTTACATTAACTTTAAATCTGATTTGTCCATTTTAGTTGTCAACTTGTAAAAGAAGAAATATTTTGTATATTGCTCCAACAGATCCTGTTTATGAATGCTTTTGGAACGAGTGATGTACGGGTGATGTCTGTCAAGGAAGGCAGAAAAACTTAATTGGTTTTTATCGTGGAGGAAGGAAATGAAAATTGTATACTTTGGCAGGGGGTAATATCTAGTTTCCAACTCATACTCATTTTTTTTTAATGGGTTAATTGTTAATGGTTTTTGACACTTGAGTCCTTTTAAACAGTATCATACAGGATTGGTTCGGATAAAATCATTGTTAAATTTGAGTCCCTGAAAACTTACTGATTATGAAGTTTATACTAGAACCAATTTATTCTGTGAAATGTTTCCCTCTGAAATGAAGTCCTATTCGAGAAAACTGTATCTGAAAACCTATAAAAAAATAATAATTTAATATAAAAAAATGCAACAGCTGAGCTTGAGGAAGATAAAATATTTTTTATTTTTTTATTTCAGAAAATAAATTAGCACTGACCGAAAGAAGTCGTGAATCACGTGTTTGTTATTCATTGTAGTTTGGATTTGGTAAGAGAATTGGTTAACCTTTTAGCCACTGGACCGCCCAAAGCGATAAACCGTAACATGCAGTAGAAGGAAAAACTCACAAGCTTGTGTATTGCGATAAAACAAGAAAAGAAAAGAAAAACACCCCAAAACATAAAAATAAAAATACATAGCCAGTTGGCCAAGTCAATGGCAATAGTTTAGATAATAATTTTGAATTCCCTCCCCTTTACAGATGACTTGTAAAAATGGTTAAACGCTAATGATGATGAAATTTTGTAGCTTTCACCAACAAAACGCTCATTTGTAACCAAACAAAAAACTAATGACTTAGCAATTAATCACCTTTAAGATCAAAGGCTTCTGTGTCATTTTAACCTTATAGAAAATAATCGCCATGAAAATTACCGGTAGCCGTTAACGAAAGGCAGTTATAGAATGCTGCGGGTTGCACATTAGGGCTTTTAAAACAAAGATAGACACCAAATGCAAAAACAATTTGTGGACCGCTTCAGCCAAACATCAAAACATTTTGGTCCAGAACGTCCCACATTTTCAAAAAAAGCTAGGGAGAACCCTGTACATGGTTGATCACACAAAACATGAACAATGTTTACGACTATTTTGTCAGCTCTACCAATCCTGAAAAGCAAGACTTAACCATTATTGGTTCGTACTTCCGATAGGACAAAAAGCAACAGGTCCAGTGTGTTGTGTAAAAGAACCCAGTGCATTATGAGATGAGGTTGGCCCGGGGTAATTCTGGAATAGTTGACTGCTGACTGCGTCCATCACTTTGTCAATTCTTACATGGTGCTACAATGGGTCTCACAATTCAAAATCTAAGCATACATGTAGCTGTCTTAGGGAAAATTAAATTAAGGGAAAATTAAATTAAGGGTGAAACGAACATCTCTTATGGCCTCATGCTTTGCCCTCAGCAGAGTTTCACAAATTTTAGCTTTTTGAGAAAGACTCTTTTTATCAGGCTGCCAGGTGGTGGGGTAAAAAACTACCAAGGATTTTTCTGGGGTTTTATTTTCTGTAGATTGGCTCATCAGCGTGACAGGGGCTTTTTAGATCACTGGATTTTTTTGTAAGTTAAAAAAAAAACAATCTGGACATTTTCATAATTGTGTATTTGAACGAGTCTGCTTTGGGGATAAATTGTGCAATTGGTTTTGCAATCATTATTCACACGTTTTTGCACATGAAACAGGAAACATCATAACCCACACAAAGTGACAAACGCCTCGTTTCTGAACTTGTAATCAGGAACAATAACAGGGAAATGGCTGTTGCAAACTGCTTTCACCACCAATTTTGTACTAATGCTAAAAAATCTCTTACATGTATGGCCTGATGTTTTACCCTCAGCAGAGTCTTTCAAAAATTTTAGCCTTGGAGAAAGATTCTCACCAGGCTGCCATCTTGGCCCAACGTCATAGAGCTGCTTAGCACAAAAAGCAGCTAAGCACAACAAAATACCAAAATTAAGGTTACCAGCCCAAAGTACTATCACACATGTACAATCTGTGTCTGGTATCCTACTAATGTTTGCTTAGCAAAAGAACAATTTTAAGCGATATTTTCTGCTTCAGTAGCTAAATGGAATTGGGCACAGATCAATACAACAAGCAGTTTACAATTTCCACTTTTTGAATTAGAAACATTCAACACATGTTTGCTAATTCTTTGACTACTTATCGGAGTGTTAATTTTTTACGTCAACGTCTCCAACAACCTGTGTTCCCGCGGCAACCAATATCATGAAGACCAGGGGAATATGCAGAAGTCCAAAACACAAAATTGATCATTTCCTACTTTGTCTAGGTTCCTGCCAACAGGTCACATTATTCCACATTATTCCACATTATTCCACAATGTGAAAATGACAGACAAGCCAAAGCACTTTTCGGTTGGTACCATTCTTCCCGACACACATTCTTCATAGAATATACATAGTACGAGTACCTGTGAAAGTGATTACAAAACAAATACAACATTTTGAAAAGAAGGTTTCATTAAAAGTAAGGTGTCAGCTGTTGATAGTACTATAAACTATTTTGAGAAAGAATTCCCTTCCCAGTAATATGGTTTGGATCATTTTTCACCTTGAAACAGTTGAATCGGACAAACAATTCATGCTTGAATCATTTCTCAGGTTTCTGAGAGATGGTGGTGTCCATTTGCAAATGCGGTTGGTTCCTACTGTCACCTCGCTGAACATGGATGGATTCGACATTTGTGTGAAAATACAGTGACAGTTTTGTTGCTAATTTCTCGGCAAGTAATAAAAGTCTTCATGCATGAAGCCTTTTATTAGCATCTGAAAGCACACAAAATTGTGCAACAAGGGTGTTTTTTCTTTCTTTATTTTCTTGCAACTTCGATGACCGATTCAGCCCAAATTTTCACAGGTTTGTTATTTTATGCATATGTTGGGATACACCGAGTGACAATACTGGTCTTTGATAATTACCAAACATGTTCAGTGCCCTTAAAATTAACATAACAAATATCAAGTAATAAACCACAAGAGAAACTGACTGGGTAAATTTTAAATAATTTGGGGTTGGACAAAGAAAAATTGACTAGAGTGGGATTTGAACCAAAGACGTCCGGATTATCGTGCCGGCGTGCTATTAATTTGTCAATGTTCAACCCCAAATTATGAAAAAATGTACCCAGTCAGTTTACCTTGTGGTTTATTACTTGAGTTGATATTTGAAATAAAATAGCTGCATCCCCTTCAGGTGATCCCCTGGCTGCCGCTTCCTGGGTTGTATCAACTACTTGGGTGTTTTTCCCTGGCTACATGGCAGCTAACCCTTGTATGGCTTCTGACTGGCAACTCCAGAACAAAAATGTTGACAAAATAGGAAGACCGCCAACTTAGGGCTTGAAAGCTCAGCTGGTAGAGCTGAGAATCCGTTAATCCGTTAATCCGGAATTTCATTGGTTCAAATCTTGCTCTAGTCAGTTTGTCTTTGTTCAACCCCAAATCATATAGCATAGCAAGTAATATTTGTAAGGCGCTATTCCATTAAGATCGTAGAGAACAAAGTAGAAACTAACATGGATAGAGATCTTTACGAGTTAGAGATCAGATTCCCTAATGACCAGGAAGATTGTTTCAAATAACTTTGTTTAACACTCTTACACCACAAAAAGCCTTAAGAAAGTTTGCCAATATATTACTCTTTTACAGCAAAATCAAAATACAAAATGTCTTACTAAATTGAATTCCCTTTTTTTTATGTAATCCAGAAATAATTGAGATCAGCTAATAAATGTCCAGGTTCTCAGTCTTTGTTTCTCAGTATTCTGTAAACACTTTTTCATACACAACCATACAGTGCTCCAGAGATATTCAACAGGTGTCTCCCCATCATCCCCCCCCCCCCCCCCCCGAGTAATTTTTAAACGTATTAAGGATAATTTATAATAATTTTTAAACGTATTAAGGATAATTTATAATAATTTTTAAACGTATTAAGGATAATTTATAATAATTTTTAAACGTATTAAGGATAATTTATAATAATTTTTAAACGTATTAAGGATAATTTATAATAATTTTTAAACGTATTAAGGATAATTTATAATAATTTTTAAACGTATTAAGGATAATTTATAATAATTTTTAACAATGATGTTTAATCCTGCGCCTATCCAGTTACCTTTAATAACAAAAGGATTAATTACCATGCAATATTGTAATATAGCACTATTCATCTGATTGGCAATACACATAAAGGTGAATAGGTCACAGTGGAACAATTTTACAAGAAAAACAACACAGGGAAATTTAATTCCGAGCATCAGGAAATTGGTTATTTTAGGGTTTACCGTGTACACACAAGCACACACACGTGTGTGCAGTATTGCTGTACAGCGGAAATTAAGACACAAAGGAGAATGTTGGCACCATTTTTTGCAGTGAATTATGTACGTACTGTACAGGTCTGAAAAGCTGCCAGGTTGTAATATTGGTCAAAGCAATATTGGTTTAGATTTCACAGAGGGTAAAGAGGATATTTTCTTTCCTCTACTTTCAAAGTACAGTACAACCACACTAAAGACTGTGAGAATAAAGAGTACACTAGCGGGGGGGGGGGGGGGGGGGGGGGGGGGGGGGTCCTTATTGGAATCCTATACCATCACCACCAACTGGGGTTGTCCCTGGGCTTTCCACCCCTGGGCTTTCCACCCCTGGGCTTCCCACCTCTGGGCTTCTCGCCCCATGCTCTTACATTAAAGCCCCACCCATCCAACCACCTATCCCAAGGACAGGTGAAAAAAAAAAAAAATAATAATAAAAATCTATCCAATTGGGATGGGAATGCAGTTTACACATGTCCTGGGCTTCCATCTTTATTAACCTCTGATTAGAACATACAGCTGCAGATGCTTGACTATCCTTCACCTGTCCAGGACAGTCCAGTAACACATGCTACCTCCTGGCTGTCTTAAATGTTTACTTAGCTTTTATTAATAGTCTGATTGAAGCCAACTTTACATGTAGTTTGTAGTAATTGTGGATGGCCTTCCAAGTGTATGGTGTAACTATTACTTAAATTCCACCCAGAGTGCATTCAAGAAATCTACAAGTACCTGATAAAACCCCAGTTATTATTTACTCCCATGCTCTAATTACATGCACTTCCAACTTGAACTTTTGTCACTAGTCCAGTCTAGATTGAACCTATAGTCTATACAAGTAGTGAAACCAACTTTCAGTCTGTTCAAACAGACTGCCTTCAAACTAGATTAACTCCCCTTTGCCATCCACCAGCGGATACTTAAATCCTGTATGTTTTGCCAAGTATGCCCGGAGAACCAGTAACCAAGTTATGATACAAATACCTCCTGTAGCAACCCATAAACATGTCTTATACAAATTCCCCCGCCTCTCAGTATTTGGTCTGTCAATTCAAGCGGAAGCCTGCTAAGAGCAAACCTTTACATCCATGAACAAACTCACCCAAGATGACGATATTTACACAAGAGTCTAAAATTCACAGAGAACCTAATGAAGTCACAACACTGATTGTCTTGTAATCTGGAGCATAAACACAAAGGGCTTTTACCGCATCTTGTTATTACATTTTTATCACTTCCCAAGGAAGCAGCACATCATCTTAGCAATCAAAGTGGGGGGGGGGGGGGGGGGGGAGGAGGCAGAGGAGGTTTGTCTATTCTCCTACACCCTGGACAGACAGTGACCTTAACACTGTATAATTGAACATCAACAGGGAGGAACGTTAAGGTGCAAATTAACCATGCAGCTGCCAGCCACACAATATTTTGCCCACTTTGTTAATTTTCCAGAGTCCGTTTTCATCTGCAATGGAATATATAGCTTCTCAAAAATTGAACTGGATCAGATTTTTTTAACAAGACTGGTATCAAAATGGGAAGAAAAAAAATATCTACAGAGTTTAACATACACAATAATCTGTTTTTATTTGAACAAGCACTTAGAGAAGATTGATCTCATTTGTCTTAAGCATAAATAAATGTTGATACTCACCAGAAATGAAATATATTTACCACAGTGAGGTACATGTATAATTATTCAATTGAAAAGCACAGAGACTGCCGGACTTCTGTCTTGAGTTTACTGGCCCGAAGCTAAAATCACCGACCTCCGACCTGTGGTCCAGCGTAAATTTTAAGTCCTGATCACTCAAAAATGTCAAGATTATTTATCACTATTTTGACAGGCTTGATATTTTGGCCCTAAGAAAAGAGTAGTAAAATCTTTATTACAAGGAACCTAACGAGGTATAATTTTTGTAGATTTCTTTGAGCTATTTAATTACAAATTTCAATGATTTTCTGAGAGATGAAAACAATCGGAAATCAGACTAAAAATTAGGAATCATTTCATGCCTGTTAAGAAACCCTTTTGGTACGAAAGTTTCCAAGTTACATGACCTATAACTTGCCAGTCAAATTACATAATTGTTATTATATAAAAGTGTCGAAAAAAATACATGTAAAAATGAGTAATTAGCATAAAAGTAGTACTCTTGGGTCGCAAGTAAACTTTTTAAAAGCGTGATTACTTCTTCGCATAAGTTTGTCCACCCATTTTGTGGCATTATCACAAAACCCGTGGGATTTCCGCCGGTCACTGTTTCAATTCTAATCATTCCTTCTTTGAAAAAAAAACCCCAAGAAAACAAGAAAAAAATACTTCTTTATAGATCTTACAATCATCTTGTACCGGCTGGCAATTCTCATCATGCCTCCCTGGGACAAACAATAATCTAGTTTAAGGTGGATCGCCAATTGTTGGTCCTTTATACAGGGAGCAATTTTGACATTTACAAAAAGGTAAAAGAGGTAATGGCCCCTGCTGAGCAGAGGTCAAAAGTGGAAACAGGGAAGTTGCCCCGTCCTGTGTGCCAGAAGGAGTAAGATCAGATTGCCTCAAGTTGACTCAAAGTGTGTAGTAAGTACTAGTTAGTATTTCAGCTTGTGCACAGACTCTACTGCATGTGCTACATGTATGCATAGAGAAAGGACCTGTGGTCCTTTCTCTATGATGTGATAGTGAGAAAATTGTGCACCAAGCCTCCTGAATAATTGGTCAACTCACAACTTTTCTGTAAATCAACGATTTGAAGGTTGTGGCTTTTAGGGATTGTTGAAACATGATACATTGTACTAGCAAAGCATTTCTTCCTTTATTATTTAAGGATAATAAGGACACAGGCTCTGCAAAGGAAATATATAGCTCCTTGAACAGTTCAAATGGCACCAAGGCAATGACCAGGGCATGGAGGCAAATGGTGTAAAATTCAAACATTATTGTCTGTCCACCATGTGTTAACCTTCAACTTTAAGTCTTAGAACCAAGTTTATCCGAAAGTATGCCATCAAAGATATTGCAACAACAAAACATTTCTGAGAGTCACTGATTTGTGAGAAGAAAATATGTTGGCCTTTTATTCATCAACACTGTGTCAGGTCCACATGGCGCATATTATATGTAAGCCTGTTTACATGAGCAGGAAATGTAACATTGGCAATACAATGTAAACTGTTTATATGCATGTCTGAAAATCAAGAATCAAGATGTAGGGCCTATATTTTGCCAATTGACCCAATTTAAGTTTCTGCCCGACGGGACCAGGAAAATACTTCAAAACCATTTTCATCAGGATGGGACCGGATTTGAAAGAAAAGACTGGCATGCAACAGTCCTTGAGTTACACGGAGGCCACAGCCTCTATTGCCCCTGGGGTCGATTTCACCAAACTCTTCCTAACTTAGGACTAGTCCTAGGCAATGCTAAGAAGAGATAGGACTAGTCTTAAGTTACTCGTCCTAACTTAGGACTAGTCCTATCTCTTAGCATTGCCTAGGACTAGTCCTAAGTTAGGAAGAGTTTGGTGAAATCGACCCCTGGTCTTGGCCTTGATGTCCCTCAAAAAGATTCCAATAGACTTTAAGATCTTCAAATGAAAGTACCCTTTGCAAAATCCAAAACTGCCTTGTCTATTCAAGGATAAGATTCCAGTCCTGTTGCAACTAGTCTTCAATGAATTTTTCTGACCATGCTAAAAACAGGCTCAAAACAAGTAAAGGATCATTTTTCTACAGTAGGTCTAAAGTAAAAATAGTGGTTGGCCTAGTCTCACAGCAGAGAACAATTTACAAACATTGTTCTACCTGCAGTCCTGGATGATGAAGTCGTTATTAACAGAGTGTGCATTTTCATATTGTTTTAGTGGAATGATTAATGACGGTGCAGTCTGTTCACCCATTGCACAGTCATCCATTTGCCTATAGAGCCTTGAGAATTGGGGAAAGTAGTGAATAGAAGCATTATCTGTATTGTCATGGTAATGTAATGACACTTTCATCCAAACAGATACAAAATTACAATACAAATGAAGCATGAAGTCGAGGCTCAACACGCACATGGCGAATCCATGCAAAAGGCGAATGGGGGAGGATAAGGACTCAGGTCAAGCAGGTCAGGGGAGCCTCCCTTTGATGATGACCCGATGAGAAAATCTTACAGCAGACAAGATGCAACTTATGAGAAAATATGAGGGGAGTCTAAAAAGTAGGTCATTGAATGGAGGGCGTTTTCTTTGACTGCTGGTAGTTTCGCTTTACAGCGTTAATAAGAAAACCAGCCACAGTTCATCAAAACACAACAAGAACTAAACAGACCTGAAAAGTATACATGTACTTCCCCTGAAGTTGAAAAGATAACGTGTCTGGAATAAAGTCATTCTCTAGGGATGTTATTTCTGTCAGACCACACTCTCTAGTCTGGTGGCAGTCATTTTGTAGTATACTTCTGACATTTCAAGCTTTTAAACATGCTTTAGTGCAAAAATTACACTTCCCCAAAATGGTAGGGGCATCGTGGATTTAAAAATACAGGAGCTGTTGTAAGCTGGGAGGCTGCTTATAAACACTCCCAACATAGTGTTGGGTCTCTTCTTTGAAAACAAGGGGAAAAACCGATGCCTCAATGACAGGACTTAAAATAAAAATTGATTTGATAATTGACACTAAAAAGACAGGTTGGTTGCCTTCAGGATTGTAGATGGGGATAGCGTGGTACCATGTAAATGGTGGGCAATGTCAAAGCTTAGGGACTGATGGTTCTCAGTCAGATCTTATGGTCAGATAGACTGGGGGTACACAAGGCGGTAGCTGGGATAGTGGGATACACATGGTGGTAGCTAGGGTAGGATGGTGAGTTGGGGCAAGCTGGTACCATGTGGACTGGACTGAAGTTTGGGAAAAGGCGGTAGCTTGATTTAATAACAAGGTGGTAAGGGCCAAGCTGAAAGGGGGGGGGCACAATATTGTATTTTGGGGGGAACAGGTAAATGTTTGTACACATACCTTGGGTATATAATGGTGTGGATACTACTTTTTACTAGGATGGTGGCTTGGGACAGGAACATATGGTGAGGGTCAGCTCCTGGCTGGGGCGAAGAATGGTAGCTGGGGGTAGGGTAGTAACTGGGTGAGAAAGGGTGGTAGTTGGGGGACCGGGTGATTGCTGGGGTACAATACAAGGTGGAGGCTAGAGTACATGATTTTAGTGTTGGGACAGCCTGAGAGAATATAGTTACAGGATAATGTGTGGAAACATCCAGTCACCCAGTGATGGTCTGCAAGGTGTCTAGCAGTACCCTTACTTGCAATTGGACATTTCCTGGCCAGGAGATGACACCCAGATTGTCCATGCTTATGTAACAAAGGATTCCACTCTGTCTTTTAATCCTCTGTAAATGTAATGGTCAGACTTACAATTACCACAAGCTGCCCTTTGTGTGTTGTGGACACAACTCTTAAACACATTCCATAGAAATAAAGTTGTTTTAAAGGATGGGCAGAAGGGGGTTGGACTGGTACTAGTTCATGTTGAAAGATTCATGCTGAAAGAGCACCCAGAAAAACAAGTGAGTCAGGATTACATACAATCGGAATGTCCATCATGTAGAAAAAGACAAAAAGAGAAAAACCTTGCATTCAGACAGCTCGAAGTTAAACCCGATACAGTTTATCTTTGGTTTTAAGAGGTCAAACAGCACTGTGACCCAACACAACAACATCCGGTTTATTCACAAAAGCACGCGCATGGCCCTGTACTGCTGCCAGCGCTGGCAACATTCACATTATTTTGCAATAAGTTTTATTTTTTTTAACAGGAATTTTAATACAGAACGGGTGTTAAATACCTCGCATTTTTAGATTGCGTTTTTTCCAATGTCCTGATGCCATCCGATCGTCCCGAAGTGTCGCTATTTTCGTTTCGTCCCCCCGTCCATTCTTTTTTTCCACAGGATATCGGCACTGCAAACACTGCAAAATGCGCAATAATTTCCTTGTTTGAACTCCTTATACACGACCATTTTGCATGATATTCTTCCTTGTATTTCTGCTGGCATTTCCACTTCTTCTTTGTGGTGATGACTTTCTACGTTTGTTTTTGTGGATCGATGTAATGTATCCTCCCCTGTCCGGTTTTCGATGTAGTATGCCTTTTTCTTTGAATTGAAAAAATAATAAAATATTCCATAATCAACTGATGCCCTAATTATCTTCCTTTGTTCATAAGAAATATGCAAACATTTATTAAAACGTGATGGACATTGAAACGTTCACACCACGCACCGATCTTCGATAACTTCAATAGAGTCCCATTTGTTTTGAGTTTGACCTGTTTTCGATGCAAACAAGAAAGTATGGTGTCCCGGTGAAGCCATACGTTGAAGAAACATCTGCAGTGACTACAAGTGTTCTGTGAGACCTAGTGTATGACTCTATAGCCAGCAGTTTTCTTCATTTTATTCAACATATTTTTTATTTAGTTTTAAAAATAACCATGGTATTTTTCAAAAACTATAGAAAGAAAAGAAAAAAATTAATGTAAATAATTTTGGCTTTCAAATTATATTTTTATTTAGTTTTGTGTCTTTTTATGTTTCTTAACATTTATAATAAAGCATATAAATAAACAGTGATAATCTAATCACAAAGCTGATGTTTAAATTTTAATATTAATAACAAAAATGATAGTGGAAAAAAAAAAAATTATCCATTCCAGACTATTAGAAAATGATATAAGCCTCTGTATTTTTTCCCCCAGAATGCTCAGCAGAATGTTCAGTCACATGATTTGATCATCGTGAATTGTGAATTGAAAAAGTGTTTGATGAAACTTTTTCGGTTGGAATGTTCTTTTTTTATGGCCCCGACAGTATAACATATTTTTGTACCTTGCAGAAATGCCTAAAATACCACAACTTTTTGCATTTACAAGTGCAACTAACCAGTGGAGCCTTAAAAATGTTTCTAAGTTTTGGTCAAATGAGAGGAGACTCTTTGCTTGGCAAGTCAAACCACAAAAATTGTATCTAGGGACTGTTTACATCGTGCGCAGAGAGGTAAAAGATTTGCCTCGATTTCAGGAACGCCCTGAATACAGGGCGTCCTACGATACTGACTGCATGTATACAGATCACGTGCGTGAAGGCATTTCTGCCAGGCAGCCAATAACGAATTTTCCTATTGGTTGATGTGCAGGACATGTATATTATTGACCAATAGGAAAATTCGTTATGAGCTAAATGTTTAAATAGGGGGTATTGGCAATCTGGGAGATTTTAGACGTGCACGTGACGTGTTGGTATATTGATGTCTGGAGTTTGACGCATTTTTGTGTGATGTAAAATTCTGATAGGCTACTCCAATTTACCGTCCGGTCACTACGTTTATTGACGTGTTGTTTTTCAAGCAGGAACCAACTGACATGGCTGAAAATGTAGCGTTATTACAAATTTATACAGGATCGTATTCAGAGAGATTTTTGTGAAAACGAACCTAAATTACAGGTGAGCAAGATGGAAATAACCCGAACAAAAGACCACGCTTTCTCTCATTTCGACACGTGTTCGTTGAGGCGTACGTAAGACGTCTTTCAGGTCAACAGTCGCCGTGGAGGACTTAAAACCGGATGTCATTCTGTCCACACGCCGTGTTAAAAGATAAACCCGAACCGGTTTAGACTTAGACCGCCCCGCTGGACGGTCTAAGTTTTGGGGTTTAGACCTGATCCGGTCTAACTTTTTCTGCGTTCAGACGCAACAGAGTTGAACCCGAACCGGTCTAAGTTGAGTTAGACCTACTTTAGACCAACTTTAGTACGGCGTGTGAACGACCTCACTATAAGGGTTTTCTGGAATGTTTAAAGGTTTGGCTTTTTAAAGTTTTTGCTTTTCTTTTCTTATTGGTTATTAAAATGTTCACAAATCTACATTAAGAGAGGTGAAAAGGAGAGAGTACATAGAGAGGGGATTGATAAATCTGTTCATCTTTTAAAACTTAACAAATATTGGAAATTTAAATCAAAAACAGGGAAAAACAGGAGGGATCGACTTAAAAGGTAGCACTCAAAACTAAAAATGGACACAGAATGAATGTGCTAGAAATACAAGTGAACGATATTTAAATTCTCTCTAATTTGTTTCCTTTATGGGTCATGTACAGGTCCTTTTGATTATCCGGGGGTAAATAACGGTTTATTCTTTACTTCACCTTGAAAATATTGACAAATTTGTACAACCCCCTAAGGGACAAAAAAAAATGGGTATGTTAATCCTTTCATGTTCACCATGTGCACTTTTTGAACAAAATCCAAAACTGCCATGAATGATCACAGAAGTAAAGCAAAGCGCTTATAATGGACTATTTACTCTCTCGGCTCTGCTGGCAAAATGCCAATTAGAACAGCTGCAAACTTTTCAAATTTTTCCCCGAGTTAGGAAATGGGCTAATCAAATGTAACCGAAAACATTAAAGATGGAGTCATACTTTGGCAATGACCTCACCCCCCCCCCCCCCCCCCCCCGAAAAGAAATTGTGTAACTTTTATCTGAAAGCCTACTTGTTATGAAGATGATAATGGATTGGTACTGGTACTAAGCATCCTGCCAAATTTATTTGTCTGAAGTGCCCCTGTTGATTATAAATCAATTAAAAGTATGTCAACAACTTTGACTCTAGAGATTGCCTGCAGGGGACTTAAGGAAATTTCTGTGGCACCCGTTTCAATGCTGCCGTCAATACGGCCAGAGATGCATACGTTGTATAAATCATGAATTGTACCCAATGGATGGATTTGCTGGTCTGAATTAAAATACTGTGACAGTTTCTTACTGTTTTCTACAATAGTAGGCACTGCATTCATTTGAAACTTTCACAGGTATTTTTTATTGATACCTTTCTTGGTCATTTTGCTTGTAAATCGGCATTACGCTGATTAAGACCAAACAACAACCCTACCTGCCCAAGCAATGGTCCAGAGAGCACTAAGGGCTTGCTAGATTGTTAATTACTGGTAAAAATATAAGCATGGAGGACTGGAGGTAGCATGGAGGCATGGTCTAATGTGCCCCACTAGATAGATGAACTTTGAGAGCACAGGTTTTTTTAAACACAAGGTCCACTGTGAACCTTATAAAATAGTACGTACAAGGCGTACAGCAATAAGAAAGAAACAAACACTTGTGGAACTTCTGAGTTTACTTCTTTCAGAGGATCTGAAAAAAATACAAACATTCTGCAACATGGCAAGTTGTACAACAAAACATGTAGATACCTGTAAATTTTTTAGAATGGTGGAACTTAGGCAGGAAAACTTTCTGATCAGACTCAGAGGGCTTGGGTGACTGAGGCAAATCATTCATGAAAGTTTCACAGTATTTTCTATCATAACATCACCCAGGCTGTTGTTTATCTCAACAACAAAAAAGTCTCAGCATTTCAGTGTGTGAAAAACAACAAGGCCAAATCTATTGTTAGATACAAGAGCAAGTAGACTTTATTAATTTTCTTTCTCCAGTAGCGTGTACCGACCTCACAAAAGAGAGGATTGACGTACAACGTGCTTCCCAACATTTTTCGTCTGCCAAGTGACAGGCTTTCATCTTTATAAACAAAATCTTTATGTTTCAGTCAGTGAAAATCAACATGGTCAAATTTATTGTTCTATCAGAACAATGTAGCATTGTCCTTTATACACGTCAAACAAGCCTTTTTATATGTAGTATTATTAGCATTATCCCGGTTTTTTACAACAATCCTTAAATAGCTCAATCTACTGTATAATAAGGCCCAAAGGGCCTAACAAAGCCCTGCCTCGTGGCCTTCACCGACAAGAAAACCTTCAATTGTAAAAAATGCCACGTTTGTAAATTGTAACTTTGAATCAAGCAGTTTGCGAACAAACTACACAATAATAGAAATGCAGTGATCCATGAGGTGTGACAATAGCTCCACTTGTACTAGTGTTACAATAAAGTGAGACTTGTGCATTGCCAGTGGACGCAATGTTTATCCTGGGTACAGTAACCAACAACGGCGTGTTTACTTTTAGTATATAGTTGACTTAAAGCTGCACATACAGGATCACATTCATGGACTTGAATCCTTTGGGGCCTATACATTTGTTACAAAATGTAACAAACAAAAAACTCCACTACTACACATTTGTAGCCCAACTTTTTGCCAATCCTGTGTAGGTTCAAAATTGGAATTGAAGCCCAGAATGTTGCGGGTCCGTATTTATAATGCACACTGCATAATGTCAATGTGGTTTTGGTGGAACACCTCTATGCCTGGTTGAACAAAGTAATTAATGAACAATAAAGCTCACACCTGCATTGTTCTCAAAATAAAGTGGGGGTGTTTGGGGGTGTTTTTTTTCTGAAGGTTTTTTCTCAGAAAGGTTTTTTTTTTAACGGGGGTTGTTGTTTCATGGATATGGATCGCTTGTTTCTAAAGCATTTTGCTCTCTGAAATTTAGTTTCGCCGAAAAAAGTATTCTTTTTCTCTTTCTCTCTTTTGAGTGATAACAAGTCAAGCGGAATTCAAACTCCAGAATGTTTTGAACCATTTATAAAGTTCCACTAATATTATTTCACCCCTTCATTCTTATCTAAATACTCTAACCGGAACTGGACATGCCCCGACACAAAAAATTAACACATTCAAGCTTGGTTACTGCTCTAGGAAGTCCTGGGGGCATTCGTGCACATGAATGCACGCTTTCTTGTAAACTGTGTACTCAGTATTCCCAATTATCGTTTCCTCTGAACAGATTTATTCATAAAAAAGTACACTTTAAAAAATAGGTGTTTTCAATAGGATATCCTGTCTATAGCAGAAACTCATGTGATTTACATCGCTAAGTGTTGGTCCCACTGAATTATCTTTCCGCTCACAGAGCTTACGCCCGGTAAATCTCTCTGAAAATAACGGCTACAAATGAACTTCTACTATCTGAAAAAAAATGCTTACAGTGAAGAAAGAAAACCAAATCACATGAGATTGCTGTAAACAAAAATTGATAATAATGCTCTCTTAAAATCATGAGGATTTATTTTGATTGCATTTTTTCCACAGGCAGTTAGTTAGTATAAACCTAGTAACTGGAATAGGGATGAACATCTTATCCCTTTAAAATCCATTGTGGGAAAATAAGCTGCTATTCTTGGTGCAATGACAACCCTTGTCTCTTATGTGAATGCTAGCTTTTCACTTCCTTTTAACACTTGCTTGTAAAGCCATTATAAAAAATAAACATTCGGAAAAATACTGCAACACGAATGAGCAGTTCCTAAAACGCCTCTTTCAAAATTTACAAATATTGACCTATCTCTTAAATGTTCACCATTTTTACAAGACATAGTGAGACAGGCCTGATATGGGGGCAATGGAGGTAATGTAACTGCCTTCGTTTTCCCTTGGTCATTGCCTTAGTAGTAGTGCCCATTGAAAGAATTTTCTTAATTTTTTTAAAAATGTATATTCCAAAGATAGTGCGGGAGAGACTCAAGATGAATCTCACGTCGAACGGAAAAAGTGTCTGGTCAAAGATTGTCTGAATGTCTCTGGCGTTTTGATCCCCACGATAGTCTCAGAGAGAGAATTCCCAAGTCGGGTGAAGTAATAGTATGAGCAGTTCCTAAAACTCCTCTCTTAAAAGTTAAAAATTATTGACCTATTCCCTAAATAAATTTCTTTAAATAGAGGCACTCTAATTTACCAAGGAGAAAATTCCCCCTGCTTCCCTTGCCCTTTCAAAAATGAAGCATCAGGCCTGCAGATCACTAAAGACACCGTAAATTCAGAAGAGAAAATGTTAGTGTGGTCTTAACCTTTATCCCCAGGCATTTTTTTAAAACCATTTCACCCTTTCTGAAACCAAATTACATTCCAAAGACACTGGTGAGGTAAAAGCCAACCACTAATGATACCAGTGTTCTTTGTATCAGCGCTGACATACACAAAGCATGTTTTGTTTGGCCTGAAGTTTAATATTTGAAGACTTTTGGGGATACAGGGTTCAAATGTTGAGAGGGGGCACAAGGTTTGTTGCCACAAACTTTTAATTGGTTAAGTCACTGACCCATTGGAAGACAGAGGTTTGGACCAACTTCATTATAAAAATCTCTACATTGAAGTTAGTAACAAGAAAACAAACAACATTTTTGACACCTATTTTTAACCTCCTGATGGTTTTGGGAATTCTCTGTGGCTGAGCGGTGGGGTTTCGAAATTTCAAGTGTGTTTAATAAATGGCTCTAAAGTAGTTGTATAATACATATGGAATGATTTTCTTTTAAGTTTTTAGTTCTTTTGTTTTTGTTTTTTGTAGTTTTAACTTTAATTGTTTTATGTTTTTTTATATTTGTTATTTGAAGGTTGAGTGTCCACAGATTGGATATCTTTGACATAATTCATCATTTCCTGTTACCTTTTAAGCAGGAAATCCCTAAAATACTACACACGGTTAAAACAACAAACACAAGTTCAAGTTTCAGTATTATCTTTTGAAGAAATAAATAAACACATAAATTATACAAACCTCATAAGCCCATGTGCAATCAATCTCAGCAAATTTCTTGATGCATCTTCCGACTTCCACATCTTCATGGATGCTCCACATGTTCTTGAGGCAGTAGCTTATATGTGGCACTACCAGGCGTAGAGTTTCCCTGCTAAAAATCATTCCAGGCCCACCCATACAAAAGTTGTCGCCTGTTTCCAAGTTCAAGAGACCAAGTTCTTCTTGCTTTCCAAGTCCTGCCTGGCCGATGAACAGGCGCTGGCTGCTGTTGATGGAGCGAAGAAAAGTTTCCAACTTGTCGCCTCGCACGTACACGTCGTCGTCGGCGCGCATAAACCACTCAAACTTATCGATGTAATGATCGTGCATGTGTTTGAGCAGGAGAAAGGATTTTTTCTGAGGAGGGTAGGAGTCGTCCACCCCTTGAAGTCTTACGAGTGGGAGGTTGAGTCCAGGCTCCATGTACGATGTACCGCTTGAATAAAAACCCACTTTACCTGGGATTGTCCTCGCCCAAGTCCGATTAACAGCTACTGCTCGAGTTGGAAGATATTTCTCTGCCGTTATAACACCAACATAAATTAAATTCTTTGGTGGTGAGGGGGGCACCGTAGAGTCCTGGGGTGCCGCCCGGGGATTTACAGCTGCATTACTGTTACATCTTTTATTTGCCATTGCTATCCTACCCATGGCATCGGCCTCCAGGTCCATACCCTGGCGAACACGGAGCCATGTTGCAAACATAAAACCCAGGAACAGGCTCAGGAGCAGTGTACCCAGTTCCTGTCTTCCTATTATGCGGTCCACTACACGACGAAGGGACATGGCTGGTTACCTCTCGCCTGGGCAGAGGATTCAAAACACCGCCTCTCCACGTCGGCAAAAGTTCACGGGGTTCACTCTACGACGTCCACACACAGTCCCAAAACAGCAACATTCACGAACTAAAACCCCGTAGCTTCGTCGTCACCTAGACAGCACGTACATGTTGAGGATCAACATTGTTTTTTACACTAATTTTACAGCAGAAAAATACGGAAAAACAACGCTACTCACTCAGTCAGTGATCGTTGTCTGGAGTTTTAACACTAAACAGTACACAACACGCCGTCTGCTGCAGCATTCGAACGTGTACAACATCCCAATACACGCTCCTCGTCGCTACGGTATTTCGTTACTTCCAATACTTCTGTTTAGTTTGCAAAAGTTTTCAGCATGTTTACGTTCGGTTTGCGGCGCTCGAAAACAGGGAACATCCCGTTAAATCCCCTACCTTTGTCGCTGATGTCAAACAGAAACGTTGTCACACCAGTGTCGTCCGAACTATTGTCCTTTCCACTCATAAAATGAGAACCTTTTACCCACTGAAGTGTGCCGCTCTCTTTGCCTCAGCCTCTACTTCTTGTGAGCTGACATCCATTCAAAAAGCTCAGCCAACCCACACACTGTATTTGCAATGTGCAGCGGGCATGCCCCCCCATAACATCCTACACGTTACATCCACATCCTGACATCCTGCGCGTAAGAAAGTTTTTCAGAAGAAAACCCTGTGGATGTTCCATACCGTAACACACATTTTACAGCAGGTCACCCGACTACTTACGCGTGGCACTGAGTGGGGTTGTATGCTGCCCTCTATTTTTGCCGGAATTCGTAAGGAATTTTTCACAACAAATTTATTTTAGTGCCGGAATTCGTCAGGAATTCACAACAAAATGTTTTTATAGAGATCTTCTCGGAGTGTTTTTTATAATACGCTTTGTTTTTCTTATAAATAACCCCATCAAACCCCTTGATATGATGGAAAGACATCGAGTAACAAAATATTGATACATTATAATAAATTTGTAATGTTAGTATTTTACAACTGAAAAAATATTATATTACATTTTTAAAACTAAATAACAATACCGACAAGAGTTGCCCAACCTAAGAAACACATGTATGCCTACATTGATAATGAGTTTCTGGTCCAGTTGAATGCTTCAACGAATTATTATTGAAGAAACAATTCAGTAATCGATTGCAATCATGCTCTCCTTACAGAGGCAACTTTGCTGTTCCTTAAAAGCTATCATATACACACTTGACACATGCTGTTGTTCATAATTAATGAAAAGAACGGAAATTAAAGACAATTAAAATAACAAAACGCCAAAGGGTGTTAATTTACTGCAAGTATCTTGCATATACTTAAAGCCATTTTTACCTTCGAGCACAGTGCATAAATTATTAGGGCACGACGGGGGGGGGGGGGGGATATTGATGTCCGTACCCCGAGTACCCTCCACTCCCATTTAAATTATAGACCTTTGGGATAAAAACAAATCATCAAACGTTTGAACCAGTGTCATTCGGCGTTTAAAACTAATCGGACTGTTTAAACATAATTATGCAATTCAAAACATGCACTTGTATAGGCTATCGCACATTAGTGAAATGCTAACAGGTATAGGCCTATAGATAGCAACAAAATGCCAGCACTTTTAACATGTATAGCAATAAAATGCTAACAGGAATAGCAACAAAATGCTAACAGGTAAAAACAACAAAATGCTAACAGGAATAGCAACAAAATGCTAACAGGTAAAAACAACAAAATGCTAACAGGAATAGCAACAAAATGTTCACAGGTACGTAAAGCAACAAAATGTTAACAGGTTTAGCAACAATAAGGTGAGAAGAAAACCGCATGGAGGTAACTTGGTCCAGGATAAGCCAAGGCTTGTAGCGGCTTGCCTTTAAAAAAATATATTAATAAATTAAACTAATTCAAAGACCAAACAAAGGGACAAGCAAAACAAGCAGCTAATGAAAATGGAAACGACAAGGGATAGCAAAAACTAAGAACAAGAATAATACGGATGAAGAAGAAAAGAAACTCTGTCACATAATGGGAAATTAGTGATTTTTTTAAAGGATTTGTAAGGGCGCTTTCTAAAGAAGAATGCAAAACAAACGTAAACTAGGGCTAGAGTTTACATTGTCTATAGAAGTGCCCACAGAAGGAAAACAATAAAGAAATGGGGCGTCACATGTGGCCCCATAAAATAATATAAAAAGCTCTGTTCGTGGACGCCAAAAACACACCCAGGCATACCACCCAGGCATAACAAGTTGGAAGTAATATAAAAACTTGCATGCAGTAGAATAAAAAAGGAGATCTAAATGTTAGTTGCTCGAATAATTTCACAGTCCTGTTGTAGGCTGGTAAAACCTAAACACTTTAGAAAAAACAAGTTTTACAAAATTAATTAATAGGCCTAACACGCTCCTTTCGAGAACTAAAAAAGAAAATACATAAACTGTGCGGTATTTTTATGTAAATACTTTTTTTTAATATTAAACCTCAATATTAACTACTGCAGAATTACCACGACGAGAGTATCGTTATGGGCCTACTTTTTCGTTTTCCCTTAGACTTCTGAAGTTTTTGTACGGAGGGAATTTCGGACAGAACTACTGAAGGAATATAGATGAATTCGAATGTTATTAGCGTTATTTTTAAGGTTGCTCTGCTGGGGTTACTATGTGCAAGGCAATTGTTAACTTTTCAGAACAGGCAAAGTATACCTCCCTGGTATACCTTTGGTTTTTGGAACCGTTCAATTGTTTTCATGTAAAAATGATAACAATAAACTGTGAAAAGGTGGTCGCGTTTTTGAGATATCGCCGAAAATCCGGAGCGAATATTATATCCACGCAGGAAGAATAGTCTCAATAAAGTGATAGGAATAAACCAATCTGAAAAACGTTTCCGACAGAAACGTTTCTCAGATTCAAATTCGGGAGCATAGAACTGATATCTTTTTACATAACTACATTACTTCGAAGTGTAATGTTTCTCAAAATGCTTTCTCAAAAGAATTCGAAAGCTGCTGTACTTCTAACCAAGTAAGTTTTTATTGCCGTTAATTTTAAGAGTGATTACCAAACGTATACCTTCCCTTTAATAAGCAGCAAAATATTGCTTAACAATTTTCTGCTTTGAGCAGGATAGGCCTACAAGTCAAAAATTGTACACGTGACATGGTAGCTTTGGCGGCAACATTCTTCTGGATATGTTGTGTGTGCTTAGCTACTGGTAAAAACAGCACCTGGCTGGCGTGAACACATGCACAGAACAATTTCAAAAAGTTGGGCCTATTAATAGCCATAGGAAATGCAATACTTGCAAACGGAAATGTGGAATAATTATGCCTTGTAGGAGAAAATAAGTCGTACTGATAGTTTGGGGAGTTAACATTGAAGGCATTGTGAACTAATTTGATTTTTTGAAATGTCCATCTACGTTCGATAGAAACCTATCTTAATTTCGAGAAGAAAGCATCAGTAGGGTCCGAGGGTCAGCTTGCAGTATAATGCGTCCCATTTTCTTCTGCAGTTTGATCAGATTATCTTTTGAGGTTGGCGTTACAATTTTACCAGGCAGAACCACAATTATCGAAATGTGGTTGAACCATGGTCCTTGCTCTATAGTTGAACTAAGGAGCTGGCAAGCAGTCTAGAGCTTTGTTCAGTAAGAAAGGGACGTAGTCGCCTTAAAAGGGCAAGCTCCAATCAATGCAGACCAAACCGAGGATGGAAGGGGAAATAGTCTGGCACCTTTCCAGTATAAGGAAAACAACTAGTATTCAGTAATGCTTATTAACACGGGGAGCAAGACTAAGAATGATGGCAGCAGGATAATCATTTGGTGCTCGGTATATGTACCCCCCTATTTTGTCTTGTAAACACACACAGAAACAAAGGGATAAAGGAATAAAAGGAACAAAGAATAAAGGAAATTAAAGGGACACGTTGCCTTGGATCGGGCGAGTTGGTCTATAAAAAGCATTTTTAACCGTTTGTTATGAAATGCGTATGGTTAGAAAGATGTTTTAAAAGTAGAATACAATGATCCACACAAATATGCCTCGAAATTGCGTGGTTTTCCTTTTACATCGTGAACTAACACGGTCGGCCAGACTCCACAAAATGGCCGACCGTCACGTGTTAGTTCACGATGTAAAAGGAAAACCACGCAATTTCGAGGCATTTGTGTGGATCATTGTATTCTACTTTTAAAACATCTTTCTAACCATATGCATTTCATAACAAACGGTTAAAAATGCTTTTTATAGACCAACTCGCCCGATCCAAGGCAACGTGTCCCTTTAAGAATACAGAAGTAAAGGAATAAACTTATAAAGAATATTTTAAAAATCAAGTAAACAAATTAAACAAATAAATAAAATAAACAAAAAAACAAAAAAAGGAAAACAGAGATGAATAAATGAATAATTAAATAAAGGTCAACCTTTCAGAAAGTCTTCAATATCAAAAGAGTTAGTAATGATGGATTCATGTTCAACAGTATTAACTCAAAACATCCGTTCTAGAATGGCAAAGGTCGTGGGTTCGAATCCCACCGAGTAAAATGCCTGTGGTTTATTTTTTCCACTGGACACTGGGCACTGAGTATACAGTGCTTTACACACTGGTGTACAGGTAAAACAAAAATAATTAAGTATTTACTCAATTTCACTCAATCTTGATTACCACATTCCCGACCACATCTAATTGAAGGTGGAAGTAGTCCAGAAAATCTCTCTATTTGATAAAGACACAAATAATAAATGAACAAGTTTTCAGCAGTAACAAATCTCTTCCTTCCAGGAAACTAAAATAAAGCACAAGGACGATCAGTTTTTTTCAAGTTCAGTGTAATCCATACAAAAACACTTTGCATGATTTATTTCTCTTGCAAGAAACTGGATTAAAAATAAAAATCTTAAGAACCCTTCAACAATTTCAGAAAATGTCAACTAAAACAAATATTGTATTCCATTCTTAAAAGTCTAACAATGTTAATTTTGTACAGTTGCAATTTTTTTTTATTTTAACCGCAACACCATATAAGGGTGTTTTGAGGATTCCTATATACCACACAGTCCTATACGGTATAGTACCCCGACATCAAAACCCTGGACTCTCAGTATAAAGATGCTTGGCTGAGCTGTACCACAAACAAATTAAGCACACAGGATTTTTTTCTTCTTCAAAAATAATGAGGTGAATGAGTTTATTATCTTTAGTAAAAACGTCTGCATTTAATGCCAATGATTACACATGAAACCAGTTTGTGAAAGTTATGATTGATTTCAAGAAAGCTGGAAAAGTATGCAAAGATAAACTAGCTATGTAACGCTGCTATACCTTACCACATTCAAACTTTGTCATGTCCCCAATGTGCAATGGTATTAATCAACACTACTTTTCATACTACCAGAATGGCCCTGCCTATTTTGACCTCTAGCCTGAGTTTGGTCACAGTTCACTGACCTGGAATGAGGCCGTGACCTCTGTTGCCCTGGTCTTGGCCTTAGTGCCACTTTCAAAGTTTCCCATTGTCTATGAGTTTTTCCAATGGAAGTGCCCTTTTGCAAAATGAAAATGGCCTTGCCCTCTCGAAGTTGAAATTCCAGACATGGCAAAGGTGGTTGAATCATGATACAAGGTTTGATGTGGATACAGATAAAGTGCAGAGTACTATTCTAGATTGCACACAACAACGATTGGCATCTGACGTCGTCACCAACACACCATGGTTGCGCCATTTTGGGAGTCAGACTATCTGTGGTCCTAGCTATACTTGGCCATGAGCATTCTAGGCAAAGCACGAACATATCTTTATATGCAATTCGACTTTCAAAATAGCATTACACATGCTATTGTTACTGATTTCCCCAAAGATTCTAAGGTAACTGGTATAAAGAGAGCATTCTATTGTAAGAGTTGCTCCATTCAACATAATTTAAAGGCTGGATCACTGAACATTATCAATGATTTTGTAACAAAATCGTAACAATTTCATTAACTATCATTCAATAATATTTCTAATTGGTTGACATTATCACAGCGACTGTCAGTCTTTAGTGCCTTTACTGCAAAAAAAATATCAAAGAAAAAAAGCCAACTTTCACGGTAGTTTAAGCTTTCTGGACTGAACTTCAGTACACATGACATTCAGTATAAGAACTTCCCAATTTGACTGAAATTCACTTTAACCTCTCCAACCTAGCACCTACTTTGCCAGTTCGCTTCGGGATTAAAAGTCATTTACCTGTTACCCGCGCAAGATTATTTTCAGTCAAAAATCATCTTTTGATTTTCTAGCCATTAATAATAAGTTTGGACACCCATATAAAGACGTTTTTCATTGACACTTTATAGATTTTAATGGCGTGGTTTTTTTTCTCTCTACGATCATGTTTCTGAACCAAAATCAGACTGTTTGAAAGCCATTATGTATAATGGCCAATCTTAATGGCCACTTTAACCACTTAACCATTACCAGACGAACTGCAACAAAGTCTCACCATGCACTGCCTGTTGACATAACTACTGCCAACATGCACCAAAACTCAAATATCAGTATATAAGACCGCCGCTGTGTGTTGCCGAAGCTAGTTAAAATAAATTGCAAATGTTCCAATATTTAGGATATATTTTTGTTATAAGAATATTGTTTTAAAATACCGGGTGCGCTTAATTAGCTTCCCCAACTCTACCCAGGTTGAGTCACAGAAACAGCCCAATCACTTACAAGTTGTGTAGGGCAGCTCTGATTCTAATGGCAACTGCTCATTGTTATAGTATTTTCTTCCAACAATATTGACAACATCTTGTTTACCAGGTAATTTCCTTTTCTAACAATTAGGTGCCAATTATTTTGAGTGAATACTACCTGCCCTACTAGGTTTTAGGACTATTTTTCAATAAACATTTCACCACTGCTGCACGTCACAATCGTTTGTGATGTCGCTGCCCTGCTTCTAAAGTAAGGTAGTTGGGGCCGACTCGAGACTACATTAACATGACAACATGAGCTGTTCAAACCCAACAAAAAGACCCAGGGTTGACTAGGGAAAGCTAATTCAATGTATGCTTTACCTCAAATGTGTCCTGAAACTAGGCTGATACCAACCCAACTTACATAACCAGCGACATAAAACAATAATCAACCGGGGCCCAATTTCATAGAGCTGCTTAAGCACAAACAGTAGCTAAGCACAACAAAATCATCCTTACCAGAATAAGGTAACCAACCAAATTACCATTCCACTTGTACCATCTGTGACTGGTATCCTGCTTATTTTTGCTTAGCAGAAAAATAGTTAAGCAATATTTGCTGTTTAAGCAGTTCTATGAAATAGGTCTTGATAAAAGCTAACTTTGGAATAAGTTCTGCAAATGAAAGTGCACAAAGAGTTTGTTGATTGACTGTGAAGTATGATAAATGCAAATAACAAGAAAATAAACAAAACATTACAGATTAGGCTTTTCATTTGGTTTTAGCAGTGTAAACAACAAGTTGAAAGTTGTTAAAACAAAAGACGCGATTGTAGTTTGGCTACAAGATAATGTTATCAAAAGCATATTTGAATCATGGACACTTGGTTCCTTACCAGTTCCCTAAAAAAAAGTTGTTAAAATGTTTAAAATGATGTAACATCAATTTTAATAATAATAATAGGGAATAATTACATACGTATTTCATTTATGATTTTTTAAAGACACTAACACAGGATTGGTAATTGTAGTGAAAAATTTCTGGAAACGTCAAGAGCTTGCCGAGTGGTTTGACAGAAGGCCTTGTCACAAGAGGCAATTTACAGGCAACCAGTTCCAGGAAATCTCTTTGGAAAAAAATCATTCACATTGCTCCTAATTTTTCTTGGGGATAGAGAGTTACAGCTAGAAGATTGTGCTGCCGAAGTAGCTTTATTCTGCATGCAGTGCAGTTTGGTTGCCTCTAAAGTTGCCTGAAAAACATTGCCCTGTGTGAAAGCCTTAACGGTTCCAACTAAAGAGTTCCTCATTTTTCATTTTGAAAAATGGGAAACTATGAGAATGAGTGACAGTTCCCTACCTGCCTTGGGCTTCAATATTTACTTCAGCATAAACCCAAAATAATGAACATCTACAATTAAGGAACACCAGATGTACCGATGTTTCTTATACGTGTCTTTGGAGCAGCTTCCTTTTGAGCAAAGTATACAACCTGATACAAAAAACAAACAAACCCCAAAACACCCGATAGAGTCACTCAGTATCTGTAGTAAGGTGGCGGTCTTCCTCTTAGTGGCGGTCCAGGTCGTTTGAGGGATCCTCTCCAGAACTGGGGCTCATCCCTTCTTGGAGGGCTGTAAGCACTTGAATGTCTCTCTCTGTCCAGCCTGCCTCCTAGCGTTGAGATAGGAGCACCTCTGGGTGGTGGAGTTCCTCCTAATTCACTGAGTTCCTTCTCTATCAGCTGCTGGGTGCTCCTATAGTCGGTGTCAATGTGAGGAGCTGCAGCAGGCTTGGGCTCATAGTCCCGATCGAAGCTGTGTCCGTAACCACGCCCTCGATGTCCGAATCCTCTATCCCGATCCCGATCAGTTTGATATGTTTCATTGCGATTGGATTCCATCCTGGGAGGTGGGTACCTCTCATGACCGCCTCCGTATCGGGGCTCCGAACTCCGGAATGCGGGAACGTCGGGTGGACTACGATTCGATGGAAACATATCTTGATAAGGGGTGCGATTTCGATCCAGTGTTTCTATTGGCCTATTGTGAGCATAATCAAATTTCTCAACGTGATGCGAGGAAAAGTCATTGTAGCGGCGGGATGTACCTGGTGAGCGTGGCGAGTGCTGAGAGAATGGTCTTTCCCACATGTCTTTGGCTGTTGGTGCTTGGCCGAGAACGGGGATGCTACCCCCTCTCTTTTCAGAACTTGCCCCAAGCACCGGAATGGGTGAAGTGGGTTGCGTGACATGCTTGTGGTCCATGTTTTCGAAAGGGAGTGATTGTTCATGTTGTTCAGTCTCATTGGATCGGGTCAAGTCTTCAGTTTCGAGCATAACGGCCTCCACGGGAGACACTGGTAGAGAAGTTTGCTGTGTGGTTAACGCAAACACAGGGTTATCTGGCATTGGCTCTAGTGGTGATACAGATGGACAGTTATCCACCTCTGGCGAGGGTAAATCACTTGGCGCAGGCATCCTCTGTCCTGGAGCTCCCGCACGCTTAGCATTCGGGGGTGGTGGACCTGGGGGAGGCGGTGGAATGCGTACAGGCATTCTGGGTGTTGCATTTCTTATTGTAGGAGACAGAGCAGGCACGGGGGATGAGATGCTATTTAAAAATGGCGGACCAGCAGATGTTGCTGGTGGGTTGTTGAATGAGGAAATGGGTGGCCTGATTGAGAATGGATGAGGATGGCCAACCGGCAGTTGGGGATGGGGACCAGGTGGGGGCAGAGGTTGAGGTTGGCCAATTTGAAAGGGGGGTAGGCCCCTTGGGGGTGGGGATGGACCACTTTCAGGAAAGTGTAGACCACTTGGGGGAGGGGGAGGACCACGTGGAGGGGGACCACTTGGTGGGGGTGGTGGTGGAGGGGGCCCACTTGGAGGGGGAGGCAGGTCAACTGGAGGAGTGGGTGGGGCACTTGGGGGTGATGACATCCTGGGGGGTTCTTCTGCTAGTGGAGGTGGCGGAACGTCTAAATATTGTTCCTCCGGTGGAGGAGGGGGTTTGCCACCATCAAGACCTTCGGTTTTCTCTGGTGGCAAGGGCGGCGGTGGAGGTGGTTCCAAGATGATGGATGCAAGACTTGTAGCTGGGGGTTGTGGTACTTCCACTTGATTCGAGGAGATACTTGTAGGAATCGGCGTCGCAGGGAATGCTGGTTTGGTGTACGTCTTATGATGCATGAGTCGTGCCATGAGGGAATGGGTACTGGCTGAATCATCGCTCGCAGTAGGAGATATTGCAGGAGGGGTCTCATCTGGTTCAACGGGTGCAGCAGCTGTGTTGGAGGAGCGCGCGTTTACCAGCTGGCACAGAGGAATTTTATTTGATTTCTGATAAGCTGTTGCCACCGAGGGTGTTGTTTTCCTGATGGAGGAAGGGGGTGCACCTTTTGGGCTCGAGTCCACTTGAAAACTGCTCATGAGGGAACCAACAGCGAACGGTACACTGGGGTTGTTGTGGTTCTGCTTGACGTCTGAATGCTGCTTATCCACACTCTGTGTTTGGGGAACCTCCGGTTTCTGAGGCGCATATTGCAGGGCCTGCTCCTTCTTAGCGGTGTTCTGTACAGTTTGCGTTAACATACTCAGACTACTGAGGAATGAGGAGGAAGGAGCTTTACTGCCAGACGTCTGCCTAGAGCTCGTGATGATTTTCGTTAAGAACTCGATCGGGTTGCTTGTTGCTTCCTTTAACATGGGGCTCTCCTCTTGGGTTGGAGGCGTGCTGCACTCGTCTCTGAGAGGGGTTCCCCCCGGTTTATTGCTGTTGCTAGGTTTGAGGCTTGATTTAATCTTGACCAGAGATGGTTCTGTGTTAACCTTGCTTGTAGAAGCATTTGCTATTTGGTTTCCCGAAGTGGAGTGCTCGCTGGATGTTGCAGGGGACTGAAACCCTCCTGCCAGGGGGATGATACACGACGACTGCGGTTTCTTCTTCTGCTCCAGAGGCATCTCCAAGAGGTAGTCTACCATTTCCGGATCGTACAAGTCATCTTCATCCAGCGGTGTTGGTGGCTGCTGGACCACAGGCATGGGTGCAATTGACTTGGTGTTAGTCGGGGTGTTAGTCGGGGTGTAATAATGCATCTGAGCTGGCTGACTCGATTGCGGTAGCCTTTCGTCTTGCAGAGTGTAAGCATCATCAAAGGGGTTGTACTCTTCTTCCCCTGATGAGGTCAGAGCATTTTGAGGCGGTACTGGTGCCGGAACAGCCGGGGGAACAGTTATGATCGGGCTCACCTGTTGCTGGAAGGCGTCCGAATTCGGCGTATAAGACGGGATGGTCACAGGGGGTAGCTCAGACATGCTCTTGGACTTGGACTTTGGCGAATCAAAGAGTTGTACTGAGGAGGGAAGCTTTGGAGCATCGTGCATGACCTGAAGGAGGCGATCCTTGATGCTGCCGTACTCCTCCTGTCCTTCGTCGGTAGAGTTCTTGCTGGAGTTCTGAGGGGGAGTTGGTATCGGATCGTAGTCTGCCGAGGGGGAGTAGTCCACGGGAGGAGATTGATTGGAGAAGGGAGAGTAACTCGCTGTCGGCTGACTGAATGTGCTACGAGATCCCGCACCTGTAATTGAGAATAAAACAATGGGAAATAAACATTTAATTCGCAACTCTTAAACCTAATCGAAGCACCACAGATTTGTTTTTGTAATTATTCCAACTTGATAAGTTGAAGATTCATACTGTTTTTAATCACCGACTGTAAATGCAGTTTTCCTATAAAAAAGAGGAATACAAAAGTTAGGTGTGTTTGGTTTCAGATATCAACTATCCGGGCTGTTGTTTAAAACTCAAGTGCGGAAGTAACCCCAGGAATTCAGGTTTTTCAGGTTTCAGGTTTATTTCCATACCATTAGGCAGTACAATATAAGGGGGAAAATAATTATCGGAACTTATTAATAGTATGGGGCGGTCAGACAAGAAGCCTAAGCTTGTACAAGGTCTGGCCACTTCGTAAAAGATACATATAAATAATAGTTACAATCATGAGTTTCCAAATAAATAAGCAATTATTATATGCTATTGTTATTAAATAATTTAATTTAATAAAGTCATAACCTGATAAGTCAATAAATACAATGTTGAAGATAAATAAATAGCCATCTTTAACTAAAGGATTTCAGTAATTGTGTCACATGGCAATCCAATTAATAATTATCTAAAACTCCTAGTTATCATTAACCACATTAAGAAGAAATTTCTTATAGTACTTCTTACATGCTCTAATTGAAGTCAGTGGGCAGGAAGATCGAATTTGGTTCCAAAGGAGAGGTCCCTGGTATCTAACCGTTGAAAGGTGGAGGGATGTTCTAACTTTATTTAGATGAAGTTTATCTGATGCCCTGGTGTTGTAAGTATGAATATCAGTGTTCCTTACAAACAAATCTCTAATATTCAAGGGTAAAGATACACTTTTTTCAAAGTTATACATTAAAGCACACATATGGTATTTATAGAGATCAAATATAGATAATGTGTTGAATTTGATAAATAGTGGGGCAGAGTGATCTCTGGAACCAGACCCGTTAATTAATCTTAAGGGTTTTTTTTGAACAACAAACAACTTATCAAGGAATGTTTTGTGGGTGTTTCCCCAGGCAAGTATACAATACTGAAGACATGACAATGATAATGTATTATAAATGGAAAGCAAAATGTGGGATGGAACATAATGTTTAAGTTTTCTAATGATGCCAAGGTTACGGGAAATTAATGTGAGAACTTTCTGACAATGATTTTTCCACGTAAACTTATCATCAACAATGACACCCAAAAATGTACATGAATTTACCTGTTCAACAACAATATTGTTGAGACGAATATTAACGTTTTTATCTATAGATCTATTCGTAAAGACCATCACATGTGTTTTCTTCAGGTTCAAAGATAATCTGTTACACGTGAACCACTCACAAACATTAGTTAATTCGGTGTTCATGAGGTTAACGTCTTCATTTAAATTTTTTCCACTGTAGAATATGTTTGTATCATCTGCAAATAAGATGAATTTCAGAAGTTGGGTAGAATTGCAGATATCATTAATATAAATTAGAAATAGTATGGGCCCCAGGATTGAGCCCTGAGGTACACCACAAGTAATTGATTTGTATCTGGATTTTTGTGTTTGCCAGACAACAAGTTGTTTCCTATCTCTCAGGTAATCTTTGAACCACTCGAGTGCAATACCTCTGACACCATATCTTTCTAGCTTACTCATTAATATATCATGATCTATTGTATCAAATGCCTTCGAAAGATCCAGAAAAATGCCAATGGTATGTTCAAATTTGTCCAGACTAGAGGTTACTTTATCAACTAAATCAATCAAGGCATGTTGAGTGGAAAATTTTGCCCTGAAGCCATATTGAGATTGTGACAGTATGTTATATTTATCAAAAAAATTTCCAAGACGGTCTGCAACCAACCGTTCTAATAACTTGGAGAAGCATGGGAGTACAGATATGGGACGATAATTAGAGAAAAAAGAACGATCACCATTTTTATGAACGGGGGTAACTTTTGCAATTTTGAGTACATCGGGAACTTCTCCGGAAACGAAAGAGTGATTGAAAATATTCGTTAAGGGCTGAACAATAGAGGAAGCAATATTTTTGATCAGAATATTATCAAGTCCATCATGACCTGAGCTCTTCTTATTTGGAAGTTTACAGATACAATCTAAGAGTTCTTCCTGTGTAATTGGATTTAAAAATAGGGAGTCCGGAAAATCACCTTTGATATACTTTATCGGGTCAGAAATACTATTAGGTATCATTGAACCTAAATCTTGACCAATGTTAACAAAGTAATGATTGAAAGTCTCTGCAATCACGAGAGGGTCATTAACATCACAATCATTTATTTTGAACGAATTATTTGGTTGTAGCTTGTTGTGTTTTTTACTTAATATTTCATTGATAACTTTCCAGGTATTTCTCATGTTGTTCTTTTCTTGCTCAAAAGACGCTACATAAAATTCTTTCTTAGAAGCTCTTATCACAGTTGTCAATTTGTTTTTATATCTGTTATATTTAACCTTATTGATCTCGGAAGGTTTTTTAAGAAATGTTCTATAGAGTTTATTTTTCTTTCTTATAGACTTTAGGAGACAATTAGTAATCCACGGATTAGTGGGTACTTTTTTGTGATGTCGACATTTTTCAAAAGGCATACAATTATCAATAAGTTGGTTAAGCTTGGATGTGAACTGCGAGTATTTCAAATTGACCCCATCACCCGTTAATATAACGGAATCCCAGTCAACTTGTGCTAATTCATTTTTCAGTGCAGCAACATTTTGGGCTGATGTGTTTCTTTTCCAAAAAAATCTATATATTTTCTTGGTTTTTTCAATGGTCGAACCAAAGAGAATGATTGGAAGATGATCACTGAAATCTGATAAAACAATATAAGTTGATAATGGTTCAACGTTGTTAGTAAAAATATTATCAATCAAAGTTGCCGAGTTTAGAGTTATTCTGGTTGGTTTGTCAATCGTTGGACGAAAGAAATAAGTATACAAAATGTTTAGTACGTCATTAGTTCCAGCGTGAGTATCACTATTTAGAAGATTTATATTGAAATCGCCCAATAAATAACAAGTCTTTGATTCAGATGAAATTTTTTCAAGCATTACTTCAAGTTCTTCTGTGAAGGAATGAAGGCATAAACCAGGTGGTCTGTAAATCAAACCAATGATAACGTTTTTTGTATTTGTTGTAATCTCCACAAATAAGGATTCATAAGAATGAGTTGCAGTTGACAGATCGGGGCGCAATACATAAGTTATTGAATCTTTAATATACATCATTACGCCTCCGCCTATTTGATTTTGTCTGTTTTTAAACTCAATATTGTAACCTGGCATGAACAATAGGGGGTCAGGGTCTGACTTGAGCCAAGTTTCAGTGAGGCCGATAATTTGAAATTCGTGTCTCATTTCTGCAAGTGAGTGCTGCAAGGGGTCAAAATTTTTATTTAAACTTCTTATATTTGCATGGTACAATGAAAACGAGTCTTCGGTTTCGGCATATTTAGTTTGCACCCGGTTTTCACTTAAATAGTCAGACCCACATGTACTTTTCAAGAATTCGGAGTATTCAGTGTCTAACGGTACAGGATGAAAGACGTAATCGCTAAGGCGATTTATGACGTCACTATCTGAATGGTTTGTGTCTGTATTGCTTAAGCTTTCGTTAAAGGTGTTGTCACTTGAATAGCTACTAGACATGGTAATTTAAATCACAATAACGCATTATGAAGGAATTAGAATACACAGCAAGCATAAACACATTTTTTGTATTAAATACGTACAGTAAACACAAGTATTTGATAACATAAGCGGGTTTTGAAATGATATAATAATAAGATGATATGCCAAATATTGAATGATCATAATGATAGTTATTAAGGATGGCGGTAATTAGGGATAAGGAGGAAAACATACAATACTTAACAAATGGTAGTGACAGGTGGAATGACTGGTGATTCATCCTGAGGTTGGGTCGATCGCAGTCTCCCCGAGACGGAAGGACTTAAATGAACCACGGTGAAGTTTGTATTTGATGACCGCTGGAACGGACCATGGAATATAAGCAAAGTCGACGCGTTCATCTCTGCGGATGGACGGTAGATGAACCTGGCGAAGTTCTTTGCGGGCGTTCTTGACAGAACATGTGACGTCGTCAGAAATGAAGACTTGAGATCCCATGTATGGATTGTTCTTGAGGGACCTCGATGCACTTTTTAGAACAAGTTGACGATCTGTGTATCGAAGTAGCCTGCAATGGATTGGACGGGGTCGAGAGACTGATGGGTCGTTACTGGACTCCGCACCGGTAGCTGCGCGCCGATGTGTCGGAGTACGGTGAGCTCTCTCTACCTCAATCTGGTCACCACCGTCTAGCTTCATATGGTCGACGAAGAAACCCGTCAGGAACTGTTCGATGGTATTGTTTCCCTCGGATTTCTCTGGGATGCCATGCAGGACGATGTTGTTCCTTCTGCTTCGATTTTCCAGATCGTCGATGCGATACTCAAGCTTGGAGCAGTATGAATGGTTAGCATCCGAACGGTTGTTGATCATACGGGTGCATGACAGGTGCTTGTCGCTGACCAAGTCCATGCTGGATTTCAAGTCGCTGATTTCATCATCATGGTTGGAGACGGCAAGTGTCACATCTGACAGCTTGCTTTCCAGGTCGGAAATTTTTGTACCCATTGTACCCAAGGTCTCCAGGATCTTATCAAGCTTGCTGTTGACTTGTTCCATTGCGTCACGACAAGAACAATGGTGGCCGCCATCTTGATCGTCACTCAGATTGGTGCGTGAGCTTGGCTGATCTTTATTGTGTTTTCTTGACGATCTTGATGATTTTCTGGCTTCCAATGGCTCAGACATGGTCAGGCGATTATTTGTGAAGATTGAGAATGAAGTAAATTGAGGTCAGTAGAACATTAATGTTGTTTTGATAGATTTTCTCGGGGAGCGATCTAGACCCTGTCTGCCAGCTATGCACTCATGACGCACTTTTACTAGATGTCTGTGGCGAAGTTTATGATAATCGTTTCTAAATTGGTATAATTTAGTTTCTAAGTTTATGATAATCGTTTTCTAAATTGGTGAATTACACAAATGCAGAAAGGTTCCACATGTTACTAAGGTTCCACCTACACATGTAATCTTCTTGCTAACCTGTGAAATATGACTACGCTTAAGCAAATTTGTCTGCTATAGTTAGCACAGACATTTGCTTACCTCTAAGCAGCACAATAAAATTGGCCCCTTGAAGCCTGCTATAAAATAAACAGATGGCTCCACTTTATCAGATTGTTAAATTTGGTAGGTCTGTATGTCTGTACAATTTTGTGCACAAAGTGAGGGAGTGAAAGTATTTTTTAGCCCCTCAATAAAAAATAAACAAACAAACTACACAACTCTGGCACCAGATCCCCCTTCTTAGATATGTGGAATGGTCCAGTTTAGAATATCAAGGGCTTAGACTACCACGAGGCATTGCACTTTTGAAAAAAACAAAAATGTGCCATGACCACCGCTCACTTAACCACTATTGACACGCTTCCTACCTGTTATTGTACTGATGTGACTGATGACTGGTGCAGACGAGGAGGTTGTTGAAGCCATCTTACTTCTCATTGCTGCTAATCGAGATGCTCTGGACCTGCTGGAGAGTGATGGTGCGGCTGTAAGAGAAGAGCAGAGGTGAAGGTTTAAAGTCTGTTTTGATCCCCAAATGGCGGACAGGATAGGTGTCTACAGCTGGTGCAAAGCTGAAGATTTCCCACGAAACATGTAAATTGCACGTGCGCACTATCATTTTGGTTGGCAAAATGATGGAACATTGCGCTATTTTGTATGGGGCCGATAATGGTGGCGTGACGCAGACGCGTTTGTGCGTCTGCTTAGGGCACATCTCTATGGCGTTTGCCGACCAATAGTCTCTCTACGCATGCGTGAATGTAATTAGCATATTTCATGGAAGGGTCTACTACCAAAGTGTTGTACCCTCTGTAGGGACCCACACCATGCCCCGATTTCATAGAGCTGCTTAAGCATAAAAATTAGCTAAGCACAAAAAAATTATGCTTACCCCAAAAAAGGTTACCAGCTAAAATACCACCTCACATGTAGCATCTGTGACTGGTATACTGCTTATTGTTGCTTAGCAGAATTTTTTTAAGCAACATTTTCTGCTTAAGCAGCTCTGTGAAATTGGGCACTGATCTATAGATGTAATTTGAATCCCCAAATAGCTGGCCACAGGCAGCAGAGAGCAGCTAGGTGTGACACCAGTGCAACACATCTATACTCACCAACAATGGAGCCACGTCGCTTGTCATCGTCGTCATCCGACAGCTCCATGTCCATGTCCTCAACTTCAATGGTATCTGAATTGGGATCTCGCGGTGGAGTGGCTCCTGCAAAAAAACACATTTCCATTATTGTTGTTACTTTTACTGGGAATCTGGTAATGAAACAAAGAAACCCTCACAAAGGGCTGTGCACTTTTAACTATAAAGTGGCCTGAAGATTCCTGTGACGAGAAGCTGTTGGAAATACCTACTGGGTGTAAACTCGCAAAACTAGGTACTGAAAACCCACAACTTTCTTTCACATTGCACTCTATCTCGTCTCAAAGCACACATTATTTGATGATAGGTATACAAAGTCATTTTGAATGATGACACCCAATTATTTTGCGCCTTGTAGTATACAGGGTGATGAGCCACAATCTGCAGCCAGCCATTCAAGAAGCACTGGGGTAAATTCCTTCTCTTAAAGGCACTGTACACGTTTGGTAATTACTCAAAATATATATTAGCATAAAAACTTACTTGGTAACGAGCAACGGAGAGCTGTTGATAGTATAAAACATTGTGAGAAACGACTCCCTCTGAAGTAACGTAGTTTTTGAGAAAGAGGTAATTTCTCACTAAAATAATAAAAGACTTCTGGCCAGAAGCCTTTTATTCCTATCTGAAAGCACACTAATTTGTGCAACAAGGCTGTTTTTTCTTTCATCATTTTCTTGCAACTTCAATGACCAATTGAGCCCAAATTGTCACAGGTTTGTTATTTTATGCATATGTTGGGATACACCAAGTGAGAATACTGGTCTTTGACAATTACAAAACGTGTTCAGTGCCTTTAAAGAAAAGTGTATAGGGTTTGTTTTTAGGTTGAACAAAGAAAAATTGACTAGAGCGGGATTTGAACCAACGACCTCCGGTTTAACGTGCCGGCGCTCTACCAACTGAGCTATCTAGCCCTATGTTGGCGGTCTCCCTATTTTGTCAATATCTTTGTTCGGGGGGTGCCAGTCAGAAGCCATTCAACCACAAACTGCCGTGTAGCCAGGGATCACACCCAAGTATACGATACAACCTGGGAAGCGGCAGCCAGGGGATCACCTTAAGGGGATGCGACTTTTTATATCAGATATCAAATAATAAACCACAAGGGTTTACCCAGTCAGTTTCCCTTGTGGTTTATTATTTGGGTTTGTTTTTAATATAAATTACGCAACACACAGGACCCACGGCTTTGCGTCCCATCCGAAGGACAAATCAATTATAGTTTTTATTCCCCAGCCAAGGCTAAAGCCACTCTTTGTAAGGAGATAGGAGAAACATTTTCCACGAAAATAAACAGAGGCTGGCTACAAGTAAAGTGTCTTGCTTAAAAACACAAGTGACATGACTGTTCCCTTACCCCACACTCTTGAAAGCACAAAAGCTTGAGCCTGATGGGCTTGGCTGCTTGGCTACGACACTTCACAGGTATATGCACAAACTTGAAAGCCAATCTTGCTACAGGGAACAAATGACATGTTTTCAAGATGCGACCTTGTTGCATTGATTCAAGACAATACAACTTACCTGGTGATGGAGCGTCCATTGTTGGTGATGGCATGGGACTGTATGAATCTGGCAGCAACAACTTATGTTCCTCGAGCCGCTTCTTAAGGCTTGCCACTCGCATTCCAAAGTTTGTGTACGCCTGCAAATGGAAGTTGTCCATTATTTTACCCGGGTCAAGTCTCAAAAATACATCAAGGAAACAAAATCTTGGATGTGAACGAAAATCTTGAAAGGAAATCTCAGATTTGAAAAGACGACATCAAAAGACAGCCTAGCATTTGATCACTTTGCTGGACATTATCTTCTTGGGTAGAAAATAATTGTAATTTTGTTGTTATCTTTGTTCGGGGTGACAGTCAGAAGCCGTTTTATTACGGTTTATGACTTGATATTTGAAATAAAAAAGTTGCATCCCCTTGAGGTGATCCCTCTGCTGCCACTTCCCAGGTTGTATCGTAAATTTTGGTGGGATCCCTAGTTACAAGAAAGTGACAGGTTGAATGGCTTCTGACTGGTACCCCCAAATAAAGATGTTGACAAAATAGGGAGACAGCTCTATGGCACCGGCAGGTTAATTTGGAGGTCGCATGTTCAAGTTCTGCTCTAGTAAATTTTTCTTTGTTCAACCCAAAATTTATTATTTCGGAAACATATCATTTCTGTACTGGACCTCAACGAGGCGAACAGTGCCTACGCCAGAGCTTTTGTTTCGAAAAAGGCCTTACTTTAAAGGAACCATGAAAGCTAAGCCAATCCCTTGCATTTCAACAGACCCCCTTGTAATGGCCACCGTCGCTGAGGTCACACAATGGAAACATGCACGCGTGCACCAGCTGCGCACAACTCTCAGCCAATAATAGGTCTTTGTTGACCTCAGTGATGGCGCTGTTTAGGCTTATATGCTGTCCAATACAATGGGTCTATAAATATGTTGTGATTGCTTGGGTCACAACAATTTGCTTTGCATTCACTTCCTTAATACAGGTATAATACAGGATTGGTAAGGATAAAAAAACATCATTGTTTAATTTTAGTCTGAAATCTTACTGGTTATGAAGTTCAAATCAGAACAATTTTTTCTTCAATATTTCCCTTTGAAATGAAGTCATATTCAAATAAACAGTGTCTGGAGAACCTCAAAAAACACAACAGCTGATTTTGGTTGTCACAACCAAAATTAAGTACAGTGTGTTTACATGCTGAAAATTGTGCATGGTTTTCCACTATTTTCTTCTGACTCGCACAACGGATTAAGCCCAAATTTTCACAGGTTTGTTATTTCATGTGGTTGATCACACAAAACATGAACACTGTCAGCGACTACTTTGTCAGCTCTACCAATCCTGTATAATACCTTTAACCCTAACAATCCCTAACCCTACAAATTCAAACAGGGCAAAGTGTTTAATTTTGTTAGGTTAAGTACGGTGAAGTTAGGATTGGGTGTTTGATTCTGTGGGATTGTGTATCCTTGCTGACAAGTAATGGTGTTTGAATTTGATTGAGTGGGTATGGTGGATGTGTGAAATGTACATGTCTGGCATTGCTCTTTCCTCCATGGTCTAATGAGATAGTTGTTGGATTATGTTATGTTGGGTACTGTGTGATTTCACTGATCAAATTTTGCACATGCCAAGTGTACACACTCCAACAAAATCAAACAAAAAAGGCCTGTTGGAGTTTGTTTGGTTGTGTATCGTCCCCCTAAGATTGGGTACAGTTCCCATCTCATGGTAGTATAAGCTGTTGGAATGTGTTGGGTTAGGGATGGATTCTAGTAAAAACGCTTTGGGAGTTAGGGTTAAAGACAGGACAATTAATATTTTAAGGTATGAACCAAGCTTCAGGATGGTAAAATGAACTTTGAGTAGAAGAGGACTACATTTTCCAACTTACGTTTGCAACGATCTTGGCCTCTCCATACTGGGCCTCGTAGAAGATCTCGCTCTTCTGTAAAAGGTCAAACAGTTTCCTCCTCAGCTCTACTTCCTTGGTGAGGGAGGCGACGTACCCTTCAAGCTTGACGGCTGAGTCTTCAAACTGCTGAGAGAAACGCTTCCCTCCAGCACGATCTAACGAATCGAGGTCAAGGAATGTGAAATGAATGGATGCTGTAGAAACATTGTGTCAGAGATAAAACGGAACTTATCTCAGTCAGGGAGTGTGAAGATAATTAGGCGAAGTCATCCTGATCCAATAACCTATTCTGAGGAAATCGATAAACTTGTAGGACTAGCTCTTATCAGAACTACATTCTACTTACAGAAGCCGAAATTCTCATTGACCTGTCATAGCACTTGTCATGTTATTTTGTTTCAAGCCAATATAAGTTAAAATGTAGTTCACACCTTTTCTTGATTTTGATGGATTTTGGTCTCCAGATATTTCAATTCAGAAGCTTTACAAAATGTGTGCATCACCAGAAAAATATAGCAATAAGGACACAATGTGACGATTTTTTTCTCCATTTGTTGACTGCTTTACTTCTTTGAAAAAAATTGCAGGCTCAAGGAGGTTCAGAGAAAATTCTGAAATCAGGAAAAATCCTGAGAAATCAGGAAAAATCCTGAGAAATCAGGAAAAATCCTGAGAAATCAGGAAAAATCCTGAGAAATCAGGAAAAATCCTGAGAAATCACATTTTTGTTGTATGGCCCTTGGCAGGGCGTAGGCGCAGAATCCCTACGTAAGCAGCACCATCAAATTGGGCACAGTAAATAACAAAAGACTCAAACTGCTGTTTCATCACCAACAAACGGCTCATGCGATGTCACTACAAAAAACGAGTCCCACTTTTCATTGCTACGTTCCAAGTAAACTCGGCGGACAAAATGTTTCCGTTACTGAGCATACCTTTAAGTTGCATAATGGTCTCTGTGCTGGCGACATCCACGCTAAACATGCCAAGCTGTCTGTACTTCAATTCAACCTCTCCCTCGAATCTGGCGAGTTGCTCAATGACTTCTGGTACTTCCTCATGCTGCGGGGGAACATTTAAAATGAATTAAACAAATATAAACAGGTCTTTAATTACTGGTGTCAGTTGATAAACAATTCTTCCATTAAATGTAGGGTCATAGATTGGTAACCACTCCAAAAATTAATGTCTATAACAACTTCCTTGGTTAAAAGCACTGCAGCTCTTGATAGTATAAACTACTTTGAGAAAGGATTCCCTTGAAGTAGTATGGTTTGGAAAAAATTTCACCCCAAAAAACATTTGAATCTGAGAAACAACTCATGTATAAATCGTGTCTCAGATTACTCGTAAAAGTGTACTGGGTTCTGTTCTTGGTCGTGCATTACACAACACAAGGGACCACCGGCATTAAGTCCCATCTGAAGGACAAAGCAACTTTTGTGAAGTTTCTTGCTCAAGCAAACAAGTTCCATGACTATGACCCGAGCCTACACTCTGACAACACCAGAACCCATGATCCGACAACACCAGAACCCATACTCCGACAACACCAGAACTGAACTCCAGTGCACTAGATCGGTCAACCACGACACTCTACACGTTGTGACAAATCAAAAACGACGTGTCTAAATTTTCCAACAAATTAACATGAAAATGATAAAGAAGGGCCTCCAAATGAGAACATTTATGTCTAAAACACCACAAAACACTTCACTGGATATCACTACAGTAAGGGAAACAAAATTGAGGTGAGTATTTACATTGAACTCTGCTAGAATCTTGGGATCAGGTCTTGGCTTGGGCGGTTTCGTTGGCTTCTTGGCAACTGTGGAAGAAAACACACATTTAATAAGATGACATCTGTTTCAGACAGCCGGTGCGTTTAACACATATAAATGGGAAGTTTATAAGCAAAATAAAATATACAAAGAGCAAAAGCAAGACAGAAACCTACATACATATAAGTCAATATTATAATCAGCAAGAAAAAGAGAACATGTGTGTCGTCACTGATGACAATGATGACAATGAATTTTATTTCTCTGTACGGCCTCCACTGAGGCAAAAGAGAACTTTAAAATTACAGTATAAAAAGTAAATACCAAGGTTACAATTGCAATAAAAATAAATTTATTTATAATTAAACAAGAAATATGATTAGATTAATTTAATTAAATAGATAAACAACAAAGTAAATAAAGTAGAGGCACCAATAAAAGGAACATGGGGGAAAAAAACTAAAACTTATCCATGATCTTAGAACAAAATGTAGCGAGGTTTTTGAGTTCTTTATAGTTGGTTGAGTTAAAGAGACACTTCATTTTAAAGGTGTTAGGCCTACGAATGTAATACGGCTTAAGATGCTTGGCTCTATCAGTGGATGTCGATGGGCATTCAAACAAGTAGTGAAATTCATCACCCAACTTGTCTTGTTGGCACAAGATGCAAACTCGACAATCCCTACTAATGTTTTGGAACCTACCAGTAACAATGGGCAGTCTGTGGTTACCACATCTGAATTTACATAAGCTGATGCGCTCTCGCGCATCAAGCTTAGTCAAATAACATTCAAATTCAAGCACTTCTTTAAAGATTCTATAGTTAACACAGTGGCTGTTTTGTTGAATTTGTGCATTCAGGGTTTGTGACCCGATATCAGATGACCTCAGGTTAATGGCATTTTTTAACCAAGTCCTATTTATCACAGTTTCGTTGTCCCAGAGGTTTGACATTCCTAGATTATCCAGGGTACTCTTGATCTTTTTCATCCAGGGTGAACAATAGACATTCTTATCATGGAGTGATTTAAGTAGTCTGTAAATTACATTGGTCAACTTGCATGTTTTACTATTGATAATATTACCCCAGAAATTTATCATTCTGTTGTTTACAATCCTGCTGAGACTAGTTCTGCCTAATTCGCCATACACCATACAGTTGGCTGTGCATTTATTCAATTTCAGCAAACGTTTACAGTACTTCAAATAGAAAGTTTCAATATGGCCAAGATCTTCAAAACCCCATATTTCACATCCAAAAAGCAGCACAGGGGTTACCAACTGATCGAAAAGTTCCAATTGTATATCAATAGGCAGACAAAGTTTCCTTGATTTAGTTATAAGGCTATACATTGCTTTCCTAGCCTGATCAACCTGTTTGGATTTGGCCTTATTGAACTTATTATTATAGTTGAAACAAGTTCCCAGGTAAACATAGTCGTCTACTACATCAATTTTAGAACCATCCATCTTAAATACAGGGTACTTTTTAACTTTTCCTCGTGAAAAAATAACCACATTAGTCTTACATGTATTTACAGTGAGGCCCCAAAGAACACAGTATTCATGAACAGCGTTCAAAGCTCTCTGAAGATCATCAGCAGTCTCTGCCATTATAATTGTATCGTCAGCATACAATAACGTGAATAATTTAAGAAAGACTTCAACATCGTCATCACTTAGGTGACAATTTATATCGTTGGATAAACCTTGTAACCCATTGTAATGTTTACTGATAAATTGCTCAAAGTCATTCAAATAAATAGCAAACAACAATGGGGAAAGGTTTTCACCTTGTCTTACCCCTATATTGCAGTCAAAAAAATTGGACTTTCCATGGTCATTGACAACACAAGATTTAGCTTGTTCATACATGTTATAAATAACAGTAATAATTTTCCCATTAATGCTAATAGCAATTAACTTTGACCAAAGGTAAGTTCTATTAATAGTGTCAAAAGCCTTTCTGTAATCAATAAACGCACAATAAACTCGCTTTTTGTTGTTCAGATAAAGATCAATAATTGAGTGCAACACAAAACCATGATCCATTGTCGAATAACCTTCGCGAAACCCAGCTTGTTCTTCGCCAAGGGTTCCTGTGTTTTCTAAGAATACACGAAGTCGATCATTTATGACCGAGGTGAACAGTTTACCAATGCAACTAAGCAGGGTTATCCCCCTGTAGTTATCAGGATCAGATGGAGAACCCTTTTTCTTAAAAATTGGTTTAATTAGTCCAATGGTCCATTCTGATGGAACAATACCGGTTTCCAGGACAATATTAAACAATTTCACAATTAAGATCACAATACAGTCTGGGCTATTTTTAATAAACTCGTTAATGATATGATCATTACCACTTGCTTTGTTGTTTTTGAGTCTTTTTATTTGAGTCTTAATTTCTTTCTCAGAGAAGGCTCTGTTGATTTCTTCATTGATAGAATGATTGATTGTACGTGGGTCAAAATGTTGTGTTTTGTTTGAATCCGGATCTTGGTTGAGTTTACTGAAATACTCCATGAAAGTTTGAATATCGATGTCGCCTGACTTTTTATTCTGACTGCATGAAGCATTGTTTAAGATCTTCCAATAATCTTTTGGCTTGGAGCACTTCAAATTACGCAGTTTTTTGACAAAATCCTTATTAAATTGCTTCTTTGTCTTGACAATACTTTTCTTATAACGTTTGCTTATTTCAAGAAAAATATTCTTGGAATCATCAGTTTTGAATTTCTTGAGATTTCTCTTGGCTTTGAAATAATCAGATCTTAATTTTTCACAATTCTTGTCAAACCAGGGTTGATTGTGATTAACACGTTTGATTTTAGATGGACTTTTTCTTTTAATGACCTTAGCTACACCAGTACTCTGAACAGGGACGACTTCTATCAAAACTGAGGATAACCGGGTAGGCATTTATTAGGCGCTTTTCAACATTGCATCAAAGCGCCTTTCACATGAAATTATGTTGCAGGCTGGAATAGTGCATCCACAATTAAAAACCACAGTGGATGATAATGAATGGTCAGACAGTAAAGGAGGGTTAACTGCGTACTGTGTAGATGCATTCACCAAAATGATATCATCTAGGCTGGCATAGTGCATCCATCATTAAAAACAACAGCTTTGGATGATACTGAATGGTCAGACAGTAGGAGGGTCGACTGTGTACCATGTATGCAGAAGCATTCACAACATGATATCATATAGGCTGGCATGGCTTGTCTATCATTCAAAACAACAGTGGACATTGAATGATCAGACAATAGGGTTGAATGATCAGACAGTAGTAGGAGGGTTGACTGCATATAGTGTAGATGCATTCACCACATGATATCATATAGGCTGGCATGATTTATCTATCACTCAAAACCACAGTGAATATTGAATGATCAGACAGTAGTAAGACTAAATGTAAACTTACTGAATACAATTAGTTAGTTTCCTACCTGTTGCACTCTGCAACTTGTCACAAAACTCCTCTGAGTAGATGCTCCTTTCTCCCCAGATCTTGAAGATTCTCAGCACATTCTTCCTGATGGTTTCCTCTCTGTTGTGAAAGAAAGGAATTAAGATGATCAATTATGACAAAAGTAACAGACAAACGTCGGTCTTATATAACATTCTGCTACTGCCGACCTAGAGTCTCATAGCACTCATTGTCTTTATTAACCCTCCTACTGTCTGACCATTCAATATCATCCACTGTGGTTTTGAATGGTAGATAAACTATGCCAGCCTGCAATGTAATATCATGTGCTAAATGCATCTACACAGTACACACATGTTATGTGCACAGTTGTGCCATCATACACAACCAGTGCAGTTGAATGGTTTCAAATGGTTGGTCAACTCACTGGAAAATGTTACCAAGAGTAGGAGGGTTAAAACCCTTACTCCCATTTGGGGCTCAATATGTGGCGTGGTGTACCCACTCCTATTGTGTCTTCATTATGTTTCTTGGAATCTCAGGAATTCTTTAGAGGATTTTAGGGGGGGGGGGGGGATACTTCTTTACAAGAGGAAAAGAGTGTGTTTAAGTATGGGAACATTTGAGGGGGGTGGGGTGTGACACACTCTGCTACACGTCGGACATGGTTATACTCCCTAGGCCCACAATCCTCCTACATGCCCCTCTCCTTAGGCACTTCACAAGTTCACACCAACATATTTGGTCTTGGACAAAATTGGAATATCTAACCCATTGACAAGCAACTGTTATTTGGTCCTATAACCCTTAGTCCTTCGGAATCCTTCATTTTGGCAAAAGAAGATTTGGGGGGGGGGGGGGGGGGTTAGGGTTAAGTGCGTAGAGCTATGTTTGACCTATGAGATCAATTTACAAGATTTACCCTAAGGGGTCCAAATTCATCAATATCCTATACAGAAAGTGTTGACTTTGTTATAGTATAAGCACTGCAGAGAAAACTAGTATGAGTAGTATTAAGAGGATTCAACGTTTTAGCCAGGATTTAGTAAAAGGGTGTCCAAATTTGCTGGAAATTTTAAAACTGGGTGTCCAAATTTTTCACTTACAATACATTTACATGTAAATGACAGATAAAACAGGGTGTCCAAATTAAGAACAGGGTGTCCAAAAGACACCCAGACACCCCTCTGGCTAACACTATGAGTGGATTTGTCTTTAAGCTGGTGATTTTGTTTCGCCTTAGGGAAATCCCCAAGGGTTTGTTTACATTTGATTGGCCTTTTTTTTGTATAGACCCCTTGTATATGACGTCACTAGCTAAAACAGCATCCCCACTCAGGTCAAAGGAATACCTATCACTGGCTGAGAGTTGTGTGTGGCGCATGCACATTTCCATTGTTGGAAATCGGCAATGGCGGCCAATGCACGAGGGCCTAGTAGTCTTTGTAAATTTTTTAAGCCTAAACTAATACACTATAAATACGCCTTGTTTTTGCATGGCGCATTGGCCTTACCTGCAGAATGTTGCAGCTTCTTCTAACACCTCAGCAAAGCAGTCTAAGAATACAGTTGCCCCTTTTCTTTTACTGTTTTGTATAATGTCGTTAGCCAAGTAGAACAGTGTCAAACACATGGGTGGTTTAGCTGTGAAGAAAACCAAAACAATTGTTCAGTAAAATGAAAAAAAATAATAATAATGGGTTTCAACGACTTTCATTTTTAACCTTTGAGAACGACTCTGCTTAGGTCGAAATATGAAGCCATCACCATTTTTTTGGGGGCACAATTTATACACAGGAGTCATTTGGGATGGTCAGCAGTTTGCAACAGCTATTTCTTTTTTTCACTAAAAGCAGGCATACTTTTTCAACATCATACATGCATTGGATTGGTGGGTTGTTGTGTTTGTTACATGATCAAGACTACAACTCATTCATAAAGACTCTTTTAGACCTGTCAACCAAGTATGTCTGCCAACAAAGGACCCCAAGACTAAGGCTTGTTTGTGTACGAGTCAATGGGGAATCCCTTGAGTCCAGTCGACCAGTAGAAGTTCTAAACAACGTAGCATGTAAACGACCTTGCCCTGGCCACTCAAACTTTAAACTGTTTCTCAAGCGTATTCTCTTAGAAGTCAAGAAAAATGGGATTACAACTAAATTCATGCACAGAGTAATAATTTAAAAAAATTTAATCAGCCAGTTGCTGACTGGTAGGGTTATGCACTGGATGGTTAAAACATCTTGGGAAATACTAATAGCCTACAGACCCTCTTAGATATGGACCTCACTTGAATCTGTTCTCATCTATTTGATGATCTAATAAACCCATTTTTGCGTTTGGCAGGAAGTGCCTGGTTTGGACATGGACTCGGAGCGACACATATTATTAATTCTATTTCAGGAAAACAAAGAGCACTTCGGTAGAAACAACTCAAAATGAAGATGTACATTTTCTTCCTCCATGGATGTATCATAGATTACAACACTGTAGTGTAGTAAACAGTTTTGGGTCAATCATTGAGTTTGATAAAGATGGTTAATTAATTGGGAGTCCTTAGATCATTACTTTTCACTCATTAACTTTAAGACAACAAATAGTATCTTATTCACCCAGATGTTTTTGGAAATGAGCAAACAACAATGTACAACTGGGTGTGCAAATATCAAGAAACTAGTTGTACACACAGAGTATATTGCCATATTTTTCATTAAGTATAAACGCGCTCATCCATGAAACTGTAACTAAGCTTGTTCTTAGAATGTGTCATGATTTTCGAAAGTAGTAAACATTAGGCAAATCTGGTGACTAGTCTGTCAAAAATGGGTGCAATTGCAAATATGGTCTTATTTTGTGTTAGTTGTCTCGTAGCCCCCCGATCTCTGACCGTCGGGAGGATGGTGGGTTACGATTATCGTAACTAAGTGAGAATGTGCGTTCATGCTCTGGTTTTTGTTTTGGCCCCATCCAAAAAGTTCCCGGTAATACTGAATCGTACTACGGTAGTTTGGCAATGGCATACCGCGGACCTCAAACTCAAAACCTGCCAAAGCTTAGTGCTGTGTTGATAAAAATTTACCATCCCCCCCCAAAAAAAAATAGTAATACAATCGTTTGACCAGTTCCCGATCACTTTTTGAATTCATGTTGTTTTTGTTGCAATCTCTTTAACATTTCAAACAAACAAAAGTCGATCAGTTTACCTAAACATGCCATAACACTCACCAAGTATCCATTGGCAAAAAAAAAGGTAATACTTTTGAAGTGGCTTCGAGAAAAGTATTGTCACCCGTTTGACCACTTCCGGATCGGTTGATTCTATTCCGAATCAGTAGTGCGCCCTCTTTTGCAAACCAATACTCCCAATCCCATTCATAAAACTGAAAATACATGCAACGTTATCGACTGCTGTTGGTTGAAGTACATGTAGTTTTACATTCATTGAAATACAAAAATGCACGCTTCCAGTGCAACTAAATAACTAAACTTTCTACAACAGCCGTTTGATTTTACCTAACTGAGTGCGCCACCATTTGACGCACTAACATATTGAGTGATCCGGAACTGGGCAAGGGTACGATGCCTCACAACAAACGATTTTGGTAATTTTATCTCATCAAAAAAAACAAGACGCCTGCTCAGTATTTACGTGAAATATTTTTTACACATTCTCACCATTTTACATAAATGTTATTCGCCCTGGCGTTCAAATTTGAAAGGTGAGAAGTTTTAACGGTGTTTTTCAGCCAACATTTTTGGGGGGTATATAATGATCATTATCAGAAAAATTGCCATAATTTATTTGTTGATGATGTTTGGCACCTTATTTCGAGTTTGTAGGTTTCATGTGATAATTGGATGGTATTCTTCACATGTATCAAAAGAAATTGGTAATGTGAGAAGTAATTTAATTATGTGGTTGTTGCAAAGTTTTATAAGTGATCCGGAACTGGTCAATGATCCGGAACTGGTCGAACGACTGTAATAATAATTTTTATATATAAAAAAAATAATAATAAAGAATTGCCATTTTCCTCCATTACCTTCTCGCACACGTTCCATCCACAGCTCAATGATTTGCCTGTAATGATTCTTGTGGTGGATGATCCACAAAGACAACGTTTGCACACTGTCCTGCGTGTTGTTCAGTGCCTGGAACTTGCGTTTCAAACTCTCCACATTGAGGCTCGCCATCTTGCCGTCCGCGGGAGCACTTCCCCTGCGTCGACTAACCTTACCACTTGACTGCATGCACGCTGTGTCGTGTGTTCACAAAATATATATAAATACAAAGTTCAGAGGCGTTTTTACACAACCAACGAGCTCTTGATAGTCTAGTATCTACATTTATTATTTCCTTGGGCTACAGGGTGTGTGATACTGTCTGAATGTTTGAGCAAAATGAATGCAACGTACTGTAGTTCGGAAAAAAATAGTTTAGTTGCACACGAGCACACGGCATCACGGCACAGTCGCCATTTTGAGGATATATTATTGTTAAAGCGCATGCGTAAAATTCTTTCAAAAGATCCAGCACACTCTCACCGTCCGTGCGTGCCACGCCACCCCATTCGATTCTCGTTATGTTTGTACTAACTCCATGAAAGTGCTACATGAACAAGTACACCCGCACCTAAAGCCATTTAGGAAGCCAATTAATTTTGTATTCCTGGTGATTTTATGTAGACAAAAACCCCGTATAGAAATTCTTGTATGCGTATTTTAAAGGAGATAGGCCTACATCGGTTGTTATAGTCCCACTCTAACAAAAAAAAACATCCTGGGTCAGAATTGACCCGGTTCCGAGTTAGGGGGCCGGCCTGACCCATGTCTGGTCACTTTGATCCGTAATTTGTGTCAGCCTGACCCAGAAATAGGTTAGGTCCAATAGGACCCAGAATCCTATCAAGTGACTGGGAAGTTTTTTTAGAGTATGATGGGCCTTCCAGGGCAGAAGGGATTCTCAGTGGGGCAAATCATACTTCTACACATTGTTTATATCATACATCATCATCATCATCATCATCTTCTCCTCCAGACTCGGACAATGGTTGAGGTGCAAACAAGTATAGTGCAGACCAAATCTCAAGCTTAAAAACATAGGCCTATCAAGTGCTATACATGCAAACAGATTTACCCTCTGTAGAAATAAGGGGAGTCAGGGGAGATAGGGCCTAAATCACAAATTGAATTAGTCATTTCCCTTCCAACAACAACATTGGTAATCCATCCACACTTGATGTGACCCAACATATACATAAAATAACAAACCTGTGAAAGTTTAAGCTCAATCGGTCTTTTTGGAGTCATGAGAAAAGAGTGAAAAGGCCCATATGCTTTCACTTTTTTCAAACACCGGTTTTCATCCTGCAGGATAAAGACTATTGTTTTACTCATTTCCTAAAAACTATGGCATTTCAAGCAAAACTATTTCAAGGGAAGTTTTCCACCATGACCATCTTTAGCCTATACCATAAGTTATGTGCAAATCTGTGAACATTTATATTTTCAATCTCACCAATGTTGTACACACCCTTTAAAACTGGTTGGCGAATTACGCCCGCGCTTGCGTTATGTAGCTAGGGCAGCTGCGAAATTTGGTGACAAACTGGCCGACCGAGTTAGTTGAGTTCACACAAAAATAGAGTCACGCCCGAATTTGTGCTACCAAACGGTTTAATACGTCAGTTGGGCAAAATTTGTAAATGTTTCACAAACAGCCGTAAACGGAGGACAGATTATGCTTGGGTTAGATTGATTAAATTGTATTACTTTCATCGCAAAATGTTACTTTTCCAACAACAACAAAATATAGTTTTAGCAATAAAACTATAACATTATTTGAAGAAACAGAATCGCGCACACGTAAAACTCAATTACGGTTGGAACCAACTTGGTCTCGGAAGCGCGAGACTTGCTCAGTGAGTCTATAATAACAGTATCCCTCCATCCCCTCCTCGTGTTCCTGAAAACCCTCATCCTCCTGACGTCGGCGACCGCAACTTTGGGTAGGTCTGTATGAAAGTCAACGCGCCCTCTGCTGTTGTCAAGGGACCACTCAATTCATTAAAAATCAACACAGTACTCTTTCTACTAATCCTTGAAGCTGATTAGTCTGATAAGTTTATCACTTCATCACTTCCTCCTTCCTTCATTCATTCATTCATTCATTCATTCATTCATTCATTCATGATTGGTTTTCCCAATATCACATGGCAGGCTGGCAGCCAAGGGCTGAATTGCGGACACCACCGAGTCAAAGAAAAGTTATTATCGAGTACACAAGTCTTTATCCGTTACCATCTCCGTGCTGATTCTTGTCCCCCCGGCCCTGCCTAATGAGTCGAAAAATGTACAAATGAATGGTTCGATTAATAGCCCCCTAGTGTGCCTTTGCTCCAATTCCCCCCCCCCCCCCCGATTCCCCCCGATGAAAATTCACTGCAAAAATGGTGTGCCCTAAATTGACACCATGGTTCAGTCATAGATGACGAAGAGACAATCACAATGTAACTGTTTTAAATTTGGCAGAAATTAGTGTTGAATTCACTCTCGTGTACATTCTGATTCTCTTTTGTGCGCCACTGAAACCTTGCATTTTGTCGGTGACTGGAAATTCCTATCTAGGCCCTCTGAAATTAATCTACCAAACTTTTTACTAGCTCAGTTTTACATTAATACAAAAACCATGCAGAAATAAAGTAGGCTACTATGCGAGGCCTGACAACTGTCGGCAAATTATAAGGCCTACAAACCACGCAGCAGCAGAATATTAAGTTATTAATATTAGTTACGTCCAATTGGCGTCCACTATCACCCCTCAAAATATATCAAAACTAAAAATATTAGTAACTTCATGCATATTTATAATTGTTGATATCAGACAAACATTTTGGAACTCCACTTTGTATGAAAAATTGTTATGATTTTTTAAAGATGATGCTTAAATGTTTATTTAGATGATTGATGATGGCTCACTAATAATAAGTTTTCTGGCATTTTACACGTAAAACAGGAAACAAAAATACTAGAAAGAAGATTTATTAATTATTTCAATCTAGAAATCTTGGGTCGGTAGAATTAGAAAGCCAAAGGCTTATTTGACACGTGAAAAAATGAAATATTTCCTATCAGTATCATATCAAGAGGTCAAATGACCTCATTGTTTACTGAACAGATTAATTCTCTGCGATCTCAACTCTAGTAAAACCCAGTAAACCATCGGGAATGTACGGAGGAGGTAGGGGGGGGGGGGGTCTCCTTTTTTATTTTATATAGTGGGTGTCTTCTTATCACGCTCAGTTCAGTGACTCCAACTACACGTTGTTGGAGATTACCGAAAGCTAAACTTACTTCCTGGTGTTTTTTTACGCTGCGTGTGAAATGTAAGCAGCAGCAGGAATGTTCTATACACACGTACATCACAGACTTGACGTTATTTCAACCTCTAAGCAGTGGGCTTGCCGTACTGAGTGAAATTTTGTTCTTGATGTTGCCGTGTAAATATCCTACTGTCATACATTGAGTGGTAAGTCATTTGCTTTATTCATTTAGTTAGTTCAGTATGCAATATGATTGATTTGATGACATGACCGATGAAGGGCGATATTGACGACTTCATGGCAGCGTTTTACGTTTAAACACCACCACTCAGCGAAAGGAATGAGAGATCTGATTCGAGTCCTCGTCAGGTAGTGCATGGTCCATGTACAAAATGAATGTTGTTCATTGTGTTGTGTTTGTATGGGATTAAGCCACCAGGCCACAATTTTTTAAATGTTAATGATATGTACATGTACATTTTTGTATGCCATTGTCATCATTTTCAGACTAGCATTAATTTTAAAAGTAAACACTTTTTAAAAATATGATGTTTAAATCGACTGTCCCAGGAAAAGTACAGCCAGGGGTTTGACTGTACTGTAGACATGGTAAAGTAGGCATGTGTTCTAATTGGGCTAGCCTATGTTGTTGTTTGTATAAATGTTTAATGTTAGTAATTGCAGATTAGTCAAGTGTACAGATTTACCGTGGTCAAGGAGTGTGTACATTGTATTTTATGTAATCATGGAGGTAGACCTGATGTACTAACTTAATACTAACTATTGATAGTTAATGACATTTTTTGTCCTGTCCTTATGGCGCCAAATAAAAATAGCAGGAAATCCTTGCTGAATAGAATCACATGATAGGATCAAATGTGGTTAGTAAAGGAATTTTTGCGTGCGCTTTGTCATACTCATACCTCATGTTACTACGAAGCATTCTTTGCTTACTATTTTACATCTGTTAACCTGTAAATTTATGGAGAATGGTGGCTGATGAGCGCAGAATTCTGTGGTAAGCAGAGTCATGAGAATTGGCCCAGCAGAGGGGGGTCACAGCCATCGTGTTCCGTCCCAACTTGACAATCGTCGGTCCCAACTTGAGTGTTACAGTTGGGGCGTCCCAACTATATTTGGGATCGCCCTTAATAGAATACGATACAAGATAGCCTCCGGGAAAGTGATAACCGTGATCGATCGTGGGGAGTGGACTGTGACATGCGGGCGGGGAGCTCCTCCTCCTCAACTTGTTCAGTGGGTTTTGGCTTTAGAAAAGTAGATGAGTGTGAATTTTGTCATTATGTGGTTTTGTTGTTTTAAATACTTTTGTGGCAAATTTTTCATCCAAAAACCTTTAAAGGAGGTGATAATAACATAATCCAACTTATTCACGGCTGAAAAAGTCTACTTTTTTGATCGACCTCCAAAAAATCATGGTACCAATACATGCCTTTTGTGTGGTGATGGTAATTTTTTCCTCTATTGCCAGACACTGAAAAAAAATTGTCTTTTCTTTATTTTGATTTGTGGCTTTACTTCTCTCTTTTTTTTTAAGAACAAGAAATACCTCTTGTACATTGTACATTTACACATAAAACCAACAATTTATTGATTCATAATACAAAAAAACAATTTTCTGGGATTCTGCTACAGTATCACACACACGTGTACACAAGTGTGTAACAGCCTGCAATCGTGGACCCTCCTTTGTTCAACTCTTTGTGATAGCAACCGTGGACCACAATGCTTTCCTTTGTGATAGCAACCGTGGACCACAATGCTTTCCTTTGTGATAGCAACCGTGGACCTATTGTCCTCTTTTGTTATAGGTTCCCGGTTTGAATGTGGTTACCTACTCACACACACACAAGCTGCAAATGCAGAGAGCTCCCCTGCTCTGACCCTGTACAATTGCTACTGTCCAAACTATAGTTGGGACGCCCCAACTTTTCACTCAAGTTGGGACCAGTTCCAACTTGCATAGTTTCAAAAGCAAAACAGACATTTTCTGTTTTCACAGTGATACACTCTATTGTGTTCATCACTGCGTTTGTGTCACGTAAGCCTACTATCCACAAGAATTTATTTGATAATTTGAATTATAAACATGCCGGTTCTTCATAGGAGATTGCGTGGTCTGGTTGTCAGTAAAGTAGTTTGTGACATTTTTTAAACATTGCCATCATCTGAAAAATACACAATGCTAACATTGAGCCAACATTTGTTTTACTGACTTTAATCTTAAGTAGGACATCTAAATAGTTTAATACAAAAAGCTTTCAAAGAAGCCGTTGCAAGACACTGAGTGTGCTTTTTACAGCTAGTCAATTAAGCCTACTGTACTACTGACTTTAAAGATCAACTTGAACAAAATTAACTTTTAAGTTCTTTAGTTATAGAAAGGTAAACAAGTGCGTAATGATTACAAAATATGACTGAAGTGAAACTCAACAAAAGTTGCTTCATAATGAAAACAAACCACCCCACATCTTGATCAGTGTCACACTTCGGTAGTTGGTAAAAGTGTATAATAAGGCCTTAGATCGCAGGGGTGAGGCTCGTGTTGTAGCATTGGACATCTCCAAGGCCTTCGACAAAGTATGGCATACTGGCCTGCTCCACAAGCTTCAGTCATATGGTGTGTCAGGCAGAATTTTATCTACAATCTCTGCTTTCCTTTCCAACCACAAGTTGGTTGCCCTTGAGGGTCAATCTTCTCCTACCCGTTCTATCAATTCGGGTGTTCCACAAGGCTCAGTACTTGGTCCCACTCTCTTTCTTGTTTACATTAATGATCTGCCCGATTAAGTTTTGTCTCAGCTCGCCATGTATGCTGATGATTCAACCCTCTACTCTGTTTCCCCTAACTCTTCCAACACTTCTTGCTGTGAGGTGGGTGTCTCACTAAACAATGACTTAGAGAATGTGCTAAAGTGGGGGAATGATTGGCTAGTAACCTTCAATGCAAAGAAAACTAAACTTCTGTCTAGCTGTATCGCTCAAAAGATGATACATTTCCATCTATTCATATGGGTCCATTGACTTTGCCTGAGTGAGGTAGCAGATTTTCGCCTTCTTGGACTTGACATCTCCACCAATGCCAGTTGGGAGAGGTATATCAGGCATTGCAAAGAGTGCTTCCATGCGAGTTGGTTGTCTTTATCGAGCTCGGAAGTTCTTACCTCCTGATGCTACTCTCTACCTGTATTTATAGACAACTACATGTATACGTCCCCTAATGGAGTACTGTTTTCACATTTTGGCCGGAGCTTCTGCCTGTCATTTATCTTAATTAGATAGGGTGCAGAAGCGTATTGTTAATCTTGTTGGTGAAGTGTTGGGATCAACGCTACAACCTCTTTCCCACCGTAGGTCTGTAGCCAGCCTCTGTCTTTTCTACAGATATTTTCATGGCAAATGTGCCACCAATGTGTCCGACCTAGTTCCTCCTATCAGAGTGTTTGAGTGTGAAACCAGACTTTCTGCTTCTTCTCACCCATACACTCTTAATTTGCTAAGATGTACATGTAGAACAAAGAGCCATTCCAACAGTTTTATTCCATGTACTGCATCTCTTTGGAACTCCTTGCCTGGTGCATGTTTGTTTCCCTCCATCCTACATAGACTAGACTGTTTTAACCCTTTCAATGCCATTGTCGAGTTTACTCGACCACGCGCATTGTAATGCTTTCTTACCATTGTCGAGTTTACTCGACGTTAAAAGCCGCGGTATTTGGGGGGAAAAAACGCGGTGTTTGGGAGCCTGTATTTATTTTATTTAGCGCCCTCTGTTGGGATGGACTGGTAGCTTGTTTACCATGCTTTACAATGGTGTGTGTTGTATAGGGGGTCGCCCTTACGATTTTCCGAGAATAACAACATTGCATGCAACAGTACGTCCAGATTTCACGCTTCCGTTTTCCCGGCAAATAATCACCAGCATAGCTGTTCGTTACCCAGAGGTTGTGGTTGAAATATTTGTCAGTAGAAACTCTGAATTGCAATCAGAAATATCTGAAGAAGAACCTAGTGAATATTTGGATGAAACTCGTGATGTTTCGTTGCAAGGCACGTCCGATGTTGACAGCAATCCCTACGATATACCGGTAGCTGGACCGAGCACTTCAACGCCTTGGGCGTGGGCTCGGCGGGCCTCGACCCATTCGTGCCGACTGAGGTAGCAAAGGACATGAAGATAATATAAATTGGACATCATATGAAAGGTCATTTCATAAGCTACAAATTGTATGTACAAAGTTTTTCCACTAAAGTATGTCTTCACAAAGAAAATAAAGATTGGAAAAAGTGAACACCACTGCTGAACATTGCACGTTGCTTTTTTGTGTGAAAAAATGCGGTACACAGCAGCGTGACCCCTATAAAAAATGCGGTATTGAAAGGGTTAAGAGGAATATCAATTCCAACCTCCAGCTCTCCTGAGTTATTTTCACATTTAATAACTTTTCTTCTTGTAGCCCCTTACCAAGAGTGGCTTTTAACCTTGTTTGGGGCGAACTTGCATAAAAAAAACAACAAAAAACCCCCCCAAAAACATACTTTAGCTTTCAAAGCCATTGCAAGACTTGAGTGTGCTTTCTACAACTAGTCAAATACTACTGACTTTAAATTCCAACATGTTGTGATTTTTTTAGTCAGAGCCTGACCTAAATAACATAGTGCTTTAGTGATTGATGCTTTATATTACAATAACATCAAATTTTCAGGGGGAAAAAAACCCAATTCTTTTTGAGGTTCGGAATAAACTCAAATTGTAAACCTTCAGTACAAACTTTGGCAGTAAATGTGTCTGAAAAGCACATCACAAAATGTATTATGGCCTTAGCTAGACTTAAAATAGGATACAAAAGCCCTAGCATGCAACCATAACCAAACTTAATCATCCCAAATTTACAGTATACATGTAGATAGTTCTTAATAGACGCCATATTTACGGGCAAATTGCATTTTACGGGAGGCTAGCAGGCGCGTCAAGTGCTCATATTTTTAACTCGGCCGCATTGTTCACTAACCAATCGTGCAATGATTTTTGTGAAATGTGCGCATGTTCCATGTCGTTCTCACGCGAAACGCATGACTGTGTGTTCCATACTGCCCGTAAAGATGGCTGATTTAAGTCATACTGCAACCTATCTATGTAGTCAAGCCTATGACAGGCGGGACAGGACCAACTTGAAAAAGGACCATCTTGTAACTAACTTTGAACTCAAGTTTGGGCGTAAAAAGTTCAGTCAAAGGAGGAACTCTAGTCAGGAGACTATCGTCTGTTGTTGTCTTTGCCAAGTGCCCCTTCATAATCTACTATTTTATGATTATCAATATATATTTGGTTTGCGGTAACACCATGTGTATATCTACTTGCTAGGTAGATTTTGTTCTTTGAGAACTTATCTTGCTTTTTATTCTACTGCCGCGGAGTAGAATATTTGGAATTCGGGAGACTTCTCAGTTCTGAAAAGAACTGTCCTGCTTATTAACTACTACCTGGGCGGGAGGTAGGAAATCGGGCGGGACTACTACCTTCGCTTTGTGGATCGGGGGGACTTCTCGTTAATAACCGGAGTTCTTAATAGGTCTCAACGTTTCCAGCAAGTAGATATATACACATGGTGTTACCGCAAACCAAATATATATTGATACCTCACCATGCAATGCCTCAAATCCCATATTTATGATTGTCGTTATGGATGTTTTTAAACTCAAATTTAGGTGCCAAAGGCTCGGGGCGAGTGGCCTTGGGAGCTTGATACAATGTTCTAAACCATGGTTTAGTGAACCTTTTGAAAAGTGACTGGAGTAGCTTGAGTTTGGTTTGTCGTCATTGAACTTTTTGCAAGTTCTAGGGGTTCTATTGTGCTATTGTGAATATGTTGTAGACTTGTCTTTTTTCTGTTTTCATAGTGTGTGACGTATAAAAGGGGTTCACATGTAGTTTTGGCTTCCATATAAGGGTAGAATGCAGTGGAGAAATCCTGGATGTATTGCTCATTTTGACTACATAATGCAGCTGTACAAAAATTCCATGAAATTAAGAGGGGAACTGGCTTTATTTTTTTCTGCAATGTAGACTTTTGAAAGAGACGATAGCTATCACAGCAGTGATGATGCATTGACGTTTATAAGGCAAAACAAAATCTGAAGTGTCCCAAAGATGGGAGTAATTAAGATGTTAGGCAGATGGGAACACTTTGTGCCCATCAGATTTGGTAAAAAAATTAAAGGGGGGACTGTCGTCTTAATCATAGCAGGCATGTGGCTGTGGCATTATAAACTCTAACCCAGTTACTGCATGCGCGCGTGTGCTGGCCGTCACATCACAAATAATGGCAGCGCATTCAGTAACTGGGTTAAAGGGTTCTTAATTCCATGTAGAGCCACAGGCCTGCTATAATCGTGAAGACAGTCGGCCTTCAAGGGCAAACCCTGATACTTTTATCATGGAATAAAGTTCATCAGGCTGGTAAAATTTCAACTTTCAAATTTTAAATATAAAAAAAAACCACACCAAGAAACAGCCAAAAACTTGTTTAATGTTTTGTTTACATTTCTGCTAGTTTCTTTGGTTATCCTTTGAACGAGGCTCCACCTGTCAGTTGGTGGCGCTGTTTACTGTTCCGGCCACTGTACACATGGTCTGGCCATTTGTGTCCTGAATACTCCGAAGTATATGGATTGAAGAAAACAACGATCAACTATGAAGAGAGAAAAAAGAGAGAATATTAACTGTCACATAATGAGACTCTTCATCATGGGACCCCTTTGCACTCCCAGCCCCACCGACAGGTGGTGCCTTATTCTGAGGTTGACTAGTAAAACTAGTCGAAACATAGATGAAGAACTATAAAAGTTTTTGGCTTTGTTCTAAGAAAATTAATTTGGAGCAAGAAAAGAAAAGTACTATTATTTCTAGGGATGCCCAATATTGAAAACTATTTCATTCTCTGCATTGTAGTAGACAGTGATCATGACTGCTCAGTATTCATTCTAATTCACAAAAATAGGAGTACACACACCAGAAAAATAAGGTCAAGGTAACAAAGTTGTAAGAAGGGAACAAACGATCCTGAAAGCCAGTCCATGTAGAATTACTGAGGAATTTATACATTGCTCTGGGAGGGGTTGACTTTCCCTGCATGACACGGTTGTTTGGTACTCGTCAACTTCCTTTTGTTATCAGTGAAAGTAAAAAGGGCTGATGTCCTTGTGCAAACACTAAATACAACTACAGGTATTGCTTTTATTTCATGTATGACAGTTGTATCAAGTTCAGAGTTAAATTTAGACTCTGAAATCATTTGGTTTCTTGGAATGAACATGAACTGTGAATGCTTTCTGAAGTTCGTTGAGTATTTACTCTCAAATACATCTTGAAGTCTGGGTGTTCTAAGTCTTGGTGTTCTATGTTTTACATTTCTGAAGGAAGGAGGTGAGTAAAGACACTGTTTATAGTTTGTGCCATTACACTCCTTGGGACTGTTGATTATTCCTGCTTTTAAGGATAATTTCTGTGTAAGTTCTGTGACTGTCAATTTTGGTTTTGAGTAATAAACCACAAGGGAAACTGACTGGGTAAATCTTTAAAATAATTGTGGGCTTAAGCAAAGACAAATTGTGTCGTAACCTTTGGGTGGGATCCTTGGCTATACAGCAGTTACAGGTTGAATGGCTTCTGACGGCACCCTGATGAACTAAGATATTGACAAAATAGGGAGACCGCCAACATACATACATGTACAGTACTCAGTAGGTCTAGATTGCTCAGTTGGTAGAGTGCTGGCCTGTTATTCCAGAGGTCGCAGGTTCAAGTCCCACTCTCTATTTTTCTTTGTCCAACCCAAAATTGTTGAGGTAGATGTACAAAACTTAGATTCTGAAAAAAAAAATTGGGGCGATGGATTTACTGTGAAAGTTCTAACATTGGAGTATAAAGTAAATGAATTGAGTACATGAAGTCATGTTTTTCATGTCAGAAGTAAGATTAAGTTGAGTACTAACTGTTTGTCCATGGCAATGTTTGAGATCATTTTCTGTGTGATTCAGTCAATTTTATATATTTTTTGAGTTACCTTTAGATTCAATGTTAGTTTACAATGTTGTTTACTTGGAATGGATCGCTGTGAATGGCGATCGCTGAAAGATGCATGTAAAAATAATATGTAAGGGGTAAGTTTTGTGATGGAAGGATGTGCTTATAGAGAACAATTGTTGCAGTGTACACCGTATATTTTTTACACTCCAGGAGACTGATTAGGCCTAATTATCTGATGATGTTACAAATTAGTAAGTTGTTAATAATAATAGTAATAATGGGCATTTATAATGCTCCGGTATCCATCTAAAGATGCTCATGGCGCAGCGACACATTAGAAGAAGGGAATGTTTATGCAATCCTCATTAGGCGAGTCTTGAGGGAAGTTTTGTTACCACTTTGTAAGGAAAAAACACTGACGATCTCTGGAGCAAGCTAAACAATGAGAAGACAAACACTTACATGTACAGGCTAACTAATAGTGAGATTATCAAAGCCTCTCTACTTCTAGGCAGTCAAAACCTGTCAAGGCTCCCACATCGGGATGCACATATGAAACGTCAGTTGTTGTAAAAAGTTGAACTTTGTTTCCTTTTTTCCAGGACACGTTTTTCATCTTCTTCCGATTAACCCACCAGCAACGCTGTAAATACACCGTGCTTTGCTGGGGGACACTACACTGGCACAACCACCACCAAGGCCACCATGAATCATTTCAAGAAGAACAAAGGGCCGAATACGGTCGGCCAGAGGCCAAATGAGGAACTGTGGACGAGAACGGGAACATTCGTCAATAAACCACAAAAGGGGTGGCTCCACTCTGAGGAGATGGTCAAGAAGGGAGGGGTGTGCTACGGAGTCAAGGTAAGTCACTCTTTCCTTGTACATGTACTGTCTCATTTTTTTTTTCATTTTAAAGAGGGGTTCCAAGGTATATTTCAGATTTGTGCATTTCACTTATACCGTGTCAAATCCCGAAGTAAAAGTATACTTGGGTGTGATCCTTGGCTACTTGGGTCTACTTGTGATCCTTGGCTACACGGCAGTTTACGGTTGAATGGTTTCTGACTGGCACCCACCGAACAAGGATATTGACAAAATAGGGAGACTGCCATCATAGGGCTAGATAGCTCAGTTGGTAGAGCGCCGGCACGTCAATCCGGAGGTCGTTGGTTCAAATCCCGCTCTAGTCAATTTTTCCTTGTTCAACCCAAAATCATTTATAATTTACCCAGTCAGTTTCCCTTGTGGTTTATTATTTGGTAAAAGGAAAACCACGCAATTTTGAAGTATATTTGTGTGGATCATTATATGCTACTTTTAAAACATAATTCCAACCATATTCATTTCATAGAAAACGTGCTTTATAGCCCAAAGCGCCCAATCCAAGGCAACGTGTCCCTTTTATCTGCTCTTAGTGCTTGTTCAAATAAAACCAGTTTATTGTATGTTGTAGAAAGAATATGTTAATGTTGGTTCTCGTCTCGTAAAAAACGTTCAAGTCCAGTGTAAATGTTCAGCTGCAAGACCTACATGTATAGGCCTACAGTCTTGTCAATTTCCAACCCCACCCCATCCACCCCTCCCCCAAAAATTGGTGCCCTGGGTCCTGTTCAATGTAAATGTTGGTATTTTAGAAGTTATTTATAGTACAACCCTAGCTGTGATAACAATTTTGTTCAGTCGGATATACTCCCGCCCCCCACTCACACATGGTTTACAGATTACAATCATATGATTATAATGTACACACATGACATTGATCAAATTCATTAGACACATTCATGCCTGCAAATGTATGTAGGCATACCCAGAGCTGTGGGGACTTTTATACAATGGAACAAAGGTCCCCACAACGTTTTTCTTTGTTAAACTGGGTCCCCACACCAGATTCAATAGAAAAGGGAATAATAGAACAACAATAGGAAGTCCCCACAATGGTGTGTGCACCGGGATTAGTAGTCATGTACAGTATGTGTGTGAAAAAAACCGAAAAACTCTCAGTCGTTTGATTGATTGCTTATAAATATAGTGTCACAAAACTGTGTTGTTGATGTTTTTTTGCAGTGAGGAACGTTTTTCACCAGTGTTATAATGTAGGAATAAAAAGAGCGGCAACGCGGTCTGAAATGGGTGTTTAAAACCGGCTTTTTTCACAACATCCAAAATTGTGGCTTAAAGGGGGATACTCAATCATGATTCAATTTTGGTAATTACTCCAAAAATTAATGACCATAAAAGCTTATTTGGTAAGTAGCATTGCAGCTGTTTAATTTTTTTTTTTTCACATTTTGGGAAGCGATTCCCTACAAAGGAATGTGGTTTTAGAGAGAGGGATTCAAAAACATTTCAATCTGAGAAACCTTTCTGCATGAAATGTTTCTCAGATTGTGTATTCCAATTATGGATTATTCTTCCTGCGTGGACATAACCGCTCCAGATTTTCCAGCGATATCTAAAATACGCTATCCTTTTGAAATGAAATTTTCACAGGTTAGTTTTATTGCATATATCTACATTAATACGTAAGATTAAAACAATCGAACGGTTCCAAAAACCATGGGTATACTTAGCCTTTAAAATGTGGTTTGCCATGAAATCTAGTCACGCAGTTTTGTTAATATGGTTCACACGTGTACACAGTACATTTGCGTTGCAACTGAAGTGTCTGGCTATAAATGCATGAACTGCATCGTCATTTCAATGTAGAGGTGTACTTTTAAACTTGGCCTGTCTTTTATGGCTACAGTTTGACGAGTACGGTTGGCATGGAGATGACCATGACCTCATCAGGTTCTATGACGCAGTGTGACCAGACACTGTAGGGTACCCTTAACAGTGTCACTGTCAGAGTCTTGGTATGTTAAGAACTTCAGGCATGAAAACCAAGGTTAAGTAGTGGTTTTGGAAGAGTCCATCAACATTATAGATCTGTTGTCAAGAAAAAAAAATCACAGGAAAATTGAATCATGATTGAAGATCTGTGGGTAGGGTTAGTTGTAGCATGGCGAAAAGATTCAACCTCCATGGTTAATAAGAACAATAAAAATAACTAGTTTTTATACAGAGCTTAATCTACGTGGGCATCTCAAAACGCTTATCATTATTTACATGTATTTCCAGACAGGTTTTTGAAGTTTTTGAATTATGAGACCCATTTTATGTAACACCTTGTCAGTGTTTACAAGGTGCTAATTGGCGCATTCAGCAGCCACTGCCAGAAACACCAGGGCAAAACCCTTCCCTTAGCACTAAGTGTAACTGGGTTCCTTTACGTGCAGTACACAACACACAGGACCTTGCGGCTTTTAACTCCCATCTGAAGGACGTAGCAATTATGGTTAAGTGTCTTACTTAAGGATACAAGTGTTGAGACTGGGACTCGAACCCACACTCTGCTGATCAGAAACACCAGAGATTGAGTTTGATGCGCTTGACCGCTCGGCCATGAAACACCATGTTGTAACTTACGTAAAGACTCACTGTATTCGCATGCCCAAGGTCAAAATACATTATAAATTAAAGATAGTTACACTGGCCACAAATCAATTACTAATTTATCTGCTTGTGAAATTCGTTTGAAGAAAATTCCTTTCAGCTGAAAGTCTGTCAGTGAATCAGATTTTTGAAACAGGTTGGCTTGAGTGGTTTCTTCACCGCTGTGGACCCCGGTTCAAATCCCGCCTGGGACCAGAGCCTTGCATGTGGATTTGGGTTTTCAGTCCCTATAGTAGACCTGTGTTCTGCAATTGGGGGTATTCAATCGTCTCCAATCATTGTCCTTTTTTTGCTGTTGTTGCTAGTTTAATTATTGTTGATTATATTGTCATGCGCTTGTGTACATTTTATGGAATGGGCGCAATATAAATTTTCTTCCATCTAAAATTGTAACATTTCTTTATGGTCCACATGTATATATATCCTGTCATTGTTTTTGTTTTTGCGCTGTTGGATGCATGTACTTTTTTATACTAATCAAATAATTTGTATTAAATGTGCTAGCACTCCACCAACTGAGCCATCCAGCCCTATTGTTGGTGGTCTCCCTATTAATTTTGTCAATTTATGTCTTTTTTGGGGTGCCATTCAAAAGCAATTCAACCTGTAACTGTTGTATAGTGTAGCCAGGAAGCACACCCAAGTTTATGACACAACCTGGGAAGCAGCAGCAGAGGGACTACCTTAAGGGCACTGAACACGTTTTGTAATTGTCAAAGACCAGTATTCTCACTTGGTGTATCCCAACATATGCATAAAATAACAAGCCTGTGAAAAGCCTGTGAAAATTTGGACTCAATTGGTCATTGAAAATGATGAAAGAAAAAACACCCTTGTTGTACAAATTAGTGTGCTTTCAGATAGGAATAAAAGGCTTCTGGCCAGAAGTCTTTTATTATTTTAGTGAGAAATTTCTTGAAAACTACGTTACTTCAGAGGGAGTCGTTTCTCACAAAGTTTTTTATGCTAATATATATTTTGAGTAATTACCAAACGTGTACAGTGCCTTTAAGGGGATGCAACTTTTTACTTCACTATTTTAAATTAATAGGCCCTAAACCACATCGAAAATACCCCAAAAACAATACAAATTTATGTGATGAAAGAAGAGTTACATGTATTTTATCACTATTTGTTTCAAATACAATCTATACTTTGACCTAATTTGTTATTTTGTTTGTCTATCTCAGTATGTAGGTTGCATAGAGATCAAGCAATCCATGCGGACACTTCCATTTGAAATGAGGGGTCAAGTCACAAAGTAAGTCATCATTTGCCAGAATTTAATTACGTCGTAATGTCAGTTGTTTAGCACACATGTGTAACATACGGCAGGTTCCACCATTTTATCGCAAATGTTCAGTTTGTTGTTACAGTAGATTTTTGTGGAAATCTGAAACAAAAGTTTCCCTCATAGTGCTCTAAATGACAACATTAAATTGATGGGCTGCATTTTTTGGGGGGTCAGGTCGGGTCACGACAAATATAATGTCACTGTTTTGGCCTAATGCTAAAACAAACCGACACAGAAGTCTAAAAAAGGACTATTCTGTCCGATGGTTACATTACATTTTACTCATTTCATTTTACTCAGTTCATACGCAATTTCCTCCTTCGGGTGGAGCCCCAATTTTTTAGGAGGGGTCATTTTTTTTTTTAGACTCGATTTCCCAAATTTGTGAACTTCCTCCCTATGCGGCCCGAATGAAATATTCCCCATCAGTTTTGTTGCTCTAAAGCTGCACATTTCATTCACGCTCTTTATTGGTAACGACATGATCGACGCATAAGTAATGGATACCAACGTGAATCTCTCTGATACAACACTCGCCTGGTACTTTTTTTAGCGAGGACAGGATAGACGAGAGCTTTTTAAATTTCCTGGACTAATCTCTGATATGCATCTAGCAAATTGCCAAATTATGTTGTGCTGTGTCGTGGCCGAGCGGTTAAGAGCACTGGACGCAAGGTCTGGTGTTTTCTGATCAGCAGAGTGTTGAGTCCTGATCGAGGCACTTATGTCTTTGAGCAAGATACTTTACCGTAGTTGCTTTGTCCTTTCCCAGGGCTACTTAAAAAGCACAAAATAAAAAAAGAGGGGAACAAAAATAGCAACACAAATTTGCTGAGCGAAGAGACAAAACTGACTAAGTAGACACAGGATACCAGCTAAAAGCTATGCAATTGATTGAGTGTGTGACTGATTCCCCAGAAGCAAATAGTCTCTACTAAACTGCTTCACGAAATCGGACCATGGAAAATTGTGTCCTGAGGGAATCTTCAACAAAGAACAAATTTTTAGATCATAAAGAATTAATGTTCTGCTCCGTATATTTCGTACATTGTACTATAAACGATTCAATAATTGCATTAGGCATGAAGAATATGTTTTTTGGTTTTAAGGCGTAAAGGTTTTTTTCCTCGCCTTCCACCTCTAGGACCCCGGTTCGAATCCCACCGGGGGGCACTATGTGGATTGGGTTTTCAGTTCCTACCTGATTGTGTGGGTTTTCCCTGGAATAGTTCTCATGTGGTTTTCCTCCCACATCATTAAGCTGAAACTTCTTTACTTGTCTTCTCTCCACATGGGGTTCTTGGCTAGTGTAGTGATTACAATGTAAGTTCGCTTTTCTAAGAGTCCTCGACTTCACAACCAGAATTAATAAATAGATAATGCCAAGCACGAGTCAGTACAAATTCCAATGCTCATGTTGAATAGTTTATATATATTTTTTTGTCACCAACTCAGTACCATCTCTCAGTGCATTCTGCAGCTTCTATTTTCCCAAGTTCACTCCCTGAGATGTTTTTCGCCCTCTTTTCTAATCTTGAGGGGCTTTTTTTGCGCATGATATCGTGATATCACATCATGTGTGACAACACACCCACAGTATCATCATCAGTGGAGAGTTCAGACCTCGTAATCTATTTAACTCCATAAATATGTAATCCTGCTTATTTAGAGGTCAGAGGTCAGTCATTAGGACGTCTTAAGGGGGGGGGGGGGGCTCCAAGGTCAAATTCAGCTTTGTGATCCACTGTTCTGTCGTTGTTAAAATTTAATCACCTAAGATGGGCATTTTCACACACTCGTCAAACTGACCTACCAACCCTACAATGTGTTTTGAAATGGCATTAACCAGAACAGAACTTTGTTTTGGTTTGCCTACAACCATGATTGCTTCAAAGATGTAAAGTCGTAGGTCCAATGCATTGTGTAGTGCACGTACATAAGAGAACCCCAGTTACACTTACCGCACAGAGCAGGAGTTTGCCCCAGTGTGTGTTCTGGCAGTGACTGCCGAGTGCGCTGCAGTACCTTGTAAATAAACTCTTGTAAGGTGCTGCATAAATCTCTCTCATAACTCACAAATAAAAAAATATAAAATTGTCTTAAAGGTTCTTTGTGTACAAGTGCCTTGAGTACCTTATTAGTAAATGTAGAACTGTAGATATTATATGCACTATAAGACTGTGGTATTGTTATTGTTGCTACATGTATGTATTATAACAAAACAAATTTATCTACAAATTGAATATAATATATACATATATTTTTTTGGAACCTGTACTTTTAGATCACTTTTGATCATTAAACTCCACTTACCAGGAGTTATATCATTAAAGGCACCGAACACGTTTTGTAATTGTCAAAGACCAGTATTCTCACTTGGTGTATCCCAACATATATATGCATAAAATAACAAGCCTGTGAAAATTTGGGCTCAATTGGTCATTGAAGTTGCAAGAAAATGATGAAAGAAAAAAACACCCTTGTTGTACAAATTAGTGTGCTTTCAGATAGGAATAAAAGGCTTCTGGCCAGAAGTCTTTTATTATTTTAGTGAGAAATTACCTCTTTCTCAAAAACTACGTTACTTCGTTTCTCACAATGTTTTATACTATCAACAGCTCTCTGTTGCTCGTTACCAAGTAAGTTTTTATGCTAATATATATTTTGAGTAATTACCAAACGTGTTCAGTGCCTTTAAAAAAGCAGTGTACAAAAATCCATACAAATTATAATGAGGACCTTAAATACATGTACATGTAGTAGTACTAAGCTGGCGGTACATGAATGTAAATAAACTCCCCCCAAAAAGCAATGCCAGGCCTAGAATTTCATCTTTGAGAGGGGCAACGCCATTTTCATTTTGCAAAGGGCACTTCCATTTGAAGTTCTTAATAAAGTCTATTTGGGGAACTATTGAAGGGGCACCTAGGCCAAAGATCAGTGGCCATAGCCTGTGTGTAAATCCAGGCCTGCAATGCTGTACCCTCCCTTTAATATTAAGCTTTTTAAACTTGGGCAATAATTCACAGAACGTGTCCTGTCACTTTCCTCCCCAGAGAGGCGATATTTCGAGTCTGCGATGCAGCTGGCTTCAGATACAGCAGGAAGAAGAAGGTGATAACAATTATCTCGCTAACATGTAATGTAATCCTGCTTTGAAATAAAAAATCCCCAGATGCTGACTGATTTGTTGGGAGTGTACATTACGGTGTAGTGTCGGGGCTCGAATTTGAGAGAAAAGTCTTTAAGACCGCTGGGCTTGTAGCTAAAAATGTTCACTAGAACTGGGTTAGAGTTCATAATTCCATGTACAGCCACAGGTCTGCTATGATCATGACGACAGACCCCCTTTAAAGGGAAGGTACATGGTAGTCACTCTTAAAAAAAATTAATGGCACTAAAAACTTACTTGGTTAAAAGTACAGTCTTTTGATAGTATAAAGCATTTTGAGAATCATTTCACTTCGAAGTAATGTGGTTATTGAAAAAGATGTCAGGTTTTATATCCCAAAATTTGAATCTGAGAGATGTTTCTCGGATTGTGTATTCCTATAGGGATTTTTTCTTCCTGCGTGGATATATTTGCTCCGTTTTTTTTGGCGATATCTCAAAAACGCGATCACCTTTTGAAGTACAATTTTCACAAGTTAGTTTTATTGTATATATCTACATTTATATAGGATTAAAACAATCGAACGGTTAAAAAAAAAACGAAGGTATTCTTTGCCCTTAACCATGAATTTGAGCTCAATTACATAGAGCTGCTTAAGTAGAAAATATCACTTAACAAATTAAGGAACCGGTCACAAACAGTACACATGACATGATATTTTGACTGGTAGCCGTTTGCTGCTAAGCAAAATTGTTTTGTGCTTATCTGATTTTGTTCAGCTCTATGAAATTGATCGTTGGTTTATATGTTGCTGGCTTGGCCCAGGTCATTTATCCAGCAGAAGACCTTATGCGCATTATGTCGCTTGAGTAGGGCGCCCTCACACAGGAGTATAAAAAAAAGTTGCTCATTGGCTCATCCTTTGCTGCGCGTTTCCATTAAATTATGATTGTGTTACCTCTAAGCTAGAAGAGGGATTGTGTCAATAGACATGCATATGATGTCGCAAGCTGAAACAGCGCCCTCACTGAGGTCAAAGGAGGACTTATCATTGGCTGAGAGCTCAACGTGGTTGCATAAACACATGCGTATTTCCAATGTTTGACCTCGGCGAGCCGATGGCGCCCTAGGCAAGGGGTCTACGCTTCAGGTCTGAATCGTTGACCATCCAAGGAAATGATTTCGTCCGGCAAATTTGCTTTGCAAATTGTTCAGACTGAACACATTGAGTCCTAAAATTGAGTAGCAAAATGATGATTTTTGAGTAGCAACTGATACGTTTTGTGTAGTGTTTTGCTACGCTATACAAAAGGGAAAGCATTCACTGCCGTTCATACGTCTTTGTCGTGTCTTTCCCAGGGAAGTAAGAGTATCAATAAGATCCTTGGAGAGATGCCAAACATCCAGTTTGGAGGAGCTAACGTCAACTTGACCATCTCAACATCAAGTATAACCCTAACTATCATGGAGACTGGGCAGGTAAGATCCACCCCCCCCCCCCCCCCCCCCCAAGAAAAAAAGGGATGAATAATAAAAGTTAATAAAATTAGATTGTGCTGTACTTTTTTGATGAAAGCACATGGAAGATGCATGTAAACTGTTTTCTCTGATACATTGTAGGTGATTAGTTATTCATGCTGGGCAAGTTGAAACAGATGAAAACACACTTAAGTACACTCGTGTAAACTTGTAATTTTTTTTCTTCAGAATGCCGCATTACAAGTGTGTGTTGTTTCTTGATGTGCATTTGTGTAGTTTTCAAACATGGTATTTTGGATTGTTAGCTTATAAATGCTGTTAAGTATAATTTTGATGTGCTTAGCTTATTTTTGTGTGCAGCTCTATGAAATTGGGCCCTGGGTCAAATGTCATAGAGCACAAAAAGTACCTAAGCACAAAAACAAATCATGCTTACCAGAACAATTTTACCAGCAAAACTACTATGTCACATGCACAATTTGCGACTGCTATCCTGCTCATTTCTGCTTAGCAGACAATTGATAAGTACTATTTTCTACTCAAGCAGCTCTATGAAACTGGGCCCTGGTGATAGCGTATCTCCTATTTCGCAAAACCACTGAACGTTTCTGAATGATTGCACAGCACTCCTGGTACATGTACACTGCGTTCAGATGGTATTACCATCTACTCTGTGTGTGTTCCGAAACAATGGACAGTTGTGTAGAGTCAGAACGTTCAATGTTATCGGGCGGTCTGATGACATGATGGTTAATATAATGCAGTATGTCAATGGTTGAAGGTTTATGCATCATTGGGTTTTTCGGAGGAGCAATTTCATTTCCATCCTCTTCGTTTTCAAAAGACGAGGTCTGGAATTTTATCTTTGAGAGGGCAAGGCCACAATTTTTATTTTGCAAAGGGCACTTCCATTGGCGAATCTTAAAGTCTGTGGGAAACATTCCGAAGAGGAAGAATGAGGCAACAGAGGCCATTACCCTTCTTGAGAAATGGTGGACACTATAGAAGTGCACTGCTTGGTTTGGGTTTACACAGATAAAAATTAGTCAACATTCAGGCTACATGTAGATAGCTCAGATGGTTAAGCGGCAGCACGTTAATCCAGAGACCAGTTCAAATTCTGTTAAGTTCAAGTTTTCTTTGTCCACCCTAAAATTGAATTTAAAATATACCCAGTCGTTTTTCCCTTGTGGTTTAATACTTTATATTTGCTTTTACTTGTTCTTTAATACATTTAAGTGTGCCATTACACATCTGCTGCCTGGCCTTGTGTAGTAATGAACCTGCCTGTGTTTTGGTTGGGCGGTGCTGGCGGAAATCCCCCCTCTTTGATTTGTATAAAGGAAGCAATATGTGCGCATGAGTTACCATACAGTGCATAGCAAGAAACACAGATGGTTTCTCAATTACTACAGGTACATGTAATAACAATGTGACAAAATGGCTCAATAATTTTATTGTAACAAAAAAAAATCACCCCTCTTTTTGTAGATAATTGCCGGCCATCAGATGCAAGGCATATCGTTCGCCTCAGGAGGCGATGCGGTAAGTAGAAGACATTTTTGCCTTTTAAAATAAAATTCAGAATGTTGTCCAAGTCACGGAGGTGAATGCCCAGCTTTTGGTTTTGCAATGCCTCTGCTCTCCTGTACAGTGTGTAGTAAAATAGGGAGATTTTGCCTTTAATCGTCTGGGTTAGACGGACAGTTTCATCAAACCTAGTGAAATTTTAATCATGGTAGACTATGCAAGTCTCTGCATTTTCAATTTAAGACATGGACCATTTTTAAAAATATTTTTCTATTATTTAGATGGTCTTCCCAACAGCCAATCTCTCTCATACAAACATTGGTTTAACGTCTTTGATTATGAATTACACCAAACAATAAATTGTGATTCAGTAACTGGACGACAATGCTTATTTCTAGTCGTTGTGAATTCAGAAGTTAGCTTGGCCACATTCGAACACACACAACCTTGTGATTGCACAAGTCCTGCAGACTAACCAATAGACCATATTGACATTTAAATTTGTTTCTCTCTCATGTCAAAGCAACAGACATGTACATTTAAAAAAAATTAAAGTCTGTCCCGAGCCAATGTGGCTCAACAGGCTGGTGTTTATATCCGGTTTCATTGGCATTAAAAAGGCTGATAATATTTCTAGTCCCCCTGGACAGGATGCCAGTCCATCGCAGGTTACTCCCAAGCTCTCGCCTGTACCAATTTGTACTCCTGGGTGGAGAGAAGCAATTATGATGAAGTGCCTTGCTTAAAGACACAAATGTCGCGACTGACCAGGCCAAGATTTTAACCCACACTTAGAACTATTAGAACTTAAGTTCACCGCTCCAGACCCCTCGTCCACGACACCCCATACAGGACCAAAGAGGTCCCAAATATTTTTGAAAATGGGCAATCTTTGCAGGGTTTATAAGACCAAAATGTTTTATAATACTTAATATTCATATTTGTTTATATTTTTAAATACACATTTGCAACCATTGACATTTTTTGGGTTTTTGACGCAGCTTTTCTGTGATATAGTTGCTGGAGTATGAATTCATTCGCCCACAGGCACCTGGATTACCTGTTGTATAAAGGACACATATAAGCACCATATTTTTGCTGTTCTCCACTCATGCTTGTGGGATAACTAATCTTAACTTATAGATCCTTGTAATTTTATTGGTGGAACACTCATCACATGTCATACGTTACTTTTCCATGTATAATGTTCCGATACTCCAAAACTTAATATAGGAGTCCTATATTGATCAATATAGGACGCTTGCAGCTCTGCTTCGTGATATGACCACGTGGCATTACTGCAAACCAAATATACATTTATACCTCACCATGTAATGCCTCAAAACCTAAATTTACATACATACATGTATGTTACCCAAAGTTTATTTTAGTTTAAACGTTCTTCCTTATTTACCCACAGGAAACGACAGACTATGTGGCTTATGTTGGGAAGGACCCTGTGAATGGCAGAGGTAAACACCATTTCTGAGTCTAGAAATAACAAAACAAAAATTAGCAGGGACCAGTATCATACGGAAAAAACTGCTTAGCAGATGAATCTTCTTAGCAAAAGTCTGTGGGGAGCCAGCCAAAAGCAATGTATACTGTGTAGTATTTTGGCTGGTAACATGTTTCTGCTCGACAAGATTTGTCCATGCTTTAGCACATTTGTGAGCTTTGCAGGGCTTTGGAGTTGACCTCACGTCCCAGGATTTCTTCATGTCCCGTGATTCCATATTTATCTTTTGTGCATTGATTTCCCTTAGCCTCTAGCTATACGAGTAGAAAATGTACGTGTATTTTGAGACGGCTTGCATTCAAGCTTCCGTGTTTTTGTTATTGTTGATGTTTATATATTGTGTTTTGTATTAAAGGTTAAAGGTATTATACAGGATTGGTAGAGCTGACAAAATAGTCGCAGACAGTGTTCATGTTTTGTGTGATCAAACGTACAATTACAAACCGGTGAAAGTTTGGGCTTAATCCGTTGAGTGTGTCAGGAGGAAATAGGGGAAAAAGTATGCATAATTTTCAGCATGTTGTCACATTGTCCTTAATCTTAGTTGTAACAACCGAACTCCGCTGTTGTATTTTAAAAACAGTTTTCAGATACAATGTGACTTCATTTCATTTTGTTTTGTATCCTCACCAATCCTATATATTAAATACCTTTAAGCACAAATCTTCTGAATCGTAAAATCGGAGAGATCCAGTTCACTTCATCCTCATGTTCAAGACCCAGTATAATCAAGGACGTAACGCTGATTTTGCCAAAGCCAGATGTTTGAAGCTTCATAGCAATTGTTCAGAAGTAGTTTGGGCGTAACGCTGATTTTGCCAAAGCCAGATGTTTGAAGCTTCATGGCAATTGTTCAGAAGTAATTTTTGAAAATTTAAAACATCCCATTCATTTCCACAAATTCAATATGAACATATATATAATAAATAACAAACTGTGTCGACGGATAACATGAATGACTAGATGAGAAAATGCAAACAACAAGCAAACCATAGTTCAAAGCCATAGTTCAGTGAAGTAGAAGATGAGAGAATATAATTAACTGTTGAAAACTGTTTAACAACCAAAAGGACCCATGGTGTAAATGCAAACAAATAGTTAATGGCCTGTCTTTCTCTACCCCAGCAGAGTCTTTCTCGAAGGCTGAAGAGAAAGACTCTTCTAGGGTTGAAACGTCCGGCCATTAACTATTTCTTTCAAAGAGAAAGATGTGAGAGTTCTGTAGGTATGCAACTTTTCAGCTGATCAGCTGACTTCCTCTTCTCTGTTTAATAATAGTGCCATAGAAAAGCTTTAAAAAAACACTGTACAATTAAGTGTGGTTGGCCGTTTCCTCGTTTGCAATTACCAGGGATGAGAAATTTCATAATTGTTTTCTGAATTCAAGCTTTTTAAATCAGCCTTGTGAAGAAAATCAACCATTATTTTTTTTGAAATGTTAAGAAAGTTTCTCTTTTTTCTATTTCTCAAGTGCTGAGGACAATGTTCCGAAAAGCTCTGTGAAATCTAAACCCAAGGGGTTTACCAAAAGGTCAAAAGGTCAAAATGCCATCAATTCGACATACCTCCTAAAATCTGGATCCTAGTTCAGACTGTTTTGTCAGAAATTACTCTCACTCCTGGATTACAAAGTTCCATGTCTGTTAAACTGTACCCCTCCTGCCCTTGCCCCGCCCCTGCCCTCACCCCCAGTCTCCACCTCCCCCCCTCTGCCCCAATCATCTAACTCTACCCCCAGCACCACCCTCTGTTAAACTGTACCCCTCCTGCCCTTGCCCCGCCATTGCCATCACCCCCAGCCTCCACCTCCGTCCCCTGCCCCAATCATCTAACTCTAACCTCCCACCCCCAGCCCAACTCTTCTGAGATGTACAGTGTGAATGCAAGGTCTTACAGGATGTCAATGAACTGAACTCTTAATGTTGCATTATTAAGTAACACTGTCCATGTGTGTGTTCTTGCATTTTTTCTAGCCTGCCACATTCTGGAGTGCATAGGGGGCCTGGCTCAGGACACCATAACCACCATTGGGCAGGCATTTGAGATACGCTTTAAAGATTACCTGAAGAACCCCCCACAAGCCGTCAGCGCACCAGATAGGTGAGTAGGTTCAAATATTGGGTTGGGGAGGAGATGGATGATAAAGGGGGGAGGGTGTAAGGGAGCATCTTCAAAGTCGGAATGTTAGGAACACTTTATTGGATCGGATAAGTATTCCAGCGTGTGCTCATGGACCGTTCCATTGGACCGCTGGAACGTTCCATTTGAAAGTTCAAAACGGTGCAGGAGTAAAGGATTGCAGGCCTTGCTTACGGAAATGCTCTTTTGTGCCTAGAACGTGCCAAATTTTTGTGACACTTGGCTAAGGGAAATAAGGTTTAATAGATGTGAATTTTTAATTTTGTTGAATTTTTTTTTTTTTTTAAGATGTTAATTTTTGTTATTTTTTGCAGTGGGGATAAAGAATATAATTTGGTTTTTACCCTTACACCGATGTGTGTTAAGAACGGTATACTCGGTATTTACCAGAGTTCTGTAAAAAAAAATCCAGCGCTGACTGTGATTGAACGCTCTCTTCCTTGTGATTATTCCAGGTTGGCGGAACCCATATTTGGTGAAGAGGAATCCGCATGGGGAGACGACCCCGAGTATTACAACGACATCCATAAATTCACCAACATACCACAGGAGCTGTGTCCCCCACCGCCCCCTGCTGGACAGTACATGGGCTGTCAAAACATACCGGTAAGCCCCTCATCTTTGTGAATTTTTGTAACACCCTTTTCACAATTTGTTAATTGTTAAAGATCAACGTGAATGAAATCACGCAAACTAATTTGACTATCCTTGTTTATTTTGTGTTTAGTTATTATTTGGTCATAAGTGTTAAAGGGTGTGTACAACATTGGTAAGATTGAAAATATAAATGTTCACAGATTTGCACATGACTTACATGGTATAAAGATGGCCATGGTGGAAAACTTCCCTTGAAATAGTTTTGCTTGAAATGCTATAGTTTTTAGGAAAGGAGTAAAACAATTAGTCTTTATCACTGGTGATAAAATCCGATGTTTGAATACAGTGAAAACATATAATGGGGGGTTTTCGGCTGTTTTCTCATGACTCTGAAGACTGATTTAGCTGAAACGTTCACAGGTTTTGTTATTTCATGTATATGTTGGGTCACATCAAGTGTGGATACTGGTCTTTGACGAAAATACCAATGTTGTACACAGTGGTTGTACACACCCTCTAAGTTTCCCTGTAATTTTGACTGATTGCTCAGATTGACCGATTGCGCAGATTGATCCTTCAGGATAATGCTGACCGATCGCGCAGATTGACCGAAACTCGCACAGCATTATCCTGAACAAGTTTACCAAGAAAAAGATAAAATATATAGTGACCATCGTGTTGTTTTGTTACTTGTGATGTTCAGGAGGAGGACCATACATACCAGCCACTGGGAGTTAAACCCACTGCACCGCCAATCTACGACAACAGAGAGGGCGCCCTCTTCGAGAGTAGAGACCAACATCTTGTGAATAACAATCAGCGGCAGCCAGCTGTGGGTAAACTCCTCGATATAGACGATACGCCGCATGCACCGGCGTTGGACAACCCCCTCAGTAACCAACGTGAGTAGAAACAGAATGGTTTTATTTTCAATTTGGATGTCGTAGTAAACATCAGAAGCTCTTATTTGATGGATAATTGGGTCTTGTGCGGAACAATTTTTTACCGGCAACCAGCTACACTGCACGCAAAAGAAACACAGGAGTTATTTTTTTGAAAAGAAAGCACAGGAGTTATTTTTCTAACGATGTCTTGCAATCTTCAAGAAAATTAAGTGAAAACTGAACTGGAATAACTTTTCTTTGTGGAGATTGCTTGGAACTGGTTGCCTGTAAATGCCTCACGTGACATGACCCTTAAAATATTAGATGGTGTTGGTCAAGGCACCAGGGAAACTCCACCGGTACGTTTTAACCAGGTTGGTGAGCGTACCGAAATGTTGAGTTAATACACTGGTTATCTTCAGATCATGTTGTACAACCCTCTGAGGAGGGTTGGTATGCTGCCCTGATGGTTGGTATGCTTCCCTATATCATCCCATACGATCTCATTCTTACCAGTGATCTCTATTATAAATATACTAACTGAGTGGAGTATCGTGGTGCCCTGACAAGAAAAAAGTATCGGATGTAAAATTTGCTAAACCACAAACAAATTCTGAAGTCATCAAGGAAGAGCTGTCCTCATGAAGAATAGAAGAGTTGGAAAAACCAGGAACTAACAAAAACCTAGTTTCATACATTAAGGGAATGGGAATATAATGGATGGCAAAGTCATAACGAAAGTAGTTTGCAAAATGTTAAACACACTTAATTCAATAAGGAAATTGTCCAGTGTAAATATTCAAACATACATATTTTGTGTTAACTGTTGTGTTTAGTAAGGGTGGGGGGTGGGGGGGTCAGAACTCAGGAGGAAAAGATAGAATTATCATCTACCTCGAAACAGGATAGTATTTTACTTGTCTGCATGGCGTGTCGTGGCAGAGCAGTTATCGGACTCGAGTTCCTGGACCCAATTTCATAGCGCTGCTTAAGCACAAAAAGTAGCTAAGCACAACAAAATTATGCTTACCAGAATAAGGTTACCAGCCAAACTACCATGTCACATGTACAATTTGTGACCAGTGTTCTGCTCATTTTTGAGCAATATTTTTTCTGCTTTAAACAGCTCTATGAAATTGGGCCCTGGTCGTGGCACTTGATTCTTTGAGCAGGTAACTTTACCATCATTGCTTTGTCCTAAGCTGTAGGTCATGTGTACAAGGATAGTAGTGCATGTAACAGAAACCAGAAGACTTTATCGTGGAAGAGTAGGAGTTAACCTGGCTGTTTCTGGTTTACATACTGTAGCAAGCACCCTTGTTTTTTTATTACTGTTCCATAAGCCAGCAGTTGGAATTGACAGCCTCCAGTAACATCACACACCACATCTTTCCGCCCAATCAGCATTATTCTGTTTGATTAATTGCTTGCATCCATCCAAACGCATTCTTCTCTGTATATCTTTCTCTGTCCTCCACTCCCTTTTTGTCCCTTCATCCCTTTTCTCTCTTTCTCCCTCCTCTCCCGTTCCCTTCCCATTTCACATCCTCCACCCCTGAGGTAGTACGCAGGGTGCACAGTCAGAAGAGTAGTAGCAGCTCCGAAACCAGCTCGGAAATATTTACATTCAAACCGCCCTGCGACCCCAAAACGCCCCCCAGTAACCAATTCAAACGCTGCACCCCGTTGTTGTACGACGACCCCCCTCAGAGCGTCGGCAACAAGAAGGTCAATGAGTTGGCCAAGCACAAGAGTAGTAGCCCCGATTGGCGAGGGATTCTGGAGGCGGGGTACGACAACCTGAGGATACCTTGGAATCGGAGCAGAAAGAGCAGCAAAACCAAATCGGCCCACAAAGGTCTCTCTCTCTCTCTCTGTCTTGACCCGATTGGCAAAGTTTGCATATGCATGAGATTCTGCAAGGTTTCAACATCATCCCTCCCACCCTGTCTCCTGATTGGCCATATATTGCAAATGCATGACTTGTGAATGCAGCTTCCTCTTTGCTGATTGGCCTTATCACTGAGCCTCATTTGCATATATGCATGATATGTAAATGAGGTCCATTCTAGCTTAACATTCCTTACTCCTCTGATTGGCTACACTGTGGTTGCATGTTTTACCCATACACCGATAAGTGTCATAAGTGCTGTATACTCAGTACTTTCCTGAGTCCTGTGAAAAGAATCCATACTCGGGTGGGACTCGAACCCACCGTCTTTGCCTTTCCAGAGCAGATGTCTTGCACCAGACCAGCTTGCCCAGTAGCTAGTGGCAGTTCAACTCCTATATTTTAGCAGCGGATATCGCTTTACGCAAATCTTCTTCTTATTTTTTATGAGTCAAATCTAAAATATCACTCAAAAAACTGTTAAATTGTTATTTCAAAAATCTTGAAAGAATACCTTTCAAAGACAGAATAATTAATTATCTAGATTTTCAAGCAACATAGCCATTTATTATTTATGTTTTTTGGGTTTTTTACCGATTCAACTTCTTTACTCTTCTTGAATAAAGATATTGAGTAATGTTACATTTTTGATTATGTACATTACTCAAATAACCATGTAAACCCAAGAGTATCTCACAGTCTGATCATTAGGATCCTGTTAAATAAAGATGGTTTGTTGCAGTCTAACAACCCCCTCCCCAATCCCAATTCATTCAGACTTCACTCGGAGGTATTTGAGCTAACAATGTCATGTTTCAAACTTTCAATTTGCAGCATTCCTAGTGCATGGACTAGTGTGCCTGTTTGCCTGTACTAACCGTAACCGAGGCTGCGGCCATCTCATGTCCTCTTTCCTACAGAACCGTAGAAAACAAAATGATTGAGAATGCTGTATCTGCTTTGAGGCAATTCGTGCGCGCTGCCATTTCAGCTGTGTGGGAAATTCCAGCTTTCCCATTGGTTGATCTGGTTGTTGCAGGTTTCCCATTGGTTGATCTGGTTGTTGCAGGCTCGGAATTTCATCTTTAAAAGGGCAAGGTCGTTTTCATTTTGCAAAGAGCACTTCCTTTGGAAAATGTTAAAAGTCTGTGGGAAACTTTTGAGGGGGAACCAAGGCCAAGACCAGGTGCAACAGAGGTCGTGACCTCTAGAATTCCAGGCCTGTTGTTGATACTCTGTTTTTCCCCCCAAACCTTGGCTCAGGCTCTGGCTCTAGCTTGTTTCATTTCCTAGTTTTTGTTATTCATTTTATAGTAGCTTGTTGGTCGATACGTGGTTAGAGTTTAGTTATCATTATTATTTTTTTTAAATTATCATTACAAGTATCGAAACCAAATAATGATTCATAAGTGGTGATAAAAATGCCTCATGTTGAAATGATATATCTCAACATTATGTAAGTGTTTGTTTTTCAGCAAGCCAGGATTATTAAATGTTGAAACGCAATAGAAAGCTCTTTTGTTGATTTATATTTTGTTTTTATGCTGCTTGGAAAATGGACATCACTGTGAATTAACACACAATCTAATGGGCGCATGACCGCCTGTAAGCTTGAAATGTGCGAGTTGATGGCTCTTAAGCTTGATGAAGTTTGCATGGTGAGAGGATGGGATACTGCCTGGCTAGCATTGTCATGAGGTCGCATGATATATAAGGCTGTATCCGAATTAGTGGCTTTGGCTACGGCTACGACTGTTGCTAAGGATGTCCTATACTTCAACGCATGATGATGCGGTGATCCAGCTGTAGTCTTAGCCATAGCCGCCAATTCGGACTTGGCCTTAGCCAAAACATAGGGAGACTCTTGGGGACACTAGGTGGCGGCAGACTTACCAGGTTAATCCATTGTTCTCGGAAGTGTGCGCATGCTGAGCACTACGAAAAACAATGAAAATTTACCCGGTTAGACTGCTACCACCAAAGTCTTCCTTTGCTCGGACAATGGAAGACTCGCCTCATTTTTTTTTGGGCAAACTGTAAGGTCATACTCTTGGATTCTAATTATCAAGTCTCATTTATTTATAGTGTATTTTGAATATTCAACTTCACCCTAAATCCGAAAACGGAAATGAGAACCAGTGACATGCAGAAACATCACATGACAATTTGGCGTTGCAGGGATGAGATATTTCAAACCTTTATCTGAACGTAGACTAGCCCGGTGAAAAATAGCTGAAGAAATCCTGCTCTTTGATCTACCTCTCAAGCGCTGAGGACACTGTTCCCAAAAGCTCCTCGAAATCTATAACTATAGATAGTTCCCAGTAGACGCCATCTTTACGGGCAAATCGCATTTTGGCTTTCAGGCGCGTCAAGCGCTCAAATTATTAACGCAGCCGCGTCGTTTACTAACCAATCATGCAATGAGTTTGGTGAAATGTGCGCGTGCTGCACGCCGTTCTCACGCGTAACGCATGACTGTGTGTTCCAAATTGCCCGTAAAGATGGCCGACTTACGTCATACTGCAACCTATCTATAAGGGTTGAAATGCCAGCAAGATACCTCCTCAAATTTGGAGCCTATGGGTTCAGAAGTTTTTGTCAACCCCTGGACCCCCTGTGTCTGCTTTTAGCCACACGTTTTTGCCCCGAGCAGCTTTTGGTGTTTGACAACATTCTGAAATCATCTCTGGTCTAACGTCCTAGGATTGCAACCCCCCTGGCTGACAGTAGTCCCATGTGTTTCATTGCATCTTTTATATTAACACATTAATCCTTGTAGCTGTAAACATACATGTAACAATTGTAGCAATCCTCTTTTAACCAGTGGTCATGTATTACAAAAAAGAAGAAATGTTCCTATTGATTTAATGCGATTTATTGTGACTAATTTACAAAACTAGCTGTTGTGAGCTTGTCTAAAGCTTTGTACTGACAGCAGCAGCCATTGAAATGATCTTGCCTGATGTAGAATCTCCAGAAGTTAAGAATCTTTATCAGAAATAATAAATTTGATAATTGTCAGTTGTAGTTTGTAAGGTGGACAAAAAAATAAGCAAAAACAACTAAACAAAACAGATTGTTGAAATCATTCAACGATTGTTGAAATCATTCAACAAAAGATCAATTTTTCTTATACATTTCAACAACTCTATCAAAAGTAATTTTTTAAAATCTTTTTTATGTGTTAATAAAAATAAAAAAAAATAAAAAAATAATGTGTTTGTAGAACTATACAGTAAACACTGCCATGTTTTTCAAAATTCTTAACTCGTAATCATTTCTCTTTGTCGCTCCGCTTTTCAGCTGACACCTCAATTTACGACGAGCCAAAGTTCGACGGGGCCAACTACGACAATCCCAAGATGCCTTTGGTTTCACAGGAGAAGGACTTCCAAGAGGAAGGAGTCTACAACATCCCTGCGCACACTCAGCCTCTCAACATGGGCGTGTCTCATAACGGTCAACCACACTCTTCTCCCCCCGTGGTGGACGCCTTCGATATGGGTAAGAACCATTCCATTGGTGGTCGGGTTGGCTTAGTGGTATCTGTCCTCGCCTTCCACCTCAAGGGCCCCTTTTCGAATCACGCCGGGGGCATTACATGGATTGGGTTTTCAGTCCCTACCTGACTGCGAGGGTTTTTCCCTGGAATATTTCTCTGGGGTTTTCCTCCCATATCTAAAACTAAAACTTCCTTCCTTGTCATCTCTCCGTTGCGTTCTTGGCTAGTACAGTGATTAAGTTTGCTTTTCTGAGAGTCCTTGGCTTCATAACCAGATTAAATGAAATGAAATGAAATCGGTTTCACAGAGCGTTACAGTGGTAAAGCTAAACATATTGACTGGGATGCTACATCTTCGTGGCCGAGCGGTTAAGAGCACCGAACTCAAGCTCTGGTGTTTCTGTTCAGCAGAGTGTGGGTTCGAGTCCCGGTCGTGACACTTGTGTCCCTGAGCAAGACACTTAACTATAATTGCTTCTCTCCACCCAGGGGTAAAATGGGTACCTGTGAGGGCAGAGATGGTTCTTGTGATTGATTTAGCTTAGTAGCGCATATATTGCAGCACAGGCTGTATACTCCCCAGGGAGCTGAGATGGTTTAAGGAATGAAACAAAGGCCCAGTGACCAGGGGTAATAATGTCCGACGCGCTTTGAGACGCCCTTGGGTGTGATAAAGCGCGATATAAATCCATAATATGCTTTGTGGACATTCAGTTGTCAGCATTCTCCCTTACCAGTGGTCTGCTGGCCATTGCCAGTCAGAGGTCTCTCCAAGTGGTCCGGCTACCTAGTTCAGTGTTGAAAAGAATCCCTATTTGGTATGAAATATGGACCAGTGAAAAAGTTAGCCTCAGCATACAAAATATTAATTATAGAAGACTAGGATCGTAAACAAGTGTTGTAGATGAACCTTGTAAGTTGATAGTAGGACGGAGAGTGGTTCTAGAGTGGAGCCCAGCGCCCGTGGCACCTTTTTGTTAATGCGTTCAGCACCAAGAGTTAAGATGGATAGGTGAGTTAGTAGGGTCAATATACAGTTTGACCCCAAAAAAATTGTAACAAAAGGTTTTCCAACGGTTTCAGGTACTATTGGACATCAAAAATAACATATTAAAAATCTAAGAAAATCAGAGTACCGGAAAGCCGTTTTTTCAAAATGGCGTCCAAGATGGCCGCTATACTATCCTAAAATGACTATAAGTCAATCATTATTAACCCTACAGACGTAATGTTGGTGCCTATCCCCAGGTTTTAGGGGTCAGAGAACTCATTGAGACCAACAAAAGACGCATTGAGTAATGAGGTAACATAAAATTCCAAGATGGCGTCCAAAATGGCCGCCAATACACTAAAAAGGCTATAAGTCATTTAATATTCACATTGGGAGTTTAATTTTGGGTGTCTACATCTATCTTGTATGGATCAAGAAACCCACTAAGACCAATAACAAAAATAGTGAGAATCAGGTAACCTAAAAATCCAAGATGGCGTCCAAAATGGCTGTCTAATTTGCTAAAAGCTATTTGCTGAGAGTTTATTTTGTTGTGTCTAATCCTGTGTTATAGATGCCCGGGAGAGGGTTGGGGGGAAGTTCTTGCATCGCGGTTCAACCTGGGCGCTGCGAATGTGTCTGCAGACTCCGGCACGGTGGTTTGTTTATGTGCTTACGACCCTCCGGCGGACAAGGCCTGGGCCACGTGCGACCCGGGCCGCAATGTGCGTTCGAAAGGCCGATGATCAGTCTGCAATTCACACTGATTCACGCAGCTGGCTGCCTTCTTCATCGAGTGATCCACCGCCTAGAATTGTACAACTCTTGGATTTCACTCTCGGTTACCGTCGGTTCCATCACCAATGATGGGCTCTGCCGCGCCCCGTGGTCTCGGGCGCAGATGATTTGGGTCAAGATCTTGTGGGGCGTTCGAGATATCTGCGGCTGCTGGCACCAGACTTGCCCTCCAATAGATCCTCGTTAAAGGATTTAAAGTGTGCCCATATATTCCAATGGGCCTCGAAAGAGTCCTGTATTGCTAATAGACCTTATGCATATGACGTCATTTGAGTAGGGCGCCCTCGCCTGGAGGTCAAAAGGAAGATGCTCATTGGCCAGTCCTGTGCGCCGCGCGTACAAATCAGCGCGTTTCCATTGTTTCATTATCGGTTTACCTCTAAGATGGCGGCTTGGTGACGTCAATACATAAGGTCCATTTTCGTCACTACCCCCCCCCCCCCCCCCCGTGTCGGGAGTGGGTAATTTGCGCGCCTGCTGCCTTCCTTGGATGTGGTAGGCCAGGCGGTGGTCACACCAGTGGTCCGGTCCTGTCGCCCTCGAAGCCACTCTCTCTCTCTCCATCCCTTCTCTCATTCTAATCGCCGGGGAAAAAAGAACAAATCAACCGGGGCGTGTGTCGTCCGCCTCCGTCCCCCATCATTCGCCCAGGTTGGGTGAGCCGTGGAAGCTCGCCCGGCCCGTCTGGTTCCCCGGGGTTGGGCAAGGGCTCAACAAATGCTTCGACGTATCCCGGAGGGATGGCAATCAGGATGCCAAGAGGGGGTCCCGCTAGCGCAGAGCTGAATGAGGCCGGGCTCGACAAAAGGTCTCGGTAAACTCACGCTCTCGCGCCCATGCGGGCTTCACGAATTGCCGTTGGGTTCGGGATCCGCCCCCGCCCCGGGGCGAGACGGCACTGCCACTCCCGCTGCAGGAAGAGGCAGCCCGGTCCAACACCTCGCTCACTGCGTCGGACCAGTCCGGTCGTGCCATCAGGGCCCCTCGGGGGTCACTTAAGAAGCCAGGCCCGCTACCCACTGCCATGCACGGGGAGAGGGGCATCCACCGGACCGGCAGCCTCACGGAGAAGTAACTGGTTGTTTTGGACGCCATCTTGGATTTTCAGGACCTGATTACTCAATGAATTTTTCATTGGTCTTAATGTGTTTCTTGACCCATAAAACATAGATGTAGACACCTAAATTGAAATTCGAAGGTGAAAAGTAAAAGACTTATAGTATTTTTAGTGTATTTTAGTGTATTGGCGGCCGTCTTGGACGCCATCTTGGATTTTTAGGTTACCTGATTACTCAATGACATTTTTATTGGTCTAAATGGGATTCTTGACCCCCAAAACATGGATGTAGACACCAAAATGATGACTCTAGGGTAAATAATGAATGACTTATTGCCATTTTATTGTAATGGCGGCCATCTTGGACGCCATTTTGAAAATAACAGCTTTTCTTTGCTCGGAATTTCTTAGATTTTTAATATGTTATTCTTGATGGTCAATACTACCATAATCCGTTAAAAAACCTTTTGTTACAATTTGTTTGGGGTTAAGGTGTATTTTTTCATAAATTGACCCTACTAAGTCTTGTAAATGCTAATAAGGATCTTTATTGATGTACACCTGGCCGCGTCCTTGGGCCGTTTATCAAAGAAAGTGAAGAATTTACGACAGAATTTATTTATTATAATAATAACTAGTTCTTATATAGTGCATTTCACAATAACGTCTCAATGCGCTTTACATTAGTGCCCTGGTCATTGGGCCAATAACATTCCTTTAATCTTTCTCAGCTCCCTCGGGAGTATACAGCTTGAGCTGCCGTGGCGCTTCGATGCTTTTTCGTACACAATATCAACCTCTACCCTTGCAGGTACCCATTTATACCCCTGGGTGAAGAGAAGCAAAAATTGTAAAGCATCTTGCTCAAGGACACAAACGTCATGACCGGAATTTGAACCCACACTCCGATGACTTAACCAACAGAGCTTGAATTCAATGCTGTAAACTGCTCGGCCATGACTATTGTTATTACATAAGACATTATTGTCAGCCACACGCTTTAACAGAACGCCTCAATTTGTTTTTTTTATAGAACCCTTCAATCCAGTCGCCCCATCACAGAGTGACAAAGGAGCCATTTCGCCGCCTTCTCAATTTGTAAACAGCTCTGCTCCTCCAGTGAACGTCAGGGTGTCCCCGCCCGTCCAACAAGGCACACCCCCTCCCCCACCCCAGTTCCAGTCCAAGACAAATGTACCCCCGCCCCCATCTCACAAACCACCTCCTCCTCCCGTAGCAAGTCCCATGTCCAGCCCACCCGTCAGAGCCCCACCACCGCGTAACGGCCAACCCCCCAAGGTCCCTCCATCAGCGCAACCTCCAGCCAAGAAGACGATCCGAGATGAGGAGTGGTTTCATGGACCGATGACGAGGAAGATCGGGGAGGCATTGTTGGAGGAGGATGGGGAGTTCTTAGTGCGGGAGAGCACGGCGACGCCCGGCCAGTACGTACTCAGTGGGATGTTGAATGGACAGCCAAAGCATCTTCTCTTGGTTGATCCCCAGGGAAGGGTAAGTCACAAGTGTTGAGCGTCTTCACGTTATAAGATAAATGAAGCTGTGAGAGGGGTTGTCATTCACAGTAACAGGCATTTTAGCTGATCAGCTGATTTCCACTCTTTTCTGGAAATGTTTTCTTTACAACAAATTTTGTGCTAGGCGTTTTTGGGGTTTTTTTTTGGGCAAAAACAAAGTTGAATTTCTGCAGTTAAGGTAAATAATCTGATTGAAGAGGTCATCTGATGGTCTGTGGGGGAGGGGGATGGAAATGAAAATAAATTTCTGCACATATGATTTCAGATTTGTTCTGATCCATGAGTAACTATTTCCACCCTCTTTTTATTTTGAGGGAGATGATTTGGTGGTGGAGCTTGTGGGAGTTGGAGGGGGGGGGGGGGGGGGGGGGCTGGAAACAAAAGTAGTCTAGCATCTTTTTGAGTAATGAGTATCAGTATTTATTGCTAGTTATGCAAAAAAAGGAACTTGACAGAGACAAACTTTCCAGCAAATCGAGGGCAATTTACCAATTTCACCTGACAACATCACCAAGGATCAATCTGCTATTTTTCAACATTTTTCAGAGTTCAGACTTTTATCTGTACTCGGATTGTTTATATGTCTACCTGGTGAACAGAAGTTGCTGTTATTTTCTTCAGATGTAAAGGAATCCTGCTCTTTGATCTACTTATCTAGTGCTAGGTGTAGAACTGTTAATCCGAGACCTTAAGTTGTCCAACTTATTTATAGTGATACATTGTGTACATACACCAAGCAAAACACCGTCACACACCAGAGTAGAATACTTCTGTTTTATTCTGTTTCTCTCACGTTGGGTATGGTTGCCTGGTTACAGGTTGACAACAAGTCAAGATGTATGTATTCTGTAGTGTATCACATATTAATAGCAGTCCCTCCCTTTGAACAACCCTCCCTGGCTGCAGTTGGACTTTAGGCTGCATATAAACAATACAAAAGGGAACATGAACATTAACAAGTAGTGAAACATTAAACTTTAACGAACGGGCTGTATCTATTAACCAAGGGTCGATGAGTTTAAATTGAACCCCATATCCCCAGAAAATTACCCTCAAACTTCCATATTTTATGCCATATAAAATACACTTTGCATGCACAACATAAGATAAAGTATGTTTGCTTTACTCACCCAATAATGATTGATTCTGAACCCTAAAAACCTGCAATTCTGTGCAGCGTGGAAATTATCGCCTACATCATAATGTTTTTCATGTGCATGTAACAACCGCTTCCTAAAGCGCAGTATTGGGCTTTATCGCGCACACGAAGCACGCCCTCTGCCGCCTGAGACGCCAAGTCGCAACACTAGGGATACTATTCACAGAAGCTCCTTTATATAACTCAAGGGGTTACCAAAAGGTGGAAATGCCATCATTTCAACATACCTCCTAAACTTAGATCAGAGTTTCAGACTTTTTTTTGTCAGCGGTAACTCTCACCCCTGTATTGCACATTTTAGGTGATTTTTACATGCAATTTGACTGACAAAATGGCAGACCATGGGCAGACTGTCCTCGTGTCAATCAGTGCAAAGATTCTGAAGGCACGTAATCTTTTTCTCTGAATGGTTTTTGTTCTTTTATTTTCAGGTGCGAACGAAAGATAAGGAGTTTGAGAGTGTGAGTCACCTGATCGACTACCATCGTAACAACAACCTTCCCATCATATCCGGAGGGAGTGCGGTGTACCTGCAACACCCTGTCTTGAATGCCCAGGCTGCCGGGCAGCATTACAACTAGAGATGTCCGGTTTGATACGCTGGGATTGAAATAAACATTTCGCCTTCCCCCCCAAAAAAAAACTCACGCACAAAAAAAACCCAGTGAGGTATTTTAATTTATTTATGCTGTTCAAAATGCAAAATGAATTCATGTACTGTACCAACTCACCCTACAGCTTTTAAAAAATCCAACAGAAAAACAAAAACTAATTTTTGTCTGGAATCTTCAGAAATGAGTAAAAAATAAAGGCGTTACCAAACACATCATGCTTGGCGTACGGCAAGCAAACCTCTATAATTGACTCAGAAGGTTTGGAGGGCTATAGACCCTGCAAGGCTCGCGCGTATTCAAAAAATGTTGGCCCAAGTACATTACTTTAAAGGGTGTGTACAACGTTGGTAAGATTGAAAATATAAATGTTCACAGATTTGCACATAACTTACAGAGCTGCCAACCCTCCCGGATTTTGCAACAGATTCTATGGAAAATGACTAATTTTGTGAGTCCTGACATGGATAAAAACCCTCCTGGATTGTCAATTAACCACCTTAGGGATTTTTAGATGTGTTTGAAGTCACAGAATGAACCTGTTTTCCCAGATGTCTTCCTCAAAATCCGGGAGGGTTGGCAGCTCTGAACTTACATGGTATAAAGATGGTCATGGTGGAAATAGAAATAGTCTTGCTTGAAATGCTACAGTTTTTAGGAAATGAGTAAAACAATTAGTCTTTTTCACTGGTGAGATAACATCCAATGTTTGAAAACAGGTGAAAACATGTAATGGGGGTTTTCACTGTTTTCTCACGACTCCAAAGACCGATTTAGCTGAAACTTTCACAGGTTTGTTATTTCATGTATATGTTGGGTCACATCAAGTGTGGATACTGGTCTTTGACAAAACAAGTGAATGAAACAAACTCGCGCACTTTAAGGAGTCCCAGAGTCTGGATACGCACGCGACTTGCACAGTCTATCCCGATGACCACTTTGAGTTGTAACTCCACTTAGTATTTACAGAGTGAGCTCACAACAGAACCACCAGACACCTCTTTTAGGTTAAATTTGGAAAGAAATTTGTTTTGTAATCAAATAAACCCTTGCCACTAGGTCACTTTAAATATCATGACCTTATAGTTAAAAAAAAAAAGTACACATTTTTGTTGTTGTTTACATAAAGTCATTTTTGTTTACAATTTAAATTTTCAATGATTATATTTGAAAGTTATATTTCCCAAATAAGAAGACCAAAAGGCTGACAATGCTCATGTACTTTAAAAAACCCACACTTTGTACTAGTTTTCTTTTCCATGAAGTGCCAAATCACACTTTACCTGAGGATGTTAACCCTTTTGTGATCCTGTCACCTCCTACAGGAGTCACAAGCTATGTATTTTAATGTTTTTCTCTGTTGCAATGCCCAGAGGAAGTTGAATGTCCTTGATGTCCTAGACTGGACTGTTCCACATACCTAAAAGGGGGAGGGGGGGTCAAATTCCAGAGATGTGGTTTTTTTTATGGGCTGGGGAAAAAAACACACACTACCATATCCAACGTACAAAATCTGCTACATGTCTTTAGCATCAAGGTCAACAAAGCCCACACACATCCAACCCTCTGATAAAGTGGAACCTTTCCAGCCATCTGTTTCAGATGGTTGCATTGATGTCTGGCAGGCACCTTGGTTTAACGATGAATGGTAGGCTTGGTTCAATATGACAATAATTTATCTTTGACTAACTAGATTTGACTAGTACCCAACCAGACCATGCATGCGTGATTCAAATCGCCAATTGACGAAAGGTCTGCATTAAAATTTGCTCTCTGTGAACTCTGACCCAATATTCAAATGCATGTACATGTACAACATTTCTGGTTTTTTTGTTACTTTTATACCACATTGTACATTCGGCACAGATTTGTATAGATTTATTACCTTACTCAGAGAGAAATGTCATTGAGTAATCTTGTAAAGATTAATCCAGATAATAAAATATTAACAGAACTACGAGTTTGTTTTACTTAAAAAAAAAAAAATTATAATAATCCGAAACTGGTTGAAATTTTTTATTATTTTTTTCCATTGTTGATGTTCACAGAGTTTGTTATTGATGGATGATTCTCGAACAAATCTGCAAAATTTTGTTAAAAAAAGGATGATGCAGAGTTTAAATATAAAAAATTACTGATTTCATATCGACAACATGTTTTACACTATATATCAGTTATTGAATTGTTGTTACATGAATTAAACTATTAAGTGTGTTTTGTTTTAGCTTTCAAGAAATAAATGCCAATGTATGCATTCAGCAAGTAAACAAACAGAAAATTTCTGAACAACTTGTGCCTATTTTTTCATTGCATAATACTCTATAAAATTGAAAAAGCTGAAAATAAAAATTGTTAGGAATGGATACGGGGAAGTTTTTCACAAAGCGGTTCAATAAATTTGTGCCCGGATGTTGCATTGTAGATTGTGGCTGGAGTGGAGACTAAGCCGGCTCTAAGTAGCCTTGTACTTTGCATTGGTCATAAAACTCTGATTATCTCTATTCACTATAAACACATGTAAATCTATTTTTTCTTCCTGATTGTGTATAATATGTGTAAAATATGAAATAATTGGATTTGATATATTTTAAGATCAATAATTTATGCAAAATTTATAGTATAATCAAGTATAAGATTGCTTGTAGATTATGCAACTCAAATCAACATGAGAGTTAAAAGAATTAACTGGGTTTCAATTGTTAATGGCATCTGGGTGTGTTATTGCACACCAAAACTACTCTCACAATAAGAGACTGGTGCCTTTGCACAGGGCCCCGGTTTCACGCAGATTCGGTTTTATTATAACTATAAGTGGTCAAGAGACCAGACGTAGACTGTTGCATGACCAGAGCTGTGTTTTGAGAGACTTGCTAAGAAATTGTGATAGGCAATTTTCGGTCCAAAAAACGCATGTGCGCATACAGGTTGCCAGACCAGACTACATATTGGGTTGTGCTAGATTTGGACCAAAAATGGCGTCCAGCAACAACATGACCAATGAAAACTGGTCCCTCCATTTTGCAACTTTCTCAATACACAGCTCTGTGCATTAACAAGGGCAAACCGACCACTTGTATATGCTGCTATCGCTGTGGTCAACCCAATGGAAAAGTGCCTGCGTCTTCAGGACCCTGCACATCTCTCAGCCAATGATAGATCTTCCTTTGACCTAAGTGTCTTCTTTTGACCTCAGTGAGGGCGCTGTTTGAACTTGTGATGTCATTTGCAATGTTCTACTTTTAAAAACATTTGTTGAAACAAGTATAATGGTGGGATACAAAGTCCGAAGAGTTTTACATGTTGGTAATTTTTACTTCCATTTTACGTCACTCATAACCAGCTTGTTGCAATATGCATCTTTGATTTACTAGAAAAATTATGGAACTGTAAAAAATCTATAAAAAAAAGAAGATATTGCCATGTAATTAAATTATTGATCAAGTTCAGAGTGTTTGGTTTGTACATTTATACAATTATGAAAGTTGCCACTAAGGCAAAGTAATTTTTGTTTTACATGTTTAGTTCCTGCCCGCTTCTTTTTGGGGGGCTGTTTGGATTTTAACAATTTATTTTTAACAATTCAAAATAGGATTTTAAAAAATATTGTTTCGAATTATATGAATTTTCATTCAAGGATTACAAAAAAGCATAACATTTTAACTGATACATCAGCAAATAAAATACTTGCAAATCAGAAGTTAGCCTGTGCTGGTTCCCATGTTAAAAACCAATCGTTCAGTTTACACATTCACATTTGTTCTTGTGAAAGTGAGCTATAGCAGGTTTTTTAAAATACTGAACAAACTATTAAATAAAACCACTGTAAGCATGTTCAATGTCTTGTCTAACATGTTTCTTTGATTATTGTGCAGTGATCAGTGGAAAAACCAATGGTTGTTCGAAATTTTAAAAAGAATGGTGGCCATCTTGAAACCCCCCCCCCCCCCCCAAAAAAAAAACCCCAAAAAACAAAAAACTAAAAACCTTCCTTAAAGCTGAACGGGTTTCTTTTTTTACTCGGCCTAATCAAATTGAAACTACGTTTGTAACTATAGCTCATAAGTTGTTAATAATGAGTTTGAATTACTGTCTAAATTAAATTGTTAGCATATCTGTGACTCTTTAAAGAACTGGGCTTGATTTCAAAGCGATAACCGACACAACAAAAAACATGTTTGCAGTTTCTCAAAAGATTGTAACTTTTTTTTTAAGGACCAGAAATCACCCAAAAATGTTTTAACATGTAAGTGGATATGCAGACTTATACTGAAAACAATTTGAGTCGATTGAGTATTATCAATTTTTCAATTACTCTCAAATTGTAATCAAAAAATTGAGGTAACCATTCTGCCCATTTCTGATGGAAATTTGAGGTGGATTATTTTTAATATTTTTTAAACATCAAGAGAATCAACTCAAATTATTTTCAGTATGCCTACATGTCAATTCACATGTTAATACACACTTTTTGTGGTGTCCAGTACTTACAAAAGGTTACAACCTTTTGAAAAACCAGGCACTAAAAAACAAAGATTTGTTGTTGAGATGTCATCAGGTGAATTGGGTCAGTAGGTAATCACCCAATTACAGAGTGCTCTTGTCCAGAATGGTCCTTTTAGTGGAATTAGTGTTGCTCAATCAAGTCTTCTTCAGGAGATATATATTACATGATGAGATTACAGGGCAGGTCCTGCACACTGAAATCCATTGATGTTGTATTATGAATATTATTGCTGTAATACTTTTCTGGTAATGAGGCAAATTGATTCTCAAATGTGACTGGTCGCCAAGAAAGGGATTTGAAAGGGATTTTAACTTGGGTTGATCAAGTGACTGCGAGCAATTTTCAGGTGGGACCATGGAGACCCTTATCTATTTAAAAAAAATTGTTATAAAGTATTTGATAAATTGAAAACCTAAAGGAAGTTGTTTTAAGTTTACTTCTACCATCAATACTGTAAATTAAAAAGCTTATTTGTATTTTCACTTGTTTTTTTTTGTACTGTAAAGCATTGATCCAAATGTCAATAAATGTAAATACTTTACCAATCAAAAGAAAATTGTATTTTGTTCGTTTGTGAAAGGGTAAGTTTTTGTCTGGTCAGAGAATTTGTATGGTCGGCAATGCTGTAACATTGACGCTGTAGCTGTTGTAGATAATCTTCCGCAAGTGGCTTTGAATGATTGTTCCAATGATCAAACAAAACTCAAAATCACCTGATCAATCAAGACTTATCAGAGTTTCACGGCTAATTTTTTTTAAAGTAACGTTTTACTGGGCCAGATTTATTAATGCAAGATATGAATATAAAGTTTAAAGCATAGGACTGTCTCACTAATCGTAAATGGCTCACTGTCTCACTAATCGTAATCGTAATCGTAACTGGCAAGCGTGCTACATAGCGAACATATGTGTACTAAACATGTACATATAGCTGTCACTTGCAGGCGAGTAAGACTTTCGGGGGGTTGTCTACTTGAGTTTACACTTCTTCTCATGGGCATAGAGTCCTATCCTTGCTGAAGTAAGCCTGCCGCAGTATCTACTAAACATGTACATTGCTTTTAATGCACCCCTTGTGTTGGCTGAGGACAAACAATGGCAACGTGCATGCATGTACGCGCCGCGCACAACTCTCGGCCAATGATAGGTCTTCATTAACCTCAGTGAGGGTGCAATTTGGGTCTTGTGACGTCACCTGGGAGGGTCTATAGTGTGTCATGTTGAAGCAGTCAGAAGGCATTAACTCTGCTTCTGGTGGCATTGTCATCAGATTGGAGTGTGGGTCCGAGTCCCGGTCATGACACATGTGTCCTTGATGAGCAGGAACACTTCTCACTATAATTGCCAAGTTCTCATCACCCAGGAGTAAATGGGTTCCGGTGAGGGTTGTTGCCGTGATTGATAAGCTACACGTGCACCACTTTTGGCTACCAGTGCTGCATACTCGTTAGGAGTTAAGATGGTTTTTACGAGTGCTTAAAGACTCGATGAATGGGAGTAAAAACGGTATAAGGTGTTTTGAGAGGCCTACTGGGTTGATACAGCGCATAGTAAACACATTTTTGAATATTTTTACACTTTAAAGTTATATATTTGACTGGTTCTCCCAAAGTGATAAAACGTTTTTGTGCCCTTTTCTCTATGAAAAGTACATAGCTTGCATAAGCGCCATCTTGAAAATAATACACAGTTCAAGTTGCCAATTTGGGCACTATGCTGTAGTTAACATGAATCTTAGCCAAGTTTTATAGTCATGTACCACATTGCTTCCAGCACGCCATGATGGTAGCCGATGTCACTTGGACTCACCCTTACAAAAAAAATCCAACGGTACTTCTACGGTAGCCAATGGTACCGAATGGTAACCAATGGTAATGTATGGTACAGGCCAATGGTACCGAATGGTGAAATGTTTGGTCAACGGTAATTGTACCGTAGACAATGGTCACCAACAATCATGTACGGTACATGTCAATGGTATTGAATGGTGAAATATAAGCTCAATGGTAATTGTATGGTAGACAATGGTATTGAATCGTCACCAACAATCATGTATGGTACTGTGTCAATGGTATTGAATGGTGAAATAATTATAAGCTCAATGGTATTTGTATCAGATTTCACCAAAAAACCTTTTGCACACCGATCATGTGCATTGTTTGGGACATGCATTGTCTACTGGACTAATTATGCTTTCCTTATTTTATAGAAACTTTCTTCCTGAAAAACAACTAAAGAATTGTACTCTTGAATTCCCAGGTCTTAAATTTTTACGAGTAGTGCATGGCACAAACAAGCACATAAAGTACCGGGCAAAGTCCAAAATATGATTGCTATCATTCTTGGAAACGAAACTCAATTGCAGTTGAGTCTTTTATGTAAATAAAGCTTACTGATAAAATAGCTTGGTAATAAAATTGCCCAAAACTGAATGAAATTATGCAAAATTGTTGACACATTTGGATAAGCTGCAACTGCAAGGTATACCGTATAGTGTCACAGTCTCTTTGAATTAACAGCACATTGGAAGGATCGCTGGTTCTGGTTCACTTTAATGTCTCTCCTTGACAAGTCGAGCTCAACAATTTCCAGCTTTAATTGATTGATTGATTGATGGGGAAAATTTACTTGGACAAGTTCTGTTATTTCGGGGGGTATTAATGAAAGGGTTGCTCTTTCCTAAACTTCAAGCTGTAACAATCGAGTTAGGTTTCTTCAAAAGAAAGTTTATACAACTCATTTTACTTGAGCAGATGCTGTCATGGGTGATCAACCCCTTTGATCTTAGAAACTATTTTTGTAGTTGATAACCATGGCCAGCAACCAGCATTGGTAGTTGACACAACAAACATCTTTGATATGATTTTTGTTAGCCAATGAACCTGTTAAGCCTGCTGTCACAGTACAGATGTTTCATCTATTAGTTCTCCACCACACAGACAATCTCCCGAGGCCCGTTTCTCCACAAATCAAATGATTAGTATCTTGTGTTCTCCTCTTCTGGCAACCTTTCCACCACCAAAGACACATAGTTAGGTTCACAATACACTGCCCCCACATGACCACAGGTGTGTGCCCATCCCACCACCGACCACGTCCCAACGACCACAAAGGTTTGTGTGTGTGATGTATTTGTGGCCGAGCGATTTATTATGCACCCAACTCAAGCTCCGAGTGTTTCTGATCAGAAGATCGTTGGTTCAAGTCCCGGTCTTTGTGGACGAGCGATTTCAAGCACTGGATTCAAGCTCTGGTGTTTCTGATAAATCAATCAATCAATCATTCAAAATTTATGAAGCGCCTAAATCAAAGGTTTGCTAAAAGGTATTGAGGCACAGAAGAGGCTTCCTGAAACGAGTGGGCTTTCAGAAGTGTCTTGAATTGATCCGTCAGCAGAGTGGTTGGTTGAAGTCCTGCTCTTGACACTTCGACCACAAAGGTTCGTGTGTGTGATGTGAAATTTGCAGCCGAGCAATAATTCGTACCGGACTCTTTAATCTCTGGTGTTTCTGATCAGCACATTGTGGGTTTCAGTCCCGGTCTTGACACTTCACCATTATTGCTTTGCCTTTCACATTGGGCGCAATAAAGCCGTTGGTCCCATGTGTTATGTAAAAGATTATAGTATGCTTATTGCTGAAAAGAAGAGTTTTTCTGCCTCCATCTTTTTCTTTCCACTTCACTGCTTCTGGTACACCAGTTTAACTATTTATGGGTGTTGTCTAGTCATTTAGCCTTCAAAAAAGACTCTGTTAAGGTCGAAACGTCAGGCCATATATATATTTTTTTCTCTGCTTTTATACCACAGGTCCTTTTGGTTGCACAGCAGTTTGCGTCAGCTAATTATATTTTCACATTATCAAATAGTTAATCTTTCCCTGTAATGAGGTACACGTGATGAGATGAAATCTGGGATTTCCCAGTCTAGGGTCTGTATCAATCGTTCTTTGTACCTGTCCTGTAACATCCAAGATTACACTGTATGACCTCGACGACCTAAAGGCAACTAAAACACATAGGTTTTATTTACATTTATGTTCACAGGTGACCTTATTTCTGTATTTAATACTTAATTCCGGCATCCGGGTTGCCTGGAGTTTGTTTGCGCCCGATCGTTCCTGAAGGCGGACCTATGCAAAATTTGTCAACCGGCCTTTAAACAATTTAGAAGCAATTACTTCTGACCAATTATTATTGGTTTGTTGACTGCCCTTTGACTTTTCCAACAGCTGTCTGGACTCTCATTCTTAAAGTTAAAGTCAGCTTCCAGCCCATGCACTCGTCACAGAGGAAATTAGAGTTTATTACATTTTTAAATCAGGGTGAGTATTTTAATGTCATGGTAACAATAAATCTGGTTCCTTGTCTGGTTCCTATTCTGGTTCCTAGTCTGGTTCCTAGTTGAAGCATAGTTAAATTTGCCATTAGAAAGTTTTAAAAAGAGTTTTCTCTGAAGGATTATTAAATATAAAATTAAAACTCATTTTAAGCAAGGTGAATATAGTTTGGCTCGTCTGGAAAAACAAGAAAAGAAACAGAAACATATGGTTTTGTTTTTGAATTGTAGAATCTAGGATTGTTGAATTGAAGAATTGTGGAATGTCAACATAGGAATCATTTGAAAACGTCTATTTACTGACATGACATTTACTCTGAGAGTTTGGTCGAGTGGAAGTGGTCAAATCTTACGGCCGTTTGCGGCCACTATGGGCATTTTGGTACAAGCCGCCCACGGCCGCTATGGTTTCTTAAGGGTTATTAAAATGGCTGTAATGTCTAGGATGTCGATTGCAAGCCTAGAATTTCATCTTTCATGGTGTCGTGGCCGAGCAGTCTAACTGCATCACACTGAAGTTCAGGTGGCTGAATCATCAGAGTGTGGGTTTGATTTCCGGTCATGACACTTGTGTCTTTGAGCAAAGGCACTTAACCATAATTGCTGCTCTTAAACCAGGTGTATAAATGGGAACCTGTAAGGGATGAGACAATGTATTGCGTTGGATTTACCCCCTTTGCGCTAATTTAACCAGCTTTGGGATGTATGCTCCCCAGTGAGTTGAGAAAGTTAGAGGGAAGGTCTAAATATGTCTGATGAACAGGGATAATGATGTTGTAAAGCGCTTTGATCTAGCTACTAAGATAGGTGCGCTATATAAGAACCAAGTATTATTATAAGAAATTGTCGTGGAAGGTGGAAGGCCATTGGAGAACCGTAAAGTCGATACAAATATTTTGAATGGCACCAAGGCCATGAAAAACCTGCAGATAATCAGGGACGCTTCAACAGGACATACAACATGTCAATCAACCAGCATCAAACAAGATCAATGTTGAGACGGGCAGTAAACGATTCCTCCACGGTACGTTACATAACAAAGTGCTACAGAGAGCGTGTACGTTGCTTCAGAAAACAAATCAGCATCTACCTCAACTCAATAACTATTAGCAAAAGTGTGTACAAAACATGATCAGTTATGTAAAAGCTGTTACTTCTGTGAAAGATGACGCTGATTGAAGACGATTGATCTCTAGTAACTGATATGGGTCGTATTTATTCATAACAGCCATTAAAGCTTCTATATTGGTCAATAGAGGGCGCTAAACCACTATCGTTACAAGTCTGAATATTTGTCTATGCAAAATTGCTGAATGAAATATGTCCCGGACAGGACCTAAGTAGACAAAATGCATCAGTTGCTACTCAACTATCATCATCATTTTGTAACTCAGTATTAGCATTCAAGTGTGCACAAAACATATTCAGTCTAAATATTTTGTATATAGGGAGACCACCGACATAAGGACTAGATAGCTCAGTTGGTAGATCGCCGTCATGTTAATCTGAGTGTCGCATGTTCAATACTCCAGCCAAATTGTCTTTATTCAACCCAAAATTATTAAAACTTTACACAGTCAGTTTCCCTTACGGTTTATCACTTGATATTTGAAATAAAAAGTCACATTCCCTTGAGGGTTATCTCTCTCCTGCCGCTTCCCAGAGTGTATCGCAAACTTGGCTGTGATCCCTGGCTATACGGCAGTCACAAGTTGAATGGATTCTGACTGGCACCTTAAACATTGATATTGACAAAATCGGGAGACTGCCAACATTAGGGCTAGATAGCTCAGTTGGTGGAGCACCGGCACGTTAATCCGGAGGTCGCAGGTTCAAATCCCGCTCTACTCAGCACCTTGTGAACCATTACATGGTGCTATGTAAAGGAATAGGTCTCATACTTCAAAGCGTTGCTCCACATACCTTGCAGGAAAATTCTGAATGAAGCGCCTTGAGCGTCACTGAGTGACGGATATGAGCGCTATATAAGAAGCCAGTATTATTATTATTAGAAAATTCTCTTCAGTCAACCACAAATAGTAGCAAAAAATTGTTGGATAAAATCGTTCCCTGACAGGCCCTAAGTAGACTGCCGACAGAGTGCACATTAGTCATTTCTGTAACTGGCCGATAGAATGTTACAAAACAGTTGCTCAAAACTTGACGACTTTGGGCGTTTTCTTAGTGGGAGGCTTCTGCACTGTCGGCTTTGGTCTCATATCATCGTAATCGGCATCAGCACTCCAGCCGGCTGTGCTGGCCAACGTGGGGATGGTAGTCTCATCTGGGTCTGTACATGAGAAAATAGAAATTAGGAAAAAAACCTTTATATTTGACTTCAGTTCTGGGTAGATTAAAGGGGTTGAATTGTCAGGATCAAAACTGGCCTGTGCATGGAATTATGAACTCTCACGCAGTTACAGCAGGTGCGTGTGCGCACGCTCCTTAGATATGATACGGAGGGAAGGCGTATGCGTGCAGTAACTGGGTAAGAGTTCATAATTCCATCTACAGCCACAGGCCTGCTTTGATCATGACGACACAGCCCCTTTCAAAATGTCATTGCATGCACTAAGTGTTTCAAATATTGACCATGTCACCTTGCTCAAACACAAAAATGAGCTTGCACATTCCAGGGCATTTCCTGGCAGGCAAGATACTGCACCCGTCATATGAAAAATTAAATAATTTGTATCGCAATTACCACATAAAATTGATAACTGTAAAAATTTACAGCTGAACAAAAATTGAAATGTGCCCACTTTCTTCATTTAAAAAAATGGAAAAAAAAAGTACGGTGCATTTTCAATTGTTATGTTTTCCCTCCATACAGCTGTGTACATATCGTGCCTGCAGGAAGTCCAGGCTCTGTGGCTCTTTTGTATGGATGTGATGTCACAGGTTTCATGGTCTACGGTTATGTGATCTTGAGGTTGCTATGCTAACCTTGCCCCTGAACAATGTGACAAAGCAACACTGGATGTAGTCTGCGGAATTCAAATTGCGTATTCACTTGTGACCAATCATGGCGCTCTACAAGACATCGCTCAAACCTAACTTGCAAATGGCTTACCATGATGTAACAAATTGAGTTTAATTCAATTTAATTTTTGATTATTTGGGGTTTCAGCAAATCAGGGACGCTTGGATATGTAAAAAAAAAATATATATAAAAATGGCTCCTTACCAATTGCTACCCTGAGGTGTGGGCAGTTGAGGCTCCTATGCTCAACTGAACCGCACTGTCTGCATCCTCCACCCATTGGATAAAGACCACGGGGATTGTCGGGGCAGGTCTTTGACAAATGCCCCGTCTCTTGGCATATGTAACACTTGGCGAAAGGGAACTCTCCTGCAAGGGTAAATATACAAGGGTTAGTACAGACAAAAGAGACAATGTTAGACATCCACCAATGCAAGCCTGGATCTTGGATGTAGCTGTTGGTAAGATCACAGCTGCTCGTAACCCAGTTCCTATAGCCCCCTAGGCCCCCCCCCCCTTGCCCCTGATTACACCACAAGGGGTTGATGGGCAGGAATGTTCTTAAAAAGTTACTTGAGAGGAAAAAAATGTTAATGCTACTTAAACTTGTTTACAATGTGTCTGTATACCATTTACTTGAATTTGATTTTTTGTTTACACTTAATAATATCGGCTCTTATATAGCGCAAATCCAAAGAATGATCATTGCGCTTCACACATTATTACCCCTGGACACTGGGCCATTTATTTCATTCATGAAACCATCTCAGCTCCCTGGGGAGTATACAGCCTGTTCTGCCAAAGCGCACTAAGCTAAATCAATCACAAGAACCATCTCTGCCCTCACAGGTACCCATTTTACCCCTGGGTGAAGAGAAGCAATTATAGTTAAGTCTTTCTCAAGGACACACGTAATTATCCATTAAATTATCAAAAAAATTAGGCCCTAACGTCAAGATTTTGAAAAACGAGCTACAATTCTTGACACCATTTGTGGAATGTTGCTTTGCTTTACAAAACAGAGCTTCCACAAATGATGTAACATGAATGATGATGTCACTGGGCTTTCCCCGAATCATTCTGAAAAGCATCGGTGAAGGGTTTTCAAAATGATTGTTATTAACAATTAAAATCTATTTACTCTCATGTGAGCCCAATTTCCTTATTGATTGAAAACATTGAAAATGAATTTCAGCAAATATCACTTGTTGCCATTTTCGTTCAAGCTGGTCTTTGGTGAATCTTTTCCTAGGGTGTCACTTGCAGTTTTACTTATTGTTTCATGGACCAACCTTGTCCAGGGACCACTCTGGCAGTGCACTTGCTCGCTTCATGCTCGGTAGAACCGCAGCGGAAACAGATTCCTGTGCCTTGCTCCACATCACGTAGAATCCTAGGGCAGTCAGCCACACCATGGCCAGCCTCACGGCAGTTGAAACACACCTATAAAGAAGAAAAATATTTTAAAAAACAATCCATCCCCCCAAATAAGATTCTTTTGATGACATTCATTTCAACAGATTACAAAAAGGGATTTATCGAGAGCTTAAACTGCTGACAACTCCATTTCACTTCTTAATTACCCAAAACCAGGGCCTGATTTGAGTGCGCTGCTAACAGTGGAATTCTTCGATTACAGCCAATTAGAACTAGCCAGTCTTAAGTCTTGAGTGAAGAAATCCAGACAGCAGTTTTCAGTGGAAACTGTAAGCCTACTGGGATGGTGCGTCAGCAGGGCCCAATTTCATGGCTCTGCTTACCGCCGAATTCTGCGCTTGCGATCACCATTCTACGCTTACCGAGCAAGCGCCAAATTTCTGCGCTAGCTGTGTAAGCGTAGAATGCCTAGTAATGTGGACTACGCAAGCGCACAAGCAAAAATTCCCTGCTAACCTGTGAAATACGCTTGATGTAAGTGCAAAATTCCCTGCTTCCGTAAGCGCAGATTCTTCGCTTACGGTAAGCAGAGCCATGAAATTGGGCACAGGTGCCATCACTGGTCATATGTGACAAGAAGAATGTGCCAGTCTCAATTTCACAAATCACCAAGATCAATCTTAAGACGTGCATAGATCTTAATAGCTAGGCAGAGCAGGCTCGATTTCACAAAGCACTAAGATTCATCTTAAGAAGACGAGTTGAACCATAGTGATTTGTATTGTGACATCACACTTTTGCTTAGCAATTAAGATTGGTACACGGCTTAAGATCAATCTTAGCTCTTTGTGAACTCAAGCTCTGGGCCAATTTCCACAAAGATTGATAATAAGTGAAAATCAATCTTAATTGCGAAGCAAAGTGTGATGTCACAATACAAATCACTAAGGTGATATTGACAACTCATCTTAAGATGAATCTTGGTGCTTTGTTAAATTGAGCTGCAGTGTCATATTTTCTCATTAACACTGCATATTTGGATTGACCAAAACTCCTTACAATAAGAGTAGAGGGCCATTTAAATGCAATTCAATAAATGATCCGTCAAATCAAAGTGAATTTTCATTGATTTGCACCTTTGAATGGGTATACCAGATATTATACAGAGTTCTCCCTTAACAGTGGTCTGCTGGCCAAATACCAGTTAAAACACCCGAGGACCAGTCGAAATTCACTCCAAGTGGTCCGGCTGGCTAGTTCAATGTTGAAAAGCAAATTTCTGTTTCCTACATTACCGACTAGTGAAACAGCTGACGGACCAGTGAAATGACAAGCTAACTGGTCCTGCTGTCCAGTCACTCAAAAAGTTAAAGGCAAACACTGTAACATTGTAAAACTGCTTTCGGATTGAACAAAGAAAAATTGACTAGAGTGAGATTTGAAACAACGACCTCCGGATTAATGTGCTGGCGCTCTACCAACTGAGCTATCTAGCTCTAAGTTGGCGGTCTCCCTGTTTTTGTCAGAATCTTTGTTTGGGGGTGCCAAATAGAAACTGTAATAATTATTTGTTTCTGGCACAACTTAATTGTAAAGCCTGAACAAGTTTCAGATTACCAACCATATTATTTGCTTTGTGTTTCATCCTCTTCACTCTCCTCTCCTCTCTCTTCCTGTCCTTCTTGCGGAGTGTTGTTTTATCAACCTCAGACGGGTCTGTACTCAGCTCCGTTGTTGTTAGTCTCTCACTCAAGCCTGAACTGAGGCTGCTATCACGCTCCTCTATGCGTGAATCAGAGATCACAGGACCCCGTCCCTGGGTCTTTGAGCTACTCGGTTCTTCATCCTGTCTTTTCTTACTTTTCTTCTTGCTTCTTCTCTTGGCGGGTTTTACTGGGTTATCTTCATCTTTGTTCGTCGTCTTTGGATGTTTCTCTGTTTGGCTCTTCTTCTCCTTGAGTTCATCCCAGGAAGACGCCTCGTGGGGTCTCTTATTGTTACCTTTATTCCCACGGGCCCAGCGAGTCATGATTTACTGATGACGATATTTAATTGTGGCGTTTTGAAAGCGAAATTCCTTGCAAGAGTCTTGGACTTCTTTTGTACCAGTAACTGTTATTCTGCAGTAGACAATGAAAAACACTTACAAAAAGCCTCACATCTTCCTTAAAACAACATCATTGAAAGAGAAAAACGGTATAAAACAATTTTTTAAAGAATGAAATACACATGGTTTAGTGTACTCCGAGAACTATATGAGGTTAGTTCCGGAGACGATAGCGATACGAACCTCGTAGTTCTAGGAGTAGGTTTAGTGTATCTATCCTTGAGCAACCATTCAGAGTTGCAGGTAGCAGATGCACTAAATCTAATCTTATTCACAGTTTATTTTACTAGCTGAATACTGCAAACTGTATTTTCCCATGTTACTAAATCTAATAGCCGCTGTATTGCCAGCCAGTATTTTAATTAACAAAATGTAATTCAATTTCATGCCTGTAAAACTGACTGATTCAATAATTTAAATAATACGGCAAAATAAGGTTGAACTCTAGACCCAGTGAGTAACTGGGGTGCTGTACTCCTTTTTCGAAATTTTGACATCATTGGTCGTACAATTCAAGCTAGTACGACCAATGATGTCAAAATTTCGAAAAAGGAGTACAGCGCCCCAGTTACTGGGTCTAGTTGAACACAGCTGTTGGTAGAGCGGGGAGGGGGGGGGGAATTTCCACGCTCGGAACCCTTCCCCCCACCCCACCCCATTTGCCCTCCGCAGCATGCGTAGCTAGAAATAGTTGCGATAATCGTAACCCTCCTTTCCCGACGGGCTAGCTAAAGCCCGTCGGGAAAGCGCTAAAGCCCGTCGGGAAAGAAGGGTTACGATTATCGCAACTAAGCTAGAAATAGAACAAAAAATACAAAAACAAATCATTGGTTCAAACATGGAGCTCCATGGTTCAAATTTGACGCATATGATGATAAGAACATGAAAACTACTATAAAAGTTTAAAAATAAAACTAAAAGCCCCCCCCCAAAAAAAATCACTATGATTTATACTATGAATATGATTATGTTTTCCCCCTCTTTTCATGCTTTACTTAGTATTACTTTAATCTTAACGACCCCCACCCCCCACCCCACCCCCCCCCCCCCCCCCCCCCCCCCCCCCCCCCCCCCCCCCCCCCCCCCCCCCCCCCCCATTGAAAATGTCTAGTTTAGTTACGCCACTTTCATGACTATTGCTCCCAATCCTTTCTGTACTCACGCAGAATAGAAGTACATACACACATGTAAGTCTATTCCTACCTCCATGGTCACAGTGTGTTGATCGTCGTCGTATTTCCTTCCGGCCTCCATGAAGTTCGAGAGCCAATCTGTTGATTTTGTGCACGTGTATTAGAGCGCCCTCAATCGACGAACTGGCTCGATCGATAAAAATAAACTTTTCGTGACAACCACTACCCGACCACTGATCTCAGATCAGTGAGTACAATTAACCAGAAGGAAGTACGTCGTCCGTCGCGCGACGCCGTCAAAATTGAAACGTGCAGGCATGCAGACGATGGGCGGGTGTGTATTGTAATGATTTCAAAGTTAAAAACCATCATGAAGACCGACGTCGACCAAGCTAAATTTACAAGGTAAGTCTGAGTCTGCGCATTGCTCTCTGCCGAGGTCCCTAGCCTCTTGACCACCAATAAAAAGTCAGATAATCTATCTTTCTATTCAATTTCTGAGGAAGGAAATGATGGCACTACTGAGTGACTGACTTAAAAAGTTCCCCGGTTTCAACCCAAACGCAGTCAACCAACTCTTCCGGCTGGCCGGTCCCGTGTGTACATGTTGTGGGAATGACTCCGATTTTAATGACAGGTGGGAAAACCCGGCTGTTTTCTGGATGTTTGAAAGCCATATTGTGCATGTTTAAAAAAAAAAAAGGGTAATAACTGCTTGTGGTTACATTTGTGCAATACATGTCTTGTGTGATTAAATTCGTGCGCCAAAAAATAATTTATTTGTTATATAAACTAAAGCTGTGGCACAGTATTTTTTTTATATTATCTTTTGTAATTCTTAGATTTGTTTATTGTTTACTACATCTGTATGCTGTATGCTGTTGCTGAGATACTTTAGTGCTGAACTGGATTCGTGTAGAAAGTGGCTCATAGTCTTTAGTTAGACAACAAATTGTCTTTACATTTTTAGGCTAAACCGTGTCTATCCTTTTTGGTTCAAGAAACAAAATTAAGAAGGCCGATGACTTCAGAGTCTTGTGTGAAGGTAAACGAATTGAATCAGCTACGTCTGTGAAATACCTTGATCAGCATCTATCAGGGGAATTAATTGCCAATTATCAAAAAAACTGGGAATTGGTTAATATTCCTTTATAGACATCAGGCTTATTTTCTTAACACTAAATCTCGTAAAACACTATATGTTCAGCATTAATCCAGTGTTACTTTGACTATTCAGGCTCTTCTTGGTTCTTAATTCTCTGCACTCGCAGTCCATCTCATAAACAAACTTTAAATTACGCGAAAATAAAATTGTTAGATTTATTCTAGACAAAGACTCCAGGGCCTACATAGGTCAAAAAGAACTTGAAAACACAGGCTTCCTTAATGTTAAAGACAGAGTCTCTCAACTAAAGTTAAATTATGTGTAGAGAATAACTTGTTTGTATTAATGCTACTCCTGATCCTCTTTGTGACAACTTTATCAAGGTTTCTGACTATCACCAGCACAATACTAGGACCTGTGTGATCTGAATTTGATAGTCCCAGTCTCCTCCAGTTCAATCAACAATACTTTTTTTGCTACAATTTAAAAAAACTAGTCAACTGCCACCTCGCTACAAAAGCCATTTCCAAGGAAGCATAGTTTGGGTGCTTCTTGTTTCCATTCTCCTATTTTTAATCGGTGCTTATTTGTTTTAAAGGAATTTATTATTACTTAATGATTTATTTATTTTGTCTGTCTTCTCTTGCCTAGTGTTCCATGACTCATCTTTTTGCTCTTGGCTACTTGAAGTTGTAGGTCTGTTTTTTGTATTTTAATTATTTATTTTTTATTTTTTCCCTGTAAGGACCCCTGAAATAAGTCTAAGTTATTGGCTTTTTGGGGCTATCCTTGGATAATTTTGTGCAGCTTTTCTTTCTTGTATTCTATTTTGGTTTATTTTATTTCATTTTTTTACCTCCTGATGTTGTGTATGTATTTTTGCCTTGTTCTTGCTGTATTTTATCCGAATAAATTCAATCAAGCAATCAATCATTACTAGTCTAAAGGAACTCACTGCCTTGCCTCGCGGTAGAGAATGTCCCCAGCAAAATAATGGGCGGGTCGGTTTCAAAACATGGTCAACAAGCAATAGATACCGGAATTATTTTATGTGATAATTCTTTTGGCTAAAATTTTGTATCCTTCCACCACTTTATCTCATTTAATTTAGGTCAATTTATAATCCTTACCTGTCCAGAAGGGTTGACGGAATGACGGAGATGCACAGGCACTTTGAACTATTACAAAGTGTCAAAGTCATGAAAATAACCAATTCTGGGGTGTATGGTGGTCTTGACAACGCTGCTTGGTACACTCCACAGCTCCTTCTCGCATGAGTGCGTGAGAGTTCCTCCCGTGTGATGAAATGTGCGCTTGAATTTTCTTTTTTAAAGGTCAAAATCTGGCGTGTTAGCTACCAATTTCTTTACGAGGAATTTTATAAAAAGGGAAATGGAGTCCAACATCCACTATTAAATAAATCCCTTAATGTTATAAAGTGGTGGCAGGATTAGATGGAAACTTTTCCTTTTTTCTTCTCAATTCTGCGTTGCTCTTTTATGTGTCGTTTGCTTTAAATACTAAAAGGCACTGAACACATTTGGTAATTACTCAAAATATATATAAGCATAAAAACTTACTTGGTAACCAGCAACGGAGAGCTGTAGTATCAAACATTGTGAGAAACCACTCCATCTGAAGTAAAGTAGTTTTTGAGAAAGAGGTAATTTCTCACTAAAATAATAAAAGACTTCATGCATGAAGCCTTTTATTAGCATCTGAAAGCACACAAAATTGTGCAACAAGGGTGTTTTTTCTTTCTTTATTTTCTTGCAACTTCGATGACCGATTCAGCCCAAATTTTCACAGGTTTGTTATTTTATGCGTATGTTGGGATACACCGAGTGACAATACTGGTCTTTGATAATTACCAAACGTGTTCAGTGTCTTTAAAGATGGTTGATTTTCTATTGAAATGTTTTTGCATTGATGATAGCAATTGTGATTGAATAGTGGAAGGGGCTATAAATTCAATCGGATTCGGGACACATCAATTATTGAATTGAATTGAAATGATTAAATTTTTAATTACTTCAAGGACATCCTTGGGGAAGAAACAATCAATAGTTTATTTTTCATGTAATTGAATTTAATAAATACATGATTTATTTACAAAATCGATACAAATAAATGTATGTAAATTTTAAATAGTTCAGTTTGAGGCAGCGGGTTGCTTTTTAGTGCAATATCAATCGTAACCCATTGATCCTACAGGCAGCCTTTGACTGGTGGGTTGCAATACCAATGTTAAAATTTAGCAAATTCTTCAACCTTTTTTCCCCAACATTTTAACTGTACCCAATATATAAAAAACCCAACAAAGTGTGCCTAATTTTAACACATGATCGTCATAGTTTGTAGGTCTAAGGGACATGACCAAGAGTGAAGATGCAATTACGTGCCTTTGTGCCCCAAACCTAGGAAAAGACGAAAATAAGCCTTGTCCCTTGTCTTATGATAGAAACAAAAACATGTTGATCTTCACGAAAAGGCATGAAGAAGTAAAAAAAAGAAGGAAGTTTTCTTGTGAATTTAGTTTTCATTTGTTATTTTACTTTCTAGTTGTTCGGGTAAAGCTTGAAGACTTCTGGTTTTTGTTTCAATGGTTTTTTTCTCTCACTGCCTAGAACTTTCTTCTGATACAAAAACACACTTTGCAAAGCTCACGTAGCATTGAAACTTAACATAGATTAGGCCAAACAAATTTGTTGAGTTGCCCTCCAGTGAAAATAGGGGTCGGTCAGTCTGAATTTTGATTTTGTTGATTTTAATTTGTTGACTAACATTAACCCTTCTACTGTCTGACCATTCAATATCATCCACTGTGGTTTTGAATGGTAGATAAACTATGCCAGCCTGCAATGTAATATCATGTGGTAAATGCATCTACACGGTACACACATGTTATGTGCACAGTTGTGCCATCGTACACAACCAGTGCAGTTGAATGGTTTCAAATGGTTGGTCAACTCACTGGAAAATGTTACCAAGAGTAGGAGGGTTAAGATTGAAATAATAATAATAATATGGATTTATATCGCGCTTTATCACACCCAAGGGCGTCTCAAAGCGCTTCGAACATTATTACCCCTGGTCACTGGGCCATTTATTTCATTCCTTAAACCATCTCAGCTCCCTGGGGAGTATACAGCCTGTGCTGCAATATATGCACTACTAGGCGTCTAGGCATCTCTGCCCTCACAGGTACCCATTTTACCCCTGGGTGGAGATTAGCAATTATAGTTAAGTGTCTTGCTCAGGGACACAAGTGTCACGACCGGGACTCGAACCCACACTCTGCTGAACAGAAACACCAGAGCTTGAGTTCGGTGCTCTTAACCGCTCGGCCACGACACGCTGGCATTAGAACTGATACCACATGTATAGTACTATGTCTCGGCCACGACACGCTGGCATTAGAACTGATACCACATGTATAGTACTATGTCTCGGCCACGACACGCTGGCATTAGAACTGATACCACATGTATCGTACTATGTCTCGGCCACGACACGCTGGCATTAGAACTGATACCACATGTATAGTACTATGTCTCGGCCACGACACGCTGGCATTAGAACTGATACCACATGTATAGTACTATGTCTCGGCCACGACACGCTGGCATTAGAACTGATACCACATGTATAGTACTATGTCTCGGCCACGACACGCTGGCATTAGAACTGATACCACATGTATAGTACTATGTCTCGGCCACGACACGCTGGCATTAGAACTGATACCATAGTACTATGTCTCGGCCACGACACGCTGGCATTAGAACTGATACCACATGTATAGTACTATGTTTTAGAACTGATACCACATGTATAGTACTATGTTTTAGAACTGATACCACATGTGTAGTACTATGTTTTAGAACTGATACCACATGTATAGTACTATGTTTTTCAAAGAAATTGACATGTAGCAGTATACACACAAGTACTTGAAGAATGAAAAGACAATACACATTCAACTTTGCATCTTTTATTAAAACTTGAACATGATATCGGCTATTTGATTTTAAACATGTGTAGATTGACTTGGGGAGGGGAGGGAGGTTGGACTTGGTAGGCCTTTTGCACAATTTCAATGGATGTTAATACCACTGTGAAAGCATAGAATTAAATGCTAAAAATGTGTGTTAATTTTGCAAAAAAGGGTTAATGAACTTTGCAAGGTTTGCAAGTTAGCAAGGGGGTGCTGGGTTTTTCAAAGAAAATTGGCGAGCCCAAAGCAAGAAGCCTATAATGGCGTGGGGTCTGGGGCTTGCATAAAAAAAGAAAACAGGCAAAAAAAAGTATATAGGTTTGGTATGCAGTAGCACTTTTCACTAATGACGTCACTTTTGTTTTCAAGATTTAACCGTCTAGGAAGCTTTAGGATCCTATACTTTTGTTTGTATCCTGAACCACAATGTGCCACTTTTGGGGGCGGGATATTATATAATAAGGTAAACTTTAAAATGAATACACCACAATAAAAAAAGAGTGCTAAGTGCACAATAATGAAATAAACTATGCTTGATTCACTTTGATTGAAACAGTTTTTTAAATTTTTACAAAAGCATCACATTTTATATTTTCCTTGTTTAGGATGTGAACAGACAAAACACTGCTGTTTAGTATTCAACTGTCAAGTGACTCGTTCTTAAATGGCTACGACGATGGTCGGTAATTGGACTTCACATTGTTCACTTGAAAATCCTTGTCAGCAGGTTCATTCATGCATCGTGCGCATGCCGTACGGAAAAAATATAAGTACAAATTGTATGGCCAACCAAGCACCCAAACGAAGGGCTTTGAATCACAGTGTATAATATATTTTTACAATTAGCAGCTACTAAGCACTGGCTGTCCATCCGAGTGCAGCTTGGAGATGAATATGAGTGTCGATCAGTGGATATTTAAAAAAAATAAAAAATTACATGTCATACGAAGGCCTACTTAATACATTTTTGACTTTCTCCAGGCTTTGCAGTCAGGTTGACCTAACAGTAAGGGTGAAATTTATGAAACATTCTAAAAGTAAGGATGCTTAAATAGTATTCTTACACCTCGATTCCCAAAGTTGGGGGGTTGTTGCAGTACCCACAGCACAGCACCCGGCTGGGCTGGATTGTTAGCTAGACAGTTCGAATTACATGTAAGTACTCCTCCCCCAAGTTAATGTTACATCGTTTCCTTTTCTCGAGTGCTTTGTGGGCTTACACTTGGTTTCCTGTGAGTTTTTTAAACATAATTTTCACATTAATTGTTATATATACACTCAGATTGTGTGTGTACTTTTGTTGTTTGATAAATTGTTTCCTGTTTAATGTTCCACCTTCTCTAAATCCAATCTAAGATTTTGATGCGTATTTTCAAAATGTTCAATGTAATTTTGCCTTTGGCAACCACTTTGAATGTTTTTCATAAACCATGAAATATAATAACAATAATAATTTTAGGCCTACATGTTGCCTGCCCCTCAACCAGCAGTCTAGCCTTGTAACGTGGCGACGATTATGCAAACTGTACTTTATACCTGATACCGTACTATACTATACTCACCCGACCCTGCACAACTTGCATTGTTTTCTTTGGAAAAGGGAACTTTGTGTCACAAGTCATGTGTGATGATAAAAGAAAGGTCATGTGCGACTAGGGTTGTTTTTGCATTTATCATAGACAACCTTTCTCTATGCATACATGAGCAAGTTCGGTTGGCTGACTAGAGTCGACTAGACTTAACCATAGTCGGTCTAGCTGTCACTCGAACGCTGCATGGTTGAACCAGCTTGTCCAACTGGACCAACCTAGCTCCAGAGCACTGTTTCTCTAGTCAACTAACGAAGATAACGTCATTTTTGTCAAGATGGGGTTTTGGAACAATACGTTGTAACTCTCTTCGATACGTCGTCGGCATGTTGGTCACCATATTTGCCGAATCAATCGACTAAACGCGTTCGAGTGAAACACAGACCACGCATGCGTGATTTAAACAGCAAATTTACTAAAGGTTAACACCCGAACTTGCTTCATGCGATGGAATTATTTAGTCATAATATCATGTCATACCAACATTTACTGCATAAAAAAAATATTTGGTTGAAATCAATTGCATTTGGTTTAGATGTATTTCAAAGTAAAACTGAATTGCCTTTAGTAAGGTCGATCGACATTTCTTCTTGTAAATCCCCCCCCCCCCCAAAAAAAAGATTTAAAATAACAAATCCGTTTGTGATACAACCAGGGTCAATTGCTTTTAGCAGAAACCTTAATTTTTGCTTTGTAAAGCTATTATAATTATTAACGAAATTAGGCAGGAAACCAATCACAGACAGTATGTATTTGGCTGGTAACCTTATTCTGGTATAAAGCTAAGTTGTTTGTGCTAAAGCTACTTTTTGTAACTGTACAAGCACAGTGCATACAACATGTGTAACATTGGTAAGATAGGAAATATAATATTTAATATTTGTTTTTACAGATTTACACAATATAGGCTAACTTATCTGGTGGAGAACTTTAATTCTCTTGAAATATTGTTGCCTAAAATGCTACAGTTTTTGAGAAATAAGTAAAACGATTAGTTTTGATCTTTGCGAGACCAAAACCCTATACTTTGAAAGTTTAGTGAAAACACTGAATGATTTTTTGTTGTCTCTTTAACTTGTACCAAGCTTTAATCTACAGCATATGGAAATTAAACACCACTCTGCATAATATACTTGGATTCTGTTGCATATCTGTGGTTTCACGTACAGAAAGGGCACTAGAGAACTCTTGCTGTGTTGAAGTAAATGATCTGAGGTTCTCACAGAAACTGAAAGACTTCAAATTAGGGAAAAGTCATGTTATGTTTTATTTATCGTGACTTCCTTCTCACTGAAAGTGACCAGAAGTGCCTTCAAAAATGTGCAGTTATCTGCTGTTTTTCCACTCATGAGCCCCTCCCCCTAACCACATTTCAGGAAAGCAGATGGTTACTGAATCAATGTCAAGTTTTTGTCATTGCTACATGTAAAATACCAAACTGGCCATGAAATAGTACAACATACAATTTGTCATTATAATGAATTTGTTTACATAGTCACATGCACGCATTAATATAATTACTAATGTTCAGTGCTAGTGTTGATCGGGCCAATAAACTTGATCTCTTCCCCTTTTGCTTTGGATATGTGTACAGTAAACCATAATTTAAAAAATGTTTAATGGCGAATGGAAAAATGACTGTGTTGAGTGCTTGAAAAGGAGCAGAGTGGGAATATAATGACAATTTGCACACTTTTAAACAGTAAGTAATGTTTAGTGTACTAACTAGTAGGTGTTTAAAAGACATTTCAGTTGTATGCAATATGTCAGGGGCATATAGCAACTCATGGGCATTTTCTTTGTGGAACCTTGTGTTTTGGAAGAGTTTGTCGACTGGGATTTCTTTGTGGGGATGGTGGGGGGGGGGGGGGGGGGTGTACTTAAGTAGGGCCTCTATGGAGGCAAGTTCTCTAACTTGCCTACTACTGTACCATTATTATTGACACACTGATATTATGCCAAGGTCAAAGCAACAAGTGATTCATTGAAGATATACATGTAACATTGGCATGTCTGGCTTTCATACACCTACCCCCACAAAAGGAAGTGCCTGATGTAGGCATTATTGGATTTCAGTATACACTCCCATAAACAATGCCCTAGCTGCATGATCACTCCCATAAACAATGCCCTAGCTGCATGTATACATGCATCTCCCCTGCTGATTCGTAATGATACATGTAGCTAGACTTTTGGGAGTGTGGAATCCTGCCATCAGATGGGAGTAAGGTCCTCTAATAATAGCTTGGTTTCACTTTCAGGTGTTACACTTCGCTTTCTGCAAGGCAGTTCATCAATGCCCAAACCTATAGGCCTATAGTCACTGGAAGAGTGATGTACAATGGTATTAAGAAGTTGATAAAAACAAGTTATTAGGCGTCCGTCGGTGAACTGGGCGTTTAGTTGCAACTCCTTGTGCCCATTCAATTAGTTGCTATCCACCCTACTGATTTAATTGGACATCTGCTAATGGATTATTTCCCCTCACTGTTCTATCGTTGTTGGAAGACCATCCCAAACCGACAATTGTGAGCTAGCCTGCTACTACATTAATTGTCCAAACAGAGAGAACAGAGAGTTACAATAGTCAAAAGTATTACTTCGTGTCAGTGCCCTGCTTCACTGTAGAGGCCTTGTCAGCCGAGGCAGTTTACAGGCAACCATCGGTCCAGGCAGTCTTCATGCCAAGACGGAAATTAATTCACGTTTCAGTTTTCTTGTCATTTTCTTTGGGGATAGTGAGTTAATACACGGCTAGAGGATTGTCTCTTGTGCTGCTGAAGTGTTCCAATTGTGCGTGCAGTGCAGTTGGTTGCCTCCAGTACACCTGTTAAAAAACTGCCCTGATGTGTGGCATGGCTTTTACCAAATCGGAAACTGCATGAATGGAAACTTAGCGAAATGGGGCCTGCGTGACTGTTCGGGATTTCCCTTTTGCACTACATTGTGTTTTGATGTTAAATGTGCAATAAAGGTAATAAACTAAACTAGAAAACTAAACTAAACTGGAAATCCTTGCCTCAAGGACACGCGTCTGAACAATATTGTTTTTATAAACATGTGAACAGAGTTGTTTGACATTTAATGTTGTTTGATCCTAGGTTTACATGATTGGAAACTATGTGAAAGCCGAGATCCAATTGTGACTCTGCTGGCAGTGGTGATCGATCCTCTGACAAACTTGGCGTTGTTTCATCGTATCTGAAGACTATACCACAATGAGCAAGCTAGACCCTGTTGACATTACACCAAAAATAATTGAAGGTAAATTGAAGCTATTTTATGCATACAATTTTTGTTTAAATCATTCTGCATGCAATGTTGCCTTATAAAATTTGAAATAGTTTTGCATTTTCTTATACCATGCTCAATATGGGGGCAGAGGGTATCCCAAATGTTCCCATACTTTTAAAAACTATAATAGTGGCTTCTTATATAGCGCTCATATCCGTCACTCAGTGACGCTCAAGGCGCTTCATCAGTCAGTATTTTTCCTGCAAGGTATATGGAGCTACGTTTTTGAAGTATGAGACCTATTCCTTTACATAAGCACCATGTAATGGTTTACAAGGTGCTGTGGTGCAATATGCAGCCAATCAAACCAGGAACACCGGGGCGAACCCCTTCTCTTTTCGATAAGTGCACTGGGTTCTTTTACGTGTATTACACAATGCACGGGACCAACGGCTTTACGTCCCATCCGAAGGAGGAAGCAATAATGGTTAAGTGTCTTGTTCACAAGTGTCACGACCGGGACTCGAACCCACACTCTGCTGAACAGAGCTTGAGTTCGGTGCTCTTATCCGCTCGGCCACGACACGCCACTATTTTCCTCCTGTACAGAAGTAATGAACTCCTGAGATTCCATGCACACAATGAGGGGGTGGGGGGGGGGGGGGTAACCTCCATGCCCCCATATCGGATCCCACGTGTCTGACCTGGTTCCTCCTTTCAGAGTGTTTGATCGTGAAACCATACTCTTACTTTGACTGAGATTTACAAAGAGCAATATTCGAACAGCTTTATTGCACATCTGCATCTCTTTGTAACTCTTTGCTTTGTGCATGTTTCCCTCCATCCTACAATCTAGACTGTTTTAAGAGAAATATCAATTCCTACCTTCAGCTCTCCGAGTTATTTTCATCTTAAATGTTTTTTATCTTAATGTAGCCCATTACCAAGAGTGGCTTTAAGCCTTGGCTAGGGCAAACTTGCACTAACAAAATTAAATAGTAAAATTTTTTTGTTTGTTTTACATTTTAGTGCATGATGTTAAATAATTCAGACTAATATACTTTCTGGGTAGGCTAGATACTGAAATATTTCAATACTCTTGCCCCCAAAAAGAGTGAAATAGTTATAGGTCCTATAAGCATTTATAAATATTACAATTTCAATAGACAGCTTTTGTCTATACATTGCCTTAGTTTTAGCGCACCAGTATATGTAACTACAAAATAATATTAGAGATAAAAATACAAAACCAAATAAAAGCTGGTTTTGTTTTACATGGATAGTTATTGTTGGGTATATAGCTACGGCAGATAATTGGCCATGGTATTCTTGAATCTCCGGCGACATACCCCCGTGTGCTTGATAGTAATTAACAATGGTGGCAGCCTATATAGATCTCTCGTTAACCCCGTTTGTCAAGGACTTGTTCTAGTTTGTGGAAGGGACTCACAATCACAGAGACATGTTTGTGACCTTGTAAATCAAGGACTTGTTCTAGTTCGTGGAAGGGACTCACAATCGCAGAGACATGTTTGTTGACCCCTCAAATCAAGAACTTGTTCTATAGTCCTTCCATTATTTGAACTTAGTCGTGTTAGTTGTTTTGTCGTGATGTCCCGAACCGAGGACATCCATAGTCTGTCACACCACCTGGATCCCTTATGTTAAAACCCTTTGTGTCAGGGAAGCCCTTGTTAAGTAACCGTCAAGCCTGGAGAACACTGGTGCTTCATTTGCCCACCAGGCAACCCCCCCACCTCCCACCCTGACTCTTTATTGAAGTTAAGGGACAAGACAAGAAGACACAGAGTCAACCAGAACAAATAATTTGTTATGTTTATCATTTAACATGTTTAACAAGTACTAAAAGCTGCAGTTATTATTACTAAGCTTGCAGCGAAAGGAATTTTTGGAGTAACCTTGGAGTAACCCTGTTTGTAGGAGGAGCAGTTTCTGTATCTAATTGTACTTTGATACACTTGAAAAAACAATGGTGAAAACCAAAGATGATTATCAAACGGGTAGAATGTTTATACTCAAAAGATGAAAGTTTCATGAGCTGACTTTTATCAATGTCCACTTCCTTATAAATTCACTCAATGGCAGAAGACAATTGTTTCCAGTGTCCTGACTTACTACAGCAGGCTAGTCGAAACATTCAGACCAATTAAGAACTCATTCCGCGGCAGTGAAGTATAACGAGAAGTCCCCTCGATCCACTAGGCAAAAGTAGAAGTAGTCCTGGCCGATTTCCTACCTTCTGCCCAGGTAGTAGTTAATAAGCTGGACAGTTCTTTTCTGAACTAATTAGTCTCTCAAATTCCGAAATCTTCTCCGTGGCAGTAGAATAAATAGCAAGACAAATTCTCAAAGGACAAAATCTACACAGCAAAGTAGATGTACGTGTAATAGGTGTAGAAAAACCTTTGTTCTATAGGTGACCAAGTGTCTATGTTTGAGTTTTATTACCCTTCCACTGTTTATACTTCCCCCTTAAGCTCTTCTAGCACCCCCTTAGTTAATTTCTTAGGAATCCTTTGTAATAAACAATGAACCCGCTTGCATAATCCTTGGTAGTGTGGTTAGTCACCCCTGTAATCATAGAACTATGCTGTAATTGACTTCAGATAGCAGCCTGGCAGTGCAAGGGGAACACTCCACACTTAGGTGTTCTCCCATCATGATTGCTTTTATATAACTACAACTTCATTTGCCTGTTTCAAGTATTACTGCTATGGACTCGGTTTTAAAGCCATTTTGATTTTAATTTTGTAACCTTCTTTGGCACTGTGTTTTGTTGTTTTTAGTGGTTTCTATAAATTCTTTTCATTGTTCGGGGTTTAGTACAATAGTGTTTAATAATGGTCTTGGTTTAGAGTTTACTTGGTTTATTGATGTACTTCGATCACTGGTTTTGCTTTTGGTCATCGCCTTATAATCAATAAAGTTATTTTTTTAATTTTTGCTTGTTGAGAAACCTACATTTTGAGTCCCTGTCCTACTTTTTGCATTTCCTCGCGTCTTAACCCTATTCGATCCCTAGATTAGTTGAGTTTTTCTGAAGTGAGTTTCCCCAGTGTTTAGTTTTATTTAGTTTTATTCAAGTGATCCATTTTTCCGGATTACATACACATGGTCTTAATTATACCGCAAACCGAATATACATCTTGATATCTCACCATGCAAAGCCTCAAAAATGACAATTGTTTCCATCTAAATGGAACAGTTTCTCAACATTTCATATGAGGCGATCAAATACCAGGCTCATTCAATTGCTTGCTCCTAGAGTCATGTCACACAGATAAATTATTTTCAGGCAACCAGTTTCAAGCAATCTCTAAAGAAGAAAAAACATTCACCCGTTAATTTCTAACATCAAGCAATTAAACCACTTTTTAATAATTTGTGGTTGAACGAAGACAAATTGACTATGAGCGAGATTTGAACCAACGACCTCTGGATTAACGTGTCGGCGCTCTACCAACTGAGCTAGCCCTATGTTGGTGGTTTCCTTGTCAATATGTTTGTTCGAGGGTATACCAGTCAGGAGCCATACAACCTGTTAACTGCTGTGTGGCCAGGGTGTTAATCCGGACGTCATTGGTTCAAATCCCAAAATATGGAACAGTCTCCCTCTTTACATCGAACGAACTACCACCGTTACACACTTCAAGTCATCTTACATGTAGTTTTTTTTTTGGTCGTTCTTCTGAGCGCTATTAAGAGATTATCTTGAAGTTGTTGCATGTAGGTGCTATATACAGCTGTAATAATACTATTAAATAAAACACCCTAAATGAAATAATATTACTGTCTTTTTTTAGTTGCATCTCAGGCTCTCCTTGAGAACATTAAATCCAAAAGCACCTCCCATGTCGCAACCTTTCTTCAGAGCCTCACAGATGACGTCAAAAATCACCTGTTCCCCTTCACAGAGGAGAACAAGGAGCGCTTTGGGGAAATGGAGCAAAGATCATTGTGGCGGGACTTCACTCACCCCTTCCTGCATGCAGCCTGCAAATATGGGAACGTGGGTGACGTCTGCTTGCTGCTAAGCTGTGGTGTAGATGCAAGTCTCTGCACTGAAGAGGTATGAAGGAGGTAGGGTATTCGCCCCTTGCATGGACAGCCATTTGCGTGTAGAGCCTCAAATTGAGGACAGAAGTAATAGAAACATTATATAACTCTGCATTGTCAATGCCTCTCTCTCTATAGTCAACCGGGGTCAGAATTATGCTGAGATTTGCCCATTCTTGTCTATCCCTCATTAAGTTAGGGAGATCAGTTGGAAGCACCCCGATGTCCCAGGCAACTACATCTGTGTAGCTGAGCTTTTGTCTTCCCCTATTTTGTTTCCATGTTTTGGCAACGCTGTTGTATTTTAGTGGATAGCTTTGATTCATTGCTATAGTTTTGGTTCATTACACGGTTATGATCCAAGCAAGGGTGCCTTTGGCAGCCAGCCACATCGACCCTTATTGTGACCATGGAGCACAGCCTGTGATCAAAAGTGTTACATTTTTTCTGGATGGAGGAAAACCGGAGGGCCTGGAGAAAAATCTTTGAGGCATAGGAAAGAACAAGCGCACAACTTTTCTCACATACACAATATGGCTTTAGCCGGGTATCGAACCGGGGTCACATTGGTGAGAGTCGAGCGCTTTACGCACTAGCTGCACAATGCCACCCCAAATGATGTCTGCTTGATGCCTATACATGTAGGTTGTGGTATAGACACAAGTCTTCGTACAGAGGAGGTACATGTATGTGTATGGGTTACGGTGTAGTATAATTGGGCATACATTTAGAAGGGTGTAAGGAAGAAAGAATTCACTTGCAAACACGATGTCCAGCATGCCACTGGAGTGTAGTATTTATACCAAAGTGAAAGCCCTCCAGGACAAATACATGGTGCTGACCGGGCTTTGAACTTCACTATGCTTTCTGTTGATTTGGTTACATGGTTTAGGATCCTGTTTCATAAGGAAGTGCTAATCATTTGGTTTTTGTTGTTGTGGTTTTCCAAGAAGAAATCACGGTTAAAAATTTAGTTTCATAGTTTTTTTCCCCTCTCTGATATGGTAATTATTGTGCAACTGCAGGAAGGCACAGCGCTAGATGTTGCAACTATTAACGGCAGACTGGAAATTGTGGACAAGCTCCTGGAGTGGGATCCAAGTATGTATGGCTTTTGAACAAATTTGTTTAGATACTTGTCGTTTGTAAAATCAATTAGAATACTGGTTAACTTCTTCACGTCGGGTGACATGTTTACTCTTCACAAATTTCTCTTGGACAGACTTCCGGCGGACAATTTTAAACGCCCAGGACCAACTTAAGATTTTCCGCTACCCGTTCGTACTCCTGGTTGGAGAGAAACATTTATGATAAAGTGCCTTGCCCAAGGACACAAGTGTTGCGACTGACCAGACCAGGATTCGAACCCACATTCTGTAAATTACGGAACTTGAGTCCACCTCCCTAGACAGCTCGGCCACGACGCGCCACAAACTTTACATGCTCATTATTTGATGACTACTGTCTCGTAACTTTTAAATCATTCTTTTTTAATCATCCAAAGAAATGATTGAAGATGAAGAAACTGTGAAATGTCTGTTGGCTAAGGCATGCCGTGCTGGACATCCAGATATGGCCAAATTCTGGCTGTACAAGCTGACCGAGAAGAAGGGGGATGGTCAACCGCCGTGCCAAGGAGACTTTGTTGCTATGAACGATCCATTCATTGCTGCTTGTCAAGGTAGGTAAATAATAATAATGTAGAGGCACGGGGAGGAGGACACCCCTCTAATTAAAAAAGGATGAGCATTTACCAAAATACAACAGCAAAATGCATACAACGACTTCTAAAATACAAAGTGATCACCTGCACTTGAACTGATTTTAGTCTTCCAACAGCACAACTTAGTCACTTGTTTGAAGGGCTAAAAGGTTAACACGAGGTTGGCTATGCATACATGTACAAGTTTACAATATCTGATTCAACAAGCCCTAAAAATGACAATATTTCTCTAATAAAAAGATGATTTCAATACAGAACAGTACTCACAAAGAGATCTATGACACTCATCCCTCCCTAATGAACAGTATTTTGAGCAAGGCCAGAGCCATGCTCCCTACAAAAATAGAGAGAAATACCACTTGAGAATCAGTGTGCTCTCTCTTGCTGAAAGCTAAAATGGGAAATAGAGTGAGTCCAAAGGTCGCTGACAAAAACTTAACTTTTTTATTGTAAATATGCTAATCAAAAGTTTTCAGAAATATTGAGGGTGCACTTGGTCTCCCGACAATAATAATAACAACAACACCGTGTACCTCTTCAGTACAAAGACTTGCAGCTATACAACAACCTATATATATGCATTATGAAGGCGCCACCTCTGGAGGTTGCAGGTTCTAATCCCATTTACTCATTCAGTTTCCCTTAAGGTAATTATTACTTGAAACATTAACCTTTTTTTAATTGACATTTGCATTTAAGCATTTACCCTCTGGGTTTTCCTACAGGTGAACAGTACGAGCTCGCTGCGTTTCTTGTGGAAGAAAAAGTGGTCACCATCGGGAGTGAAACTGCCCTCAGAACTAGCCAGAAATTTGTTGAAGTCTTGAGACTGTGGTGCAAATATGAGGAAGAAGAGACCGGGGAATTTGAGGTATGTCTGCTTCCCGGTGTGGACGTATATAGTTTAACACTAAACAACTTGATTTTATAAAAGGTACCCGACTAATACATTATACATGTACTCTTCAGCCTCAGTTTTGGCAAGTTGAAGTTGTCTAGAAGAATTAAAGAGTAAAATGGCTGCAGGAGTGCATGTTGATAAACCATGGCCTAATTTCATAGTGCTGCTTAAGGAAAAACAGTAGCTAAGCACGACAAAAATGTGCTTACCAGAATAAGGTTACCAGCCAAAATACCATTTCATATGTACTATCTGTGACCGGTATCCTGCTCTTTTTTGCTTAGCAGAAAATTGTTAATTTCAGTACATAAGCAGTTCCATAAGGTCTAATTTCAGAAAGCCTGTAAACAAAAAAGATTGTTAAGCACAGAAAACTATTGCCTCGCAGAATCAGATTACCAGCTCAAAAAACAGAAATTAAAAACGACTTTTAAATTTCTATTCACTTTTTTAACAAGGAACTTGTAGCCAAATGGAACAACAGGTGTCTTCGGGTATTTGACAGAAGCTGGCTCGATACCTCCACCACAGACCTCTGGCATACATTGATGGAAATTAATCTCTCCCATAATGCACTGAAGACGATCCCCGAGATGTTGCTGTGGGGACTGAACAGCTTAGAGAGACTTGATTTATCTTATAATCTGCTCACAAAGCTACCTGAACCAAACGGCTTGAAGAGACTGACAGATTCAAGGTGAATGGTTATTAACTTTGTCATAAAAGCAGCCGACTAAATTTATATCTGGAACATAAAAATGATTACTTCTTTAATATATAGTGCTCAATCCATCATTCAGTGAGGCTAATGGCCTCCACATTTTCAGTGGACCATTTATTTCATGCCTTATGAGTCAAACTTGATTTGTTGAGTTTTTAACAACAATATAGAGCCAAATTTGTGACGATTCATGGTGCAGCTTGTCAATAACTCGCTTTTGCTGGTAATTTCCAGACTAATGTATTTGAAGGTTTCCAACAATAAACTGGCCTTCCCGGTGATTGAGCTGTTCATGTTGCCACTACTGGAGCACCTGGATTTATCTTGCAATGACATCACCAGCCTCAACCATAAACGCTTCCCATCTAAGCTGGTCAAACCAGGTGATTATAACCGACCCTACAGCTGGTCAAAACAGGTGATTGTAGCTGGTCAAAACAGGCAAGGATAACCCATCCTAGTTGGTGAACTAGGTGATTATAACCCAAACTAGCTGGTCAAACTAGGTGATTATAACCAGCCCTAGCTGGTCAAACCAGGTGATGATAACCGACCCTAGCTGGTCAAACCAGGTGATTATAACCGACCTTAGCTGGTCAAAACAGGTGATTGTAACTGGTCAAAACAGGCAAATATAACCCATCCTAGTTGGTGAACCAGGTGATTAAAACCGACCCTAGCTGGTGAACCAGGTGATCATAACCGACCCTAGCTGGTCAAAACAGGCGAATATAACCCATCCTAGTTGGTGAACTAGGTGATTATAACCAACCCTAGCTGGTCAAACCAGGTGATAATAACCCACTATCTAGCTGGTCAAACTAGGTGATTATAACCAACCCTAGCTGGTCAAACCATGATTATAACCAACCCTAGCTGGTGAACCAGGTGATTATAACCCAAACTAGCTGGTCAAACCAGGTGATTAGAATCAATCCTAGCTGGTCAAACCAGGTGATTATAACCCACTATCTAGCTGGTCAAACCAGGTGATTGTAACCCACTATCTAGCTGGTCAAACCAGGTGATTGTAACCCACTATCTAGCTGGTCAAACCAGATGATTGTAATCAACCCTAGCTGGTCAAACCAGGTGATTGTAACCCACTATCTAGCTGGTCAAACCAGGTGATTTTGCACCTCAAAGTGTGTATTTTCCCCTTTCAATATAACCTTGTATTATGAAGACGATGTTGGTTTTATCTGTGTGTTTATGTTTGTTTGTTGGTTTGTCTGTTTTTGGGGTTTTTTTTGGGGGGGGGGGGGGTAGCATAATTGATTTATCGTTAAAATGTGTAATTTGATAGCGTTTGTAATTAGCTATTAAATATTGTATTTGTTTGCAGTGAGGGTTACCTGCACTTTTGTCAACCTTGGTTGCTAAAACTGAAGGCTTGACATCACAAAAGGAAGGCCCAATACCAAGTGATCTGGTGATAGACACCATATGGTGCGCCTCAAACCAACAGCAACCATCCAAATCCTATTTTGTGTTTCATTTGTCTTGGCCATTTTACTAAAGTTTGTTCTTCAAAAAAACATTTTTGCAGAAAAAGGGAAAATTGTTTGGGAGTGCAGTAACCTGACGTCGCTGAACGTATCGGGGAATCATATCCTAAACATACCCGATGACATCAGCGCTGCAAAGAGCTTAAAGAACCTGTACATCAACAACAATAGACTGACCAAATTGCTTTCAGCATGGGACTGCCCGTTGGTAAGTCAAGTCAGTTTGGCTTTGCCAATAGACTAAGTACAGTTTGGCTTTGCCAATAGACTGCGCACCAATAGACTGTGCAAGTCTCGTTTGCATTTCAATGTTAAAGGCTCCTTCACATTGTATGTGGGAACCCGTAAGGCTAAGAAAAAATTGTGCTATGTAAATAAACGTAGCTCTGCTTATCTTGTTGAGAAACAAATAATGAGTTCTTTGATACGCCCTGAGGGGTGTGATAAAGTGCTATATAAGAACCCACAGGCCTGGAATTTCATCTCTGAAAGGGCAAGGCCATTTTGATTTTGCAAAGGGCACTTGTATTAGAAAATCATAAAGTCTATGGGAAACTTTTGAAAGGGCACTAAGGCCAAGACCAGGGGCAACGAAGGCCATGGCCTCCGTGGCCTCCGTGTAATTCCAGGCCTGAACCCAGTATTATTATTATGTATTATTATAAATGTATCACTATAGTGGTGTTATGATTTTCAGTTTATATAGATACCTTGTGTTATCTCCTCAAATAGAGTATATTTCTGGGGAAAAAAAAATAAAAAAATCCTACAAACTTATCTGCTGCTGCAATTTTTTTTCTCCCTGATATTGTGTTGAACTTGTTGACCCAAGGTTAAGCTCATCGCATCAGCGAATTCCATAAAGGATGTACCAGACATGCACGGACACTGGAGCCGTTCCCTGGTCACACTGAACCTTAGCAGTAACAGCCTGACGGAGATCCCCTGGACGATATGTCAACTGACAGCCCTGCATGATCTCAACCTGTCCAGTAACCTCATCACCCAGTTACCAGCGCCTAAAGACTGGAGCATCTATAGCTTAAAGGTATAGGAATATACTTTTGGTATTTGTCAAAATAATAATAACAATAATAATAAAAATCGGCTAAAATAATAATAACAATAATAATAAAAATCGGCTATTATATAGCGCAATTCCAAAGAATGATCATTGGGCTTCACACTTTATTACCCCTGGTCACTGGGCCATTTATTTCATTCCTGAAACCATCTCAGCTCCCTGGGGAGTATACAGCCTGTGCTGCCAAAGCGCACTAAGCTCAACCATTCACAAAAACCATCTCTGCCCTCACAGGTACCCGTTTTACCCCTGGGTGAAGAGAAGCAATTATAGTTAAGTGTCTTGCTCAAGGACACAAGTGTCATGACCGGGAATCGAACCCACACCCTGATGACTCATAGCCACCAGAACTTGAGTCCGATGCACTTACCGCTCGGCCACGACACGCCAAAGATCAATATCCTCACTTGGTTTATCCCAACATATGAATAAAATAACAAACCTGTGAAAATTTGGGCTCAATTGGTCATTGAAGTTGCAAGAAAATAATGAAAGAAAAAAACACCCTCTTTGCATAGAAAAGTGTGCTTTCAGATGTCTGAGGAAGGCTTCATGCCTGAAGCCTTTCCCAGATTCAAATTTGGGGGTTGAAAATTACCTCTTTTTCTAAAACTACTTTTTTTCGAAGGGTTTCATTTCTAACAATGTTTTATAATATCAACAGCTCTCCAGTGCTCTTTACCAAGTAAGTTTTTATGGTAATGAATTTTTGGAGTAATTACCAAAGGTGTACACTCCCTTTAAAAGTATTGTATAATATTGGGCTTCAGTTGCCCAAGTACATTACAATCCATAATTTTTTTATAAGCATCCCATGAAACCAAACAGTGAAAATTTCTGTCGAGGAAACACTGAATAACAGTTCATTTAAAGGTCGGGTCATAGATTGGTTTTTGTCAACATAATGCTGATTTATAGGCAAAACTATAAAGGAAAGATACAACAAAAGTCACTTGTGAAAGTTTCAGCTGAATACAGTGTCTACAGCCAAAAACCTGTGCGGTAATTTCACAAGAACGTCGGATCCATCCACGTTTAGCGAGGTGACAGTGGGTACCAATCGTGGTACTGGCCGCAGAATTCACGAACGGACACCAACCGTTAGAAATCTGAGAAACAATTCATTTCTCAGATAAAAAATTTTGGGGGTGAAAAAATTATCCAAACCATATTACTTTGAAGGGAATTCTTTTTCAAATTATTTTTTACTATCAACAGCTGTAGTGCTTATACTACCAAGTATTAGTGTTTAATGTCATTATATTTTGGAGCACTTACCAAAGTATGACCGTACCTTTAAAGGTATACGTTTGGTAATCACTCTTAAAATTAGTGGCAATAAAAACCTATTGGTTAGAAGCCGGTACAGCAGCTTTCGATAGTATAAAGCATTTTGAGAAACATTTCACTTCAAAGTTTTGTGAATACGTAACAAATATATCAGTTTTTATGCCCCCAAATTTGAATCTGAGAATCGTTTCTGTCAGAAACGCTTCTCAGTTCGTGTCATGGCCGAGCGGATAAGAGCACCGAACTCAAGCTCTGGTGTTTCTGATCAGCAGAGTGTGGGTTCGAATCCCAGTCGTGACACTTGTGTCCTTAAGCAAGACACTTAACCACATGCTTCGTCCTTCGGATGGGACGTTAAAGCCGTAGGTCCCGTGTGTTGTGTAATGCACGTAAAAGAATCCAGTGCACTTATCGTAAAGAGAAGGGGTTCGCCCCGGTGTTCCTGGTTTGATTGGCTGCATATTGCGCCACAGCAACTTGTAAACCATTACATGGTGCTATGTAAAGGAAAAAGGTCTCATACTTCAACACGTAACTCCACATACCTTGTAGGAAAAATACTGAGCGCTTTGAGACACCCATCGGGAGTATAAAACGCTATATAAGAACTGCGTATTATTATTATTCCTATTAGGGATTATTCCTATTAGGGATTATTCCTATTAGGGATTATTCCTATTAGGGATTATTCTTTCTCCATGGACATATTTCCTCTGGATTTTCGCCGATATCTCAAAAATGCGACCACCTTTTGAAATGAAATTTCCACAGGTTAGTTTTATTGTATATATCTACATTTATATAGGATTAAAACAATCGAACGGTTCCAAAAACCAAAGGTATACTTTGCCTTAGGCGACGCCGTGTTTACACGCTTACCTGTTGACCCCCAAAATGGTGAGCAAGGGACAGTCGACCCGTGTGCATGCATGCATGCATGCACACGGGTCGATATAACCAAGCTTATTAATAATAAAAAAAACTGAAATAAATAACTTGAGTATTTTTGATTGATCATTATTCACTATGTGTCATCAAGGAGCTGTGCCTGGCCGATAATCGACTCCTTCACGTGGAGAATCCTGGCTCTCCTGCGACCAATCAGAAGAGAAAAAGGTTGGTTGCCTTCATCCCCCCCCCCTCCCTCCACCAATGTTTAAAGAGGGACTTCAAGGTCAAATTCAGTTTTGTGATCCACTCATTTTCCGATAGAATCCTTATGAAAATGGAACAATAAGTCTCTAACCTCACATTCTCTAACCTCACATTTAAATGGTGTAAAATGACACCAAGTTTGATACCCTTCAAGTGCAATTTTTGTCACGTTGAGAAAATACCTTATAGGCCCTTATTTGGTGTTACTTTGAGGCTCTTATTCTCATCCGTGCGATGAGCAACTAAGCCAAAGTTTGAGATATGGCAGGAAGTGACTGTTTTTTTCCATGGAGTGCCTCGTTTTATCCTTGCCATTTTTTGTAATGCCCCCTTCTCCCACCCATCCAGCTTTCCTCTGTTCAAGAAGAAGCCCAGCATGGAGGTATTTGGTTCAACACCCCCCGGGAGTACTTTCTACTCGACTGGATCGTTCAGCGAGCACGCCGTCCTCCTCTCTTTCCCTGAAGTCTTTGAGGACAGCCTGACCACCCTCGATCTCAGCGATAACCAACTGCAGGTCGTTCCGCCGAGCGTCTGCAACTTGCACAGTCTTCAGAACCTGGATCTCAGCGGGTGAGTTGCACAAATGACATTATATAGCCACGTGCTCCGCTATGGACCGACTATCATACCTGTTAAACAAACAAATAGTTGAACCAAGAAAAATTGACTAGAGTGGGATTTGAACCTTCGACCTCTGGATTAACGTGCAGGTGCTCTGACAACTGACATATCTACCCTTATGTTGGCAGTCTCCCTATTTTGTCAATATCTTTTATTATCGGGGAGGCTAGTCAGAAGTTATACATTCAACCTGTAACTGCGGTGTTCTCCCTTTAGTTGTCCGCTGCCAAATGCCAGTTAAAACAACGGAGGACCTGTCAGAATTCTCTCCAAGTAGTCCGACTGGCTAGTTCAGTGTTGAAAAGCGTCTCTATTTAATATCGAGTATGGACAAGTGCAAAAGCTGACGGACCAGTGGAATGAAAAGCTAACTGGTCCTGCTGGCCAGTCACTGAAAAAGTTAAGGGCAAATTCTGATATAGCCAGTGGTCACACCCAAGTTTACCATACAACCTGGGAAGCGTGGCAGCAGAGGGATTTCACCTTAAGAGGATTTGACGTTGGAGCCCCTCTTTAATTCTGAATCGTTTTATTGTTAGTCTTGTTTGGCATTATTTCAACCATTATTGTGAAACACCGATAATTTGTTCTTCAGGAATAAGGGCATAACGAGACTCCCCGATGATTTAGCTCAGTTGAGGAACCTCTACTTCTTGGCGCTGAAAGGGCTGGATATCAAGGAGCCTGAGACGGTAGCAGAAGCCATGAAAGAAAAAGGGAGCCAGACGAAGAGCATCCTGAATAAACTCAACGAGAGACTGTTGAAGTGTCGACCATACTATGGGATGAAACTCATGCTGATTGGGCCGGAGGTAATCCATTTTGTTTTTGTTCTCTTGAGTATGATGTGTTGGAGGCTGTTATTTTTAAATTTGTAAAAAAAAAAACTCAAAACATTCACTCTTGCACCAATGTGTGTTAAATTAAGCGGACATCATTGGTGATTGTTTGAGACCACTATTCACACTTCATGTGACCCAACATATAATAACAAAGCTGTGAAACGGGTAGGGTCATCGTTTGGTAATAACCCAGATTTTTTGTTTGGTAATTTCTATCTGAAAGGTTAATTGTGGTAAAGGTAATAGTAGTAAACATCCTGTGAAGTTATTTCATCTGAAATGCCCCCCCCCCCCCACCCATTGGTTATAATTCAACAAAAACAGCATTTGAAACTGAGAAACGATTCTTGCATGAATCCACTCAGAGTTATATACCTCCATTGATCCGAAAAACACTGAAAGCAGAGGAAGCCTCCCAATGCCACGTAATCCTCTTCTTACAACAAGAGGACCACAAAGCCTGAAATCATGGATTACACACTAACCCCTGCACAGAGGCAGAATGTGAGCATTATTTCTACCACCAACTGTCCTCTTTGTGTGGGTAAAACCAAGCATTGCAAGGTGAGTGCATGCTCTGTGAATGCTTTGTAGTGGGAAGTACAGGCGAACCTTGCTCTGGATATCCAATGTGACACAGAAATACAAAAGGTCGTTTCCTCAGGCATGCATCCAGGGAAAAATTTGCATGTTAACAAGTCATCTGTATTGTTATCAACTAATGGTGGAAGGGTGAAATCGAAAGAATTTTCTTAATCCCGATGCATGTGTAACATCAGTTAAATGTGTTGGAGTTTAATTAGTTTAATTTTATTAAATTTTTTAATTTTATTTAATCTCGTTGACCAGAGATGCGGGAAGTCATCGTTACTGTCATGTCTCACGGGGAAAGAATCCAACGATGATGACCGCGGGATAAACATCGGCTCATGGACTCTACAAGATCCGGTCAAACCTAAACCCTCGTTCAGAGAGAAAATAAAGTCTAAAACCTTAATGGTGAGTGTTTCATGTGATTTTGGGTGAACAAAGAAAACGGATGAGCCTGCAACCTTCGGATTAAAATGCTGGCGCTCTACCAACTGAGCTATGTACCCCTATGTTGGTAGTCTTTTTTTGCGGGAGTTGCAGTCAGAAGTCGCACAACCATAAACTATTTTATAACCAGGGATCACGCCCTTGGCTTCAAATACAAACCGGAAAGCTTCCTATTTTTTAACGTCTTGTGACAGGTAAAAAATGTATGGTTTTGTTTGCTCTGCTTATTCAAGTTGGGTTTTTTCCTGTGATTTTACCATAGAGGTAGATCTCCATGATTTTATTCTAATGTAAATAATTTCCTTCTCATTTATTGCATCTGTGGGAAAATTTGTTGGCCAGTCTTTTAAATGCAACCCAGAGACTCTCAGGGTCATTGTTTCTTGGAACTCAGAGTTGAGAAACCACCAGTAGCACTATATAGACTCATTTACATATTCCTTTGTGTTTGTAGTTGTTGCATGTTTATTCATTAATAATATTTTAACAAGAATGAAAACTTATAAAGCGACAAATCCACAAAAGTGCTCATGGCGCTAATACAAACAATAACATGTACATGTACAATAATCAAAATAAAAACTTAGGCCTAAGCTTTGAAGAAATCCAGAATACAATACATAGAAAAAAAATACAAATTAAAATATATTTTAAAAAAACACGTAAAAACAAACCATTTACTCAACCCAGGAATGCAGTTCTCAGATTCCTGTGGGTCTTATTGCTGTTTTCCTGACTCGATGTTATTGAGCCCGTTACATTCTCATTTGTACAAGTTGTGAAATGTGCCCCCTTTCTTCTTATCAAAAATTGATAAAAATTGTACGGTGCAATCTTCATGAAATGAAAGGTTTGATGTTTTTCTTTCAATGAGCTTTGTACAAATTGTGCCTGCAGGAAGTCCAGGCTCTGTGGCTCTTTTGTAAGCATGTGATGTCGTAGGTTACAATGGTATATATAGGAAACAAAATAGAATATTTTATGTAAACTTTGCTTTCCTACACAACCTTTTTGTCACTAATCAGTTGGTGGATTTGTACTGTTTCTATGGTTTTAGGGTGCACCCAGTCATCAGAAGGAAATAGTTTTCTCTACCTGGGATCTGAAAGGAGGCGAGATGAACTGCATCATCCATCAGTGTTTCTTGACACCGAGGGCACTCTACCTGTTAGTCTGGGACGTCAGGGATGACTCGGAAGGGGTGGAGAAGCTCTGCCCATGGTTGCTTAGTATTCAGGTGATTTCTTATAGTCCCTCTGAAACCTTGCACTTCTTTTGCTGATCTGAAGGTTGCTTTTCTTTTGTACTTCTATTTTATTTTTGTTTTTTATGCAAGTTCACTCCAAACGAGGCTAAAATCCACTCTTGGTAAGGGGTTACAAGAAGAAAACATTTCAGATAAAAATAGCTCAGGGGAGCTGAAGGTAGGAATTGAAACAGTCTAGACTACAGGGAAACATGCAGGGAAACATTCACCAGGCAAGGAGTTCCAAAGGGTTGCAGTACGTGGACAAAAGCTGTTGGTATGGCTCTTTGTTCTACATCTCAGCAAAGCGAGAGTGTATGGGTGAGAAGAAGTAGAAAGCCTGGTTTGCACGCTCAAACATCCTGATAGGAAGAACCAAGTCGGACACACTGGTGGCACATTTACCATGAAGATATCTGTGTATGAAAAAGCTTCTGAGCGCCACGGCAGCTCGGGCTGTATACTCCCCAGGGAGCTGAGAAAGATTAAAGGAATGTTTATTGGCCCAATGATACGTTATTGTAAAATGCGCTATATAAGAACTAGTTTCTGTGGAAAAGACAGAGGCTGGCTACATTACCCCCGTCTTTTCTATTCAAAAGCTTGCCCCAAACCATGTGATGTAGAACAGTATTTTTTAGAATGAAGAATTCGAATTGAATATTTTACAAGCTGCTATAGTCAAGCTGTACCCAGGTTGACTCAGTGGTTTCTTCCTTGCCATTCACCTCTGTGGACCCCGGTTGGACCGGATCCTTGCTTGTGGATTGGGTTTCGGATTGTGTGGATTTCACTGAGGTGTGGTTTTCCTCCCACTCTTAAAAACTGGCATTTCTTCAGCATCTTCTCTTAACAGGTATCTTCAGGCCTACATGTAAGAGGGCAAGGCACTTTTGAGTGTTCCTTGATTTCATTACTGAAGAGAAATAATAATAATATGAAGAAGAACAAGAATTTGAGAGGATCCTTACTAGTAGCTGAGACGCTGAATCGCGAAGGGCGCAGCTACGACGTGCCCAAACCACAGGCATGCAAGGGCATCTTTAGCAGCCAGCCACAATGACCCATGACCACGTAGCACGGCCAGAGATCAAAAGTGTTTTATTTTTCCGGAGGGAGGAAAACTGCAGGTCCCAGAGAAAAACCCTTGGGGCACAGGAAATAACCAACTCACTACAATACTCATTACGGTCTTAGCCAGGAAACGAACCAGGACCACAGGGGTGAGAGGCGAGCACCTTATGCACTAGCCATCCTGCCACCCCCAAAAAGAGATAATAATAACTTGAAGAGACATTATTCAAATTTAATTCGCAATTTTGTTTTTGTTGTATCTTATTATCGCAGTCAAGAGCACCATCTAGCATCGTCATCATCGTGACAACACACATAGACAAACTCAGAAAGTCCCAAGACCTGGAAGCTCTCCGAGCGGAAATCTGCAAACGATACAACCGTCAGGACGGCTTCCCGGAAATCACGGGCATCCTCGAGGTGACGGCAACAAGTCCAGACGGTACGGGTATCGGTCAGCTACGGGAGTTCATCTACCATAGTTCGATCGGGATGAGGATTAAGAAGAAGACGAGCGCCGGCTCCTCAACAAAAGTGCCGTTCATCGGCAGAATGGTGGGTGAAATTATGAAACCCCTCTCAAAGAGCTGCTCTGTTGTGTCGTTAGAAAGAGTGAAGATACGACAAAAGGATGGAATACAGTAGTGTGTCGTGGCCGAGCGGTTGAGAGCATGGAATTCAAGTTCTGGTGGTTAAGTCATCTGGGTGTGGGTTCAAATCCCGGTCGTGACACTTGTGTCCTTGAGCAAGATGCTTTACTATAATTGCTTCTCTTCACCCAGGGGTATAAATGGGTATCTGCTAGGGTAGAGGTTGATATTGTGTATGAAAAAGCTTTGGAGCGCCACGGCAGCTCTGGCTGTAAACTCCCCAGGGAGCTGAGAAAGAATAAAGGAATGTTATTGGCCCAATGACCAGGGCACTAATGTAAAGCGCATTGATACGTTATTGTAAAATGCGCTATATAAGAACTAGTTATTATTATTATTAATACAGGGATGCAAGGATGGGTAGGGTGGGCAGGGGAGGGAGTTTTTGGCAGGGGTGTTGATGGCGGAGAGGGGGGGGGGGCAGGTTTGGCAGGCACTTAACCATAATTGCTTCGTAAAAAGTTGGGGAGGTAGTGCATTCTGCTCTACCAGACAGGCTCCTAGTGGATGATACCCATGTCTACATCCTTACTGTGAAGGGGGTCAACCCTGTTTCAGCCCCAGGAGTAGGTGGTAACATGCCTCTGGTGGCAGTTGATTTGGGTCAACAGCCCAAATCAGTTAAGTGTAGCCCTCACCTTGAAGTGGCTGTCCGTGGCCTAGGTGATCTCTCATTTAAAAATAAAAATATAATTTTTCTTTGGTTTCAGGTCCCTCATACTTTCTTCATCTTAAAAGACATCATGACTTACGAAGGTGAGCGTCTCCAAAGAGCCGATCCTCGACTCCCCCCGATCCTGAAGGAGGCACAGCTAGCTAACCACATCAGGAAGATACCAAACAACAAAATACAGAGTGGTCAGGATATTGAAGAAGGTAGAGACCCTGTCATTTTGCAGTCTTGTAGGACTCGAGTTAAGGGGCCGATTTCATAGCCATCAGTTCAATGTATCTCCAAAGATTTTGATCCCAGTTTCAAAATTTTTGTCTACTTGTAAAGTTTTTATGAACACTGTTTCCATCTCTTGGAATCTCCCTCCTCCTAGCTGCTGACTTCCTCAGCACCTGTGGGAGCCTCGTCCACTTCAACGACCACCTGCAAGGGCTTAACAGCCTCTACTTCCTAGACCCGGTCTGGTTGTACAGCATACTCAGTAAAGTGGCCAATATGAAGTCTGACCAGGTCAGGGAAGGGCGTATACAGAAGAAGAGCCTGGCCGCACTGTGTGAGGAGAGTGGCTTCGGTGAGCAGTTTGAGGAGTATCTGCAGCTACTGCAGCGGCTGGAGATACTGCTGCCGATCAGTCGAACAGAGTAAGTACCCCTCGAAAGCTGTCGATTTCTGCTATCGTGGCTCAATGTCACAGAGCTGCTTAAGCACAAAAAGTAGCTAAGCACAAAAACAAAACAATTATGCTTACCAGAATACGGTTACCAGCCACAATACCATGTCACATGTACCATATGTGACTGGTGTGCTGTTTAATTTTGCTTAGCAGGAAGATGTAAAGCAACTGTTGCTGCTTAAGCACCAGCTCCTTGAAATTGGTCCCATAGTGTCGGTGTGGGCTCGAATTCTGGTTGTGACTGATCGTGCGTCGTTGAGCAAAACGCGAGGTACTTGCGAGGCTACAGTTTGTTGATGTGAATGATTAGCAACCTGTGCGCTCATTTGGTTGCTGGTGGTGCATACTCCTAAGGAGTTGATACTGTTTCAGGGATGCCGAGGGCTCGTTGAATAGGGTTAATAATGCTGTAAGTTGGTTTGAGGGGCCTACTTGGCTTGAAAAAGCACATATAAATCCAGTTTTACCAGAATTTACCAACATTTTTAATCCATTCTTACCTTGCCCTAATGGAACCACAGTGTGCACAGTTGTGCCACCATACACAATCCATGCAGTTTAATGGTTTCACATTGTTGGTCAACCCTCTGCAAAATGTTACCAAGAGTTTTACTGGGTGGTAATGATCTTTCTATAAAAGCAAATAAGACTTGTTAATGATCTTTCTATAAAAGCAAGACTTGTTGCTGCTCAGTTAATTTCTGTACTCTTAAATACAGGTTTTAATAAAAAAAAGTAGAATCAAACGTTTCTTGGAAATATTCCTTATTTCTTGCATCCATAAATACCTTCCCTTCTTCTTGACTCCTCGTCAGGTTCCTGATCCCGAGTAGACTTCCCAAGGAGCAACCAGGTCAGGATCTATCCCCGACTCTCCAAGATGAGAAAGACCTCCAAACCCTGGAGCGGGTCTACAAGCTTCCTTACATCCCACCAGGATTCTGGAGTCGATTAGTCTCCCGGGTCTACGTCTCTCTGAAGACGCTGGACACCCAGGGTCTGGCCAAGGGCAGGAGGTCCAAGAGATTAACAAACAGGTAGGTGTTGCCCTTTGTACAGAGCTGCCAGCTCTCCCTGATTCTGCAGAAAGTTCCTTGAAAGTAAACCAATCTTTCCATGTTCTGATGAACAAATTTAGAAATCTTCCTGATTATGGATTTTTGTTTACAATTATTTTGAATTAAATCTTAAACATCTCCCTGATTGTTGTACAAAATCTTCCTGATTGCAAGATGCAAATGTTGGCAACTCTGCCATTGTAGCGTGTTTTGGCTGAGTGGTCTAGCGCATTGAGCTCAAGTTCCTGTGGCCACGTCACCGGAGTATGTGTTTGAATCCCGAACATGACACTAATTGTGTCCTTGAGCAAGACACTTTACTCTATTTGCTTCTCATCACCCAGGAGTATATGGGTACCTGCCAGGGTAGGAATTGTTGATGTGAATGATTAGCAACCTGTGTGCCCAGTTGGCTGCCGGTGCTGCATACTCCTAAGGAGTTGAGACGATTTCAGGACTGCTTAGGGCCTAATGAGTAGGGGTAATAATATTGTAAGGTGCTCTTGAGGGACCTAGTTGGCTTGAGATGATTTCAGGACTGCTTAGGGCCAAATGGATAGGGGTAATAATACTGCAAGGCGCCTTGAGGGACCTACAGTTGGCTAACAACAAACTCAAAGTAAATACCCATTATTATTTCCGTTTGAACCAATTCTTATTTTCAGTATGAGTATGAGAATTGGTGTGACTTTGAGTCGTACAAACATCATGTACTGGCAACGAGGAATCTTTGTCCTTCACCAGACGGGTCGGATCTTTCTCACCCCCCTGACCTTCCAAGACTCTAAGCCAGGCATCCGCGTCCGCATTCACTGTCTGGAAGGCTTGTTCAAACCTATGGGGTTCTTGGTAGACCAGATTGAGAACCTGATAAAAGAATGGTACCCGGGTAAGTGGGTATTTTTTTATTTATTTTTATTTTTTTTAATGCGATATCGCCTAACATCACAAGGCCGGATGGCCACTTCAAGTTGAGGGCTACACTTAACTGATTTGGGCTGTCATCTGTCAACTACCTAAATCAACTGTCACTAGGGGCACATTGCCACCTACTCCTGGGGCTGAAACAGGGTTAACCTTCACAGTCCGTTAGGATGTAGGCATGGGTATCATCCACTAGGAGCCTGGCTGGCAGAGCAGAATGCACTACCTTTCCAACTTATTGTATTTGTGTAGAGACTGTGCAAGTCTCGCACGTATCGAAAACAAGAAAACGACTCAAGCGCAGACTATATTTTTCTTTGAAATCAAATCTTCTTTTTAAATTCTATTGATAGAAAATTCCTGAAAGTACAAATAACCGTAGCAATTTGTTATAAATGAATACAATTCCAATTGTTATATTATAAAAACAATTTTGTAAAAATTAATATTGAAAACAAAATTTAAATTTTGGGATAGAGATTGTTGATGTGAATGATTAGCAAACTGTCTGCCCAGTTGGCTGCCGGTGATGCATACTCCTAAGGAGTTGAGATGGTTTCAGGAATAGTTAGGGTCTGATGAAAAAAGGTATTATAATACTGTAACATGCTTTGAGGGACCTGTTGGCTAGGAAAAGTGCATTATTATTATCATTATTATCTCTGTATTTTTTAGGTTTGTTGGACGTTGATGAATTCAGTGGGAGAAGCCTCATCCAAAGGTTGATTCCTTGTCCAGATTGCACAACAGCGGAATTAAAACGGGACAATTGGCGGAGGTCGCCACTCACTGGCTGCGAGGAAAACATTCATTATTTTTCCGTCGGTCAGCTTTCCCTGGCCGCGACGATAGGAGGGTCTAAGGAGGTGGAGTGTCCAAGAAATCCAGGTGTGAGCTTACCGTTGACGAGACTCATTCCTGATCTCCTCCTGATGGACCTTCCCATCAGGTCTCTGGATAAAACTCTCTTCGATTTCGACCCCAAGAAGAGCCTCCGCCTGGGGAGCGGAGGTTTCGGAGAAGTCTTCCGCGCAAAATTCCGTGGACAGAATGTCGCAGTGAAGATGTTGATCGGATCCACCTTCCTACGGCGGAGCGACGATTCGGGCATGCAGTCGGGGGGTAGTCAAAAGTCCAGTGTGGGCAGTAGCTACGGGTCGGACCGCGGCACACCCTTTTCAACCTCCAGCATACGCAGCGGGAGCAACGATGAATTCAACGCGGAGGTTGTCATCAATGGATTTGCAAATCTCCGCAGCGAAGTCGCCACGATGGCTAAACTGAGACATCCGTGCATTATCCACCTCGTCGGGATCTCAATCCAACATCTTTGCTTCGCGATGGAGCTTGCCCCTCTTGGTGACCTCGCGAGCTTCCTCAAGAAGGAGCTGGACTATCAGAGAGAGGAATTGAACCAGAAGGTGTACCATACAATCTTGGATCGTACCCTGACGTACAAGATCGCTCTTCAGGTGGCTCACGGTGTGCTGTATTTGCACAGCAGGAAGATTATCTACTCCGACTTAAAGACGGATAACGTGTTGCTGTACTCACTCGCCGCTGATGCTGCGGTTAACATAAAACTGACAGATTATGGGATATCTCGGCATTTAGACCTGCAGGGGGCTAGGGGAATGGCTGGTCCCATGGGCTTCTGTGCACCAGAGATTCTCAGTGGTAAAACTTTCACAGAAAAGGTTTGTTCTGTTAATTTGTTAGTACATGTTTGTTCAGGGGTTTGCAAAGTAGGGAGGTTGTCTTTTTCTGTGCTTTGTTTACGGTAAAGATGGTGTATTTTTTGTGAGGCTGTCACAAACTGTTAGTTCAGGGCTGCCAAACCCCATCTCTGGCTTCGAGCTCTGTTTGATGTTGGACACATCTTGCAAAAATGTACACCGCTCCAAAATTAAAGCCGCAGCCGGAGCCTAAGCTGAGGTTTGGGGAAAGACCCAGCACTGGCCAAACTGTGTTGCAAATATATTCAGTCTTTCAAAAGCCGATGAAGTATTGCAATCTCCCCACTTCCACAGGTTGATTGGTTTTCATTTAGCATGCTCCTCTACCATCTTATCACCGGGACCTGGCCCTATGAAAACCTCAAGTCGGCCATCGAGGTCCGCAGCGCTGTGGACACTGGCATCAAACCCGCCTTTGTGTATCGGGACTACACCATGGTCCCCATGTTCCCAGCCCTGGAGCGATTGATGCAACGATGCTGGAATGACAAACCTCTGGAGAGACCCAGCGGAAACGATATCGCCACCGTGCTCAGGAATGCTTCGTTCGCTTGTCTGTATAACGTGATACCGCTGGAGACAACAGGGAAAATTACTTGCTTGCAGACTGGTAACGGTCACCTACATGAGGTAAGGGCAGCCGTAAGCGATTCAGAAATATGGTGGACACTATCCCAGTCTGGGAAGCGGCAGCCGGCAACTTTTTATTTTCAAACATCAAATAATAAACCACAAGGGAAACTGACTTTCCGCTTCCCAGGTTGGCTCAAATCCCGCTTTAGTCAATTTTGTTTTGTTCAACCCAAAATCATTTAAAATTTACCCAGTCAGTTTCCCTTGTGGTTTATTATTTGTTTTTAAATGCTTACATGACCTTGCTCCTACTTACTTGAGTGAACTAATTGCTGTAAAAAGAAGCCAACATTGTCACAATTCAGTTCAGTTCAGTTTATTTCCACTCAATCAGTTTGCTTAAACAAAAATACACATACGCTACTTTATATACAATGTATGATTAAGTGGTGGGAGTCTCCTAGAAGCAAGCTTGTTAGGTGGAGACCCCCGACATTTTTATAACTGGGTTGAGGAAGTACTGAGTTGGAAACCTACTAGTAATGTAACATCAATGATTACGTAAACACACAATAAGGACACAAGACAAACACAAACAGGACAACAGATAGCTGGAAAGGCTCACCGCGCGACGGCATTCAAATAAATAATTAAGTAGGAGACAATATAAATAATTTTGGTAACAAATTGAATCTACATCTAACAATACCAGGAAAAGTGAGGACGTAAGGACTCAGTATTTACCAATAAGATAAATTTTAAGTTTTTTCTTGAACAACTGAAGACTCTTACATATTTTTATTTCATTGCCGAGGGAGTTCCAGTACTTTGGACCTTGAAAATAAACACAACTCAATTAAACCTCGGGTCAACAGGTGAAGTCTTTCTAGAATATCCAAAGGGGCAAAATGCTGGTTACGTTTTAAAGAAACCAAGCTTTTCATTCAGTGGCACAAAATTTATGGAATAATCTGCCATCTAATATTTGTAAATTGCACTCACAAAGTCTTTTTAAATCCCATCTTAAAACATTCCTTTTTAGGAAAGCATTTGGTGATGTGCAGTAAGTTTTTAAGCTTTCGGATTTAGCATGGTTAATATTTTAATGTGTACTTGTTAAATGCTATTGTAAAGTTTGTATCTTTTCCGACAGTATTGTGGTGGTCTTTTATCTTGATTTCAATTTGGCTTATTTTTCCCGGTGTGTTTTTGCTGAAACTTTTTTCTTTTGTGATTTTCTTACTGGTATTTTGTATTGTTAAGCGCCCTCTAACAGGCTGGTTGTTCCTGGAGAGAGCGCAATATAATTTTTAAAAATAAAAATATTATCGTTACTGTTTTCATTGTCTGCTTCTCTGCGCTGTGAACATCTACTTATAGATTGATTCGGTGCATTACTAATGCCTGTTATTGTTATTAATTATTATGCAAGCCTCTTATCACCGAGTTGAATGAAAAATGTTATTGATTACTTACAAAATTTTACATAATCTAGCACTATGTATTTAAGACCTGTAGCTTGTTTCTGACTAGACTGGTCCCCTGTCTTCATCCACAAGGATAAAGACAGGCACTGGTCTTACAGACCCAACGATCTCATTGGATACAATATTTTTGTTGGATAAACGTGCTGTGACGTAAGCTTTCCATATCTGTGTCACGATTGGTCCGAGGTGATGTACATGTAGTTTGTCAGCTCGCACTTTTTTGATCGTCTGCATGCTGCGTGTAATGGTGGTTTATTCACTATGTAAACGTGTGAATTGACTGCGAATCTCCGTGTGAAATGGACGCGAGGTCAAAGGTACGTTTTGTCAGGATCCTGCCAGGTACTCAAGGCAGGTATCTGGATGAGCCTCGAAGTGGGACTTAACATGTTCAGGCTAGTTTCTGGCTAGTTTCTGCATTACTGCCTTCGCAGTTCTGGTGACAGTATTTTTTTCTCAACCAACCTGTATGTGGTGGTAAGGTTGCTCTTGGGGATCGAGCCTTTGAGTATATAGTGCACCTGGAACAAACTTACACTTGATGTTATCATTGCTGCTAGCCTTGATGGTTGTTAAATCTGTACAAGCCTTTTTACAGATGTGTGTGTTTTTTACTATTATTGTTGCTCGCATTAAGATTTTATATGTTATTGTCTTAAGTGTTAATGCCTTTTAACTAATTTGTTTTGTATTCTTATTGTAACTTTTAATCGTGATTTTGTATGAGGATTTCTGCAAGGGCGGACGTCCAACCATTTTTATGGATTGTGGTATTTCCTAGCTTTTTATCAATTTATTTGTGTTTTTATTGTGATTTTCCTGTTTTTTATCTTTCTTATCATTGTCCTGTTGTTGTTTATTTATTTCATGATTGTTATGTGCTTTTGTACATTGTATGGAATGAGCGCAATATAACTCAAACAATTATTATTATTAATATTATATCATACTATTGTTTCTTCATCAGATTTAATAAATCCTGGTGTTTTTTTCCCCCCTCAGAACTCAAGTCGTCTGTGGTTCTGGATTGGTGACGACGAAAATCGTCAATGCACAAAAATTCATATCAAGTACTACTCCACGGGTGAACTTTTCCAAAAACAACTAACTGGATCTCGGGCGAACTGTATGGTTCAAGTTGGACACTCGGAACTTGTTGGAACGAAGGTAAAATGTCATCCCACCACCGATTTGACGTAAAACGATGATGAAACAATGGAAACACAAAGTCAAGTACTACAGTATGCGCCAATGAGCAACTTCTTTTTTACCTGTACTTGAGGGTGCCCCACTGCAGTGATGCCATGTGCATATGGTCTCAATAATAGTGTGTACCAACATCCCACACGGCTTCGGTATGCCATGCTTGCCATTTTGCACTTTAAAATTATGATTAGCATATAAATGCTTCTTCGCTCAAACTGCACGCAGCACTGTATAACACTTAGGGTCAAACTGCTAAAATGGTGCATTCAAGATTATTGTGATGGTGACAATTTTTTTGGACTACCCACATGTTCTGACAACCCTATGTGCCAATAACCTTTCATGATCTACACACAAGGCTTAGGGTGGGTTAGGGCTAGGATTAGATTAGGAACATACATGGGGTGTTGGAACATGGGGGTGTCGGAACATAGGAGTATCGGAACATAGGAGTATCGGAACATAAGGGTGTCGAAACATACATGTAGGGCTGTCGGAACATAGGGGTGTCGGAACATAGGGATGTTGAAACATACGGGTGCCAGAACATAAGGGTTTCGAAACATAGAACATAGGTGTGTAACCATTTTGATCATGACGTCAGGTAAATTGGGTCAACTCGGGGATCCAGTCAAAAACGACCGCAATTAATGTAGATTAAATCGAAATACTCTTTGACATCAGATGTTTTTTACTCTGTCAAATAGGATAAGTGTATCCAGCTTTACGGCCCTCCTGCGGTTGGTCCTCAACTCATTGGCCATCAGCAAGATTTCATCGTGGATTCTGAGGTGCTGTGTCTCCGCTATCAACCAGTCAACAAGAAGGTATTGTTACGGTTATTGTCAGGCGAAAAAATAGTGTAGCATTATAAGAACCCAGACACGATATTCTTCCTACCTTCGTCTGATTTCTAATTTGTTTTCCCTTGGGAAAAATCAGAAAAACTGTGATTAAAGCCTACACCATGAATATGTACATGTAGGTCAGCCCTTGTAATAATAATAATAATAATAACCAATTTTTATATAGCGCTTTTCACACCCGAAGGGCGTCCCAAAGCGCTTCCAACATTATTACCCCTGGTCACTGGGCCATTATTTCATTCCTTAAACCATCTCAGCTCCCTGGGGAGTATACAGCCTGTGCAACAAATATGCGCTACTAGGCTAAATCAATCACAAGAACCACCTCTGCCCTCACAGGTACCCATTTTACCCCTGGGTGGAGAGAAGCAATTATAGTTAAGTGTCTTGCTCAGGGACACAAGTGTCACGACCGGGACTCGAACCCACACTCTGCTGAACAGAAACACCAGAGCTTGAGTTCGGTGTTCTTATCCACTCGGCCACGACACCCCACAACCAAATGTTCCTACTTTTTTCCCAATGACCAAATATCATGATTGTAAGAACCTCTTGGTATAACTTTCATAGACTTTTCATTCACTGTGAAACAACTGTGTGGGAAGTTGTTTTTTGGCTCTTGAGAAAAAATATTATTTGAAGTTTTCATGGGATATGAGATAGTTTTGTGTTAAAGGTACTGGACACGTTTGGTAATTGTCAAAGACCAGTATTCTCACTTGGTGTATCCCAACACATGCATAAAGTAACAAACCTGTGAAAATTTGGGCTCAATTGGTCATCGAAGTTGCAAGAAAATAATGAAAGAAAAAACACCCTTGTTGCACAAATTTGTGTGCTTTCAGATGCCTGAAAAAGGCTTCAGGCCTGAAGTCTTTTTCAGATTCAAATATTTTTGTGAGAAATTACCTCTTTCTTAAAAACTACGTTACTTCAGAGGGAGTCGTTTCTCACAATGTTTTATACTATCAACAGCTCTCCGTTGCTCGTTACCAAGTAAGTTTTTATGCTAATATATATTTTGAGTAATTACAAAACGTGTCCAGTGCCTTTAAAGTGTGTTTGATATGTTAGTGTAAAATGTGCTTTATAAGTTAGTTCTAGTTTATGTATTTGATAATGCGATCTGATGCTGTTGCAACTGGTATCCATTTACTCCTGGGTGGAGAGAAGCAATTTATTACTCTGTGTTGTTGTTAACTGAATCCCTCACGCCTTGTCCTATGTGTTAATTGCAAACTGTTATAAGTTGCATCCCTCTGTAGCCACTGTCGTTCACATATCTGTCTAGTTAAATATCAAACCTATCCACACTGTACTTCTGAATGTTCCATTTGTCTTTGTTTGTCCGGGCAAACCTACAACAAGCTCGGGCTTTTCTGGCTATGCCACCATTTCCAACTATCCTCTTACTGCTCTTTGCGATTGTTGTGATGATTCTCTGTTGGAGTGAAAATAAATATCTTGAAGAATATTCCTGTTTCTAATTTTGGTGGTTCCTACAGAGATTACAAGCTCCTTCATTAGTGCATTAATAAGTGCTTTAGACCATAAACATAACATTTTAAACAGTAGGATTATTTTGAACTGTACTAACTTGTAATTGTCCTGTTATAATGTGTATTTTCCTGTTACTTATTTCTATTATTGTAGGTTCTGTTTTGATCTCTTTCATTTCCATTTTCCATTTTCATTTTCCATTTGCACTGAGCATTTTAATATTGACCATTACAAGGGTGTATTATTATTGTTATCAAAGATGCTAGGTTTGATTTTGGGCGGGTTTTTTTTTCCCGATTTGAAATTTTAAATATTTTTTATAGATTCAAGAAAGTTACAAGCTTTTATTTATTTAGTGTAAAAATCTGCCAATGATTAGTGGTAGTTAATTGAAAACTAACAATGAATTATTGTCGAGATCCCATCACTAATTCACGTCTATTAGCCATGTACAAGCAGTTTTGCATGTATTTTGTGCATTGTCTGTGGCGTATGCTAAAGTTTGTGTATGTTTTTCGTGTTGAAACAACACCATCTGTCAAAATTAATTCAGAAAAAAACCCAGTTTTAAACTGAAAACAGTTTTACCCTGCGGTGATCAACTCACAATCTGTTCTCTTCTAGGACGTTCAAGGACAGCTCTTTGCGGGTCTGGCCGATGGTCATGTGATCGTCTTTAATCACTCTCCGTCAGCAGGGAGCAGCAACAACCGACAGGGGATGGTGTGGTGTAGATCTAAGGTACTGACGCTGGAGAGAAGGCAGTGCAACGTCCTGGAGCTGGTACCTGAGAGGGAGGAAGTGTGGATAGCGTGCGGCAATAAGTTGCGTATTCTCAGCACAAAGGTGAGTAGAAGAACAACAACAGTAATTTGAGTGCTATAAGAATAATAATAATACGCAGTTCTTATATAGCGTTTTATACTCCCGATTGGTGTCTCAAAGCGCTCAGTATTTTTCCTACAAGGTATGTGGAGTTACGTGATGAGACCTATTCCTTATACAAGGGAAGCCACTTCTATTTCAGCCCCATTCCCTGAGAAGCCTTTTGTTTTCTTCCAGATATTTTGTATTGTTTTCTATTTATTGTTTTTTCAAGGCAGGATATACTTTTGGTAATAGCTCCACAAGTTAATGACAATTATAAAACTTACCTTAGGTTGCTCAAGTTACACACGTAATTGCTAGTTATTATTACAATGCTATGGTTACTCATGTTACACACTTACTTGCAAGTTATTATTACCATTCTATGGTTACTCACGTGCTTGCTAGTTATTATTACAATGCTATGGTTACTCATGTTACACACTTGCTAGTTATTACAACTCTATGGTTACTCACATTACACACTTACTTGCTAGTTGTTATTAATTATTAACACAATTTTATGGTTACTCATGTTACACACTTGCTAATTTTTATTATTATTTTCATTTTTAGGGTTACTCACGTTATGCACTTGCTGGTTATTATTATTACAATTTGTAGTTACTCACGTTACACACTTACATGTACTTGCTAGTTATTATTATAACAATTCTGTGGTTACTCACATTACACACATACTTGCTAGTTATTATTATTATTACAATTCTATGGTTACTCACACTACACACTTGCTAGTTATTATTATTACAAATCTATGGTTAATACTCACATTACACACATACTTGCTAGTTATTATTATTATTACAATTCTATGGTTACTCACACTACACACTTGCTAGTTATTATTATTACAAATCTATGGTTAATACTCACATTACACGCATACTTGCTAGTTATTATTATTATTACAATTCTATGGTTACTAATGCTACACACTTGCTAGTTATTATTTTTACAATTCTGTGGATGACAGTCATCAAAAATTAGTTTCTGAATTATGCTTGTTGTGACTCGATACAGGGACATTTTTAACATAAGTGGCAAATTTTCACTCATAAAGTCAACAGAAAATGAGAAGAAACATTCTTTTCCAGTCTCAGTATATTTTTTTCTTATTTTTGGTGGAACAAAGAAAAATTACTAGAGCGGGATTTGAACCAACGAACTCCAATTTAACGTTCCGATATCTTTTTCTCTCTGTTTTTTCCCCCATGACAAATGGTTTAGGTTATGTTACTTGAAAAGATGTCCATTACTGTGACCCCTCGAGCTGAGCGCGGCATCTTGGGTCTAGCTCATCACCACGACAACCTTTTCTGCATCACAGAGCAATCCTCCAGAGTGTTACAATACAGCATGGCGGGCCGCCAACTGGTACAAGTCTTGCAGTGCGATAAAGTCAGCTTGCAATGCGGCGATTGCCTGGTGCTGTCCAAGGACAGCAAGGCACAGGAAAAGGAAGAGGCGGAAGTGATGTCCGCGGGGAGAATATCGATCGAGGTGACCACGACGCCGCAAGAAAGAGAAGCGGAGAGTTCCCCTGACGACGATGATGATCTTTCATTTCGGAATTCACACTTTGGGGGACAACAATCTGCCACCCTGTCTGGTGCATCCACTCTCAGCTCCAGATCGTTTCTGAGTCCAGCAGATATCAAACGGCCATCATCGGAAGGTTCGGAAGTTAGCTGTGCCTCTGTCCCTGTTTTCCCACAAGCTCAGTCACTGTTAACGGTCAAAGATACCCTGTGGGTAGGGATGAATACGGGCGACACCCTGGTTGTCTTTGTAGATTCCACGAACTGTGACAGGTACGGCTTTGGGGAGTTACTCGCTATGCTGGGACCTTCCTCCGAGTTGGGAGAGCGGAGTGGGCCGGTCAGACAGCTGCTGATGGCGGGGGAGGACTATGTAGTTGGTTGCCAGGAGATAAAGCCAGCCCACCATGCGTACAAGTCGGCCTCCCAATGTCATTACCAGCTGTTGGTGTGGCAGGCGTGGGGAGCTGATGACGTCTGGAACTTTGATCACATTCATCAGATATTGGATGACGCTGTAGAATCCATGGAGGAATAGCTGAAGAACAATGTGGTTTGCAACAAGCTGTTTGGTACCTTGTCAAGTCAGTGCAACAGCGTCTTTCCTTTGTTCCTGTGTGTAACATCCACTCAAAAACTTTGTACACAAAATTTCTTTTGGTGCACCCCTAGTCTGTAGAATTCCCCTGTAGAGAAATTTTGTTCCTATTGTCTTCGATCTCCGTTAGGTGTCAAATAAAAACACACAGTTGTGTGCTATGTGGTCATTCCTTTATTCTGTGTACTTAATATAAAATATATTCTACAACATTGGTGAAAACACTGTGTGGACTTGTGTAAGTCCACATAGTGTTTCAAAACCCTGTCTTGTGTGGACCTCTGTTCTGCAGGTCCTTGCTTGGTATGTAATGCTCACCTACAAAAATGCAAATGCAATAATGTGGGTGCATTGACATTTGTGTTTGATTATACTCGGACAAAATTGGCAAAAGACAAACATTTCTGCGATTTCTGGTCACAGCTTAAAGCTGGGTTTATTTAGCACGCACAAAATTGTAATTCCCTTAAATTGGCAAGGAGCCGGATGCCAAACACAGGGCAAACCGACTAAACTGACACACAACCACTTACACAAAACAAAACATCCAGTCTAACTGGAAAATAGAACCTCTCGTCCATCCAACACAAATTGTGGCCACCCAAAGGACACCATTGTCCTTCCCGATATGGAACCCATTTCCATATACATAAAAAACACTGGAGTCCCGTGCAATGAATGTAGAAAACCCCGTGCAGTACACCGTGTAGATTTTTGCAGCAAACTCCCCGTCCGCTGGATGGATTGACTACCAATCTCTCAACTCTCCCACGGAGAAAACCATCGCCAAATACGTGACAGAAATTCGTAGCCAAATAGGTTTGCAGGCTAAAATAGCATATCAAGTATCAGCAACTCAGGAAACCAAGAAAAACCTTGGTATTGCCAATTTTGACTACGCAATTTACGAAAATTATTTATTTTAGAAATTTACGAAATTTATTGTTCTCCCAACAAAAAGCTGTACCAAAGTGATGTAAACCAACTCTCTACAAAAACACCCCACAACGAAACTAACTCCCATTGGTTATTAGTTAAAAGCCTCCCCCAGATTGGTCAATCCATTTAACCAATCAAAACCCAACTCTATCATATGCCTCATGGCAATTGGTTGCCAACAACACTGGTGGATCCGCTGAATCCATATAAATAGCTTCACGGCGAACCCAGCCATTCACATCACCAAACCTGCTCATCCCATTACCACCAATGATCAGAGCTACATTTACCATTGCATATTGGTTATCTATGAATTAACATAGACTTGCCCGAGTCCCCCCCACAATTTGTGCGTGCTAATGCACCCCAGAATCACATACTTTGCTGAGTATAAAGCATTTGATCATTTAGTTGATAAAATGAATTATTCAAGAAAATAAACATATGCACAATATAGTTTTTTCGGCATAACTATCAATAGCGACTGACGGTTGGGATCGAGGTACCTTGAAAACAATTAAATAAATAAACGAATATAATATAATACACAGTGTATCTTTTTTTTAAAGAGTATTCCTGAATAATTTAATATATTTTAACAGTAATTAATCAATTTGAGACTTCTTATTGTAAAAGAAAATGATCTTGTTTGATAACTGTCTAGCTGTTGATATTCAGAAAATCTAATACTGGAATTTCGATTATATTTCTATTTGTACATATTTTGCTCTGAGCTGAAATCTGTTTATACTGAAGAGCTGTATGAAATTAGACAAAATAACGTATTTATAATGCCATAGCTATTTTTAAGACAACCGGAAAAATGTAGTGTTATGAAACGAAAACTCAGTTGTTAAAGGGACACGTTGCCTTGGATCGGACGAGTTGGTCTATAAAAAGCGTTTGTAACCGTTTGTTATAAAATGCATATGGCTAGAAAGATGTTTTAAAAGTAGAATAGAATGATCCACACAAATAGGCCTCGAAATTGCGTGGTTTTCCTTTTACTTTGCGAACTAACACGGTCCGCCATTTATGGGAGTCAAAAATTTGACTGTAATATAAATACGTTCACTGTAATTAACCTGTTCTCTCTACTGGTTTATTTTTACTCTTCTTTCTCTCAACAAGTTGTTTAAAATCAACCCGCTAATAACCTATTCCTTTTGCAGAGTATTTAATAACTCTCCGCTGGTTCCTCTTGCCTACTTTTAATTTCTTACATTTCATCTTATACACTGGTTATAATCTTCTAGAATTACATTCCTATTCACATAATTTTCTTGTTGCTTATTACTCAACTTTCTTCACTAGTTATTTGTGTCTTGCCCCCTATAGTGAGTTGCATTACCTTGATGCAACTTGCCCTCTAATCCTACCCTTTCATGCTTCCTGCATTGTTATACCCAGAATGCAGTTACCACCTTTATGGTCCAGTAATCCACCCTTTTCACACTGACCATCCTTTGTCCTCACTACTTTACTCTGATTGGTTCTTAGCCAACCCATTGTCTGTAAATTAATAACTTTGATTAGCTATAATCTTCCAGCTTTTTTCTGGATACCTTCCCCTAATCCTTTGCTCCTCTTTTTGCTATAAATGGATATGTTTTTGTTTGTACTTGTTAATGCCTCTGAAGAAGGTCCAGTTTGGATCGAAAGCTAAGGCCATCTACCCTACTAATTGTATAAAACAAAATATATATATAAAAAATAAGAGTGCCAGTACATGTTAGTTTTTAAAACTCATCTTTTGGTACCTAATATATTTTATCTGCTGGGGAAATCCAATCAGTGTCTATTTTAATTTATAAAGATCCATTTTATTTGCCTTCTCCTGAAGACGATCAGAGCATACTGATCGAAACGTTGAGTCGTCAATCACCGGTTCTTTTTTCGGAACCTCCACTACTCAAAACAGATTTACACATGGTGCTACCGCAAACCTCCCCTGATTACCATTAAAATGGTAGTTGAGTATTACTAGAGTAGGAGTACTACAGCGCTGCACCTTGTTTACAAGAAAATAGTGACTTTGTACATTCCAGGGCATTTCCTGGCAGGCAAGATGCTACACTTGTCTTATGAGAATTTTTACATTCTGTATTACCAGATATAATCAAGAATTGAAGCTGAAAAAGTTTTGAGAATGTGCCTCCTTTATTTCGAAAATTGATAAAATGAAAATAACCCCCAATAAACAGTGCAATCTCTTTGAAATAAACATATTGAGCTGTGTACAAATTGTGCCTGCAGGAAGTCCAGTCTCTGTGGCTGTTTTGTAAACATTTGATGTTGTATCATAAGTAAACATGGTCTATAGAGGACGCTGTTGTTCAAAAGCTTGTACTACTTGTTTGTTACTACACCGAGATAAATCAAGGCAGTGTAAATGACTTTTCTTACAACTGCTACTGTTCTTAATTGTTCTAAATTGTCCCGATCTTTTATTTGTGAACAAAAGTAAAGAATGTATAAACAGAAGTACTAAGTCTATACAATGGAAGAACAACATTTTGCTTGGTAAAATTGTTGTGATTGGGAAAATTGTTGTGATTGGTAAAAATGTTCTGATTGGTAAAATTGTTCTGATTGTTCTGTTTCAGGATGAGCCATGTATTGCTTAGTTTCAATTGTATTCCTTCTTTCACTGTTAAAGGCAGGGTAAACTTTTGGTAATTGTCAAAAACCAGTATCCTCCCTTTGTGTATCCCAACATACGCATAAAATGACCCGTTAAAAACATGGGCTCAATTGGTCATCTAACTTGCAAGAAAATAATGAAAGAAAAAACACCCTTGTTGCATAGAATTGTGTGCTTTCAGATGCCGCAGAAGCTGAAGGACACAAGTGTCATGACCGGGATTCAAACCCAAACCCTGATGACTCAGCCACCAGAACTTGAGTCCGATGCACTTAACTGCTCGGCCACGACACGCCAAAGATCGGTATCCTCACTTGGTTTATCCCAACATATGAATAAAATAACAAACCTGTGTAAATTTGGGCTCAATTGGTCATCAGGGTTGCAAGAAAATAATGAAAGAAAAAACACCCTCTTTGCATTGAATTGTGTGCTTTCAGATGTCTGAGGAAGGCTTCATGCCTGAAGCCTTTCCCAGATTCAAATTTTGGGTGAAAATTACCTCTTTCTCTAAAACTACATTACTTCAAAGGGGGTTATTTCTAACAATGTTTTATAATATCAACAGCTCCCCAGTGCTCTTTTGCCAAATAAGTTTTTATGGAAAATAATTTTTAGATTACCAAAGGTGTACACTCCCTTTAAACACTTGATTTGTTAATATTAGATATATTTTAGATGGTCAGTATTCCATGTGATGGACAGATGGGTTTTATTAGGTTCTTATTTATTGTTCATGGTTTGTCTGGGTTTTTTTAAATTGTTGTTTTTCTGTATTTGCGTAAAATATTTCAAGGTAAGATTTTCAATATTGAGTTGTTATATATCTTGGCCTGATAGCACCAAGTGTTTATATTATCGCCATAGGTCATTGCTAATTGCAAAATTGTCAGATCACAAATATTTGTCATTGCAAACTTGTCTAAAAAAAATATCTCAGTCATCTCAAAACAAATATTGGTAATTGCAAAGTTAATTAATTCCAAACAAAATAGACTGTGCAAGTCTCGCACTATCCGGACGAGAAAACACGTCAAACAGAGAACATTTCTATTTTTAAATTATATCTGAACAACAAAAATAAATCATTACAATTTTATGAACAGTTTTAGCTTGTGAAAAAAATACACAATAGTGTGTCAATTATTATTGGAAAATCAAAACTCTGGGACAAGGATGCTTATTTGATGTAAATTTTTTTAGAAACCCCTTACGCGGAATCGTGATGGTCAAACGGGTCGCAGTTTAAAGAGGATGCTGATGCCTCAACAACCAAAGACTGCAATGAAAAGGGTTCGCTTTGCAATAATTGCGCATCCAAAACAAGCATTTACATAAGTTATAATCGGAGGCGAGCACAAAATTCTTAATTTTTTGCAATAACCGGAAGCTGAGGTCAAGTTTAATTCTCGGGTTTTCGTTGTTGAATTGGTTCTACTTTCATACTTTGTTATCACTTAGTATTACATTCCCAACAACATGTATAATTTGCTAGGTCATAAACTACGTTAAACTAAAATAATTGACGAAACAAAATCTCACCCACGTAAAACTCCATATGGTTGGGACCACGAATCTAGTGCAAAGTTATTTCCAGATCGCTGGTCTAGTGGCATGACATCTGCTCTAGAATGGCAAAATGTGGATTTTTTCCCATATGATTCTGGGAAAATACTGAGTATATAGTGATTTTCACACATTTGCTTATGTTTTAAATTATTTTGTGTGTGTATTTTCCTATTGGTGATCAAATAAAATAATTATTTGGCCTACTACTTCAAAATGAGCACAATTTTTGTGTCATCATGCTTGTGTAGTTAAATTGAGTTTGAACAAAAGAAACCATAAACATTGAAAGGTTTTCTTAAATAGAGTAGTATTCAACTTTATTTGTTACCACCCAACTTGCTCAATTTTACAGGGAACATCATTCAAAGACATCTCTCAGAAGTCACATTTGTTTTTATTTTAATCTTAAAATGTACGAGCTGAAATTTTCCACACATCTATTATCATCATTTTGAATTTGTGAGTTAAAATGTCCGAGGGTACAACAATCTCGTTCAAAATTTTAAAGGAGGACTGTCATCATGATCATAGCAGGCTTGTGGTTGTACATGGAATTATGGATTCTCATCTATTTACTGCATGTGCGCTGAACATAGATCTTGTATGGCCAGCTCATGCATGTGCAGTTACTGGGTGAGTGGTTGTAAAAGATTTGCATTCAGGGCTCAATTTAGTCGCTAGGTTGTTTTGAAAACCTTAGTCAAGAAAGCTGTTGACTTGGCTTAGGTAGCCCAGCTGGCTAGTCTAACACTTGCAAATTATGATTTAATGTATGATTCAAACACACAGCTCTCTAGCCAGAGGACTAGTCAAAAGGAAAACAATTAGCGCAAGGCCTGGTGTATCTTAAGACTTTTCTTTTCCAACATACTGTAAAAAAGGTCATAGTAAGAAATAAATTAAAAATACAATTGTGACAAAATATTGGTATTAAAAAATAAACCAAATTGTATTAATATTAAGACTACTTTCTCTGAACTGGCAAAGCAGTCACCTCAAAAACTGACATGGCAAGATCTGCCCTGTTGGTATGAAACTCAATAATGTAGAAAAGTAGATTATTTTGTTGTAATTGTCGTCCAAACATGCATGAATTTAACATTATGTTCAAATATTTAACTGCACATGAACATTCCAGACAACAAGATTGCCATTATAAAATTCAATTGTAGAGAGTTAAGATTTGGCCAAAACTTTGAAGTGGAAGTAAAATATATACAAAGTTTGGCTTTATTTTGAGAAATGACACCCAAGTACATGTTCGCTGGTGAGCTGCTCAAGAAAGTACGCAAAAGGTCAGAGACAGCTCTAATATTATTAACAAAATGATTCCAGCATGCTGTCATTCTCACCACGAACCAGCGTTTCTGAAATTGTTGACAAATTCATACTTAAATTTTTATTTGGTCATGTCGAAATTATTGTGCTTGATTTATTTCGGTCAAAAAATGAAACTCGACATCTGGACTAACTAACAGGTCAACAAAACTAACCACAGCTTTTGGTGTCCAGTTACCTCACAGTGAACTCTCCATAAGATGAACAGAGTACACTGTTTGAGACTCGTCTCACCTCTGGTTCTTCTAAAAACCAACACTTCAACAAGATGATTACATAATTGTCTTCAATAAACTAATGTACTTATTTCTCACTTTCTACACTGTGCAAAGCTTCCATTCTTACTTTGTTGGATTCTGGAACGATGCTTGTCAGTAAGCTCTCTGAGGGAAACAGCAACAATGTCCTTTACTTCCAGTTGAAATGCAATTTTCGGTCAACAGGCAAAAATATTGAAGTTTCTTAATATATAAAATATATACAAGCAACCCTTGGCAAGTATCACATTTTCGTTGAGTTCAATCTGTCCGCAATATCGAGAATACTTGGCAAGGATGGCTTGCTGATGACTCTGTTGCTGAACGAGTTTACAGGTGTTGACGATTCGACGGGTTCTTCTCTCGTTAGCCTTTTAGAGTCAGTCCCAGCTTTATTTGTCACTATCGGTGTGTCATTACCGGCTCCCAGCACATCGCCGTTTACTGCTTGCGACTGATTCCAGGGTAGCTGCATAGTAACGTCCTCCTGACGTGAGCTCCCTCTAGCCGAGGATGCGTTGGTCTCCGTTCTGTTTGTCATGGCTTGCTTCCCTCTGTGCTGCCTGCTGTTTTGTCTCTCTGTCCCGTTTGAAGCCATGAAGGGTGTTCTGCTAGAAGCTGAATTGCCAAGACTTGCTGCTTCCTCCTTGGGCGACTTGCCTTGTTGTTTCTCCTTCAAGGAGCTGGAGAGGGTGTTTCTCTTTTCTTCTTTAGGAACATTCGATTGTGATTGCTTGTCTGTTCTACCTAAAAGGTAGATGAGTACAAACAAAATCAGGTAAATAGTAATTAAAATTTATTTATTTCGGTTTAAAAAGGTAAGACTAAAAATGACATGCTTACAAAACCAAACATTAAGTGTTACAAAGACAATACAAAATCTAACACCCGGCCAGCCAGATTTAAGAAATAATCCATAATGATAAAAAATTGACTATAGCAAAAGTGAAAGTTATCACAGAGAAGAAGAAAAACGAGATAAACAAGACGTAAAAGGTTTAAAAGACAACATACACGGAAAGCAAGATCAGATAATGAGCACATGGACCTCATGCCACCTTGAGAGTCACATTGAGAATTCCAGGGAAATTCTTGGCAGGCAAGACAGTAATAATATTATGGGGTTCTTATATAATGCAATATCCTAACAGCTAGATCGAGGTGCTTTACAACATTATAAATCCCTTGCATTGGCCGCCATTGCTGATGAAATGCTATCATTGGCCGAGAGTTGTGCGGTCAGCAGAGCCATGAAATTGGGCCGCCCGAGTCCGATGCACTTGACTACACGATACAAAGATGTTTTAAAAAGGGAAGTTATTCATTTTGTATCAAAATTTCCTCAAAAACTAAGTTTTGTTTTCCCCCCAAAAAGAAGAGTTATTTAAAGGTTGGCTTTTTCTTCATTACGAAGGAGTTGATAAAAAATCATACACTTCCATGACATTTCATGTACTACACTCTCTGTAGCTCTTTTGTACACATGCAATGTCCTGAGTTACATTGTCTGTAAGAACGTCACATTATTATTAACAAATAGACGGCCATTTTTTGACTCTTACCTCCAGTCTTTTTCTCTCGAGCCGGTAAAACACCAAGACGCAAGTCGCCAAGCTGGTAGCCATTAAATCTAGAGATTACTTCACTGGCCTCCTCATAGCTCTTGTATCTTAAGAATAAATGGCTGTTTGTACAAGAAGAACACAGAGAAACAAGTTTAAGTTAAAGCTATTTTCCTCTTGCGTCCATTGAGAGTTGGTTGGAGTGGGGAATGGATGTAGTATTTTGCAATACATTTTGTGTTTCCGTGATGCTGCACAAAAACTTGCAGATGTTACAGTTTAGGAAGTTGACAGACTCTCTGTACATCAGCAGAAACACGACACTACAGGTTTGGACAAAATGTGGACTATTTCTTTTCTCCTTTTGGCGATTGTTTTACCTTTTTAAAGAAAATTGTACCGTTCAAGGGGATATTGGGAAAAATCCTGGAATTGGGAAAAACTCCTGAGAAATCACATGCCTACATGTCATAAAGTGTTGTTGATACTGATGGGAGATTGAGTTCAACATTAGTGGTACGTACAGGGTATCTAATATTCAGTGTGTAGTAAACATTTTAATTTATGTCATTACCACAACTTTTTGGCACTAACAATGCAAGGAACCGAAAATCCGGCAACTCTAATCAGCCTGGGATACTCCCCAGGGAGCTGAGATGGTTTAAGGAATGAAATAAATGGCCCAGTGACCAGGGGTAATAATGTTCGAAGCGCTTTGAGACGCCCTTGGGTGTGATAAAGCGCGATATAAATCCATATTATTATTATACTGCTAGGGTTAAAACCCAGGTTGTATCGTGACCTTCGGTGTGATCCCTAGCTATGAGTCAATTAAAGGTTGTATGGCTTCTGACTGGCACCCCCCGAACAAAGATATCGACAAAATAGGGAGACCTCCAACATAGGGTTAGATAGCTTAGTTGGTAGAGCACAGGCATGTTGATCCGGAGGTCGCACGTACAAGTCCCACTCTAGTCAATTTGTCTTACCTAAAAATTTACAAAGTAAGTTTCGCTTGTGGTTTATTACTTGAGGTTTAAAACTCAAAAAGATTCTGAGCTTGATGATCAAAAAATCAAAACTTACGCAGCACTTCTGCTCTCCTCTTCATGGGATGCCACCTCGCTAAATAGCTGAATCACTTCCTGCAAATCAGTCACGCATAAATAATTTCACTTTCAGCTCAATACCAATTGACCCTTCCCGTGAAATATGCTAATTACATTATATACTCATGCCTACAGACACTATAAAAAGGGAGATTTCGAGCATGAATTCCAGTACCCTCTGTCCCGCTTTGGAGGGGGAAACGAAATGCAGCAAGGTAAGTGCCAGTGCACAAATATAAATGGGAACGTCTGGGTGAATATAAACGCCAGCTGATCAGCTGACTGCAAAAAAGAAGAGTGCGCTCCAAAGTTGTTCCAGGTGTTGAAAACATTCGCCTTAAGCCAGTTTGAATTTGGCATGTATACATATCATCCGACGTGAAGTGGTTACCTAACCCTTTAAAGATCACAGTATTCCAAAAGCAGCCAAAACGGCTGCAAAATTTGACAGATTTTTCAATCGACTAAAAATATCATAGTCTGGACTTTGTTCTTGCATCACAGGCCTTTTCAACCAATGATGTTGATGCAACTATATGAAGCATCAGCAAGACGTGAGATACAAACTGCATAGAAAATAGTGCTTCCCAATATTGCAGAAAAAACCCATAAACCCAAAACAAACTACAGGTCATACCCAAATTTAATGGGAAAATACTTGCAAAAGGCCTGCATTCTAACCTTAAATTGTCTGAAAATCCTGACCTTTTGTTAATTTTGAGTGTTCGAAATAGAAAAAAACTTTGGATTGTGATTTGTCCCAGTTGCGTTGTATACCTGAGTTCTTTCAGAGGGGATGTTTTGCAAGCAGACGCTGTACAATCCCTTCATGTTTGGTACAAGCTCATCTCTCTTGCTTGGTTCCCCGTTGACCACGGGGCGTGGAGTAGACCTCCGGGCGGCCGATTTCTTGTTTCTGTGTTGCCCTGTTGAATCGTCAGAATCTAGTCACAGAGAAAATAAAAATCTCTAGATTGAAAAATGTTTTCTGTCCTGCAACCCTAACTCAATTGAGTGATTAACTGGAATCCTACCTCACTCTAACAAAATCCAACATCATGGGGTAACTCAACACCCAAACTGTTGGACTCTGATTTTGGTGGTACGCCTGACCCCCCATAAAGTGTAAGGCATGATCAGTGTACTGGTGCAGTGTGAAGTCCAACAAAATCAAACAAAACATGTCACTGGAATTTCAAGTGCTTAGGGACTAAGTATGATACATCATTGTTGTTTTTATTTTTAGAAGAGTTCATACATGTTGTTTTTTAAATACAGTACTATTACATAGCATTGCAAATGGAGAATCGACAATGGTTTCAACAAAACAACAGAAACCTTTCTTTCAGTCGGGAAAAATAAAAATAATTTTTTTAACTGACCTGATGACTTCTTCTTGCCATTCCGTCTCTTTCTACTACGATGATCTGAAATTAAAAATAGACAGAGAATGAGCGTCAGCCAAAAAAAAAGGAGGAATTGATGTCGATATTCGCTGATTTGTTTTTGCGCCAAGTTTGCAGAGCTGCGAGTTGTCAGACCCAACCGAACGGGTGCCAAGGTTGCTAATCATTCACATCAACAATAGACCCTTTTGCATAGGCCGCCAACGCTGAATGTAAAGCAATGGAAACATGCATGCGTGTACGCGCCGCGCACAAGTCCCAGCCAATGATAGGTCTTCATTGACCCTAGTGAGGGCGCTGTTTCAGCTTGTGACGTCCCATGCAAAGGGGGTCTATCATCAATCTCTACTCTCGCAGGTACTCATTTACCCCTGGAAATTATGATAGTCCAAGGACACAAGTGTCACGACTGGGATTCTAACCCACACTCCGATGACTCTTTTAATCAGAACTTGAATTTGACCAACTCTGCCATGACACGCCAACAAAAATTTCCAACAATTTTCTGCTAACCAAAAATAAGCAGGGAGCAAGTTGCAAATGGTAAATATGACATGGTCTTTTGGCTGGTTACCTATTTCTGGTAAGATTGTGCCAAATTAATTTTGAAGCTTCGGCAGCTTAATGAAATTAGGCCCTAGTTTGTTTTCTTTACTTAAGACTTACTAATTGGTTTATCCTGAGTGAACTGCGCTTTTATAGCCGGTGAAGACATGAAGGAGTGATCATCAGCGACTCCAAATAACATCCACTTATCATTCGTAAACTCAAACCTGAAACAAAATGAAAAACGATCCCTTCATTACATTTACTCAAAACACCGTAACCCATCAAAATCATCTCTATTTATTTTGTTATATTTTGTCAGTTTAAAGGCACTGTACACGTTTGGTAATTACTCAAAATATATATTAGCATGAAAACTTACTTGGTAACGAGCAACGGAGAGCTGTTGATAGTATAAAACATTGTGAGAAACGACTCCCTCTGAAGTAACGTAGTTTTTGAGAAAGAGGTAATTTCTCACTAAAATAATAAAAGACTTCTGGCCAGAAGCCTTTTATTCCTATCTGAAAGCACACTAATTTGTACAACAAGGGTGTTTTTTCTTTCATCATCTTCTTGCAACTTCAATGACCAAATTTTCACAGGCTTGTTATTTTATGCATATGTTGGGATACACCAAGTGAGAATACTGGTCTTTGACAATTACAAAACGTGTCCAGTGCCTTTAAGGGGGCTGTGTCGTAATGATCAAAGCAGGAATGTGGCTGTACATGGAATTATGAACTCTCACCCAGCTACAGCACGTGCACTCTTCATAGATGATACGAAGGGAGGGCGCACGTGCGCAGTAACTGGGTGAGAGTTCATAATTCTATACAGTCACAGGCCTGCTTTGACGACACAGCCCCTTCAAGGGGGCAGAAAATCTACCATTTTCTGAGACATTCTTCATACCAATCCTGCTGTCAATTTAATGCGTCATATAATAATGATGTGCATGCACCGATTGTTCCACAGGTTTTTTTCCCAAAGCTTTGGCCCTCACCGCACGGTGTCATCCATGCTCTCCAGACAGGAGCGAAGATCAACATATCCAAGGTCCCTGTACGGAAACCTTTTTCCAAGTAGTTCTCGGTAGTCTCTGTTGAGCGCCTCCAGGGGAACACCCCCAATCCTGGACAGCAGCACTCCCCTCGTATCTTTCTTCACTTGGGCCAGCAAACCCTCCATGCTGGTCTTCTTAAATTACCACCGACCCAATCTGTGAAAATGAATGGTAAGGGAAAGGCAATTATGAACATTGTTCCATGTTTACATACATGTAATACGTCAAATGTTACTCCTACAATTATGAGGTTTGTTCCACTATTCGCCCTTTGCATGGTCAGCCATTTTGCGTGTAGAGACTCAAATTTGGGACAGCATAGGAGCATTTAATATAACTCTGTATTGTGATATTAATTTGTAATGATGTTCCGTCCCAACTTGACAATCGTACTAACTATAGTTGGGACCGGTCCCAACTTGAGTGTTCAAGTTGGGGCGTCCCAACTGTAGTTGGGATCGCCCATAGAACTATACAGGATAGCCTCTGCGAAAGCGAGGCCATGCGGGCGGGGAGCTCCCACTGCCGCGATCAGCATATGGGTGGGAAGGGCAGTCTAATTTATTTTGTTTTGATTTTTTTTTCAATTTTGGCGCCGACACTAAATTTACCGAAGTTAGCACTTCAGCCTTGTCATACACTTTCACACACAACAGAACAACCATTCAATTGGTAATAACTAATTAATGCAGAGAGCTCCGATGCTAGCTGGCTCCGCTCAGTTCACTGGTACCCTGTATAGTTACTACTATCCCAACTATAGTTGGGACCATAGTTGGTGCGATTGTCAAGTTGGGGCGGAACAATGACACTTTCATCCAAACAGTTGCATAAATACAATTCAAATGAAGCATGAAGTTGAGGCTCTACACATGAATGGCCGATCCGCACAGGGCGAACTGATAGCGGAACTAACCTCCATAAGTTCTAGGCATGTCAAATGTGTAGTAAAACTGCTGACTGGGCTAGCTGAAATTCTGAATGTATTGTAAGATTAATCTTGCAATTTTAGTCATGGAAAACATTTTGTAAAAAAAGAATATTATTCAAGGGCCAGATCCCAGAAGTGGTCTGACAGACTCCTTGACCGAAACTTCCCCATTGTTTCTGAATCTGAATTATACACTTCTACTATTACATCTACTTCTACTTCGTTACTCAGCAGGGTCCATAAGTCATGATATGCAAAGGAGCCATTACAGTATAAACTGTCTTTCTCAAGGACACAAGTGACGGGACCGAGATTTGAAGCCATTTTGTGATAACTCAGCCATCACACTACTTAGTCAGCAAAGCATTCCTATTTGGAAACATCACACCAACTTTTCTAAGGAACACATTATTGAAGAAATTCCAGTTTGCGTTGGAAACCCCCAATGGGGAAAACCCACGCAGTCAGGTAGGGATTGAAAACCCAATCCACATGCAAGGCTCCCCCCGTCCAAGAATCGAACCGGTGTCCCAAGAGGTGATAGCCAGGAAAGGCAGAGAAGAAACCACTGAGCCATACTGACTGAGCAAACCTGACATTTGTTATATTAAGCGTAAGCTGACATCACATGTATTTTTTATTGCACTTTTGCAGGTCAAAAAGCCTTATTATTCGTGGTGCACAAAACCTCAGCAAGAAATTATTTACTTGTTAATGTTATTGATTGCAACGTAACATGATGAAATGTTGGTTTTTGATCAATGGTTGATTCAGTTTGATCGCCCCGACACACTTGCTATTCATTAGCAATATGCCAATAAACACACCCTATGCACTCACAACATGTGTGTTCCTACACTAAACTTCATGTCTGTCCATGGTTAGGGCACAAAAGCATTTTGCTTACACCTAAATGTTGTCATTAATTTGCTGATTATTATTGAATCATTGTGTACTAAATATAAATCATATCTCATGCTAATGTATTTACTTGTGTAATTTCAACATAAATGTGCATTATTGTAATCAATGACAGCATTGAAATAAATGTTACTGAATGAATGTCATGATGTCATTCATTGAATGATTCAATGTGTGTAGTTCCTTCAAGTTCAAGTTCATCGTTAACTGTGCGACAATCGTAGCTCTTCCTCCAAGTCCAAGATCTTCGAAAGGATCGATCACTCGAGTGTTACGATCATCGCAGGTAGGTCAACTGTAATGATTGATAGCTACGGTAAATCCATTAGTAATTATCACAGATAACCTCACCGATCTTAAATTAAAGACAGCCGATCACAGGATCAGAAGTGAAGAACATAGTCACAGTGCGTATTTCATCATGATGTGTGTACATTTATGATTTAGTACTGTGTGCACACTGTCAATGAATGTGGTGCCGTGTGTGCGGAACGCACATGTACATGTACGCTACTACCATACCCCATAGCCGCACTGTTAGACTTGTTTCCTAGTCCACACAGTACATTCTGTAGGATATCTAAATGCGACTGCATGCTAGAGAGAGTGCTCAAGAGCAGCTGGGCCCAATTTCACAGAGCTGCTTAGGCACAAAAAGTAGCTAAGCACAACAAAATTTCGCTTACCAGAATAAGGTTACCAGCCAAACTACCATGTCTCATGTACAATTTGTGACTGGTATCCTGCTCATTTCTGCTTAGCAGACAATTGTTAAGCAAAATTTTCTGCTTAAGCAGCTCTATGAAATTGGGCCCTGGTCCGACCATTTCTACATCCTTGCTCTGACCTTCATAAAACTATTTTATCCGGGGTCATAATCATTAATCAATAATAGTACTCCGTGCATTATTATGATCGATACACTTGACTTGACTTGACCAATAATTGGCCTGCATATTATATTATTTTGGTAAAATGTATTCAAAATAGAACGGGGCTGCAGGTAAGGTGATGGTCTTTAGTCCGTATTTATTTATTTTGTGTGTAGAAACTCTTGCAACGGTGTTAGACGGAACATAGCAGGGCCCAATTCCATGGCTCCTCACTAAATAGTAATGCTTTCTGCGTCTAACATCATTTACCTATTCGCTAATAAGATATATCCGGACTTAAAAGTTAATGTAGACAACAAGAAAACGCATTGGATTGGTTCAAAGATTAAAGTAGTTTGAAAAAGATAGCAATTTTTGTAGAGATCATGGCCCAATAGTTGGGACCTTATGGAGACTTTTAAGCAGGCTTGAGATTAAATGATGGAGTTTGTTAATTTTGGAAGTCTTGTAACTTATATGTGAAGAATTTAATTTTGTTTGACAAAATGAAAAAAAATACAGGTTTTTAGTACCCCCGATCCCCTCCAAAGTATTTCAGTTTGTTTTAACTTAGTAATGACTAGGCCTAACTAGTATTCAGTCATGTTTTCTATCTTAGTGGGATGTTTGTGTCCTTTTCCCCACAAAGGAAACAGTTGTTTTAAAAGTGATTTTCTTTAAAAGCATTCGTGCGTCTTCATTTGTTTTCGAAGCTCGTCTTTATTTCTGACGGATGAAGACAAGACTAATCCGATGCATCACATTGCATTATCTTTCAGTAATCTGTAACGGGAACTGTAGCCTTGGCGGTTAGCGTAGGTTTTCAATTGAGCTGACCCGAGTTCGAATCCCGCTACTACCAATTATTTCTTTTATTAAGTCGTTTCAGTAATCACAATGCATTACTTAAGTAGTGTTAAAAAACACTTGCAAGCACCAACGGGCACCGTGGTGCACTGGATTGTTCAATTGCGTGCAGTCCAGAGCTGGTACACCCGGTTCGAATCCTACCCGTACCAAAAGGGACATGACTTTTACTGCTGGCCGCTGTAATGGATTGGGGTTCCGTCATGTCTCTCCCCAAATTAGGTAGGGTGAATATTCCGGGTGGGAAAGAACAAGGAGGGACCGGGACTAGCCAATCCCACAAGGGAACTACATGGGTGATCACCCTGCTGGTTCGACCAGACTTTGAGTCCCCTGAACGCCTGGTCGTCACTCTGACTAACTTTCTGCACAAATTTGTTTTAACTTTAACACAATTTTACAGGTATTAATTATTTCTAGGTATAATATTTTCTTTCCGCTAATTTTGAGGGAAAGCGGACAGAACAATATTTTCAAGGCTGAAAAATGACAAACACAAATCTTAAAATTTTTCCCCAAGCACTTGTAACTCAAAACGGCGACTGTCTTACAAAGGTTTCTTTAATTAATTTTGTGGCAAATCAAAGAGAAACAGTTTTGGAGGCAAGATCTACCCCTTGCTTGAATTCGGTCAAAATGTTTCCTTTCCAAATCGGCTGATATTTGGTGTAGAGCTTAAATAAAGTGCGAGGAGCAGGAAATGCTTGCTTTGAGTCATCTACCTTGTCAACTTTTTAAGATAATTGCTTAATTCTCGTTATAACGATGCCCCAAAATGAAGATACAAATGGAATTTTCAACCAACCCCGTTGTCCAAAGCACCTGTAACTCGGCGACTGTCTTCTACATAGCACGAGCTTTCTTTCACTTAATTTTGAGGCAAATCGGAGAGAAAAAGTTTTCGAGGCCAAAAAAATGGCAAGACTTACCCCTTGCATTTTTTTCAAAAACGGCCGAAATCTGTTCCTTTCCAAATCGGCTGATATTTGGTGGAGAGCTTAAATAAAGTGTGAGGAGCAGGAAATGCTTGCTTTGAGTCGTCTACCTTGTCAACTTTTTAAGATAATTGCTTAATTTTTGATATAACGATGCCCCAAAATGAAGATACAAATGGAGTTTCAACCAACCCCGTTGTCCAAAGCACCTGTAACTCGGCGACTGTCTTCTACATACCACGAGCTTTCTGTCACTTAATTTTGAGGCAAATCGGAGAGAAAAGGTTTTCGAAGCCGAAAAAATGGATTGGGGTTCCGTCATGTCTCTCCCCAAATTAGGTAGGGTGAATATTCCGGGTGGGAAAGAACAAGGAGGGACCGGGACTAGCCAATCCCAGAAAGGAACTATATGGGTGATCACCCTGCTGGTTCGACCAGACTTTGAGTCCCCTGAACGCCTGGTCGTCACTCCGACTAACTTTCTGCACAAATTTGTTTTGGCTTTAACACCATTTTACAGATATTGTTTATTTCTTAATATAATATAATACTTTCTTTCGGGTACATTTAAGGCAATTTTTTTTCACACCGATTTTCCTCATATTTCTGTGACAGGACAGCCGTTGGTATGTAGAAGACAGTCGCCGAGAAACAGGTGCTTTGGACATGGGGTTTAGTTAAACATTGAAATTGAATCAAATGTAGGGGTAGGCCTAAGCCCTAAATTTTTGCCATTTTTGGGGGGGATGAAATTTGATAAACTCGTTGGGGATAAACCTTGCATTTTCGTCGAAAATGGACTGAAATTTGATAAAATCGAAAGGCCTTAAGACTTCCATTTTTTTCACAAATGGGCTGAAATTTGATAAAATCACAAGGTGCAAGCCTTGCAATTTTTTTTCAAAAATGGGCTGAAATTGGGTAAAATCGCAAGGGGTAAACATTGCATTTTCGTCAAAAAAGCACTGAAATTTGATAAAAATCGCAAAGGGTAAGCCTTGTATTTTTTGTCAAAAATGAGCTAAAACTAGATCAAAAAGGAATTTTTTTAAATTGAAAATGGGCTGAAATTTGATAAAATCGCATTTTTTCTTGCAATTTTTTGCCTCGAAAACTTTTTCTCTCCGATTTGCCTCAAAATTAAGTGACAGAAAGCTCGTGGTATGTAGAAGACAGTCGCCGAGTTACAGGTGCTTTGGACGACGGGGTCGGTTGAAAATTCCATTTGTATCTTCATTTTGGGGCATCGTTATATCCAAATTTAAGCAATTATCTTAAAAAGTTGACAAGGTAGTTCACTCAAATCAAGAATTTCCTGCTCCTCACACTCCATTTAAGCTCTCCACCAAATATCAGCCGATTTGGAAAGAATAAATTTTCGGCCTATTTTGGAAAAAACTGCAAGGGGTAAGTCTTGCCATTTTTTCGGCCTCGAAAACTTTTTCTCTCCGATTTGCCTCAAAATTAAGTGACAGAAAGCTCGTGGTATGTAGAAGACAGTCGCCGAGTTACAGGTGCTTTGGACATGGGGGTTGGTTGAAAATTCCATTTGTATCTTCATTTTGGGGCATCGTTATAACGAGAAATAACCAATTATCTTAAAAAGTTGACAAGGTAGATGACTCAAAGCAAGCATTTCCTGCTCCTCACACTCCATTTAAGCTTTTCACCAAATATCAGCCGATTTGGAAAGAATAAATTTTCGGCCGATTTTTGAAAAAACTGCAAGGGGTAAGTCTTGCCATTTTTTCGGCCTCGAAAACTTTTTCTCTCCGATTTGCCTCAAAATTAAGTGACAGAAAGCTCGTGGTATGTAGAAGACAGTCGCCGAGTTACAGGTGCTTTGGACAACGGGGTTGGTTGAAAATTCCATTTGTATCTTCATTTTGGGGCATCGTTATATCCAAAATTAAGCAATTATCTTAAAAAGTTGACAAGGTAGTTCACTCATATCAAGAATTTCCTGCTCCTCGCACTCCATTTAAGCTCTCCACCAAATATCAGCCGATTTGGAAAGAATAAATTTTCGGCCTCTTTTGGAAAAAACTGCAAGGGGTAAGTCTTGCCATTTTTTCGACCTCGAAAACTTTTTCTCTCCGATTTGCCTCAAAATTAAGTGACAGAAAGCTCGTGGTATGTAGAAGACAGTCGCCGAGTTACAGGTGCTTTGGACAACGGGGTTGGTTGAAAATTCCATCTGTATCTTCATTTTGGGGCATCGTTATATCAAAAATTAAGCAATTATCTTAAAAAGTTGACAAGGTAGTTCACTCAAATCAAGAATTTCCTGCTCCTCGCACTCCATTTAAGCTCTCCACCAAATATCAGCCGATTTGGAAAGGAACAGATTTCGGCCGTTTTTTGGAAAAAAACTGCAAGGGGTAAGTCTTGCCATTTTTTCGGCCTCGAAAACTTTTGCTCTCCGATTTGCCTCAAAATTAAGTGACAGAAAGCTCGTGGTATGTAGAAGACAGTCGCCGAGTTACAGGTGCTTTGGACATGGGGGTTGGTTGAAAATTCCATCTGTATCTTCATTTTGGGGCATCGTTATATCCAAAATTAAGCAATTATCTTAAAAAGTTGACAAGGTAGTTCACTCATATCAAGAATTTCCTGCTCCTCGCACTCCATTTAAGCTCTCCACCAAATATCAGCCGATTTGGAAAGAATAAATTTTCGGCCTCTTTTGGAAAAAACTGCAAGGGGTAAGTCTTGCCATTTTTTCGACCTCGAAAACTTTTTCTCTCCGATTTGCCTCAAAATTAAGTGACAGAAAGCTCGTGGTATGTAGAAGACAGTCGCCGAGTTACAGGTGCTTTGGACAACGGGGTTGGTTGAAAATTCCATCTGTATCTTCATTTTGGGGCATCGTTATATCAAAAATTAAGCAATTATCTTAAAAAGTTGACAAGGTAGTTCACTCAAATCAAGAATTTCCTGCTCCTCGCACTCCATTTAAGCTCTCCACCAAATATCAGCCGATTTGGAAAGGAACAGATTTCGGCCGTTTTTTGGAAAAAAACTGCAAGGGGTAAGTCTTGCCATTTTTTCGGCCTCGAAAACTTTTGCTCTCCGATTTGCCTCAAAATTAAGTGACAGAAAGCTCGTGGTATGTAGAAGACAGTCGCCGAGTTACAGGTGCTTTGGACATGGGGGTTGGTTGAAAATTCCATCTGTATCTTCATTTTGGGGCATCGTTATATCCAAAATTAAGCAATTATCTTAAAAAGTTGACAAGGTAGTTCACTCAAATCAAGAATTTCCTGCTCCTCGCACTCCATTTAAGCTCTCCACCAAATATCAGCCGATTTGGAAAGGAACAGATTTCGGCCGTTTTTGGAAAAAAACTGCAAGGGGTAAGTCTTGCCATTTTTTCGGCCTCGAAAACTTTTTCTCTCCGATTTGCCTCAAAATTAAGTGACAGAAAAAGCTCGTGGTATGTAGAAGACAGTCGCCGAGTTACAGGTGCTTTGGACAACGGGGTCGGTTGAAAATTCCATTTGTATCTTCATTTTGGGGCATCGTTATATCCAAATTTAAGCAATTATCTTAAAAAGTTGACAAGGTAGTTCACTCAAATCAAGAATTTCCTGCTCCTCACACTCCATTTAAGCTCTCCACCAAATATCAGCCGATTTGGAAAGAATAAATTTTCGGCCTATTTTGGAAAAAACTGCAAGGGGTAAGTCTTGCCATTTTTTCGGCCTCGAAAACTTTTTCTCTCCGATTTGCCTCAAAATTAAGTGACAGAAAGCTCGTGGTATGTAGAAGACAGTCGCCGAGTTACAGGTGCTTTGGACATGGGGGTTGGTTGAAAATTCCATTTGTATCTTCATTTTGGGGCATCGTTATAACGAGAAATAACCAATTATCTTAAAAAGTTGACAAGGTAGATGACTCAAAGCAAGCATTTCCTGCTCCTCGCACTTTATTTAAGCTCTACACCAAATATCAGCCGATTTGGAAAGGAAACATTTTGACCGAATTCAAGCAAGGGGTAGATCTTGCCTCCAAAACTGTTTCTCTTTGATTTGCCACAAAATTAATTAAAGAAACCCTTGTAAGACAGTCGCCGTTTTGAGTTACAGGTGCTTGGGGAAAATTTTTAAGATTTGTGTTTGTCATTTTTCAGCCTTGAAAATATTGTTCTGTCCGCTTTCCCTCAAAATTAGCGGAAAGAAAATATTATACCTAGAAATAATTAATACCTGTAAAATTGTGTTAAAGTTAAAACAAATTTGTGCAGAAAGTTAGTCAGAGTGACGACCAGGCGTTCAGGGGACTCAAAGTCTGGTCGAACCAGCAGGGTGATCACCCATGTAGTTCCTTTGTGGGATTGGCTAGTCCCGGTCCCTCCTTGTTCTTTCCCACCCGGAATATTCACCCTACCTAATTTGGGGAGAGACATGACGGAACCCCAATCCATTACAGCGGCCAGCAGTAAAAGTCATGTCCCTTTTGGTACGGGTAGGATTCGAACCGGGTGTACCAGCTCTGGACTGCACGCAATTGAACAATCCAGTGCACCGCAGTGCCCGTTGGTGCTTGCAAGTGTTTTTTAACACTACTTAAGTAATGCATTGTGCCTGAAACGACTTAATAAAAGAAATAATTGGTATTAGCGGGATTCGAACTCGGGTCAGCTCCATTGAAAACCTACGCTAACCGCCAAGGCAACAGTTCCCGTTACAGATTACTGAAAGATAATGCAATGTGATGCATCGGATTAGTCTTGTCTTCATCCGTCAGAAATAAAGACGAGCTTCGAAAAAAATGAAGACGCACGAATGCTTTTAAAGAAAATCACTTTTAAAACAACTGTTTCCTTTGTGGGGAAAAGAACACAAAAATCCCACTAAGATAGAAAACATGACTGAATACTAGTTAGGCCTAGTCATTACTAAGTTAAAACAAACTGAAATACTTTTTGGGGTGAGGAGGTACTACAATCCTGTATTTTTTTGACTTGTGTAATTTTAAGTTCAATTCTTCACATAAGTTACAAGACTTCCAAAATTAACAAACTCCACCATTTAATCTTGAGCCTTTGTTAAAAGTCTCCATAAGGTCCCCCCTATTGGGCCATGATCTCTCAAAAATTGCTATCTTTTTCAAACTACCTTAATCTTCGTATCAAGCCAATGCGTTTTCTTTTTGTCTACAATTAACTTTTAAGTCCGCATATATCTTATTAGCGAATAGGTAAATGATGTTAAAACGCAGAAAGCATAGATTCAGTGAGAGCCCTGCTAATGTTCCGTCTAACACACCGTTGCAAGAGTTTCTACCGCATAGGCTACAGTTCCCTCTTACAAATTACTGAAAGATAATGCAATGTGATGCATCGGATTGGTCTTGTCTTTACCCGTCAGAAATAAAGACGAGCTTCGAAGTGAAGACACACGAATGCTTTTGTGTACAGCGCCCTCACCGAAAATCTTAAAGGATATTTGTTTGGTCCTCGGACAAATAGCGACATCGAGTGCAAGGGCTATCCCTTCCATGTACACATGGTGTAGGATGTAATATACTTTTAAGGCTATTTGATCACAATTTATTTAAAAAAAATCAAAGGGCAACAAATTAAATAATAAAATCGCAAATCAGACTAAAGTAGGGAGAACATCATGCTAAAGCACCGTTATCTTTTTATTTTATTATTTTTTTTTGGGGGGGGGGAGGAAGACACACAAAAATCTCCCAATGAAGAAAACATGCCTGAATACAAATGATGTCATCCCCAAATTAAAGCAAAATGACAAAACAAGTTGGAAAAATGCTGGTGTTTTTTTCATTGATTATCTATCCTTTTATTTCAACTCTTCACAAAAGTTAGAAGACTTCCAACAAAAAATCTTGAACATTGTTTTAAGTCACCAAAGGTTCCACCCCGTGGGCATTGATCTTTTCACAAATTACTAATACTATCTCGTCCAAACTACCTTGATCTCTGAACCAATCCAAGGCACGTTGGTTTTGTCTACATTAACTTCAAGTCCGGACACATTGGCAAATAAGTCAAGAATGTCAAATGCAGAAAAGAAAGCTTTATTAGAACTATCAAGAAAATAAAACAGTACTGCCAGCACATTAGGACAATTGAAACTCTTCTCCATGGTCCAAATTCATGGCTCTGCTTACAGCTGTGGTCTGTGCTTACCGTGCTCTGTAAAACACACAGTTCTATCTATAAGCACAAAATTTGGCGGTAAGCAGAGCCATGAAATTGGGCCCTGCTAATCTTCCTTGTGCTTACATCATTGCAAGAACCTCTACAGACAAAAGAAATAAATACGGGCTAAGACCTTCACCTAGCCTGCAGCCCCGTTCTATTTTGAATACATTATACCAAATAATACAATATGTACACTCAGAGAAAACTGATTATAGGTCAAGTGATAAATGCTCATGAAGAAATGAGAGATGGATAATCCAGGCATGATATTTGGTCTTTGATGAAAAGTAGGAATAATAACTAATAATAATAAAAACTAGTTCTTATATAGCGCATTTTACAATAACGTAGCAATGCGCTTTACATTAGTGCCCTGGTCATTGGGCCAATAACATTCCTTTAATCTTTCTCAGCTCCCTGGGGAGTATACAGCCCTGGGCTACCGTGGCACTCCGAAGGCTTTTCAAACACAATATCAACCTCTACCCTTGCAGGTACCCATTTATACCCCTGGGTGAATAGAAGCATTTATAGCAAAGTGTCTTTCTCAAGGACACAAGCGTCATGACCGGGACTTGAACACACACCCCGATGACTAAACCACCAGAACTTGAATCCGATGCTCTAAACCACTCGGCCATGACACCCTGACATGAAAGTATTATTAAGTACAACGGCTGACCTACACATAGTGTAGGCTTCAATACACATTTCAGGCTATTTTAATCACATTTTTTTCTCTGATTTTTCCCCGAAGACAAAAACCCCAAAACCAAATAAAAATCAGACTAAAATGGGAATAATATCCTTCCTGATAATCACAACCAAATGTCCATTGTGTCTGGGCTTCAATTTGTAAAACCATATTATAGAACTCGAGGGCGTACAAAACCATGCAACTTGGAAGCATTTTTTGGACATCGAGAAAATGGTGCTGACCCATCGCATAACACAGGTCATGCACCAGTTCACACAACCAACATTTTGTAAGTGGACATCTGTCTGTAATCTACCCCCCAACAGATTCATGTCCATTGTGGGACAGCACAGTTACGGTTACGTTTGTGTAGTTCTATTATCAGGCATGATATTTGGTCCTTGGGAAAAAAGTAGGAACATTTTATCAAGCGTTGAGCTACATGCACACATGGTGCAGGCCGACTTGTACATGCAATAGACTTTCCAGGCCTTATTTATAATAACTTTTATGATTTTTCCCAAGGCCCAAAAATCGGAAAACAGACAAAAGTAGACAAAATATCATGCCTGTGTTATTTAACTCTATGGCTGCACTCCATGAACACCAATGGTGGCAGCAGACTTACCAGGTAAAGTTCCATTATTTGTTTACATACATGTAGTTCCTCATTGTTTACACAGTTCTGAGCATGTGCAGATTTACCAAGAACAATGGATTTACCTGGTAAGTCTTCTGCCACCTAGTGGCACCAAAAGTCCCCCATTATGATGTCATCCTTCTCCCCCCCCCCCCCCCCCACCTCCCAGGTGCGCTTGTAAGAGCTGGCAAACCAGTCCCCATCGGTCTTGAATCCACCTCCAAGACCTTCTGGTAAAAGTTGGATACAAGCTGATGGCTACATGCGTGCGTCCCAAGCTGAACAATTGTTGGAGACAGATGTGCACGACATCATGGATGATTTATTGGTCAACTTTAGACACAACTTGTTTTAAATGACTGAAATGGGCAAGATGAAAATGTGAAAAACATTGGAATCATTGTGATTACATAATTTCTGTTGCAATATACATCTACAAAATGATAATATACATCTACAAAATGATAATTATTGGCACCTTGCGCCAACATCACACACAGCTAGTCAACCAGGCTCTCTATTTCGAGAGTCAAACTGCACATGCAAATGATGGTAAGCTTGTGAACACCACATTGCTTAAAATGCTCATCACACTGTAAAACACACAGGGACACCGACTCCAAAAATGGCACAACCAAAATTATTGTGATGATTACCAGAGAGTCATTGCTGGCAAACAAGTCTGAAACTACATGTTGGATCCAAATTTTAGGACGTAGGGCCTACATGTATGTTGAAATGATGGCGTTTCTCCCTTTTGGTAACCCCTAGGGAGGGTTTGGAACTCAAAGGGCTTTTAGGAACAGTGTCCTAAGCACTAGTGAAGTAGATCAAAGGGAAGTCTTTCTTTTATGTGGAAAAATGAAAGGATTTTTTTTATTTACCAGGCTGACATAAAAAGTCTGAATTCAGACATAAATCTCATCCCTGGATTACGTCAGGTGATTCGGGTTAATATGAGCTATGTTGATAGTTGCAGGTCATTTGAAACAAAGTGTTTGAGAATTGTCCAGACAAATAGTAAAGACCAATGATTGCAAATCGGTAACATTCAGCACTTCAAAATGATATTACCATGGGTAGAAAGTGAAGAATATAGATAGGGATTTGCATTTATACTTTAAAAGCAGATGGCATACAATGACCAAACACACACACACAGTACCTCTGAGTGTGTGATCAGGAGCTCCAAATATGCAAAAGCAATTTTATGAAATCCATACAAACTGCACGACCATATAGTCCTGAGCCGATGACAGATCCCTCATGGTAGTCCTGAGCCGATGACAGATCCCTCATGGTAACAATCTACATGTATGCTGCCCATCCAGAGTACATTAGGCTGAGTTAATCTCCGATGATGCCTCCTGAATCAGATAGTGTACATGACCCTCAATAAATAACTGAAGGTTAAACTCTAGATGAGGTTTGTCTCTGATGTAACCTCCTGGATCAGATAGTGTACATGACCCTCAATAAGTAACTGGAGGTTACATTCAACATGTATGCTGCCCATCCACAGTACACCAGGCTGAGGTCACTCTCCGATGATGCCTCCTGGATCAGATAGTGTACATGACCCTCAATGAATAACAGGAGGTTAAACTCTAGATGAGGTTAGTCTCTTATGTAGCCTCCTGAATCAGATAGTGTACATGACCCTCAATAAGTAACTGGAGGTTACATTCTACATGTATGCTGCCCATCCATAGTACATCAGGCTGAGGTCAGTCTCTGATGATGCCTCATGAATCAGATAATGTACATGACCCTCAATGAATAACTGGAGGTTAAACTCTAGATGATGTTAGTCTCTGATGTAGCCTCTTGAATCAGATAGTGTACATGACCCTCAATGAATAACAGGAGGTTAAACTCTAGATGAGGTTAGTCTCTTATGTAGCCTCCTGAATCAGATAGTGTACATGACCCTCAATAAGTAACTGGAGGTTACATTCTACATGTATGCTGCCCATCCATAGTACATCAGGCTGAGGTCAGTCTCTGATGATGCCTCATGAATCAGATAATGTACATGACCCTCAATGAATAACAAGTTTTCACTCTACATGTATGCTGCCCATCCACAGTACATCAGGCTGAGGTTAGTCTCCGATGTAGCCTCCTGGATCAGATAGTGAACATGTCCCTCAATAGATAGAGGGAGCCCTCTGGTCTTGTTCTTATTCTTTAAGATTCCTTGGAGTCTCTGCTCGATGTCGCGAACATGAACCAGGGCCTTCAAAAAGAAAAAGAAGTTATTTAATCCAAGGAACTGCTAGAGTTAATAAACAGCTGGTTTCTATAACTTCAGAAATAAATGCTTTTGCAAATTATATCCCCATGTGTATTTGGTTTCCCGGGACTGTCAGGATAGGTATGCCTAAAACAGCATGGTAGAAGAAAACATTGGATAAGATAGACCTGTTCATAAGTGTGACATTTAACTCCACTGTAAGCAACACCCACTTCACACAAACTGACTCCACTGATTACCAGAAGTCCGTAGGAGTTGCATTGAACTTGATTTTCTTTGATGATTCATGCAAGAAAAGTTGAATAATTGGACTTGGCTTTTACATATGTTCGTCCAAAGACTAAGGTCTTCACAGAATTGAAACTTTCTGTCATAAGAAATGTTTGTGTATGATGAAATGGGAGATATATTTTGACAAAAACTGCACCATTTTAACCCAAGTTAGAGACATGTAATTTTTTCCCCATTTTCACAAGGACTCTCCCTATTGGGAAAAAGAGTGGATCACAAAACTGAATTTTACTTAGTAGCCCCCCTTTAAATGCTTTTCTGTCAAATCGATGAAAACTTCACTTTGTACCTTTTCGTTGTTAATCTCTCCTGATTCACTGAGGTGCGTTGTTCGGGTTCCTTTGGCTGGCTTACTCCATTCTACCAGGGGGTCGTAAATGAATGTCTTCAGGACGCTGAAAAGAAAAGAAAAAAAATGAAATAAAAATACACGGACAATTAATAAGTGGAATTTTGTTTCGAGTTTAGAACAGAAGAGTTACACTTTGTTTATTTAATAATATTCTGCTTAGCAAACCAGTCACAGATGGTAACCTTATTCTGGTATAGTAAGCACACTTGTTTTGTGCTGAGCTACTTTTTGTACTGAAAAGTATTTACAGGATTGGTAAAGATAAAAGCATCATTCATTAATTTGGGTCTGAAAGCTTACTGATTATGAAGTTCATACTAGAACAACTTCTTTTCTGTGAAATATTTCCCTCTGAAATGAAGTCATATTTGAGAAAGCAGGATCCGAAAACCTAAACAAAACGCAACAGCTGATTTCGGTTGTTACAACCAAAATTAAGTACAGTGTGTTTACATGCTGAAAATTGTGCACAGTTTTCCCACTATTTTCTTCTGACTCGCACAACGGATTAAGCCCAAATTTTCACAGGTTTATTTCATGTGTGTGGTTGATCACACAAAACATGAACACTGTCTGTGACTATTTGTCAGCTCTACCAATCCTGTAATACCTTTAAGCAGCTTTATGAAATTTGGCTGTGGCTGGGAAATTTTCAAGTAATTCATTTGTTATTATTATTTTTTTGAGAGGGGTGTGGGGGGGGGGGGGATGGTGGAGCATACTGTACCTCATAAGGGGTTCTCTCTGGTCCCTCATGACCTTCATTGTGACCTCACAGGCTCGTCTGAAGATCCCCTCTTTACCCATGGGTCCCATGGCACACTCCATGTTGTGCGTCAGACGGAATGGAACTCGCTCTGGGCACTCAAAGGTCAGACCCTGGGGAATGGAAGCAGGAGGAAAAGTGTCTGAGTATGAGGTGAAATTGTTTAATAATAATAATAATAATATGAGATTTGAGGCACTGCATGGTGAGGTATCAATGTATATTTGGTTTGTGGTAACACCATGTGTATATCTACCTGCTGGGTAGATTTTGTTCTTTTAGAACCTGTCTTGCTTTTTATTCTACTGCCGCGGAGTAGATTATTCGGAATTCGGGAGACGTCGGGAGACTTCTTAGTTCTGAAAAGAACTGTCCTGCTTATTAACTACTACCTGGGCGGGAGGTAGGAAATCGACCAGGTCTACTTCTTTTGCTTAGTGGATCGAGGGGACTTCTCGTTATTCATTTCACTGCCGCGGAGTGAGTTCTTTATTGGTCTCAACATTTCGACTAGCTTGCTCTAGTCTGCGGCAGTAGAATAAAAAAAGCAAGACAAGTTCTCAAAGAACAAAATCTATCTAGCAAGTAGATATACACATGGTGTTACCGCAAACCAAATATACAATAATAATAATAATAACAGCTGCTTATATAGCGCTCATATCCATCACTCAGTGACGTACAAGGCGCTTCAACAGTCAGTATTTTCCTGCAAGGTTTGTGGAGCTACGTTTTTGAAGTATGAGACCTATTCCTTTACATAGCACCATGTTATGGTTTACAAGGTGCTGTGGCGCAATATGCAGCCGATCAAACCAGGAACACCGGGGGGAACCCCTTCTCTTTTCGATAAGTGCACTGGGTTCTTTTATGTGCATTACACAACACACGGGACCTACGGCTTTACGTCCCATCCGAAGGACGCAGCAATAATTATTATTTTTTTTTGGGGGGGCGACATACTCCGCACAACAACGTCGTATCTTGCCATTCATTGAGTATGTGTGTACATCTGGGTTATTGTAAGCGACATTCTAAAACTCGGTTACACATAATTACTGTTTTAAGACTAAATCACTGAGCTACGCCCTTTAAATGTAGTGTCATAGATTGGTTTTAATACTCCAATTATAAAAACTCACTTGGTGAGAAGCACTGCAGCTGTTGATAGTGAAACTATTTTGAGAGAGGATTCCCTTCAAAGTAATATGGTTTGGAAAATTTCTCACCCAAAAACTATTGAGGGTTGGTGTCCAGCTGCGAATAATGCAGCTGTAGATGCGATCGGTACCCACCTTGCTAAACGTGGATGGATTCAACGTTCTTGTGGAAATATTGTGAAGGTTTTTTTCTGTTTTCTCAGCAAGTAGACACTGTTTTTAGCTGAAACATGTGACTTGTATTGTAGTTTTCTTTATAATTTTGCTTAAAAATCAGCATTATGTTTACAAAAACCAGCCAAGCCTGTGCACCATATTAAGTCTGCCATGTTACAACCTTGCTCCCATGGGTGTACAATCTCGTCTGGCCATCATAACCCCTGGATGTTACCATCTTGAATTTGCAAATGACCGGCTCTGACAAAACCCCCAAACTTTGACAGCTTAGTTTCCTAGAAAGTCTCTCATTGTGTTGATGATTTAAAAACACTGCTATAGCCAAAGTGTTCTGCTTAACGGATTGCAGAGTTCGTACCTTGTTGAAGAGACAGTTGAAGTCCACATGAACACAGTCACCTGTGGTTGAATCGTACAAGATGTTCTCACCGTGTCTGTCACCCAGACCCAAGATATACCCTACCATGGACATAACAGCTGATGTCCTTGCATACGCCAGTCTACTCATGTACCTGAAGTAGGGAGTTTATGATAACATTATAGATAAATTAGTCCTTAATGGGTGTGTACAACTTTGGTAATTGCCAAAGACCTGTATCCACACTTGATGTGACCCAACATATACATGAAATAACAAACCTGTGAAAGTTTAAGCTCAATCGGTCTTCGGAGTCATGAGAAAACAGTGAAAAACCCCATTATACATTTTTTATTTTTTTTTCAAACATTGGATTTTATCCTGCTATTGTTTTACTCATTTCCTAAAAACTATGGCATTTCAAGCAACACTATTTCAAGTAAAAGTTTTCCACCATGACCATCTTTATACCATGTAAGTTGTGTGCAAATCTGTGGACATTTATATTTTCAATCTTACCAATGTTGTACACACCCTTAACCCTCCTACTATCTGACCATTCAATATCATTTACTATGGTTTTATTTAAAAGATGAACTATGCCAGCCTGCTAATGTGGTGTCATGTAGCGAATGACGATATCACAGTGTGAGTGATGACCCGGCTGTATGGCCTCGACTTGATTGATTGTCAGTGATATCATGTGGTTAATGCATCTACACAGTACATATAATGTACACAGTTAGTGCACAGTTGTGCCACCAAGCACTATCCGCACAACTCAAACAATCGGTCAATTTGCAGGACAAAGTTACCAAGAGAGAAAGGGATAAAGGAATACATTGCCTTCTTGGGTACTTTGGGCACTTTGGGCAATACAAAAAGCGTTTGCTTTTAAATGAATATGGTTGGAAAGATATTTTTAAAGTAAAATATAATGGTTCACATAAATATATCTTGAAATTGTGTTTTGTTTTTTGTTTAATTTCATGACAAAACACGATCCGTCATTTTGAAGGACCAAATATTTGACTCCATAAAATGGCGGAGCGTAAGTTCCGCTGGTTGTGTTTCAAGAGGCAAATTTACGTTTTTCTAATCACTACTCACTAATTAAAAAACACACTGTAGGTGTTTTTGTCCATGAACAACTCTTGATAAGGATAAGGAGCAATTCCAAACGGCAAAAGTTGGAGAGATCTGAAGGCAATGAGCCCCTTTAGAATTGTTGTTGATGTAAATATATTGTTTTCTTTTATTAATAATAATAATAACTAGTTCTTATATAGCGCATTTTACAATAACGTAGCAATGCGCTTTACATTAGTGCCCTGGTCATTGGGCCAATAAGATTCCTTTAATCTTTCTCAGCTCCCTGGGGAGTATACAGCCCTGGGCTGCCGTGGTGCTCCGAAGGCTTTTTCCCAACACAATATCAACCTCTACCCTCGCAGGTACCCATTTATACACCTGGGTGAAGAGAAGCAATTATAGCAAAGAGTCTTGCTCAAGGACACAAGCGTCATGACCCGGACTCGAACTCACACCCCAATGACTAAACCACCAGAACTTGAATCCGATGCTCTAAACCACTCGGCCATGACACCCTATATTTTATTGATCTACAGTTTAAAAAAAAAATGTCTTACCATGATGTAGGATCTGGGAATGTTTTCAGAAACCATTCGCCAAAGACAGGTGGGAACTTGGGCAGCAATCTGTTCCTAAAGCTGTGCAACTGTTGCCTTCAAAATAAATTCAATCAACGAAAGAAAGTTTGAGGCACTTTATACTTATCAAATAATAAACCACAAGGGAAACTGACTGGGTAAATTTTTAAATGATTTTGGGTTGAACAAGGAAAAATTGACTAGAGCGGGATTTGAACCAACGACCTCCGAATTGACGTGCCGGCGCTCTACCAACTGAGCTATCTAGCCCTATGACTTAGCCCTATCTAGCCCTATCTAGCACTTTGTACTTATACACAGAAAACAACAGTAACTGCCGTGTAGCCAGGGATCACACCCCAGGGATCACACCCCAGGGATCACACCCCAGGGATCACACCCCAGGGATCACACCCCAGGGATCACACCCCAGGGATCACACCCCAGGGATCACACCCCAGGGATCACACCCCAGGGATCACACCCCAGGGATCACCTCTGGCCCTAAGTTGTCCAACATAGGACTACACATTTCAGTTGGTAGAGCGACACGTTAATCTGAAGGCCGTTGGTTCAAATCCCTCTCTAGTCAACTTTTCTTTGTTCAACCCAAAATGGTTTCAATTATTGACCCAGTAAGTGGTCTGTTTAATATACTTAAATAATTTTAGGTTGAACAAAAACAAATTGACTACAGCAGGATTTGAACCAACGGCCTCCGGTTTAACATGTCGGCACTCTCTACCAACTGGCTATCTAGCCCTAATGTTAGTGGTTGTCGTATTTTGTCAATATCTTTGTTCGGGGGGGGGGGGGCGGGGTGGGAGGGCAGTCAGAAGTCATTCAATCAGTAACTGCCGTGTAGCCAGGGATCACACCCCAGGGATTACATCTAGCCTGAAGTTGTCCAACATAGGGCTAGTCATTTCAGTTGGTAGAGCGACACGTTAATCTGAAGGCCGTTGGTTCAAATCCCTCTCTTGTCAACTTTTCTTTTGTTCAACCCAAAATGGTTTTAAATATTGACCCAGTAAGTTTCCCTTATAGTTTATTACTTTGGTAAAATTATATTACAAAAACATCAAACTGTAAGACCACAACAAAAATGCAGTTGTGCAATTTTGGGAAAAAGAGTTACAAGTATTGTGACAAAAATGGGCTGGCGATTTGTACTGGAGGGTCATTGTGGTGGGGGGGTCATACAGTCATGCATTCAATAGACTGTGCAAGTCTTGTGTGTATTCGAACACTGTTGGGACCACGTAGATTGCTCTAACGCGTGAACGTTACAAACTTTGCGCACTTTAACAGGTCCGAATGTTTGAATACGGGTGAGACTTGAACAGACTATAGCCACAGACAGCCAAAGCAAAAGACCTTTGAGCCAGAGTCTTGATACTTAATTGAACTTACTCTACAGGTGCGCCTTTTGGTGCGATGAGATTCTTCATGTCCCTGGGAGATATAAACAATCCTTTCTCTCTGTGAAGGGACAAATAGCAAAATAACGCTGATTTAACTCTGCTTTCCAATCTGTCAATGATAATAATAATAATGGTGGCTTCTGATAAGAGCGCCCAGGTCCATCAGGCATGATGCCCATGGCGCTGTACAAGCAAAATACGAATACAAAAGAAAGTACAATATATCTATACAACATTAACATATTGATAAACTTTGGCTGACTTTAGGTCAAACATACAGGGTAAGGAGCGACTTTCAGTTCAATGAAACAGAATTACAAAGTGAACAGATATGTTTGGAGTAATTGTTTGAAAGAAGAACTGGCGGAGGAAGCCTGGCAAAGAGGAAGAGGAAGATTGTTCCAGAGAGATGGGCCTGCGTGGGAAAAGCTGTGGTCACCCCCAAGAGTGCCGGGATCGGGGAACCTGAAGTAGCAAAGAGTCTGATGATCTAAGTCTGCGAGAGGGTTGATATGCCTGGATCGAGTTCTGTAAATAGATTGGTGAGGAGCCATGGACTGCGTGGTAGACCAGCAACAGAAGTTTGAAGGTGATTCGCTTTTCGATAGGTAACCAGTGAAGAGACTGAAGAACAGGTGTTATGTGACAGGCTTTCTTGGCGAGGGTTACCAGTCTAGCTGCAGAGTTCTGAAGGCGTTGAAGTTTGCTCTTGGGTTTCTAACTGCCATTGCGCTAGCTGCAAGTACTGCGAGTCCTTCCTTTTGTCCATTTTGTTATAACTTCAATAACTGACAGTCTGATCATAGGTTATCTTTCTAACTCTTTACTGAACAACAACAAACAGAGATGTCACCATCAAATACAGCACATGAGGTTCACACAACAAGCCAACAGAGGGCGCTATAACGATAACTCACTTAAGGTTACTACACCTTTCATTCAATAAGTTTAGGCACTTAACAGTTATTGCTTCGTCCTTCGGATGGGACATGAAGGCGTAGGTCCTGTGCTTTGTGTAATGCATGTAAAAGAACCCAGTTACACTTATCGCTAAGAGTAGGGGTTTGCCCTGGAGTTTCTGACAATGGCCAATGAGTGCGCTGCAGCACCTTGTAAACCTTCAGAAAGTGCTCCATAAATGGGACTCATAATTCATAAACTTCAAAACCTGGCAAAAACGTGGTGCTCATTGTTCAAGCACCTTATTGGTGGATGCGTGCACTATATAACACTCCAATATTGTTATCATTATTGTTATAATTAGTATCTACTCGATGAGGAAATAAACCCAGTTTGGAGTTTGGGCCGGAAATGCCTGGTTTTGGCATTGAGCCTCACGCCATATCATATCTACCATCTGTCTTGTCAGAAAACACCCAAGACTCACATGATTTGAAGATGAGTCCAGTATGAGATGGCTATTACAACAGTGAGTTTGCGCGCATTCTACAATGATGAGTTACTTCTCACTCCTTTCGATGTGACTTACTTGTATATCTTATGTAGGATGTACCTCAAGCCAGCAGTGTTACGAATCCACTCTATTAAACCACACTCTTCGTTCAGCGGGATTACGGCCTGGAAACAGAAAAAAATCAAATGTGTTGTATTTTGGTTCCAACATGGCATTACGGGTTTTTTTCTCATTAGCCAGCAACCCGAGTCAACCATGGGCTCACTCTGGTTGTCAAACTGCAGTTTCAAGTCTGAGCGCCCCAAGCAATACAGATCCCTATCAGCTCCAATCATACAAACAACCTAATATGAGTGGCTTTGCTATGGCACTGTTGGGTTGCCTGAGTGAACCATGGTTATTAGTAGTAATGGACAGCATTTTATGAGGTATCAAAGACTGACGTTAGTTTGATACAACTTTGAACGAAAAATCGATAAAGAAGCAGCTACAAAATCCTTTTTTGCACCAACCTCATTTTCCCTGGTTAACCCTCTCGCTGTTTATAAGATCAGTGCAATGGTCATGATCACTTTGTAAAAAGTTGGGAAGGTAGTGCACCCTGCTCTACAAGCCAGGCTCCTAGTGGATAACACCCATGCCTACATCCTTACGGACTGTGAAGGGGTTAGCCTTGTTTCAGCTTAAGTAGTAGGTGGCAATGTAGCCCTCTAGTTGAAGTGGCCTTCCGGCCTTGTGGTGTTAGGCTTAATCTCATTAAAAAAAAAAAAAAAAAAAAGGCCTTTTTTAGACCTTGGTGAGATTCTTCTTACATATGTCCTAATGTGGAGCTGCCTCCGTCTCGACTCGGCATCCTTCCGGAGACATTTGTTGACGATACCATTGAATTCCATCAGGCGATTATCTTGTCGCAGATCGTCCTGTTCAGGAGGCAAAAAACAGAATAACTTCAGGAACCAAAACAACTCATGGTGAAGAACTGAAAGAGTTTTTAAATCAATTGTTTGTTTTTCGAGAGTTGGATGTGACCCCTATGAATTTCTGATGTTCTTAACGGCCGAGAGACATTGCTGACAAAAGAGGTCTTTACAAATCTCTTAAGTGTGGGAGTGACCCCAGGAATGACACAAATGCTGGAAGGTTCCACTTGTTGCTGGCTACCCACTAAGCCAAAAAGTTTGAGTGACAGGGGGGAGGGGGAAAGAGGTGTTGGAAACCTCAGAACCAAGCACAGGCTGTCAGCAAGACATCTGGAAGCCTGCTACAAAGAACAGATGGCTCTACTTTATCAGAGGGTTAGATCTGGTTAGGTCTGTAAATCTGTACAATTTTGTGCACAAAGTATGCAAGTGAAATTATTTTGAGGGGGCAAATGGTTTAACGTGTCGGAGGTCGTTGGTTCAACTCCCACACTGTCAATTTTTTCTTTGTTCAACCCCAAATTATTAATTGCGGGAGTAACCCTGGGAATTACTCAAATGCAGGAAGATTCTACTAGTTACTATCTCCCAAGAAAGCCAAAAGGTTTGATTGGCAGGGGGAAGGGTGTTGGAAACCTCAGAACCTAGCACAGGCTGTCGAGCAGGACATCTCAAAGCCTGCTACAAAGAACACTTTATCAGAGGGTTAGATCCGAGTTGGTCTGTACAATGTTGTGCACAAAAAATATGAGTGAAAATATTTGTCAGCCCCTCAGAACAATAAAAAACATAACTCTGGGAGCTGACCCCCCTCTCAGATATGTGGAATGGTCCAGTCTGGGATATCAAAGACTTTGACTCCCCTAGGGCAATGAACTTTAGAGAAAACTGCGAAACAAATACAATGGGGCCATGATTTAATGTCACCATCGCTCCCTTAAAGAATGTGCATTAGCATTGGTAAGAGTAAAAAAAGATAAAAAATCACAGATTTGGACACAACGGAATGCAATAGTGTTTGAAATGCATTAGTTTTTGAGAAATTAGTAAAACAATAATTTTTGACCTTGCAAGTCCAAAATTCAATGTTTGAAAACAGTGAACAATTTAAGGTTTTTTCCCCCACTTTTTTCTCGTGACTCAAAATGACCGATTGAGCTTAAATTTTCACAGGTTTGTAATATTTCATGTGTATGTTTGGTTACATCAAGTTAGAATACTGGTCTTTGACAATTACCAATGGGACACACGTGCTTTAAGGGTTGGATGCCAATTTGAGAAGGTCTTCCTACCTTTGGTTTGCACATCATGACGTAGATCTTGCCATCAGAACCGTGGATACCAATCTTTTTAGGTCGCTGAAGAGACGGCAAAACCTCCACCTGTCAACATAAAAAAGGTGTCGCTTAGTTATTCGTTAATATTTTTGCATATAATAATACAAAACTGTTCATGAATTACACAACACACGGGACCTATGGCTTTACGCATCTACACAGTACACAGTCAACCCTCCTACTGTCTAACCATTCAATAATCATCCACCGGTGTTGAATGATAGAGAATCTATGCCAGCCTGCAATATGATATCATGTGGTGAATTCATCCGCACAGTACACAGCTGTACACAGTTGCTCCACCATACAAAACAGGTGCACTTGAATGGTTTCAAATGGCTGGTAACTCACTGGAATATGTTACCAAGAGTAGGAGGGCTTCTAATAAGCTGTGGTGGTTCTGCAAATACGAGTTATGTTTACCAAATCATCGAAGCTGCTGATGAAGATCTGTTTCATGGGGAAGGGATCATGGTCACGATGGGCGCCCTGACTGCTCGGTAAGGTCACTGTCATCGCTGACTGAAGAGGGACAATGATGTCACTGAAATTACTGAAAAAGGGACAACAATGACATCTGTTATCATCAGAATGACTTCATTGAAATGTCTCTCAATTGACTACTAGTTAAGAATTCTGTCATTATTATCTGAGGTTGAACAATAATATCATTGTTTTTACAAGGAAAAGGTGTCATTATTACAAAAAGGACGAATTTTGTGAACTATTAAATTAAATGCAGAGTTGTCGGAGAAGTAAGGTGCATAAATGGCAGAGTTTACAGTTGGAATTAAGTTTTACCAAACATATCAAATTTGACTTTAATCTGGTAACACATGTAAATTATCAAAAACTAGTGAAAATGAACACTTTAAATCTTCCCTCTCCCCAAACTGTACTACATTTCACTGCAGTTTATGCCATCTCAAAATGCACCCTTTGGTGCTCGATATAGGGCTTGGTGTACCCCCCTCTATTGAATCTCAGGAATTTTTCAGAGGATTTTAGGAGGGGGGGGGGGGGTACAAGAGGAAAATAAAGTGTTAAAGTTTGGGAACATTGGGGGTAACCTATGCCCCCATATGATATCGGGCATGGTATAACCTACAGATGCCCCATTTGATTAAATATTGTCCATGGCAGTCTGGTGCCTATGCTATTCAAACAGTTTCAATAAACTTGACTCTGCCTTCAAGAATCCAGACTCTTTACCTGTCGTCTACCAGTCTCTTGAGTGTTCTAAAGTCGTTATTGATGCTGAGCGTGTTACATCCATGGTCCACCTGCTTGTTGCATAGCTCCAACAATCGATCAGTCAATCTTGTAGCATCCTATATACGCAACATATACGATGAAAATGTATAAAGTATTTTGCTTTTGTTGGATTGTAAACTAGCCCACTAGTTGCACTTTTGGGCATTTTGGTACAAGTGACTTAGGGCCTCTATGATCTGAAAGGGTTAACCCTTTCCTTACCATAGGCGACTTTAGTCGACTGCACTAATACCCCCTCTTCCTTACCATTGGCGACTTTAGCCGACCAAGCTTACACACAAAAATGCACTCAAGCCTGAGCACAAAGGCCATTTGTAATAAAGCTGTAGTTTTGTCCATGTTTGCCCTCCATACCCAAGCTTACTATCATTGGAAAGGGAAAGATTGGATCTTTCCAATGATGGTCAAATAAAATAAGGTTGCTATTTTGCAATATCTTCAAACTGGAGTTGAAAGATCCGAAATGCCAAACACCTACGGAGCGCCATATGGTTGTGTACAAAAAAGTATTTGAGATTACAGATCACACCAAGGAAAGAAAGACAAAGAACTTTGACATTTATTGACCGATCTCAATGATTTTTAGATTATAAGAAAGGAAATTTAATGAGTGAGAACTTTTTTATTACTTATTTTGCTGTAAAACAATGTCTTCAAGGAGATAATGGGGTTTGTAAAAATGACCTTTGACTGAAAGCTTTATGTTGTGTAAGAATGTGTGCTTGACGCTTGAGTGGTCAAACAATGCGATTATCAGCAGTTGTTTATGTCCAAACAATTCGGTAAGGAAAGGGTTAAAGTGTACTTTAAAATCTTAACAGAAAAACAATCAAATATCCGTTTTTTTGTGTCTAAATTTACCCACCTGAATGAATTTGTTTAAATTCTTTTGCAGGAACTTGGCCCGGGTGAAGATCTCGTGACATCGTTTGGTTCTTACTGTATATGAGGACTGGGTGGTGGAAAAAGACAGTAGAAATGTTACTTTGTACTCTTCAAAACAACTCATCTAACCTCAAAGATTTACACAATGGCAACGTTGTGAGATTCATATGTTGCATGATTTAATAATAATATTTGTGTCTTATATAGGGCACGTATCCATCAATAAGGTTTTAAGAAAGGTTTATAAGTTTCTATGAATTATGAGACCGAATGATGTGGCACCTTATATTAGGGTTTACAAGATACTGCGGCGTATTCAGCAACCACTGCCAGAAACATCGGGCCATTTCATCAGGACCATTTCACTATAGCGATAAGTGTAACTGGGTTCTTTTACGTGCATTATAATAATAATAATAATAATAATAATTTATATTGCGCAAATTCCATAAAAGAAATTATGTTCAAATGCGCATAACAAGGCAATGTAATTAAACTACAACTAAAGAATTGGTAAAAATAAAAAAGATACTAATTAATAATAAACACATACACAGTACGATAACATAAATCAATCGATTACCCTGTAAATCAATCATTTATACATATGCGCTGAGGAACAAGTGTGTTTTTAACTTACGCTTAAAATCTACAAGAGTCGGAGCTGAGCGGACATTTTGGGGCAATCGGTTCCATAAAGTGGGTGCAGATACAACAAATGCTCTGTCACCGAGTGTTTTTAACATCTTTCCACTAGGTAGACTTAGCAGATTAGAAGTTTGAGATCGTAAGGAATAACTGGAATTCACCCTTTTTGTTAATAAATCACAAAGATATTTGGGAGCCTGGTTATGAAATGCTTTAAATGTCAGTAACAACACTTTAAATTGAATACGAGCCGGAATAGGAAGCCAGTGTAGTTTCTGTAACATGGGGGTGACGTGAGCGCTTCTAGAAGCACCATATACAAGTCTTGCCGCTGTATTTTGCACACGTTGTAGTTTATCCAAGTATAATTTTGGTAAGCCAGAATAAAGACTGTTGCAGTAATCAAGTCGGGAAGTTATTAAAGCATGGACCAAAATGTTAAGGGTGTCTCTAGATAACAATTTACGGATATGTCTAATATTGTGAATATGAAAAAAGCTTACTGAACAAACACTGCTAATTTGTTTAGCCATACTAAACTTTGAATCAAACCAAAGACCAAGATTACAAGCCGTCAGTACCGGCGAGATGTTGACATCGCCCACTTTGACATTAGAAATATTCACTTTGGATAGTTGTTGCCTAGTCCCAATAACAATAAATTCAGTTTTCGAATCATTTATTATTAACCTGTTCTGTGACATCCATTGGCGAATGGCGTGTATACAACTCTCCATACTACTAACAGCTTGCTGCTGGTCAGTAATATTACCTGGTTTGAATGACATATACAATTGAGTATCGTCAGCATAACAATGGACACTAGGTAAATGTTTTTCAATAATGTCAAACAACTCAGAAGCATATATGGTGAACAGTAATGGTCCTAGACAGGACCCCTGTGGGACACCACAATCCACATCAAACCGGTCAGAGACTGCTCCCTGAAACAAAACCCGCTGACCCCTGCCTGTCAAATACGACTTAAACCAGTCCAATGCTATACCGGTTATCCCGATCCTGGAATAAAGACGGTCTAAAAGAATTGTATGATCGACCGTGTCGAAAGCAGCACTAAGATCTAAAAGTACAAGTAATGTGATACATTGTGAATTCATTTTCATTAAAATGTCATTATGTACCTTCAATAATGCTGTCTCAGTACTATGATTCTTTCTATATGCCGATTGGAGCAATGGATACAATGAATGGGTGGTCATGTGACTATGGATCTGATTAAACACTACTCTTTCTGTCAGTTTGGAAATGTACTGTAGATTACTAATAGGACGGTAGTTTTGAAAATCCGCGGAACTTAAATTTTCTTTTTTCAATAATGGAATAACCATCGACTCTTTCCAAACTGAGGGAAATGTACCAGACGCCAAAGACAGATTAATGATGTTGGTAATTGTTGGCAATAAAACATCTAAACAGTCCACCACAAGATTAGTTGGCATAGGATCTAAGGAACAAGATTTCTTAGAACCCGAGTTTACAAAAATCTTAACATCATAATCTGTGACTGGTAAAAAACGATCAAACTGTGCACAAGTACTTGTCCTTATTTGATGAGAAACGCCTAAATTACCAATAGTCATTTCATTGAGTTTAGCATGTATATTTTCCACTTTCCGTACAAAAAATTTACCCATTTCATTGGCAAAAATACGATTGTCCACACCAAGAATCAAAGTCTGTCTTTTAGGTTTTAAGAGTGTGCTAATGGAACTAAAAAGTTTCCGTTGGTTACAACTATTTTCCCTAATAAAACTAGTATAAAAATGCTGTCTAGCCTTATTCATAAGAAAATTAGTACAATTTCTTTGTCTACGAAAATGTTCAAGATCATCCTCATTTTTAGTGAGTCGCCATTTTCTCTCAGCTTTACGACGTAGTTTTTTGGATGTTTTGATCTCTTCGCTAAGCCAAGGTACAGCCGGTCGTATATTAACGGTTTTATTTATTACCGGTGCATGAGCATCTAAATTAGCTCTCAGTGTCTCATTGTAACAGCACACCAGATCATTCAATTCACCAGGTGGATTTAGTAATAACCGATTACTGACCAAGTCATTCATAAGAACAGAACGATCAATGGCTTTAATTTTCCTGAATGCAAGCTGTTTCAAGGGCAAGTCTGGTTTACGGTGATGCAATTTACACAAAATTGAAAAATGATCTGAAAACAAATAATCAGTGACAGGTTTTTCATCAAGAATGTCATCACATAGACGTGTAATAACCAAATCTAAAATATGACCTCTTTCATGTGTCGGTGCATCAACATGTTGTTTTAAACCCATTGATGTTAAAATGTCCAAAAATTGCAAAGCCTCACTATTGTCATTATCAACATGTATATTAAAATCCCCTGTAATAAAAATTGGTTCAGACGACAATACAATAGATTCAAGGTATGTTGTAAACTCTTTAAAAAATACATTAACGCTAACTGGGTGTTTTGCAGAGTACGGTGGTCTATATATAATCACAAGTTTACATAAAAAGGTATCATATTCCACAGTCCATTCGGAATATTCAAATGAACTATATAAAGTGTCATGAGCAGCAGTTACTTTAATAGTGTCTCTAAACAACACGGCCGTTCCACCACCAGTCCTTCCAATGCGCGGGCAATCCCTGAGTTGAAATCCCGGCGGAGTAATCGCGACCTTATGTGCAACGTCCATGTCTGTGAACCACGTTTCCGTTAGCGTAAAGATATCTGCTCTACTTGAATTCACATAGTCCAGGAAATCAGCTGACTTACTTTTCACGGATCTGGTGTTAAGGCTGCAGAGTGTCAAGTTAGAATCGTTTAAAAGTGAACGTGGTGAGTTCCGAGTAACTGGAACAACAGTCAAAGTACGGGGTTTAGCCATGCCACAATGGAGACATTGGCACTGACGTTCAAACTGACCAATGATGACAGGGATTGCGTTTCTATGGTTACGTTCGCCTCCACGTTTCCCTCTACGCCGCATAACACCAATGTTCTTCAACAATGACAACAACTGACGATCGATGTTGACATCACATGACTGCCCTATACAGACCAGTTGATCCCTCGAGTATCTGATTTTAGTCTGCTTGCTGTTGACATCCAGTGACGTAATAGCATGTTGTTGTACTGTGGGTGGGCCAGGGTTGCTTGCCACATCCATGAACACGGTTAAATCGGTTGGGGGCAGATCGTGCCCTGGAATGGCAAAACAAATGTAACCATGCTTAGTCCATTTAAAAGTCGACCTCTTAACCGGTTTTACATCACTGTTGCGAATCATAAAATGTAGACGCTGTGATGTATAATAAATCAAGTTGGAACTCGACGAATTCAAGTTCAGGGAAAACTGGCAATTTTCCGACATATGACATGGTACTGGTAGGCATGTTGAAACCGAAACAGCTAAAACTAACCATGAAACCAGGATCACCGGGCCCATGTTCAGTGTCTCCATCATATCCAGTTATAAAAACGAAACTCAAAAGCAGGAATTATAGGTGGTAAACGTACATGTAGTGCAGTAAGCCTAGTCACAATTTAAGTCAATGTACAAACCAACTTGGCACGCCGTTCTCACTCACACGTACGTACACACAGCTAGCTCCACATCAAATCACAATAGACAGTACATGGAAAACAACATGGCGGCGTTCCGGTGTCGATTGCACTCAGCTCTGTAGAACAATTATGTCGTAAAAATCACAGGTAGCACATCAACATTGAAGTAAAACTCTAATCCAGGGTTACACTGGAACAAACATCAAGCATTCACCATGTAATAAAAAGTCAAGAATAAAAGAAACTAGGATTTTAAAAAGATTCAAATTACGAAGTCCAGAGCAGTAAAAAATAAACGTCGGCAGCTAAAACAGCGCCCTCAATTGACACAACACACGGGACCTACGGCTTTATGTCCCATCCGAAGGACGAAGCAATAATGATTAATTTGTATTTGTATTTGTATTTATTGTCCAAACCAACAGCGGACGAGCCGCCAATTACAGGAAAGGGAAAATATAAAATAACTTAATCTTTAAATTTGAAAAAAAAAATTAAATATACAAAAGTAAAAAATATTTACTAGAAAAGATTAATTAACAAAGAAACAAATAAATAAATTTATAAGCACAAACTTTACGTTTATACAAAAAAAAAAAAAAGCAAAAGATCAACGGAATGAAAACAGATACATGTAAATATAAATATAATAAAAATAATAATAATATAATTAAAGCCCAGATACATAAAGTAATTTATATATAATATGAATAAATAAATAAACACACGAATCAACAAATAATAATAATAATGACATCATCAGATACTGGTACTAGCTTGCTAAAGCACGTGAAATCTGATTACGGAATGAGTTGAGTGAAGGTGCCCCAAAAACATCACAAGTTTCATGGAACCCGTTGTAGGTGGATGAAATCCTGGATATAAATCCACCTATTAAGTGTCTTGCTTAAGGACACAAGTGTCACGACAGGGACTCGAACCGACACTCTGCTAATCAGAAACACTAGAGCTCGAGTCCGGTGCACTTGACCGCTCGCCCACGACACGCCACAACCACACATGATCTGAGAGGCAAGTCATGGGGTTTCACAGTTGAGTGCACTAGACTCAAGTTCTTTAGTTGACAGAGTGTGGGTTCTGGAGCTGGGTCATGGCACTTATACTGTCAAAATGATCTAATAACAAACCTTAGATACGGCCATCGACATCCATACAGCTTGTTGAGGAAAAGCTACCAGAACATGAGCGATTATCTCCTACAAATACAAACAGACCCGTATTTACAATTCAAAGTAGGGGTAATATCAAATTAACATTCTTCGTCCCATATGCATTTATTGCGTCAATGAAATTGTTTGCTGCACCAACAACTAATTACAGGATTCGAAAACTGGTCTCTTGTCACTGGGCATGCACGGTGGTCTAGCAGTTGCTGTCATGAGTTTGAATCCCACACGAGTAGCCCGTGGTTGTTTTTAGTCTCCAGGAGTCAGAATGCACTGAACACATAGTGCAACACATTGCATGAAAATCAGTACTTACGTCAAGCATATTTCACAGGTTAACAGGGAATTTTTGCTTGAGCGTACTCCATGTTACTAGGCATTCTTCGCTTACACAGCTAGCACAGAAATTCGGCGCTTGCCCTGTAAGTGAAGAGCGGTGATGGCAAGCACAGAATTCGGCGGTAAGCAGAGCCATGAAATTGGGCCTTTACATCTTTACCCATCCTTACCTGTAGTTGTACAAAGACTTCCTGGTGTGCATGACAGATTCTTGAGATGAGCTGAGAGAAGGCTGTCAGGAACTGGTAGGGTGCTAGCTTGTTTGTCAGATCAGCAAGGATCTGAGTAGGGGGAAAAAGGTCAAATTACATCATCAGGTCAGAGTTGAAAGGTCAGGACTTGATAGTAAACATAAGGCTAGCTGGTCTGTCAAGTCAGCACGGATGTTGTAAGGGGAAAAGTCAAGTTATGTCAGTTGGTCAGAGTAGAAAATTCAGGACTTCATAGTAAATAAATCTTGTGCTAGCTTGTCTGTCCAGTCATCGAGAAAGTATCAAGGAGAAAGGTCACATCATGGCATCAAACCAGAGTTGAAAGATCATTATTTAAATGCAATTTTTGTTCATGCGGAAGCTTGTCTGTCAGTTAAGAAAAGTCAACAAATTGATCCCGATTCCTACTGCACAGATCTTGTCTGTCAGCTTAGAAAGGGATTAATTGAGGCCAAATTTGTTGTTACTTTGTAAAACCAAACTTGGGAAAAACACATGTGCGAAGACTGAAGCTCAAACATGGCTGTGTCTTCTTAATCAACAGCTTCGGCAGTGGCTATGGCTGAATGCCAAAAGGTCTTATTCTTCAACTCTGTTGTTGCAGCCAACGATGATAGCCGTAGCCAATGTCGCTTGATTCGGACACAGCCTATGTTTCCAGTCCTGGAATTTCATCTATGAAAGGGCAGGGGCCTTTGTCATTTTGCGAAGGGCACTTCCATTTGAAAATCTTAAAGTCTATGGGAAACTTCTGAAGGGACACCAAGGCCATGACCAGGGGCAACAGAGCCCATGGCCTCCGTGTATCTCCAGGCTAGGTTTTGATCAGGGTGATTCATAAAAGCTCATGTAGAGCTAGCCCAAGCACAACTCAACAAACTGTGTCTTTCAACTGACCTCATTCAAGCGGCTCAGAACTATCCTACTAGCGGCGGTCTTTTCTGACCGCTTTCCTTTCTCTAGTTCCGAGACGTGAGCGCCGTAGTCCAACCAGAGAGTCAGAAGTCGCGGCATGGACTGGTAGATGTACTGGTTCCCGTGCATCAGTGATTTGCCGAAGTTCTTGACGACCATGTAGATGAACTCCCTGATTGGTTGAAAATAAAATGAACATCTGATCACAAGGTTAAGTCCCTTTTCAACAATAATAACAGTAACAGTGGTTTCTTGTACAGCGCTGAATTCCATCATTCAGACCATTTACATTGTATTTCATCCTTTAAACCATTTCCGCTGCCTGTGCTGCTAAGTAGGTAGCGCACCAAGCTAAAACAGTCACAAGAACCATCTCTGCCCTCACAGGTACCCATTTACTCCTGGGTGAAAAGAAGCAATTTTAGTAAAGTATCTTGGGTCGGAGAGGGTTGTTGGAAACCGAAGAGTTGCCTGCCAGATATCAGATATACAAAATAAACAGATGGCTGGAATATTTCCACTTTATCAAAGGGTAAGATGTGTGTGGGCTGTGTTGACGCTCACGCGAAGCCATGTGGCAGATTTTGTATGCTGGGTATGGTAAAGATTTGTTTCCTGGCCCATAAAAAACCTTCACAACCGAGGAAATTGACCCCCCCCCCCCCCCCTTAGATATGTGGAATGGTCCAGTCTAGGATATCAAGGAGGTCCAACTTGATATAGGCTTTGCAACTAGGAAAAACAATGAAATAGATAACACATGACTCCTGTAGGAGAACACGTGGCTCATAACAGGATTGTAAAGCAACCCCCCTAGCCTTATCTACCCACCCAGATTTCTCCGGTCTCTCAGACAGCGACAGCATGAGTCTGTCGTAGTACTTGGCTAGATAGAAGTGTCCGTCTTCCCATTCTGGGTTGACCTCCAGGACATCCTTGTACTGCTTCATTACCGAGTTGCTCTCAAACTTTGCCGTCTCTTCCATGAAGCGTCCAACAAGAAGAAGTGCCTTGTAGGGGAACAATAAATTATGGGTGAAATTGCAGGCCCTGAATTGTTTTTTACTTTGAGTTTACTTATGTCCAGCTTGGACTAGGGCGTGTCTAGGAGCCAGTGGTTGACTGGTGGTGTGAGATGAGTGGGTGATTGGTTTTAGATAATACAACCAATTATGTCCAGCTTGGACTAGGGCCAGTCTAGAAGTGGGTGGTTGACTGCTGGTGTGTGATGACTGGGTGATTGGTAGCAGGCTATGCAACCAATCACGGCACATTGAGGAAGGGTTGTCCAGAGGTCAGTGATCATACCAAAGAAAGTAGCTACTGGACTCCGACAGAGGAAAGTTGTAAAAAATAACCCTATCAAATAATAAACCACAAGGGAAACTGACTGGGTAAATCATTCAAAAAATAACCCTTCAGTTTGTACACTTTGCCTCTGTCGGATATCTGCATTTGATTGCACCAACCCATCTCTATCAGAATCAATGAGGTGGAACAATTTAGTTTGGTGTGCATATCATAAACTGCCGATAGACCCCTTGCATAACGCGGAACGCTAAATGGACCCTGAGGTCACGCACACTATTTTACGCGCAAAGAACACCTATCGTCCAATCATCTGCCTCCTTTGACCTCAGTGAGGGCGCTTTTTGGCCTCAGTGAGGGCGCTTTTTTAGCGTGTGATGTCATATGCAAGGGGTCTATTGTATGCTCTATTGTTATTTCATTTTGTTGACTTGGCTTTACAAATGGAAGATGGCTGCCTTTGTAAGACTTGAGGGTTGCTTTACCTTTGCATGTGAGAGTTTCTCTGCTTGCACATCCTGGGACGAGTCCCTCCTTGATCTTGCTGCCTCCGAGAAATGATCTGCCACGCCCTTCTGCAGGGTGATCAGCGCCTGGTGCCCCTCACCCTGGTAACCAACGTGAAGTAATTGATGTATGAGCAAGTATGAATGAGCCATTTGTGAGTTAGATTTGGATAATGCCTGGAACAAAACTCACTGCATCAGGGCTTAAATTGTACACTGGACTCCAGTCCCGAGGCCAGTGATTTAAGTATCAGGCCAGTAAACTCATGACTTGATGAAACCAACAGTCTTGTGTTTTTCGATTCAATAACAATACCTCATTGTGTAATATCTTGAACAGAAACAAGTCATGTTAAAATGTTGACTTTAAAGGCACAGTATACCTTTGGTTTTTGGAGCCGTTCGATTGTTTTAATCCTATATAAATGTAGATATATAAACAATAAAACTAACCTGTGAAAATTTCACTTCAAAAGGTGGTCGCGTTTTTTGAGACATTGCCGAAAAACCGGAGCGAATAATGTCCACTCAGGAAGAATATTCCCTATAGGAATACACAATCTGAGAAACGTTTCTGACATTCTTGTTTCTCAGATTCAAATTTTGGGGGCATAAAACCTGATGTCTTTTTCCATAAACACATTACTTCAAAGTGAAATGATTCTCAAAATGCTGCTGTAGTTCTTACCAAGTAAGTTGTTGTGTATTTGGTTTGCGGTAACACCATGTGTTTATCTACTTGCTAAGTAGATTTTGTTCTTTGAGAACTTGTCTTGCTATTTATTCTACTGCCGCGGAGTAGATTATTCGGAATTCGGGAGACTTCTCAGTTCTGAAAAGAACTGTCCTGCTTATTAACTACACTGCCGCGGAGTAAGTTTTTATTGCCATTAATTTTCAAAGTCATTACCAAACGTATACATACCCTTTAAGTCTTGTCCTTTTCAATTCTAATGAGCAATGAGAAATACTTCATACCCATAAAGACAAATGAGATCAATCGTCTCTTACATGTCACCACGCTTCTTCAAATGAAATAGTCAAATAAACTCTGTCAGGAATTTTTTGGTCATTTTGATTCTGGTCTTGTAAAAATATTTGTGGTCCAGTAAACATTTTGAGATACAAGCCATTTGGTCTTGTTGTTTTTTCCCCCCAAATTCGAGCCCTGCGACATGTATTCCTGTTCGCTTACCTTACTCCAAAGCCACTTGGCCTTTTCAATACAGAGCTCCGGTAAGTTGAAGAAAGATGCATTCAGGATAGAGCTGTAAGCTGTTTGCAGGTGACCGGCCCTATAGTGTACAAATAAATATCATCAAGTAATAAACAAAAATAATTTGGTGTTGAGCAAAGACAAACTATGATCCCTCTGTGTCTGCTTCCCAGGTTGTATCGCAAAATTGGGTGGTTATATGGTTATATGGCAGTTACAGGTTGGGCTTCTGACTGGCATCCCTGAACAAAGATACTGACAAAATAGGGAGACGGCCAACATTAGGGCTAGATAGCTCAGTTGGTAATGCGGCACATTAATGCGGAGGCCGCAGGTTCAAGTCCCACTTTGGTCAATTTTTCTTTGTTCAACCGAAAATTATAAAACAATTGATTTAAATAAATCAACAATATTATCCATGTCTGGGTGTACGGTGATGATTATACTGAAATAAATGTTTTTGAAAGGATTCAACATGACGTACTTCCTGGCAACCTTGGCGCTCTTCAACCAGCACAAACCCACATCTTTATTCTGATTACCCTCCTCAGGTCTACGGAGAAACCAAAAGAATAACATATAATCAATATTTCAGAAGTTCAATCTAGGACAATTTCAGTAGATACCCATTGCATAATGTCGTCTTTAAAATAACTTGTATTAAACTGCAAGGGAAACTAGGTAAATTTGAGATAACAAAGGGTTGAACAAAGAAAAATTGACTAGAGCGGGACTTGAACTTGTAAACTCTGGATAAACTTGCCAGTGCTTTACTAACTGTCCTGTTGTGTATCTGACTGGATTGCTACATGCCTTTTCTAAATGTTTGTGCTTGTTTTTGTGCCCTGTTTTTTCAATGATTTACATCGCCTATGTTATTTTGCGCTTTAAAGTTTTTATAGTCTTGTTAACTTCCTTCTGTGTATTGATGTTTTTACCTATTGTAACCACTGTGCAATTCAGCCTTCGGGCTGCAATATGGTGTGAATAAACCAATAATAATAATAATAATAATAACTGAGCTACTGGCACGTAAATCCAGAGGTCACGGGTTCAAGTCCCGCTCTAGTCAATTTTTCTTTGTTCAACCCAAAATTATTTAAAATTTACCCAGTCAGTTTCCCTTGTGGTTTATAAATTTATATTTAAAAAATAAAAAGTCGCATCCCCTTAAGGTGATTCCTCTGCTGCCGCTTCCCAGATTGTGTCATAACTTAGGGGTGATTCCTAGGTACACGGCAGTTACTGAATGAAAGGATTCTGACTGGCACCACCGAACAAAGATATTTTTAAAATAGGGAGACAGCCAACAGTAGGGCTAGATAGATTAGTCGGTAAATCACTTGCTCATTAATACAGAGGTCGCAGGTTCAAGTCCTGTTCTGGTTAATTTTTCTTTGTTCAACTATACAATAACTTGACAGTTCTCTGTATATATGGCTGTGTCCGAAATGGTGGCTTCGGCTGTTGCTAAGAGCAGCCTATACTTTAACACACGGTAACGTTTTAATCCAGCCGCAGCCAGAGTCACAAACTGGCTTAACGTGACTCACCCTTCAGACAGCCTCAGTATAATCCGCTGTAGGCACAGGATAGGTTGCTGGGTACGGAAGGAGGACTGCGTCATGTCTAATCTGGCTTCCCAGTTGGTCAGGAGTTCAGAGTGACTCGTCTGATCGTCCGGATTGGCCGAGGGTCTCAAACCGCCGAGGCAGCGGACCCCTCGTTCAAGGTCACGGAGCATGTGAAGTCTGTGGTTGTCATGGAGATATTGGTGCATTATTACAAACCTCAAATTTCAAATCCACTGTGGATGTCCCATACCAATTTTTGCCATAAAGCGAAGCGAATTTCCCCGCATCACAATGGGAAAACAGTGTGTACGACATTGTTTGCCTCAGGTAATTTGCTTTGCATTCACTTTCGTGTGAAGTATGAACTAGGCTTTACTGTGATGCAAACATGTCCAGCATTCATGTTCTTGTTAAGCATCACAGGCATCTCTGACTAATGACATTGATACAAGTGCGACACATGTTAATGCTACTTAAATAATGCCTACTTTTTCACCAAGTAATAAATGTCAGGCCGAAAGGTCGGGCCAGTAACTGTTTTGCATTGATACTATATGTCCTTTTGGTTGGTAAGCAATTTGAAAGAGTTTATTCTATTTACTCTGGATTTTAACACCTCAGACTTGTGGGCACTCAGTCGCAGTTGCTGATAGACTACTCTTTGCAAATGTTTTTGATGTGCTTGTTAGCCTTGGAATGAGGTACATGCTGTTCTAGATCTAGACCAGCACTGCACATCATTTCACGCTAGTGTGCGTGTGCAAATTATTTATGAAGTAGTTCATGCTAATTGGTGGATTGATGTATAAATGCACCTTGCGATATACACATAGCCTTGTTGATACAGTTGTTATTGGCAAATTCTGATTAGGAGGGTCTATGAATGAGCCTACCTTGTGAAAACTACTGAGAATGGCTTGTGGGCCCAGATTCCCCCTTATTCTAGACCCTGAACCCCCAAACCCTTGCATTTCAGGAGGTTTACTGGCTCTGTGCATCACCAGAAATACAAAACTAAAAGTTTGGACACAAAGTGGACTATTTCTTTCCCTTTGGTGACTGCTTTATTTCGTTCAAGAAAATTGCAATGCTCAAGGGGATTTTGAGAAAATCCCGAAATCTGGAAAAATCCTTAGAAAGTACACGCCTGTACCTTGTAATATATTCGTAGCCTCGTTGGTATGATCCACTCTCCATACTAGCAGCAGACAGAGGACCCATCAGAGCACTCCGCACAATCCTCAACTGCTTCTCAAAGTGTTCCTCATTCTAAACGGGAGTAACAAAAATAAGAGAAGTTCAAAACAATCCCCAACTTATTACACACAGTTATTTTGTCATTCACCCTTTAAGAGACCACAGCGGCTGCAAACTGCTTGTACCAATGCCCATAGCAGCTGCAAATGACCTGCAAGGTCTGACCTTCTTCCTCTCAACCAAAAGGGTCAAAGCAAAGGTCAAGACCTGAATTTGACATTTTCCATTGTTTCCCATGTTAACATAGTATCTATGTTTCTAAAAACAAAATTATAAAAATAAAAATCAACAACAAAACCATGTCTGAGCAATGGTGATGATTAGAGAACATCCCAAAAGTCTGGTACATTCTCAGCGCAAAAGACCGTTCCAGTGGGTGAATGTTCCAATGGAACGTTCCGGTTTTCCCGATAGAGCAGTCCATGAGCATGTGCTGAAATCCTTTTATGATCCAATTACCGTTCCAACTTTTGAGACACTCCCTTATACAGAAATAAATGGTCTCTCCGGGGTTAAATGTTGTAAGCGTGGAGCGTTTAGCCTGTGCACCAGCCTACTGATTCATTTGATGAATGCTTTATCATGACTTTCAATATATTGACTACCTTTATATCAGAAGGCAGGAGACTCTGTCCCCCCGGAAATTCAGTCCTCTCATAGGACAAACAATGCAGAATTTTTGTCTGATAGCGCCCTCTCTTGACTTAACTTCCTTTACCACATGTTAATTTATCGTATGGGGGACACACAAAAAAAACATGTTCAACAGAGAATCTGCTTAAAGTCTCCCAATGCCCCCAGTCCCCACCTTCTGTTTAGCAGCCAGGAGTATCTTCCCCAGGCCGATTTTCCAGTCTTTGGTGTTGCTGGTCTCCGTTTTCAGATAGGTCTCCAGAGTGTCCCACTTGGCAAGTTTCCAGCAGGCCTCCACACGGTAGGCATTCAGCTTCCCAGTCCAGTCATGACTGCATGAAGATACAACGCTATCAATCAGTTTCGAAAATCAACAAAAAGTAGCTAAGCACAACAAAACTGTGCTTACCAGAACAATGTTACCAGCTAAACTACCATATTACATGTACAATTTGTGACTGGTACCCTGCTCATTTCATGCTAAGCAGAAAATTGTTAAGCAATATTTTCTGCTTAAGCAGCCCAGGGCCCAAATTCAAAGAGCTGCTTTAGCAGAAATTATTGCTAAGTAAAAATAAGTGGTGGTTTAAAACCTGGTCACCTACTCGTATTTTCCCTTATTATAAACCCCCAAAATCTTGTATACAAGCACTTTATATTCAGTACTTTCAAAGTCCTCCATGGAAAAAAACCCTCCAAGACTACTTTGGTTGGATTAGAATATATCTATTGTTTTCCTGATGCAATTATTAAATCAGTTTAATCAAATCTTGTAATCTTCCCCAGCTGTTCATTCTTTACTGTAAAAATATTCAGTCACATTACGCACATCGCTGGTTGTCATTAATAATAATAATAATAATGGCTTCTTATATAGCGCTCATATCCGTCACTCAGTGACGCTCAAGGCGCTTCAACAGTCAATATTTTCCTGCAAGGTATATATGTGGAGCTACTTTTTGAATTTTGAGACCTATTTCTTTACATAGCACCATTTAATGGTTTACAAGGTGCTGTGGCGCAATATGCAGCCGATCAAACCAGGAACACCGGGGGGAACCCCTTCTCTTTTCGATAAGTGCACTGGGTTCTTTTATGTGTATTACACAACACACGGGACCAACGGCTTTACGTCCCATCCGAAGGACGAAGCAATAATGGTTAAGTGTCTTGCTTAATAAGGACACAAGTGTCACGACCGGGACTCGAACCCACACTCTGCTGAACAGAAACACCAGAGCTTGAGTCCGGTGCTCTTATCCGCTCGGCCACGACACTAACATGTACATGTACAGCATTGGTAATTGTCAAAGACCAGTATCTCCACACTTCTTGTGACCCAAGATATACATGAAATAACAAACCTGTGCAAGTTTCAGCTAAATCAGTCTTTGGAGTCATGAGCAAACAGTGAAAAACCCCATTATATCTTTTCACTGTTTTCAAACATTGGATTTTATCACGAGTGATAAAGACTAATTGTTTTACCCATTTCCTAAAAACAAAAGCATTTCAAGCAAAACTATTTCAAGGGAAGTTTTCCACCATGACCATCTTTATACCATGTAAGTTATGTGCAAATCTGTGAACATTTATATTTTCAATCTTACCAATGTTGTACACACCCTTTAAACCACAGATTTTCACAGAACGACAAATTTGACAACTTTTTCGAAATAACAAAGTGCCACCAAAAACTAAATTTTAGTTGTTCATGTCTAATATTTATACAGTACTCTCTAAATCAAAAACGGTTCCCCCCATCCCCTCAACTACTTACCGTTCTGCAAGAACACCATTAACATGAACCAGGGCTGTATTCAGCTGACCCAGGCCCATTAATGAGCGTAGAAGACCAGCGTGATGTAACGGCTCGTCAGCTTCTAGCTGAATGGCTCGTTCATAACAAGCAGACGCCTCGTGCAAATTTCCTAGAGAAATTTAAAATAGTATCGAAAAATGTCAACATCAAGGCCTAAATACTTCAAGAAAAGAGCAACAAACTGGATTCTACTGTCTTTCAAAAACTAGCCCAAGAAACATTACGTCTGAGAGAGATTTCATGACAGCTTTTGCTGCCAACTCAACTCAAAGAATAATATTTTGACTGCACCCTTTTACCGATGTGTGATTAGCACAATAAAGAATACAAAGGCTTGCTCGAAAGGGATTCGAACCCCGGACCCCTGCATTCTAGAACACTGGGCATACCCAGTGATGCGAGCCCAGTTCCAAACCTGTGATAATAAATACAGTACAATACAATACAATAAATATATTTATAGAGCGCTCTTACTCATCAACCTAGATGGTTCCACAGCGCTGAACAAAGTCCAGAAAAATAACAAAATAATACAGTTAAACATGTTGGTCATTGTTCGAAGAGATGAGTTTTCAGAGCTGTCTTAAAAGCATCCAAGGAAGGGGGGCAGCGGATGAACTGTGGAAGCCCAGTCCAGAGTTGAGGTGCATGTGCCTGGAATGCATGGTCACCAGCTGTGCTGTATGTTCTGGGCACATGGATTAAGGTGGTGTCTAAACTTGAGCGGAGTCCACGTCTACCAGAGTGATGTGGTATGATGAGAGAGCCAAGATAAGTTGGGGCTTTGTTATGAAGGCACTTATACACAACAGTCAGAATTTTGAATATTATTTGTTGCTTGATTGGGAGACAATAACCACAATCAAATGTCAAGGATCTACGTATGCAGTATATAGGAAAAAACCATCTGATGCCGAAACTGCTGTGCCAGTCTATTATGGTAGTCATGAATCTACATTCAAAATTCAATGGACGGGTACACACATACTTTTGCACACACCATTGTGGGGACTTCCTATTGTTGTTCCATTATTCCCTTTTCTAAAGAATCACATTGTGGGGACCCAGTTTAACAAAGAAAAAACATTGTGGGGACGGGACCTTTGTTCCATTGTGTAAAAGTCCCCACAACTCTGGGTATGCCTACCCACGGAGGTTTATGAGTGTGTGTAGAAGACGGCAAGGGATGATCCAGAAGTTTTTTGTAGGTGAAGGGAGAAGTGGAACTAGGCAGCTGGTAATACGTTAGGAGGGGAGGGCGGGGGGGGGGGGGGGGGGGTTGTTTGAGAATCTCACCTATACTCTCATGAGCCAGTATCTGCTCATGAAGTGATGGCTCCTCCTGCCTGATGGCCGAAACTCCCCGCACACCATCCGGTTCATCCAGCGCAACAAACAGCTTCTGTACATATACAAAACAAGAACACGACATATCGGAAGTAAGTTCTAGCACTGTAATGTAAGTTCTAGTCTGAGCGTTCTAGAACATTAAACACAAGTTCTTGTGCCCAAGTCATGGGTTCAAATCCTGGTCATGACACTTGTGTTCGTGAGCAAGACACTTAACCATAGTGGCCGGAAACAGCTTGTACCATACCAACATGCCCATAGTGGCTGCAGACGGCTGCAAGATCTGACCTACTTCCACTCAACTAAAAAGGTCACTGCGCATTTGCATTCGCAAGGCTGTAAGGGTTAACTCTTCTAATCACCCAGAGTAAATGGATAACTGCAAGGGTAGAGATTGCTGATATAAAAAAAAAAAATAATCTGTGCGCCCATTCAGCTCCCGCTGCCGGCTTTGTAATTGTTTTTTTCTATACCTGTAAGAAGCCAAGCTGCTGTTGTAGATTGTGTTTTTTCTTATTGATGAACGCTTCACAGTGCATGAGGGACCTGGCGTAAGCTTTACACTGGAACGATGCCCTGGCCAGGACGTCTTGGGGAATCTGCTCTAGGAACCGATTCACCAACTGGAAGTCTGTATCGTCACCGATGTGAAGATCTGCAATAAAAACATCCGAGACAAACTTTATGATAGAAGATCATCATCTTCATCAACATGTTATAAATCATGACATCGCACTTAAAAAACAGCCACTGAGATTGGACTTCCTCCAGGACTTCTCCTCCAGGAGAAAAACATAAAAAATAAGATTTTAGGGAGCGTCTAAAATGTTGGAACATTAGGAACATTCTAATTGGATTGGATAAGAATTCCAGCTTGTGCTCATGGACCGTTCTGTTGGACCGTCGGAACGTTACAATGGAACGTTCAAAATAGTAGTGCGCATTTCACTAGAGTAGGACTGCTTTGTACTTTGGCACAATGATGCGGTCCAATGGATTGTGGGCATGTGCCCATGGGAACATTATTTTGCGCCTAGAAAATGACAAACTTTTAGAAAGTTTAAATTGTTGCCACTGGTTCCCAATTCATTATTTTGCTAAGCACAGAAAAAGCGTGTAGACAGGTAACCAGTCAAACTTTTTATAAAGTTTACATTGTTGCCACTGGTTCCCGACACATTTTTTGCTAAGCAAAAGAAATTTGCTAAGCAGTATTTTCTGCTGAACAACGCTATGATTTTGAACCATCGTCTATTAACCAGAGTTCTTTTAGTGAATATGAGCAATTTCTCTTATGACAAAAACAGGCCAAGTCAATTTGCAGATTCGGTTTGGCCGACACTTTCCACTTACTTCCACTTTGAGATTTCCTCTGAGTTCTCGAGGAAGATAACGTCTCCACACGGTGGCGCTTCCATCGAGTCAAATAATCCAGGACAGAGAAGACTGTCTGAGCGCTCATGTGACTCACGTCGCCTGATCGCTGGTCCTCCGTCTTCTCTGCGTGTGTCAAAACGGCAAGAACCTCTTGACGCATCTAAGATGATAAAAAGAAAAACAACCCCAAAACATGGAAGAACACAAAATCATTTGGAATACTCTGTTGATAAGCTTGGTAAACATTTAAAATGAAAGACTTGGTATGTTGACTTAGTTCACCTGATTTCATCATTACAAAAATCTTGGTTGCACTAATTTGGTTCTCAATAACCCAGTATGTTATACAGTGTAGTGAGCATTTTATGCGGTTGTGTTTTTTTAAAAGGTTTTCAGATAGTTTTATCAAATATTACTTCATTTCAGAGGGAAACAATTCACAGAAAAAATGGTTTTGGTACGAACTTCACAATCAGTAAGCTTTTAGACTAAAATTAAACAATAATGTTATTTATCCTTACCAATCCAATATAGTACCTTAAAAGAAATCTCTCACAGGTTACTCTTATGTATATCTTAATTTTTATGTTTATCTTATTTCTTGTAATAATAATAATTTGGGAAGCTAATCATCCTTACTTGCAGCTGAGAAGCTGAATTGCGAAGGACGCAGCTACAACGTGTTCGAACAACAGGCATGCAAGGGTGCCTTTGGCAGCCAGCCACATTGACCAATATATGACACAGAGCACAGCCAGAGATTGAAAGTGTTTGATTTTTCCTGAGGGAGGAAAACCGGAGGGCCCGGAGAAAAACCCTTGTGGCATAGCAGAGACCCAGCCACAACTCTACTCACATATGGCCTTAGCCGGGTATCGAACCAGGGTCACATTGGAGAGAGGTGAGCGCTTTACGCACAAGCCAACCTTGCCACCCTTATGATACTTTTCTCCAAGTTCAATTGGCTTTCAAAGTAGAAAAGAAAAGAAAAGGACCACTAAACTTCTTGCTTTAAAGGAATTGACGAAACTTCAGACAATCTTTTGAAAAAAAAACCCAGAACACATTTGAAGAAGGGTCCTTTACCTCGTCATTATTTTCTTCTTTGCCATCCAGCAGTGCATGGAGGAGGATTATGGGCAGAAGAAACAGCGCCGTCTGGATGTCATGCTTGATGATGACGCTGCAAGACTTGAAGATGCGAGATGCTAGAGGGGATTGTACCTAGGAGAGGAAGACATCAAAGGAAGTAACATCCGGTTCAGACAGGCGCTCTAGAGTCGCGCCGAACCAAATAGATTAGGAGCGACTCTAGGTCTAAATAATTTTCGGCTTCAGACAGACGAACTTAACATAACATTTGCATTAGGTTCGGCTCATGACAAGATCGACGTCTGAAACCAAGACGCTTAAGAGTCGTTCCGAACAACTGCAACAGTCAATCTTTTGACTTCCAGGGCGTCCAGTCACTCCTTACTGTTTCAGACGTCAAACTTTTCATGTACTTAAATAAGTAATTTGGTTCGGCGCGACTCTAGAAGAGCCCCTGTCTGAACCGTGTGTTACTGCCAGAAGATATCATTCAAGTGATAAACTATAAGGGAAACTGACTGAGTTTTCAGTAATTTGGGGGTGAACAAAGAAAAATTTACTAGAACGCATGGGATTTGAACCCGCGACCTCCAAATTAACGTGACGCACTCTACCAACTGAGCTATCTTTGGCGTGTTGTGGCCGAGCGGTCAAGTGCACTGGACTGAAGCTCTGGTTTTTCTGATCAGCACAGTGTGGGTTTGTGTTCTTGTCACTTGTGTTCTTAAGCAAGACACTTGTTTTGTTCTTTGGATGAGACATAAAGATGTACTTCCCATATGTTGTGTAATGCTCGTAAAAGAACCCAGTTACACTTATCGCTAGAGAAAGAGTTTACCATGGTGTATCTGGCAGTTCAACCCCCCCCCCCCCAATTATTATTATTTACAGAGCTGCCAACATTTGCATCTTACAATTAGGGCAATTTTGCACAACAATCGGGGAGAATTACACTCAACATTAGGGAACAATTTTCCACAATCACTGAGCTTTTCAACTTCGTTCATCAGAACACGGAAAGATTGGTTTATTTTCAGGGAACTGTCTGCAGAATCAGGGAAAGATAGCAGCTCTGATGATACTCAAAGAATAATTCCAAATTAAAAGTTACCTTTGTGACTAGGTATCCAGTCCATGCACAGACCCAATCCTTGTAGGTCTTTCCTTTCTTACTCAGGTAGATTGGCTTGGGGATATTGGTCCACGATGGAGAGGACGCAGGGACGTACTTGGCATCTAAGAGGGGCAGAAGAATCTCCTTGATGTGGGCTGGAAAGCGTCTCCATAACTGACCGCCAAATCTGTAGCAAAGTCACCAATAAAAAAACAATTTTTTTTCTTCTTTTTCTTAATTTTTATGAGAAATCGCCTAACATCACAAAGTGAGGGCTACACTTGACTGATTTGGGCTATCGACCAAAATCAACTACCACCAGGGGCATGCTGCCACCTACTCCTGGGGCTGAAAGTGGAACAGGGTTACCCCCTTCACAGTCAGCAAGGATGTAGGCATGGGTATCATCCACTAGGAGCCTGGCTGGTAGAGCAGAATGCATAACCTTCCCAACGTTTTACGAAGCAATGATGGTTAAGTGCCTTGCTCAAGAGTACAAGTGTCATGACCGGGGTTTGAACCCACACTCTGCTACACACCCACACTCCGCTGAACAAGACTGCTCGTCCACCACACATGATGATGAGAAGGTCAGTTTGAATCCTGTCATTAGCAGCGGGTACTGCAAACAACTTAATGAATGAAATTCGGCATGTACTGGCCGAGCGTTCTAGTGCACTAAACTAAAGTTCTGGTGTTAATAAGCCATTCGCGTGAAGGATTCGATTCCGTGTCATGACACTTGAGCAAAGGGTGCGGGGAAAGGGGGTGGGGAAAAAGGGGGTGGGGAAAAAGGGGGGGTAAGAGGATGGGGAAAGGGGGAGGGGAAAGGGGGATGGGAAAAGCGTTGGAAGAAGGGGTGGGGAAAGGGGGTTAAGAAAGAGGGTTAAGAAAGAGGGTAAGCAAAGGGAGTGAGAAAGGTAGTGGGGAATAGGGATTGGGAAGGGGGTCAAGGAAAGGGGGTGGAGAGTTTCGTTACTTACGACTCTTTTGGAGATTCCCGACAGCTATAGATCTGTAGTAATTCCTGTATGGCATAAGCAGAGCAGTCCTGAGACCTGGTATCCGCTGCTGCTAGAAACACCCTCGCTAGCTCACTGATCAGATCAAAAGCAAAGTGGGAATCTTCTACGCCCGTCTGCACAGAGAGAAACAATGCTGAGAGATCAAACTTACAGGACAGCTTGATACAAGTTTTACAAGAGATTTACGCCATTGCATCGATGTGGGGAGATATTTAAGGCACAGGGCCTCATTAACTTTCTGACAAACAATTCATAAACCATGGTCGAACATCACTAAACAGGAAAGAGACATCACGAAACTCAGTATTCGATTGTCTACCACTGTCACTGTTAAATTGGAGCAATATCTTTATGTGCCCGAAAGAAGGATATCATGAAAAATTACCGGAGAAAGGGCATAAGGCAATTAATGATAAAAATTGTGTTTCAAAACTGAGCATGAAAGTTTGATCGGTTTTCTGCCATTCATAAATCATTATAAGTTAAATTCGGCATGGGAATGGGAAACTATGTCTTTGAGGTGTAATTCCAGCAACAAAAATTTAACAGCAATACCATATTTTTTTGTCAGGAGCATGTCTCATGAGCTAAAGACCTTCTGGTTACTGGGAAAATTACTTTGTGTCCCCGGAAGGAAGGGAGTAGAGCCTTACGCCCTTCTTCCACGCTCATGGCGATATGCAGTACAGACAAATGAAGTATAATATGACTGTATGACAGCTACAATTATCATTAACAAACACTTGAGCAAAGTGAAGACAGTTTAAAGGGAGTCTTCTTTTAATACTGACATGGAATTTGGAGAGCTCTTCCTGCTTGTTATTCGTGGTGATCTCCAGTCTGCCAGGATCGATAGCTCCCAGCTCACCGAGGCATTCCCCAAACAGGCTCTGTGCCTTGCTGTCCGAGTCCCGACATCCACTCAGTAACTATAAACACAACAAAACGACCCATTACATGTTGTAATGATCAGATTCAACAGATTGGAGGATTGCTTCATTCCGTACATTCATCTATTGACCACCATTGTTACATACCACTTTCCTTGTGGTGCTGATTAACTAACCAAGTTGTAGCGCCCTCACAGACGCGTATTATACATAGGACTCAACCTTAAAGTAAACATGTTGTTTGTTTCTCCCCATATTTCAGATCATTTGTCCAGTGAAAAAATAAAAGCAATTGCATCGAAAACAGTTTTCCTTGCCAGTAATTACACCCCTGGTCACACGTCTAAAACTGAACGCTTCTTCACCATACTTCTCTATACAGGTTTCATTTGATTTATTCTGGTTGTCTGGTTGTGAAGCCAAGGATTTTCAGAAAAGCAAACTTAATCACTGTAGTAGCCAAGAACCCAATGGAGAGAAAACAAGAAATGAAGTTTCAGTTTTAGATGTGGGAGAAAAACCTCAAGAGAATTATTCCAGGGAAAACCCCACGCAGTCAGGCAGGGACTGAAAACCCAATCCACATAGTGCCCCCGGCAGGATTCGAACCGGGGTCCTAGAGGTGGAAGGCGAGGAAAGAAAGCACATTGCCCTAAAGGTTCTCTAAAGGCCTACGGGTTTACAGTGCACAGCAGTTTTGAAGAATCCCTTCATTACCAGAAAGGTTCACAGGACATAACGACACAATAAATAAATGATATCACTTACCACAGACACGAGTTCAGTCACTGTTAGATCCACAGTTTCATTGCCAATCGCATACTCATGGAGCGCCGACTAAAAAAACGCACAAACAAACAAATACAAACATCAGTTTGATTACAGAGTGCAAATAAATACAAATATAGCTGAAGTTTTCGAACTTCCTAATGCTTATTTAATAAAAGAAAGAGAAGGGGGTTTGCCCCAGTGTTCCAGCAGTGGCTGCAGAATGTGCCACAGCTCCTTGTAAACCATTATGGGGTGCTACCTAAATCGGTCTCATAATTCGAGTTTCAAAAGCCTGTCTTAAAATGGGTGCGTTCGATTAGCTTCCCCGGGTCGACCCAGGTCTTCCCCCGGTGCGTTCGAATAGCTTTGACGTCATTCGCGGGGCTCACCCGGGTCAGCCCCAAGTGCCCTGCTTGTGGAGCGGGTCACTTGGGGCTGCCCCTGGTTCATGACGTCACGGCGAAAAACTTTCTCAATGGCCACCATTTTGTTTGTAATTCAGCGGGACATTTTAGGAAGTTTGACACACATTTTCGCCATTACAACAGCGTTTTTGTGAGCAATAAGTATTTTTTATTCGAAGCCGGGTACCTTTGTATCACTGTGGGGTTGTACAAATTGTTTAATGTTGCAGTTTTACCTTGAGAATAATTATTTTACGATGTTTTCGTGAATCCACGGAAAGTATCGGACATACGGCACACAAAATGGAAGTAGTTCCGGTAGGCTGTCCCAAGATGCATCGGTGTGAATGCTGGGGGAAGTTGGCGTTCGATTAGCTCATGGTTAGGGGCTCACCCGGATGAGCAGGCCGGGGTCGACCCGGGGAAGCTAATCGAACGCACCCATAGTTTCTGTCGTTCAAGCGTCTTGAGTACTTTATTGGTAGATACATGTGCTATAGACTATGTTACCTTTGTTTACAGAGTAGTGACCTTGTACATTCTAATGCATTTCCTGACAGGCAAGATACTACACAGGCCGTATGGGAAAATTTACATTTTGTGTCATATTTTTCACATAAATTCAAGAGTTACAAAAGCAACAACTGTACAGCTTTTGAGATGTCCCCCCTTTCTTCATATCAAAAAGTTGAGAAAAATCAGACAGTGCAATCTCCATAAAACATAATATTTATTGTTTTCTTCCATTGGGCTGCGTACAAACTGTGCCTGCAGGAAGTCCAGGCTCTGTGGCTCTTTTGTAAACATGTGATGTCACAGGTCACATGGGTTTGAACCCCGGTCATGATGCATGTCCTTGAGCAAGACACTTAACTGCTAATTGCTTCTCTTCACCCAGGGGTAAAATGGGTACCTGTGAGGGCAGAGATGGTTTTTGTGAATGACTTAGCTTAGTGCGCTTTGGCAGCACAGGCTGTATACTCCCCAGGGAGCTGAGATGGTTTCATGAATGAAATAATGGCCCAGTGACCATGCAGGGGTAATAAAGTGTGAAGCGCAATGATCATTCTTTGGAATTGCGCTTAAGAGCCGATATTGTTATAAGACTATTATATATTTCTCTGCTCTGACCTGATTCCTGTGGAGCAAGTCTCTGAGTTTAGACAAGGCGTGAAGTCTGACGTCCAGACTCTCATGAGTAACTCCCTTCATGGACTGCCTGAGCTGGGTCTTGAGGTCAGGCTGACTGGATGGATCCTCACGATGCTCCTTCAGGACGGAGTTCACCTCGGTGAGCTCCCGGATGTCTGGCATGAAGTATAGCTCATGGAAATGCTCGCTGTACGAATCTCTGCAGGGAAATACCAAAGTTGTAATAAAGAGGTAATAAAGAGGGAATAAAGAGTGGGACGAGGTCTTTAATTGTTCATGTAAAACCAGCAGGATTGTGGCCGTGCGATAAAGGACCGAGATGAAGGCGCGGTCCCTCATTGCACTGTCATGATCCTACAAGGTATTAAACGAGCGCTCAAGACTGAGTCACCACTCTTTCATTTCCATTCATATACCTTTCTGTGTAAACATAACAAAAACTTTAAAAGTTCAGAACAAATCCGACAGTTACAATAGACCTTATGCATTGACGTCACCAAGCCGCCATCTTAGAGGTAAACTGATGATGAAACAATGGAAACGCGCTGATTTGTACGCGCGGCGCACAAGACTGGCCAATGAGCATCTTCCTTTTGACCTCTAGGTGAGGGCGCCCTACTCAAATGACGTCATATGCATAAGGTCTATACAACACAACAAAAACATTTACAGAGCACTCTTACTCAAAGATTATTCAAACATCAACCAAATTAACCTAAGAATACAAATAACATGTAGGTAAGTTTACCCTCAGCTCACCTTGACTCTGCCATGTTGAATTAAGCATCTCGTCGCACAAGTTCCAAATTTGCACGGTTACGTTTCAAACTACCGCACGCAAGTTTCAAACTTGCGCGAGACGAACTAAAGCGACCTACCAACTTAAATTTGGCTGTGAAAATTTACACGGTCCGCGCAATCATCTGATGGCGCCCTCTCTTGACACAAGTTTGTCAGGCTATGTTTAAACACTTTGAATGTGTTTATATCGCACATTTAAACATGGCCATGTGATCTCTCTTGGCCAATCTGAATGAAAAACTATCCCAGGTATTTATGAATATTCAGTAAAAATATAGACAGGCTGCAAAGTTCCAAACATAAAGATAGATGTTATTTGCAAATTTTTACCTGTTCTCAACAATGAGGTAGTTGTAGATTTTGGCAACCTGCTCAGGGAGTTGATGCAGTAGAGACAGCAGTGTCACAATAACCTGGCTGATCATTGGTCCTAGGGACGACGGCTCAACGCTGTGGAAGAATACAGATGGGATTTGATTTATATCAGATTGAATTGCACTAAAACTGAACAAGGGAGGCCATGTCATGATTGTCCAGCTGATCATTGGAACAAGGGATGACGTTTATCATAGAGGCAGATTTGGTAGATTTGGTCAGAGTAGATCAGACTTTTGCTAATCAGATTGGATAAGATCATATAATAAACCACAAGGGAAACTGACAGGGTAAATTTCAAATGATTTGGGGTTAAACAAAGAAAAATTTAATAGAGCGGGATTTGAACCAAAGACCTCTAGATTAATGTGCTGGTGCTCTATCAACTAAGCTATCTAGCTCCAAGTTGGCGTTCACCCTATTTTGTCAATATCTTTGTTCGGGGTGCCAGTCAGAAGCAATACAACCGTTAACTGCCGTGTAGCCAGGGATCACACCCAAGTTTACGATACGACCTGGGAAGCAGCAGCCAGGGGATCATAAGATCATAGCAGATCATATAGAGTCAGACCAGATCAGATGGGATTAGATCCAACCAGGATAAATCAAACAGGCTGGATCAGAATAAATCATAGTAAATTTTGATGATAGATTCGAGGCAAGTCGTGGCAACATTTGATTGGATGTATTATTTACACTACCTTTGCACAAAGCAGTGCCATGCACGGCACGATAGCAGTGGAAACCCGTGGTCCTTGTAGCGTAGACCTATCTTGAGTGTGGCCATGATCTTGAGTCGGACACCGGTGATGTGCTTGGTACCCATCAGCTTCATGATACACACCAGGCTTTCTAGTGCCTGTAGAACGAGAACAATGATAACCTCGTTCTGTGGGGGTGATGGATCTCACCAAGCCATTTCTTTTTTCAAGAAACGGCTTAATACCTAATCATGAGGTTTTTTCAATTCAAGTCTGGATTCCTTTGGTCAGACCCAACATCTATACATTAAGCCGTGTCTGAATTAAGCGCCTTTGGCTACAGCTTTGGCTCGTTGCCACAGCAACAACGTTGAAGAACAGAAGCCAATTTCACAAAACTTTATGCAACTGCTTAAGTCCACTTCTGCCATTATTTTATTGTGCAAGTGGCCGAACTTCTGCTATGACTCTAGCGTGCCGTGGCCGAGCGGGCAAGTGAACCAGACTCAAGCTCTGGTGTTTCTAGTCAGTAGAGTGTGGGTTCGAGTCCTAGTCATGACACTTGTGTCCTTAAGCAGGACATTTAACCATTATTGCTTCGTCCTTCGGATGGGACGTGTGTTGTGCAATGCATGTAAATAAACCCAGTACACTTATCGTTAAGAGAAGTGGTTCGCCCCGGTGTTTCTGATAAAGGCTGCCGAGTGCGCCACATTACTTTGTAAACCCTTAAAAGGTGCTACATAAATCGGTCTCATAATTCATAAAAACTTCAAATCCTGTCTTAAAAAGTGTCTCTCTTTGTTCAAGCGCCTTGAGCACCTTATTGGTGGATACGTGCGCTATATAAGACTACATTATTATTATTTTTATTAAGGTTTTGTGAAATCAGCAGCAAGCCCTTTTTTAGCCTTTTTAACCATAGCCACTGCCAAAGTTAGTTATTCTAACACGGCCTTATTTCATAAAAAAATTTGGCATGGGAGCTGATTCTCTTAAAAACATAATAGATTTTTCACTCAACAAAAAATCCTGTTTCTTCACTCTCAAGCTTCTCTTGGACTTTACCAGTTTCTTGTCTTCCACGGCGATGTGCGAGTTTAAAAGCTGCGAGTCAAAGAACGCCAGAATACCCAGAAGCCCCGGCTGCAAGAAGTCCGCCATGTCCGCCGCCTCTGTGATGGGTTTAGGCCCTTTATAGGCAGTATCCTTAGAGGCAAGCATCGCTAGGCCGCTAAAAACCTAACAAACAAAAGACAAACAAAAAAATATCTTAATTCATACAATAACATGAATGTCCTAGACAGTTAGCTCAATCTAAGAGACATTGTAACAAGCCACTTGTGAGTTAAAGCTGAATAAAGCCTTTAAAATTTTTTTTTTTTTAAAACAATTAAAAGGAGATATTGCCTTACATCACAAGGCCACAGATGGCCACTTATAAGCGAGGGCTACACTTAACTGATTTGGGCCATTGACCCAAATCAACTGTCACAAGGGGTACATTGCCACCTACTCCTGGGGCTGAAACAGGGTTACCCCCACCACAGTCCGTAAGGATGTAAGCATGGGTATCATCCACTAGGAGCCTGGATGGTAGAGCAGAATGCACTACCTTCCCAACTTTTTAAGAAGCAAAAATATGGTTAAGTGCCCTGCTCAAGGGCACAAGTGTCATGACCGGGTATCGAACCCACACTCTGCTGCTGGCAACATCAGAGCTTGGGTCCGGTGAACTAGACCGCTTGGCCATGACACGCCACAGTGACTTGCCTGGTCACTATTAAAATGCTCAATTGAATTCCTCAGATCAAAATTCAGCTACATCACATGGGGCAAGCTTTTGTATAGCAACCTCCAAATCAGCAAAGGTCGGTATCGATGTGCCACACATTTCACTGGAAATTTTGTTTGAGTATTTGCCGTCTCTGATGCAACTAGGCAAAAGCAAATTAACAAATGATTTTTTATTATATGAAAATTGAATTTGTGTTAATAACAAATTCCTATGGGTAGTATTGTTTTCTAGATTTGTGTAGCTCAGTTGGTAGAGCGCCGGCACGTCAATCCGGAGGTCGTTGGTTCAAATCCCGCTCTAGTCAATTTTTCCTTATTCAACCCAAAAAATCATTTAAATTTACCCAGTCAGTTTCCCTTGTGGTTTATTATTTAAATAGAATTTAAATAAAAGATTTGATTTTATAGAAAAATATAGTCTTCGTTCGAGCCGTTTTTCTTGTTTTTTGATATTCATGAGACTCGCACAATCTATGAGAGCCCCAGTTGGATGAGTATCAATCCCTACCTGTGTGTAGTTCTCACTGAGGTGTAGCAGTAACTCGTTGTGAAGGCTTTGGTAATCCATCCTCATCAGACGTCCAAGTTCTATATCCGTCTCACTCTGTAATCAAACGGAAATGTAAAAAGGAAATTTTGATGACTTGCGACTAGACTTCACTTGGACAAAAATTACTTGTGACCTGGGCCCAATTTCACGGCTCTGCTAACCGCCGAATTCTGCGCTCGCGATAACCATTCAAATTTCTGCGCTAGCTGTGTAAGCGTATAATACCTAGTAACATGGACTACGCAAGCGCACAAGCAAAAATGTCCCTGCTAACTCGTGAAATACGCTTGTCGTAAGCGCGGAATTCCTTGCTTCCGTAAGCGCCGATTCTTTGCTAACGGTAAGCAGAGCCATGAAATTGGGACATGACTTGGAACTTGACTTGCGCAAACAATGACTTGAGCGTTGAGACGCGACTTGAATTTGACTTCTTGACAATGCAATTATTAAATCGTTGCGGTACCCGCTGCTCACACATAGGATTTGAACTGTCTCTAGCCACCGGGCAAGCTCAGTGGTTTAGTGGTAAGACATCTGAGAACCCTGTGTATTAAGAATTTGTATCTGAAATTCAGTTTTAAAAAAACCGCCTGACCTGGAGGTAGAGCAGTGCCTTCTCCAACTCTGTCTTGTTGCACGTCCGGACGAGATAAGAAAAGATATAACGGAAGCATATAACCAACATCTCTCGATAGTTCTAGAAGAGACAAACAAAGTGACAGATGCAGTGATCAATATAAAATACAGGGCTATGGGTGAACAAAAATGGCAAATATCAAGTGATAAAACACTTGGCAGGGTAAATTTCAATCAGCTTGGGGTTTGAAGTAAGTATTGGTTTTACCCAGGCAGTTTTCCTTACCAATTGTGGAAATTAGCAGGATACCAGTCACAAATTGTACATGTGACAGGGTAGTTTGGCTGGTAACCTTATTCTGGTAAGCATAATTTTGTTGTGCTTAGCTACTTTTTGTGCTTAAGCAGCTATATTGAATTGGGCCCGGGCTTAGAAGAGAATGCCCAGTTAGATGGCATGATAGACTCACCACGCTTAGCGTCTTGGCAATGACCTTCAGGATCGCTGAGGCAACGGGCGTCGCCTTCGCTAAGATTCTTGGCAGGAGAATCTTCTGAATTTGCTGATGGGACACAAGAAAAATGGAAGAACACTCAAAGCTTTGCTACATAAGTGGTCATGATCGGGAACACAATCTTTTTAACGATTTGCTCCAAATACCAATTGTCTTGAAAAAATACTTCTTTCTGAAATAAACGAAATAAGAAAACAAGCATGCATAAAATCCTCCGACGAGCCAGATCAGTTTTAACAGATTATACATTCATGGCATAATATTTGGTCCTTGGGGAAAAAAGTAGGAACATTGAGTACATGGGCTGACCTACATTGTACACATGGTTTTGGCTTCAATAGACTTTTCAGGCTATTTAATCAAAGTATATTTTAAAAAAAAAATTCAAAGGGCAACAAAATCAGAAATCAGACTGAAGTAGGGAAAATTCATGGAACAATTTAACAGATGTTGTCAAACAGGCCGAAACATCTAAACAATTCAAAACATAGGTCAAAACATACCTATTCAATTGGTGTTATTGTTGAATTCTTAACAGTGCATAGAGACCTCACAGTGAGATTTGCTCAGTAAGTATGGTTTCACTATTCTGACTATTTGTAAACACTATGACTCACTCAAACCCTCTTGTGAAGTATGTAAGAACTCGGCAGCTCAATTTCCTTGGGCACATACTCTGCATGCCAGAGATGAACCTGTGAAATTCCATCCCCTATATACAACACCTCATGGGAAAAGGAGACCAGGAAGGCAACACCCATTATTTCGAACATAAAGTGTAACTCCTTCTTGGAGATAGTGACGGCACGCTGAGACCAGACCAAATTGCAACACTTGCCCAAGATCGCAGTAATTGGAAGATGAACCTCTAAAATTATACGCCCAACATTGTGTATACAACACCTTTCATTCAATCTAATTTAATTTCATTTCATTTATTCTGGTTGTGAAGCCAAGGACTCTCAGAAAAGCGAACTTATCCTTATGGGAAAAGGTGACCAGGAAGCCAACTCATATCATTTCTAACATATGTTCAACGCCTTCTTGGAGATAGTGAAGGCAAGCTGTGACCAGACCAAATCGCAACACTTGCCTAAGATCGCAGCATTTGGAAGAAACTTGTAGTCGCCCGCTCCACAGCCGAAAGATGATGATGATGAATATTTATCTTTTGAAGTTTCCTCACTTACCGACAAGAAGGTCTCCTTGTCCTTGAACTCAAAGACGTGTGCCACCTCACTCATGACATGAAGGCATCTTGCGCTGGTTGTGTTCTCCTCCGAGAGGTGCAACGCTTCTACAAGGAACTGACAGATGGGCTGCTTGAAGCGGGTGAACAGGGCGGACATCTTGAGGTTCTTGGCTAATGCGACGTCTTGAAGCTGGGATAAATGTGGGAAAGTGGAATTACTGAGGTTACCACTGAAGTGAGCATATAACATATCCATTACTGCAAACTGATGGAATCATTTAGAGAAAAATATTTAAAATATTTAGCAAAAATGCAAAAGTTTCAATCATCCTGAGACAGATTTTTCCTTCTGAAAATACTTCCCTTGCAAGCATGTAAGAAATATACACAAACGAAAGAGTCAACATATTAGATTGCTTTCTAAAAAAATGATTCCCTTTTTCAGTTGAATGAATAGTTTATAGTCTTCCCAAACCAATGTTTCTAGGGTTCGGACGTTTAACCGGTTTAAGTGTAAACAAACATTGAATTCCTTTTCCAAGTTTCCTTATCCGTTAACCAAAGCTGACAGTAATAAAAAAAACAAATACCTTAATTTTTCTTTAAATGTTAGCCCCAGACACTATCCAGGGAGAAGATTGATCCCTTTTGTTGGTGAAATCCTGAGATTCCAAGCACACAATGAAGACACATATGGGGGGGGGGGGGGGTATACGATGCCCCATATCGAGCACCAAATACATGTTCATGGTTGACAGAGTTGTTGGCTTACCTTGACATACGCGGCGGCGCCAACAAGAGCCGACTTGGATAGCAGTGACTCCAGGAGACTGATGATGACAACGAGTAACAACTCCCCCTCAGCAACCCTGTCATACACACGGTAACAAATACCATCATACACACAGCACAATAATAACAACAGCAATATTAACAGAATGAAAGAGCGGTGAAGAGGTTTTTAAACTAGTTGTATAAACATGCTGAGGCCTGGTTCTTGATAGTTTTTAACCGAGACGAAGTCGAGGTGAAACTATCAAGAACCTACCTCTCAACCAATCAGAATGGATAACCTTTCCCAGGTATTTATGAATATGTATTCATTATGCACTTTCCTAGCCAGGTGGGCGTCTACTACCCTTGTTCATCAGGCCCTACGCATTCCTGAAACCCATCTCAACTCCTTAGGAATATGCAGCAACGGCAGCTGAATGGGGGCACACAGGCTGCTAATCACTCACATCAGCAATCTCTACTCTAGCACTCCCCATTAATGCTAAAAAAGGAAGCGAAGTTCCCCGGATCTCAGACAAATGTGTCAAATTTCACTAACATACGCGCATGTACATGTCCAATTTATATTTACTCATTTATACCGACAGTACTACTAGAGCAGTTCGGCACGTCGATGATGCGGTGATAGCGTAAGTGGTGGAATGTTTGTCTGACAGCCGGATAGTTTGAGCAAAAGAGACGTTATTAATTCGGAGTGCTATGGGAAAACAAATGCCCCAAAACCAATTCAGGAAGTTGTCAGACTTTGTAGGGTATGTACTGCAGGCTCATTCTTATCATTGGAACAGGCATACCAATCTTTAAATCAGAGTCCAAACAACTAGTAAACTTGTGAGTACAGCCATATGTAAATCTCATTTGGGAGGAGTGTCGGCTCTGAAAAAAGGCCGGTGAGGTCTTGACGCTTCGAACAGTATACTTTGCTGGTCTTCAGGAGAACCCAAACACTTGGATGCTGAGCTACCCTAGAGTGGAGTCTTTTGTAGGATATGGGAGGGTCTGTAGCTGCAAGTGGTTAGGATGAAGGTACTTAAACAACGAACAACAACAAATACGACTTACATCCCTAATTCTGCAATGGTATGAACCACCGTCTCCTGTAACCTGTTGTTCCCAGAGGCCTTTGCAGCCAAGAAGACCGACTTGAGCTTTGCCACCACAGCTTGGTCATTGGCGTTGTTTGATCTCTGTCCACAACCAATTAGATACTTGATGTTTTTGCTGCAATGGGGAAAAGACAGCGGCTAATTTAATAAGTATTATATATTACTGGTAATGAAACCAAGGATGCCTCATAAGTGAACTTACTCACTGTAGCTTGCAAGCCTGAAGAAACCTGTAAATACTGGTGCTTGCTATGTGAACCAGAAACACCGGGGTTAACCCCTACTCTTCCATGATAAATGTTCTGGGTTCTTTTACGTGCACTACCAATGCTAGTACACCGGACCTACGGACAAGTGTCTCTTTATCTTCTGAAGTGAGATAAAAGGTTTCTGGCGCCGTTTGTGACGTCGTCATTTTCAACTCCTTACCTGAACTCAACTCTGAGATCGTAACTCCTGTCTTCAATCAGGTCCAGGCAGGAGACGAGGAATTTAGTGACGGCCGTATTGGGTCTTAAAAGATCTAGATGGTTGAAGATGTGCTGGAAGCTTCTCAGGAATGCTGATGAAGGAATCAATTTTTAAATTGTTTTTATTTTGGTATTATTAATCCATGGTTGTGAAGCCAAGGACTCTCAGAAAAGCAAACTTATTCACTACACTTGTCATAAACCTTATGGGAAGAAGAAGACAAAGAAGTTTCAGTTTCAGATGTGGGTTTTTAGAACCCAAGAGAATTTGTCCATGGGTAGGGAGTGAAAAGCCAAATTCACGTATTGCCGCTCGGCGGGATTTGAACCGGGTTCCTTGAGGTGGAAGGTGAGGAATACCAATAACGCCAACCTGACCACCCTGAAATTAAATTATTTAGTCCGTTACCAAAATGCAAATAAAAGTTGTACAAAAGATATGCATTAACACCGCAAGGAAGGAAGGGTAAACTCTGGTGGAATTTGTGTCCTCGTAACATTCTTATCAGTTTACTCGGGTGTCTCTAAGCGACAATTAGAGTAAACATTTTACTCGAAATTGTTTGCAACCATGCACACATAGAACCATTAGTTCCCACCGACCCTGTTTGACTGTAATTCCATGACACATCAAGGCAATGAAAACATTGAAACTACAAGAGTTTGTGCACTCAAGAGCACTCGGAACCATTGTTTCCACTGACCCTGTTTGACTGTAATTCCATGACACATCTGATCAAGGCAAGGTAAACATTGAAGCTACAAGAGTTTGTGCACTCCGGTGCACATCGAACCATTGTTCCTACTGACCCTGTTTGACTGTAATTCCGTGACACATCAAGGCAAGGTAAACATTGAAACTACAAGAGTTTGTGTACCCGGGCACATATAGAACCTTAAGTTCCTACTGACCCTGTTTGACAGTAATTCCGAGATTTGGTAAGGCAATGTAAACAATGAAACTATAAGAGGTTGTGTACCCACACACACATAGAATCTTAAGTTCCTACTGACCCTGTTTGACAGTAATTCCGTGAGACAGCAAGGCAAGGTAAGGTGTCACAACAGCCAGGGGCAAGACCTCATTGGATGAGGATTCTCCTGCGGTACACATTGCGTCCTTATGACAAATGTTACAGCGTAGAGTCAGGATACTAGACAGGGGCTTTGTTGCATGAGGATCATCTGGCCTGATAGAAAAACAGAAAAGAAAAATACACAAATAAGATCTTCAAGAACATTTGCCGGAGGATTCAGCTGCACATAGCCTGATTTCAAGGCTCTGCTTAAGGCAGATTTCTGCGCTTACGACCCAAAAGCTATTTACCTTACAAGAACTGTAAGCACAGAATTTCACAGTAAGCAGAGATATGAAATCGGGCCCCAATTGTGTATCAGTATTACAGTGAAAGTTAGTCCCCTTAGGCATCTACAAGACCCAACTCGCCTGGTTTGGCCAAATAGTGAGAAAAAAACCCAGCAGATTCCCAAAATGCATTCTACTTGAAAGGGTAACTGGAAAAAAAAAGGCAGGGTAGGCCAAGGAAAAGATGGGAAAAAGACATCACTGCTAAACAGCACCGTCTACCTGGAACACTGAAGAGGGCAAGATAGGCAGGAGAACAGAGTGAAGATTCGTGGAGCCAACGTCCTTCAAGATATGGTGCAAGAATGATTGATTACAGTGAGGGGCACACCTGCCTAGCAGCTGTAAGGATTCAAGCTCTCATTACATACCTATGGATAGTGACGCTTCTACAGATAACACATGAGATTGCACCGATGCTTCTCCCAAGCTCCTCCAAAACATCCACGGATTTGTCCTTCAACATTCCACTGTATAAGAAAAAGCCAAAAAATAAAACGAGGACAGGGGTTTAAAAACATTAAGTGTGAGAGTAACCCAAGGAATTACACAAAAGCAGGAATGTTCCACTAGTAACTGGTTCCCTAGTACGCCAAAAAGTTTGATTGGCAGGGGGAAGGGGTGTTGAAAATCTCAGAACCAAGCACGGGCTGTCAGCAAGACATCTGGAAGCCTGCTACAAAGAACAGATGGCTCCACTTTGTCAGAGGGTTAGATCTGTGTGTCTGTACAATTTTGTGCACAAAGTATAGAGTGAAATTATTTTTCATCCCCTCCCAAAAACCCCAAACAAACTACACCACTGTGGGACCTGATCCCCGTCTTATATATGTGGAATAGTCTAGTCTAGGATGTCAAGGACTTTGACTCCCCAGGGTATGGTACTTTGGGGAAGACGGAGAAATAATTAGGATGTACCATGACTTATTGTTACCAGTGCTTATTTAAAGGGTTACATGTTATCACCTTAAAACGATGATGGAACAATGGAAATGCACGTCTATATATGCGCAGCGCACAGGATGGGCCAATGAGCAACCTTCTTTTGACCTCTTCGGTGATGGACTTACTGTACGTGATCATGAAGAAGAGGCTGTGAGTTTGCTCCAAGATTACTCAGAAGGAACGGGAAGGCCTTCACTGCAGTCACACGTTGAGGTACCTCATTACTCCCCTAAAAAACAAAAACAAAACGGCAATGAGAGGTGAAAGTGAGTATTACATGGCCGAATATCACCAAGCATGAACGAATGATCAAAATGCTCGGTATCCATTTGACTACCACATTCTACCAAAACTTAAATGCAATATGGAACGGCAGTTCCTGTATGATACCATGCAATTATCACAAACTGCATATATATAATATTTTGATAAGCGAATAAACCCAGATGTTTAATTTTGGCAGGAAGTGCCTGGTTTTGGCATAGAGCGTCACAGACTTCCATGAGTTAGTTAGAGGATAACTTCCCGCTCTAGTCAATTTTTCTTTGTTCAACCCCAAATCAATAAAAAAAAATTACACAGTCAGTTTCCCTTGTGGTTTTTCAACTTGACTTTCCCAAGTTGCAACACTTACCACTGCTGCCTTAAACACATGAATCCTCCACTTGGATGCAGTCTCTTTTGGGAACAGCGCAAGGTGGAAGAGACAGAGGGCTTCTACTTTGTCATCTGATAGGGTGGTTTAAAATATAGATAACCATTAGTATTACGTATAATTGTCATATTTCTTCACATTTATACACTGCCTTTAGGGAGCATCTCAAAAGTTGGAACAGTAGGAATGTTCTAATTGAATCAGATACGTAATCGAGCTTGTGCTCATGGACATTCCATTGGACCGCCGCAACGTTCCATTGGACCGCCGCAACGTTCCATTGGACCGCCGCAACATTCCATTGGACCGCCGCAACGTTCCATTGGACTGCCGCAACGTTCCATTGGACTGCCGCAAGGTTCCATTGGACTGCCGCAACGTTCCATTGGACCGCCGCAACGTTCCATTGGACCGCCGCAACGTTCCATTGGACTGCCGCAACGTTCCATTGGACTGCCGCAACGTTCCATTGGACCGCCGCAACGTTCCACTGGAAAGGTCAAAATAATGCCTGTATTCACTTGAGTAGGAATGCTCCCGTACTTCAGCACAATGATGCCGTCCAGCAGAACGTTCTGGCAGCCCATTGGATTGCGGGCGTGTGCCTACGGGAACATTCTTTCCCACTTAGAATGTGCCCGACTTTGAAATGCTCCCTTAATCAAATGTTTACAAAGGAGGACACTTGCTTTGGACTAAAATCAGCTTGTTACTAACATAAGCAATAATTTCTATATTAAGATTGTTCAAGATTACCTATCTTGTCTGCTAAGCTAGAACTAAGGTCAGCCACCTCACGGGAAGTCATCTCTCCCAGAATTCTCAGATCGAGCCAGTTGGAATCCATCTGTAAACAACAACAACAACAGTCAATGTGAGTCTTGTCATTTGTGCCATTGTTTAGTGGATTATTGATACAGAAATTTGTTTGTTTTCCATGGTAACATTGATGTCGGATGATGGGGGGCAGTGACTACAATTCCCTTCACTCAATCTCTATCAGGCACGTAGCCATGCTTGTCTCGAACCCTCGTTCGTCTTTTGTTAGCTTTCAAACAGAATTCTGTTATTTTTATTTTTTTTTACCAAGTGAGTAGCATTGTTCAACCCTCCTACTCTTGGTAACATTTTCCGGCATTTCAGCGTTACATACGGAGTATGCACCTAACAACAAAGAAGTCCACACATAATGTAGGGACTTAAACACTATGGAGACTTTCATCAGTCTACATGTTTTTGTTTACAGTGTTGAAGAATGTTTTTTCTTAAGTGCACAGAACAACCTAATGTCAAGTATATGCAACACAGAGCTGTGCGAGGTGACCAACCATTTGAAAACAATTAATTGCACTGGTTGTGTATTGTGGCACAAGTGTGCACAGAACCAACTGCGTACATGTGTGTAATGTGTAGATCTGCATTCACCACATGATGTCAAATTGCAGGCCAACGTAGTTTATCTATCCTTCAAAATCATAGTGGATGATAATTAACAGTCAGACAGTAGGAGGGTTATATTATGTAATTTTTGCATCAGCTATTTGATGCAATGAGTAAACATATTCCCAGAGGTAAAAAGTAATAATTACAATCAGTGGCACTTACTGGTAACCAGGGAATGGACAGCATCCAAACAAAGGTGTGCAGCTGGGAACCAGGCAATGTTGTCAGATCTTCAATACATAAAAAAGACAACATTCATTTAGTAAACAAAATAAAAACCTCATTGCAGATTTACGACTTGATGAGCTTTCACAACAATATAAAAACATCACACTCTGTTTTATAATTTATTCAGAGCTTAAAGGCACTGGACACGTTTGGTAATCGTCAAAGACTAGTATTCTCACTTGGTGTATCCCAACATATGCATAAAATAACAAACCTGTGAAAATTTGGGCACAATTGGTCATCGAAGTTGCAAGAAAATAATTAAAGAAAAAACACCCTTGTTGCACAAATTTGTATGCTTTCAGATGCCTGAAAAAGGCTTCAGGCCTAAAGTCTTTTTCAGATTCAAATATTTTAGTGAGAAATTACCTCTTTCTCAAAAACTATGTTACTTCAGAGGGAGTCGTTTCTCAAAATGTGTTATACTATTAACAGCTCTCCGTTGCTCGTTACCAAGTAAGTTTTTATGCTAATATATATTTTGAGTAATTACCAAACGTGTACAGTGCCTTTAATAGGTAGTGTATAGTTATTGTGTATTTATATTAAAGTGATCAATATAGTTAGGAAAGTAGAGGCAGCAGCTGTTGAGAACGGGATGCCAGAGGGATGTTGTCATTCCATTGGCCAACCAAAGATGCGCTGGCAGACAACATCCAAGAATGGTCAGTTTGTGAAACCGCTGAACTCAAAACAGCAGCACTGGAAAGACGGGCTGCGGTGGGAGAAGTACCAGTGATTCCAGCGGGGTACAATTTGAGGAGGAGAACACGTATACAAGGAACATGACCAATATGGCTCTAGCAGTACCGGTTTCGTTCCTACCTTGAACAGACAGCAGGGAACCAATGATCTGGATGATTTTCCTGAGGCCGATGTCAACGACCGGCTCTTGGCAGTTTGACAAGCTCTGCAAAGCGACCAACAGGGAAGCGCAGAGCTCCCTCAACTGTTCAGCCGTCAGCCAGGCAGAGAGGATGTCCGGATTGCTACGGATGACTTTGCTACGAAGCTTAGATGACCTGGGGGTTCTATCAGTGGGGTTCGGGGGAGGGTCTCTCGGGGGCTTCTTCAGGGCTAGAAGAGAGCAGGACCGGAAGACAACCTCCAGGGCAACGCGGATTCCTTCTAAGATGTTTGGCAGCATTTCCTGAAAATAATGATTGAAAATTATAACTGAGAAAATTCAGACTGTCTCTGAAATTATACATTCACTGCTTCAAGATCTCTTCTTATGAGTGGATAGTGTGTTTTTTTCATGAAAAAATGAAAGGATAAGATACTTACTGCTTGAGCTGAGGCTACACATTGGAAGAGGCTGATCAACTTCTCAACCACCTGCTTCAAGGTTGCTGAATTCACAGCGTTGGTCGACACTTCCTCTTCAGCTGAACTACTACTCGTTGCTTCCCTGAACAGCGTTTAAAAAATATCCCAAAAGGTCAAACTTTATAATAATAATAATGGTAACAGGCGTTTATAGAGCGCTCTTACACTGGGTACCACACCGCTTTACACGAAAACAGTACAACAAGTGAATAAATACAGGCACTAATAATCATCATCATCATCATTTAGCCGGTTCCTATTCACAACGTCATGCCAGAGGTGTTTATCGCTCATCATGTTCAGAAGGTCCTCAATTTCAGACTTTGTGTCTCTACCAATCATGTCGATGTAGGTGAAAAGTCTGCGACCTCTTTTAGTGCACGGAAGTCTCCAGTATATCACATCAGGTATGACTTGGTCTTTAACACGATAGCACAGCGGAGCGGACTCTGCGTTGAGCACTAATAATGGGAAGAAAAGTTGGTCCTTAACAATCGACCCTTGAAAAGGAAAGTTTTCAAATGTTTCTTGATACTTTCCAGTGACTCTGCAGAACATATTTGAAGAGGGAGACAGTTCCAAAGGTGTGGGGCATGAAGAGTGCACAGGTCTAAGGTATTTTGTAAAGGTGCAAGTTGTTACGTTTCCTACATTGCTTCATACTATGGCTTGATTACAGAGAAGTAGGTGAACCAAATCCGCAGAGAACTTTGCAGAGTTTTGCCAGTCGGGAAATATCAGATCCCGAGGAGGTTACCCAAAATAATATTGGGATGCTAACCATCTTCCGCTACTCTTCAAATTACTTAATATTTTATATTTCTGGTCAAGAAACCAAGGATGCCTTAATTACTGTAGCTCACAAGCCTGAGGAAACCTGTAGCGAAGGGTGCATACTATATGAACCCAAAACACCGGGGTTAACCCCTACTTTCCATGATAAGTGTTCTGCGTTCTTTTACCTTTTCTTTTCCCATAGCAAAGCAATACACCGATCCATTAAGCCACGCCCATTTCTCATTGACCAATCACAACCGCGAAATCTGATCACCATTTGAGCCGTTTGGTGATCTTTGCACTAATGGTGATCGGGTTTCGCGGCTGTGATTGGTCAACTCGTAAGGAGGCGGGGCTTAATGGATCGATCTATTATGGTAAAGTATCTTGCTCAAGGACACAAGTGCCACAACCAGAACTCAAACCCACATTCTGCTCATCAGAAACACAAGAGCCTTAGAGTCCTAACAAGCCACACATAATCTTTGATAGACTAACTACCGACGGCCCACTCACCCAGCCTTCAGCAACTTCTTCCCTGGCGTCCTGTGCAGTGTCAGACGCCTCGTCTTAGCCGGTCTCTCATCCCCGCTACTCATGCAAGAACCAGTGGTATCCATGGCAGCTGCTGCTAGGGAGAAGACGGCATCTTTCCTGGTGATGCCACTGGTTGATGAGGAAGAAGCCGTGGTGGCCGTGGTGGCCGTGGTGGCGGTGGGGTCGTGCCCTCCTCGAGAATCACCCTTGGGAGCTTGGACAGCTGAAAATTCCTTCTGGATCGTTTTCAAAAGCGGTGCTACGATAAACTGCACCAGAAAAAACCCCAAAACCAAAGTTAAAAAGGGCTGGATAATTTGTGTGAGCAAGTATTCCTAAAAGTCTGGCAGATCATGGGTGCATACTTTTGATCTTTCAGCAAAGATTGTGTGGCATTTTTTATGCAATTACAAAAATGCAGTTTCTGAAAATTCTGTATTTTAAAGCCATGATATTTGGTCCTTTGGAAAAAGTAGGACAATATTATTGAGTAATAATAATAATAATAATAATAATAATAATAATAATAATAATAATACTATGACATAAGGGTAGCTTATAAGGGTGACATAAGGGTAGCTTCGAAGGAGTTAGACAAGATCCAAAAGTACCAAGACCTGGCCAGGGAACTCCGTAAAATTTGGCAGGTGAAAGTGAAAGTAGTCCCTGTGGTGGTTGGAGCACTTGGCACCATTCCGAAGGCACTGGGGAAACATCTAGATGAAATAGGTACAACTGTGAGGGTAGATCTGTTACAGAAGGCAGCACTTTTGGGAACAGCGAGAATCCTGAGAAAGACCCCTGAGATATAAGGCTACGGGACGTAGCCCGACTCAAGGAGTTACCGGCACAAAGGAAAATGTGATCTTTCTTTTGTAGGCTGTGATAAAATGAAATAATAATAATAACTAGTTCTTATAGAGCGCATTTTACAATAACGTCTCAATGCGCTTTACATTAGTGCCCTGGTCATTGGGCCAATAAACATTCCTTTAATCTTTCTCAGCTCCCTGGGGAGTATACAGCCCGAGCTGCTGTGGCGCTCAGAAGGCTTTTTCAAACACAATATCAACCTCTACCCTCGCAGGTACCCATTTATACCCCTGGGTGAAGAGAAGCAATTATAACAAAGTGTCTTGCTCAAGGACACAAGCGTCATGACCGGGACTCGAACCCACATGACTAAACCACCAGAACTTGAATCTGATGATCTAAACCACTCGGCCATGACACCCTACGTACAAGGGCTGACCTACATGTACAATTTGTATAGACTTTTATACGCTTTGGTGGCTGTTTAATAAAATATTTTGCTGGGTAAACAAATCAGAAATCAGATTAAAGAAAGACAAATACCATGCCTGATTTTTGTACCTGAAGTTCAGAACTCTTTCCCAAGTTGCCAATGAGGGCGGTATTAATAACCTTTGTCTGTCGCTGTCTGATCATAACCACAGACAGAAAACATGAGGGTGGCCGACTGTAGACGAACACAAGAATCTGACAAACAGCTTCTCTTAGTTCCACTTGAAAAAAAAATTAAAGAAAAATACAGATTTTGTGTTTACAATATTTCTTAAAAGGAAACAAACGCATAAACAATCTTAGGCATTATGATGGTGAATATCTTCACCTCTCCTACACTTGATAGTATTTTCTATCAAGTTGACTGACTGTTTGAAAACCTTTATTTGTGCAGATTGTGTAGGGTGGTACAGCTGTACACCAGTGGCGTAACCAGACATTTTCATTTGAAGGGGGGGGGGGGCAAAGACATAATTTAGGGGTGGGGCTAGATAATTGCCATTTATTTGTGCAGAATTTTGATCTCATTTGGGAGGGGGGGCCAATTCACCCTATAGTGTCAATTATCATAATGCAGGCTGGCAAAGCTTATCATTCAAAACGATGGTGGATGATATTTAACGGTCAGACAGTAGGAGGGTTAATGAATTAATAATCTGTACATGGGCATTTTGAAAAAGTCTTACCCATACATCATGCATCAAGAGCCTGTTTTTTTAGAGCAAAGTGATGGTCTTCACTGACAATTTAGCTCACCACTACGTGGAAATAAACATCCAATCACATACCTCTCTGGAGTGACGAGAGTCCCCCAAGAGGTAGATAGCGAGCCATGGTTTCCATGGTAACATTGATGACAGATGATGGTAGACAATAAGTCCGATACTCCACGCTCAGTGGGAAGATCTCCAACAGGCAGGCAGCCATGCTCATCTCAAGGCCGTGTATGTCCCTTGTTAAAGTTCAAAACAGAAGAGTCTCCTTGATAATAGAGAGGTATTGACCCCCTTGCACAACGCAGAACACACCTCCGCACAATACGTGTCTACCATATCCACCATTTGGGAAGTCAGTTCCTTTGTGTACATTTTGACTCCCAAGATGGCAGACAGGATAGACATGTGTATTAAGTGCGCTGTGTGTTGTGCAAGGTGTCAATAGCCACGCATACAAAGAAAGATGTCATCACAATAACACACTTCACTTTGACGTGTATGGTTAGGCTGAGATTAAACCTTCAGGTTTACACTTTCCCTTCTTCTTTTGAATGATCTCTGAACCAAGGTGAACATTTTATTTAGGTGAACATTGTAATTAGGTAATTTGTATTTCACTTTTGTAATGTGCAGAGACTATGGGATTTCCAGCAGAACATTAAAATGCTGCAAATTCCTACCTGCGGGAAAGCCCACAGATTAACAGTAAGTTAGTGTCTTTCTATTATTATTATTAGTAGTGTAGTAGTATTAATGTTATTAGATAGGTTTCGTTGGCGTACGGTTAACGCAACGACGACTTTTAGTGGCTGTGACGTCATCACTCTTAGCGCATTTGTGACGTTTTACACAATCAGTTTAAGTGTAAAGGTTTTCACGACACGAGTAACAGCGGCACTACTCGTATGTAAAAAACGAATAGTAAAACTTACTAAAAGTCAGCAATTTCCTCTTATCTTTGAAAAGAAAAACCAAACTTACCAACAGGCAGATACTTCATGGTCCTTCATAATTCATTTAAGGTTGGACTTCTTTGGTGATGTGTTAGTTTTGGTTGTCTGTTTTGACTACATTTGTGTGATGCCAAAACTCTGTTTAAAAAAGTCAAGTCGGCCTAACCGTTAACGCTATACGCATAGGCCTACGCACGCTACAGTGTGCAACTGTCTATACCAGTGACAGTGTGCATATTTTATTTAGTCACTAGTGTTGTGTCGTTGTACAAACGTTTTGAAAACGTGACCGAGGTCATCATCGAAACCTGCACACAACCCGTCAGAACGGTTACGCGCACGGATAGCTAATTGTAGTTGTACACTCTAACCGTGCGCCAACGAAACCTCGCTATTATTAAATAATTCTGGCAACGAAACCAAGGATGCCTCATAAGTGAGCTTAGTCACTGTAGCTCGCAAGCCTGAGGAAACCTGTAAACAAGGGTGCTTGCTATGTGAACCAGAAACACTGGGGTTAATTAACCCCTACTCAGCGATAAGTGTTCTGGATTCTTTTACGTGCACTACCTGGGACCTATGGCTTGATGTCCCATCCGAAGGACAAAGCAATGACGGTTAAATATCTTGCACGAGGACATAAGTCCCACGCCTGGGGCTTGAACCCAAACTCTGCTGATCAGAAACACCAGAGCTTGAGACTGGTGCTCTGCACCAGTGGCAACCATGTAATATTAAAATCTTTAATTAAAAAATGGTGGATCAGAAAAAGACTAGGGGATTTGTAAATGGCAAATTCAACTATTCTCCAAACAAAAAACAAAAATTATCGTTTGTCACTGTATTCCCTTCACATCAAGAATTTGTACCTGCCTTTTGCAAAGCAGCTTAGAAAAAGAGAATTTTCTCTTTATGTGCACAGAAAGAGCCTTGACGGAGATTACATGAAGAGATTATCCCCTCAGTTAATCTGGATTTAGTATTTAACTCACTCATATCCCTCTAATCCATCGGCGGCGAAGCGGAGGGTGAGGAGACACATGATGTACTCAAGGAGCTTATCCAGAACGTCTCGAAGAGGAACGCATCCCAATGTGAAGAGCTTAGCTACGACATCCATGGTGGCCTGTTGGGGGTGAAAATAGATTCAACCTTCAAGGTATGCTACATGGTTGGTAATGGTCTTAGGATAACAAAACCCTAAAGAATGCCGAGCTTTATCTGTTGACTGTGTCTGCTGTGAACGCCCTCTATGTCAGCGGTGGACATAGACCTTTCCATTGTTGATAAACAAAGTGCGCCGGTTGGCATGGACAGCCGAATGTCAGCAATTCATTCAATCGTGTTAAAAAATGTTGTGACCAAATTCAACAATTTCAGTAAAGATTCATGAGCTGAAATACCTTCCATGATTGGTTGATTTGTTTCCAACAAAATATTCAACGCTATTTTTGAATATTTGTGTAACACTGCTACAAACTATGGTTATCTGTTTTTGATTTGCAGTTATGGCTTTCCATAGTTTCCAACCTCGGTGGGCAAAAACTTGGGCTGTGACGTTGCAAAAGAAAGGTCTATGGAGTACCAATAGGGTGTAACGTGCCTTAATCTCAATAAGGGAGCGTCTCAAAGGTCAGGTACGTTTTAGGCACAAAAGAACGTTCCTGTCTTACCCTTACTCCATTGGACCGCCAGAATGTTCCGCTGGACTACATCATTGTGCCGAAGTACGGGTGCAATCCTACACGAGTGAATACGCGCATTGGTATTTTGAACAATCCGATAAAACGTTCCGAGAAGATTGATCTCATTTGTATTATGGGAATGAAGGATTCTTCAATACTCAGTACAACTGGAAAATATTGAGCAGACTGAAAGTCAACATTTGAACAAAAACAAAAGACCGCCTAAATTGTCCAGTGGTGAGTTTACTGGCCTGCTGCTAAATTCACTGACCTCGGGTCCGGGTCCAGTGAACATTTCTAGCCCTGAGAGTGTAAAATAAAACCCAATATTTTTCAACAGTAAAGTGGTTTTCCAACCTGATTACCTGTTTAACTTCATACTGTCCAGCATCAAACTGTAGTAACAGTGTGTTCCAAATGCCACGTTCTTGATGGCATGCTGTGACGGAGATATCAAAAGCCAATTCACCTAATATCTTACTGTAGCAAAAAGAAGAAAGAAAAAAAACCAGTGCAATGAATTTCCAGTACTGTATTCATTCATTTACAACCAATTGGCGTGTCATGGACGAGCGGTTTAGCGTATCAAATTCAAGCTCTGGTGGTTAAGCCATCAGGGTGTGGGTTCGAGTCCCGGTCATGACACTCGTGTCCTTCAGCAAGTTGCTTTACTATATAAATGCTTCTCTTCACCCAGGGGTATAAACGGGTACCTGCAAGGGTAGAGGTTGATATTGTGTTTGAAAAAGCCTTCTGAGCGCCACGGCAGCCCAGGGCTGTATACCCCCCAGGGAGCTGAGAAAGTTTAAGGAATGTTATTGGCCCAATGACCAGGGCACTAAAATGTAAAGCGCATTGACACACTATTGTAAAATGCGCTATATAAGAACTAGTTATAATTTTAATTATTATTCATAGACCTTAACACCATAATTTGTTCGATCAAACTTACGTGAGAGCCAATTGCAGCAGATTACAGTTTGTGAAGTACTTCAAAGTGATGGGTTTTGGACTGGTGTAGATGCCAGACATGTCTTCAATATCCTTAAAATACAAAAGAGATTTTTGGGAGACAGTGTTATCATGGGCCAAGCAAATTCAATGGAATCAACCTCAAGATTGTTTAAACTTTGTTTAATGCAAGTATGCCCCAAACAAGGCTTAAACCCTTAACATCTATCAAAAAGGCTCACTGATAAACTGATAACCCTCTAATACAACAAAACTATAATTTTCTAAACAGTCCTCTTAGACTTAATATTTCATCTTTAAGAGGGCAAGACCATTTTCATTTTGCAAAGGGCACTTCCATTGGAAATTCTTAAAAGTCTATGGGAAACTTTTGAAGGGGTGTCAAGGCCAAGACCAGAGGCAATAGAGGTCATGGACCTCCGTAGCCTCAGTGTAATTCAAGGCCAAGACCAGAGGCAACAGAGGCTATGGACTCCGTAGCCTCAGTGTAATTCAAGGCCAAGACCAGAGGCAACAGAGGCTATGGACTCCGTAGCCTCAGTGTAATTCAAGGCCAAGACCAGAGGCAACAGAGGCTATGGACTCCGTAGCCTCAGTGTAATTCAAGGCCAAGACCAGAGGCAACAGAGGCTATGGACTCCGTAGCCTCAGTGTAATTCAAGGCCAAGACCAGAGGCAACAGAGGCTATGGACTCCGTAGCCTCAGTGTAATTCAAGGCCAAGACCAGAGGCAACAGAGGCTATGGACTCCGTAGCCTCAGTGTAATTCAAGGCCAAGACCAGAGGCAACAGAGGCTATGGACTCTGTAGCCTCAGTGTAATTCAAGGCCAAGACCAGAGGCAACAGAGGTCATGGACTCCGTAGCCTCAGTGTAATTCAAGGCTTAGTTTATACTTCATTAATCAACAAGGCTACTCTGATTTATCAGTAGTAGCATAACGCAAGCTACCACCGTCTCACACTTCAAGACTCTTCTCAAAACATTTCTGTTCAATTCATCGTACATGTAGTTTTCCTTTTGTTCTCCTGAGCGCTTAGAGACTTTCTTCTGAAGGTGTTAGGCGCTATATAAATACAATTGTTATTATTATTATTATTATACCTGTAGGCCACTTAGCTGGCTCCCATCGACAACGAAGCGTTGGATTTCCAGAGAGGTGTCAAGTTCATCCCTCTCCCCTGCAGAAAAGTCGTGTCTGACGGCAGTTGATACATCTATGACATAATATATTAATGTGTGAATGAACTAGCAGACCCACACAGGAGTTCAGGAACGCGAATAATAGTTCTAGAATTCCAGTTCTAGAAATTTGGTACAGTCTTGCTCAAAAGTGCTGGGACCAGGGCCTACATGTTGTAGCTTCATAGAGCTGCTTAAGCATAAAAAGTAGCTAAGCACAACAAACTTTCGCTTACCAGAATAAGGTTACCAACCAAACTACATGTCACATGTACAATTTGTGACTGGTATCCTGCTCATTTCTGCTTAGCAGAATATTTTCTGCTTAAGCAGCTCTATGAAATTTGGCCCAGAGCCTAGTTTCATAGAGCTGCTTAAGCAGACAATATTGCTCAACAAGTTTCTGCTTAGCAAAAAAGCGCTGGATACCAGTCACAAATGTTACAAGTGAAATGGTATTTTGGCTGGTAACCTTAATCTGGTAAGCAAAAAAGATGTTGTGCTTAGTTACTTTTTGTGCTTAAGCAGCTCTATAAAATTGGCCCCAGGACTCGACCCCCATAAACTGAGTACACCAGAGCTGAGCCAGGACTCTCAACAAAATCATAATCATGCACAAAACCTGAGAGCATAAACAACGAGAAGGTGGACAGTTGTCATCTTTCACTTTTTTTTCTATTCTGTACGTTTCTTAAGCTAGGCTCATGTTTCTTGCTTTGTTGTTTCTGATTTGGTTTTATAGTTCTTCGAGTTGCCTTGTATTTGTTTTCTATTTATGTTGTGGTCGATTAAATAATAAAAAAGAGTCACGGTGTGGATGTGGGTTAGTCTCACCTGCAGCAAGCTCGCAGATTTCATTCAAGAGTTCTATGAAAGACGGTGGGTCTTTGTACTTCACTGCCTGCAGTAGAGCCACAATGATCTGGATGACTTGGTCGTGGAGGGCTTGGCAGAAATAATCGTTCAGAATTCTCATCAGACGGGACAGAAGAAACATGTTCAGTCCTGTGGAATTGAAAAGAAGGTGATTGTCTATTGAAAAGTAGTTAACACACACAAAAATAACACGTTGTAAACCCCAACTTGATGTTTGAATGTAAACAAGTTGCATCCCCTTAAGGTGATCCCCTGGCTGCCGCTTCCCAGGTTGTATAGTAAGCTTGGGTGTGACCCCTGGCTACAAGCCGGTAGGTTGAACCAGAGGTCGTTGGTTCAAATCCCACTCAAGTAAATTTTTCTTTGTTCAAACCCAAATCACAAAAATGATACGGCATAATAAATTAGCATCCAGATGATGGAGGTGAATAACGTTTTCACTCTGGTTTAAACGAAAGTAACACTCTTTCAAGATAAGAGTTTCAAAATTAAAGAAAAGACACAAAGTCCGAAAACTTGGCCCTAGAGTTGGTTACGGAAGTCTCAACATTTATTATTCTGTTTCACACCATCAGCAGATTTTACTGTTGAAGCAAAAAGAAGCAGGAAACCAGTCAATCACAACATGTATTGATGTGGTAGTTTTTGCTAAGCTTGATTCTTTGAAAAATGTTCCAATACCATGGTGGTGCTCTTAAACCTACGAAGTTGAGGTTATGCTTGTGGTAACATTAATACATGGATGTAGTAGTGATCAGCCTACTACAGAGCTACACAATCAAACAATAGGTAATTTTAAAAGTGTACTTTATTTTTTGACTCGCACTGTAGTCTGCCTCAGAGTTCTAAAGAGCATCACGGTAGGACCATCTGTCTCTACTCTGCGACAAGGAAGTTAAAACAGCACCCTCTTATTATTCAAGGCTGGCACCCCGTCTCGTACCTTTGCATATGTAGTATTCTGGATCTTGAGGGGCCTGTAGCTGAGGTCTCACAGGGCCGATGGTTTCGTTAGCACTGAGCGCTGCACTACTGTTTCCCACAAACAGACGTGGAAACTTTTGAATGCAGTGATTCACGAAGTTGAGGACAGACACAGTGACTGGCGTGCCGCTTGTTTCCTTTGACAACTCCAGAGACACTTCGGTAAGAGAACAAAACAAAATTCCATGGTCATTTTTAAATTACATAACAATCCCTTGAAGGTAAGGGTCATAAATAATCCACAAATTAATGGCCATTAAAAACTTACCTTGTTATAAGCATTGAAGCTGTTGATAGTTTAACATATTTTGGGAAAGGATTCCCAAGTAATATATAATATGGATTTATATCGCGCTTTATCACACCCAAGGGCGTCTCAAAGCGCTCATTATTACCCCTGGTCACTGGGCCATTTATTTCATTCCTTAAACCATCTCAGCTCCCTGGGGAGTATACAGCCTGTGCTGCAATATATGCGCTACTAAGCTAAATCAATCACAAGAACCATCTCTGCCCTCACAGGTACCCATTTTACCCCTGGGTGGAGAGAAGCAATTATAGTTAAGTGTCTTGCTCAGGGACACAAGTGTCACGATCCCAGGACTCGAACCCACACTCTGCTGAACAGAAACACAAGAGCTTGAGTTCGGTGCTCTTAACCGCTCGGCCACGACACCCCACAATATGGTTTTGGATAAGTTTTCACCCCCAAATATTTGAATCTGAAAACGATTCATGCATGAACTGCTTTGCAGTGGATCATTTCTCAGACCTTTAAACGGTCGACTGAAAACTCAAATTTCTGTAGTGCCCGTTTGCGAATGCTGCTGCCAGATATGCGGTGGGTACCTGCTATTTGTAGGGTGTCATGGCCGAGTGGTTAAGCATCGGATTCAAGTTCTGGTGGTTTAGTCATCGGGGTGTGGGTTCGAGTCCCGCCGGTCATGACGCTTGTGTCCTTGAGCAAGACACTTTGCTATAATTGCTTCTCTTCACCCAGGGGTATAAATGGGTACCTGCAAGGGTAGGGGTTGATATTGTGTTTGAAAAAGCCTTCGGAGTGCCATCACGGCAGCCCGGGCTGTATACTCCCCAGGGAGCTGAGAAAGATTAAAGGAATGTTATTGGCCCAATGACCAGGGCACTAATGTAAAGCGCATTGAGACGTTATTGTGAAATGCGCTATATAAGAACTGGTTATTATTATTATTACCTCGCTAAACAGAGATGGATTCAACGCTCTTGATAAAAATACACTGACAGATTTTGATGTTTTCTCAACAAGTGGACACTGCATTCAGCTGAATCTTTCACAGGTGACTTTTATAGTATCTTTCTTGATAATTTTGCCTTTATAGACCCATTGCACAACGCGCAGCACACTTGCACACGCGTCTCCTGTCCGCCATTTTGGGTGTCAAAACGTGCACAAAAGGATGGTACACGTGTTTACACGCTCATTAGTTCGTAAACACGTGTACCATCCTTTTGTGCACGTTTTGACACCCAAAATGGCGGACAGGAGACGCGCGTGTATGCGCGCTGCGCGTTGTGCAATGGGTCTATATCATCATTATGTCAACAAAAACCAATCTATGGCCATACCTTTAAAGAAACAACTGACAGGAAAATGTGACCGAGAGTAGAAGTGATCAATTGTAAAATCATCACAACTTTGAATTCTGCCTTCTGAATTGTTTTGTAATCGCCAGAATCTAACACCCGGTTCAGACAAGTGCTCCAGAGTCAATCAGAACCAAATAGATTAGGAGCGACTCTAGGTCGACCCAAACAAATTTTGGTTTCATACAGGCAAACTTAACATAACATTTACACTAGGTTCTGCTCATGACAAGATCGACGTCTGAAACCAAGAGGCTCCAGAGTCGTTCCGAGCAACTACAACAGACGATCTTTCATCTTCTAGTGTGTCCAGTTGCTCACTGTTTCAGGTGTTGAACGTTTCATGTAATTAATTCAATAATTTGGTTCGGGGCAACTCTAGAGCGCCTGCCTGGACCGGGTGTTAGTTAGTTAACAAGATGCAGTCCAGTGAACATACCTCTCTGTAGGTCAGTATTCTTGTCAACGAGGTCACAGATGGTTTTACGAATTGTCTTTAGTGCTACTGTTTGCTGCTGTTGCGTACAAGATGAGCTGATCAGACAAGAAACAAAAACCAAATAGATAAATCAGCCGTTTTCATACATTGCTGTTGTTGAGTTGTATTGTATTCAGTAAACTGCTCTGATAAATCAAATTAGAATTAGATTAGAATTAGAATCATTTATTTAGCCAATGATTAAAAACAATCACAGGAATTTGAAATATTGGGGACTTTTCGGATGCTAGATGGCAGCAGACTTGCCAGGTAAATCCATTGTTCTCGGTAATGTGCGATGCTCAGAACTACGTAAACAATGGAAATTTACCAGGTAACTCTGCTGCCATATAGCGTTCCAAAATCTCTTATTGAGTTTTGAACTTACAATTGTGTGTCTTTCATGATGTCCAAAGCAGCTTGAAGGGTACCCAAGTTAGACCCAGACATCCCTGGTGCTGAATTTGAAGATGTTGAAGCCATCATTTCGAAAGACTACCAAGTCAAAGAGGTACAGCCGGCTGGAGGCAAGACCTTAAATTAACCTTTACATCCTTTTAAGAAAGCAAACCAAAAAATGTCATTGAAAAACTCTGCTGTTTTCATGAAACCACTTCTTCTTAGTCTTAACAAACTCTTAGGGTAAAACTGTGATAGTGAATGAGTAGTTTTAAATAATAAGCTCCAGAACAGGACAGTAACAAATCTTAAACAAAGAAATATAGAAAAAGGAGTTAGGACAACAATGATGTTTTAGACAGTGCAGTTCAACATATATTGGCAAGAGTAAAACACCTCAGATCACAGCCCCGCATTCCCCCCCCCCCCAACAAACATCGTGATTGGAGACACGACAAACTTAAAAACATTAAAAGCTATTGATCATTTAAGGAGGTTTACAGACTCTGAGCATCACTAGAAATATAAAGCTACAGGTTTGGACACAATGTGAACTAATTTAAATACTTGGGACGTTTCTTTAAAAAAAATCCTGAAATGAGGGAAAAACCTGAACAATTACATGGCTTTACCATGTTTACAGTGTATTGTGCCAGCAACTGAACATGCAAAGTTACTATTTCAGGGAACTTAATGTACATGTAGTAATAGGGCCTAGTACTTAAAAATATAATTTTAAAAAAATGAATTTCAAACACAATTTTCCTTTAAAACAAATCCTTGGGAGCCACAAATCACACAAAAAGAAAAACAGTTCATTTAAATGTAAGAGTAAAAATGTTAAGACTATTTGAATGTGGAGCATGTCGGTTGATAAACGGGTACGGGAGACATTCCGCTAAGCTACATGTATATATATGGCAGTGGTAAAAATATTCTGAAATTTAACACGATGCATGTTGATGTTGACTACATTGTGTGTATGCATGCATCAACAAAGAGAGTGCCAAGATTTGCCGCCTTATAAATATAAGTTCATATTATGAACTTATATTTATAAGGCGGCAAATCTTGGCACTCTCTTTGATGCATGCATACACACGCATATTAAATATAAGGAATAATATTAATAATAGTGTTTCGGCCACGAGAAGTTATAGATTTGCGTCCACCGCCTGCATGCCTAAAAAGCTACCGCACGCAAATTTTCATTATTAAAAAAAAAATCATTATTATTATTTTAAAAAAAATCGTGAAATGCAGCTATAAGCTTTGTTTTCCTCCAGTCCAGTCTCGGGCTCCCCTTATCTTGGTGTTCGGCAGTATTAGACACAAGGACCCTTAGGCCGTTCGCTACACTTTGCATATATGGGTATACATGTATTTTAAACTCTGGCTATGCCGCTGCTTGTATTATGTAAAACACCACGGTCATAAAAAATAATGAATAATGATTAATGAAAAAAAGCCTCATGTGTTTTCATAAAAGTCCGGACACAAATTTATAACTTTCATTCTCGTGGCCTTAGTAAAACTTAGCCAGTACCGGCACTAACTAGGCCTTTAAATAAAAAAGGCACTATATTTGTATGGGTTATGTATGGTGGTACAAATGAACCCCTCCGACTCTGAGTCCGAGTCTGAGTCCGAGTCTTTTAACTTAAAATTTAACGTTAAATTTGTTCAATGTTCTTGACCTTCCATAAATTTTTTTTTAGTTGAAGTACTTTATACTACTAATGTTAGAAAGTCACCGTAGTTAGAGATTGATACTATTACTAGTTACTACTGACACTGAGTGACAGTGACACAGGTCTGACCATCTGACACTGACAGTGACACTGTCAACACTGACAGTGACACTGACACTACAGTGACACTGTCAGTTTCACTTGACTTTGGTGCCAGTGTCAGTGACATGCTGCGGTTGATTGCATGTCCGGAAACAAGGCAACATAAAACAAGAAATAACTACTAAAACCGTAAACAAAGTACTCATAAAGTATGACACTTACAGCTCTAGTAAGAAGACCTTTAATTCCTTGTATCTGTGGCAAAGTTCGACTTCTTAAAATCATATTAAACTCATGGAATTGAAACGAAAACTCTATGCAACTTAACAAGTTTTTGTTGACTTTCGCGGCGCATGGAAATGCTAAACTGGTAACTGCTGCCCATATGCACCTTTGGTACAATAATAAAATCTTTACAAATGGGTACCAGACTAAAATAGTGCGCCCCCAAGAGCCGTTTTTCTAAAACGTCAAATGGGTATTATTTACAGATTTCGCTCGGAAAAAAATTACCTTTTGAAACGGTACACTGAAATTTTAGCAGAATTAAGATTTTTTCATGGAGTGACTATAATGTGATGTCTAGATAGGCTAACCGAGACTACGAAGAGAAGAAAGGTGTTTTTTAAAAGGTGGGGCCCTTACATAAACTTAAAAAAGTTGGGCGGGGCGGATTTGGATATGAACAATTGGCTTGTTGGTTTTATGATCCAATATTATTATAGTGGTGGGGAAAGTGGAGTAAGAGATGTCGTGAAAAAGGTGTTAAGCCTGACGTCATCCAAGGAGATTATACCGTGTTCCAACACCTGAGTCGTCTCAAAGGCAATTATAATCGAAACAATTCTTCAATACTTTGGTACCAGCGTAAACTTACGATGATAAATAATTAATTATCATTATATGCCAGTGTTTCTTGTTTTGCCAATCAGCAAACCTGCCCAAGTAATGAATTAATTCATAATACAATTTCCTCCGGAATTCAAAATGAAAATGGGGTCAAAACGATTTCGAAAAAAAAAGATTGACAATTTTAGGTAAGTCACTTTTTTTTCTGAATGACCCCTAATAGACACAGCCTGTGATCTCAACAATTATAGTCTCCATTAATTATTTATTTTGAACTTCACTCGTTGGTTCCACTTTAGTGAACAACACAAACTCACGCGCACGAGTAGGCCTACGTTTTCGACACCTACGTTTTCGAGGTACAAAAAGCGTTGGCAACGTATTATGCGAGGGTGTAAGATTTACACCTCCCCGAACGTTACCAACGCCTTTTGGCAATAACTAAAAATTGACAAAAGCAGTACCAAGTCCGTGAAAATTAGACAAGTCTGAACTAACCTCACAACAAACAAATCAGACTGTTTCTAGTAATTTAATTTATTATGTTAATTTGTAGTTGTTTACAAACGTTGAGCATGGTTCAGCTAATATTACTTTTCACCCAACACTTGATTTTACTTGGGACTACCAGTTACCAGTGTTAGTATCCGATTGCCTGTCAGGAAAATCATAACGAGGTCTTACTTTACAAACCAATCTAGCTATTTTGCCGTTGCGGCAGGAGTTTTTGTGGCCCCCCCCCCCCCGAGATTATGTGTCACCCCTTCCCACACGACGAGTTGTGAACCGACTCTTAAATTTTGAATCAACTTCCTTCAGCTCATTTTAATTTACCGTAAGGGGGACAAACACATCGGGGACAAAATCCCACATGACACCGGCAATGGCTATTGTAGACAATTTCATTGAAAAGGGGTAGGTGAGAGCAAAGGAAATTGAGAGGGGGGTTGCTCTACCCAAGTTATTTTTTTCTTCTCAACTTATAAGCTTAATTTTCTCTGCGGAGAAATCCTCACTTAGACTACAACTTTTACAAGTGTTCGCACAGGGTTTGCCACAAGTCAATTCCGAACGAAAACTTAAAGGCAAAGTATACCTTTGGTTTTTGAAGCGTTCGATTGTTTTAATCCTATATAAATGTTAAAATTATACAATAAAACTAACCTGTGAAAATTTCATTTCAAAAGATGGTCGCGTTTTTGAGATATCTCCGAAAATCCGGAGCGAATAGTTCGTGCAAAAAGAATAATCATGTAGTAAATAGTAATACACAATCTGAGAAGCGTTTCTGACAGCAACGTTTCTCCAATCAGATTCAAATTTGAGGCATAAAAACTTATATATATTTTACATCACCACAAAACTTCGAAGTGAAATGTTTCCTAAAATGCTTTATACTATCGAAAGCTGCTGTATGCTTCTAACCAATACGTTTTAATGCAATTAATTTCAAGAGTGATTACTATGTAACCTCACTGGATTGTATTGTCACAATGCAAAGTTTCAAATCCATGATTGGGTTTTAAAGTTCATCACAAACAAGCTTTGAATAAAAGTATTACTTTTCTCAATGGATTATATATGGTGCTAATCGATTTTGTAAATTATTTAAAAAAAATATATTTATGTTGCTCTAGGTGGTTGAAACTGACAACCACAAGCCTGCAGTAAACCATGGAGCAATAAACACAAACACACAAACAAACGGCAAAACCCTTTAAAGGGACACACCGGCTTCGTTGGGCTATTTTGGCTACAAAATAGACTAAAACATGACTCCAAAGGTCTTCCAGGAATGGAGAAGAACGGTTCCTAAAAGAAACCATCAATTTTGGTATTTTTTGAGCATTTTTCAAAAAACGAAGGTCACATGGTTTATCCGAACCACTTTTTGGGTTCGGATAACCCTCGTGATCTTCGGAGTTAGTTTTACTTCCAGCCGTATAAAAATTAATTACTACACCGAATTCAACTCTGTTTTTTAACAAGAATTCATGAGTATTTGATGAACAAAAATACGTATTCAAATTATGGATACAAGTTGTAAATAATACAAAAAGTCGAACGTAAGATTTCATTTCAGAGAGTCCGAGCAACGGAAGCGTGTCTTACAGTGCACAGCGTGGGGGCTATCTCTACACGGGGCAGTCGTATCTCGGCACTGAGTGCTAGCACGACGGAAACCCACTAGCCAAGAGATAGCTGTACCTGGAAGCTCATGAACATATGCGAGGGGTAGGGAGCCAGACCACCAACTACGTTATAGTTATCGCGGGTTTGCTAGTCGGTACACCTCGCTGATCGAATCCGTTGTTTCAAAATCGTAACTTTTCAATGCTCTGTGTACGTTCCTTGACCCGATTTGTACCGAATTTCTTGGTAATTAAATAAGATTTATGTCAATACATAGGAATACCACTTTTATATTGACGGTATAATTAGTTTAAACAAAATTTGTGACAAACAATTCTAAAAAAACGAGCCCCCCCAAAAAAACAACACAAAAAACCGGATCGAGCCCTGAAGATCTGATGAAGGGACAAGTGAAAAAGAAATTAAAAATCAAAAGGTGGGAACAAAAAACCTCACTCGAAATTTATATTGCATCCCTCGACACACAAAATTCCAACAAAATCATTTCGTTTCCTCAAAATATTATTTAATCCGATGAAAATATAATTTTGTCTTTGAGAGGGGACGAGTTTGTATGTGAGGGGGCGACTTTGTAGTTGGGGACTTTGTAGTTGGGGACTTTGTAATTGGCGAGTTTGCAGGGGGGCGAGTTGACTGGTTTCCGTGTCCGTTGTTTATACACACTTTCAGATGGATAACGTGGACTGGATCCTCATGCCTTGTCGTAGTAAAACACTTACATAAACAGAGCACCAGTCTACTTGCAACATTGCATATCATGTGTCCTGTAAATTTGACACTTGCAACGGCTGGAAAAGCGTATACGGTGACCTTTGACCGCTTTTGTTTTTTCGGTCATTTCTCGTTAATTACGTGATATTTTTGTATAAACAAAATATAAAAACCATCTAGAAATAATTGTCTTTGATTCTACATGACTAAATTACTAAACAGGTAACCGGTGTGTCCCTTTAATAGGTGAATTTTGTTGTATTATATTGAATTGTGGTTGTCTAGATCCACTGTGATTATCTGGGCTCAGTTTACAGTTGAGTGGTGCTGAAGGATTTCCTTAGTCGGAATACACAATATGGAATTATTGAATAACTGTGCAAGGCCGACCGGCCGTTGCTGGGATCTTCAAACCATGAATGAGTGCACAGAAAATCAGCGGAGTTATGCAACTGTGTTGTCTATTCGGGCTGCTGCAGAAACGTTTACTGAAGACGAAAGAAAGTTGTAATACCGCGGGAAAAGGTCCACAGGGGAAGTCGCACTGCGGCTTTCAGTTCACGGAACCAGAAAAAAGGAGCACATCTTATTTGGCGATTGATCCTATTTGACTACCATTTGGAAAACTTGTTGCGGACAGCATCATCAAAGATGGAAGGGGACACGGCGGCGCTACCCGAGTACGAAGCGGTCTTCCCACTCCAAAGAATCTTTCTTCATGTAGCGATAAGCACTGGCTCAATAGTCTTCGGATGTAAAGTCACACCGGATGACTTCACGAACTGCGTCAAGAAACCCACTGCGTTGTGGCTGACCATGCTAGCGGTGGTCTTCGTAGCTCCTCTCGGTGCCTACGTCTTAAGTTTAGCTCTGGCTCTTCAGTTTTCAGACGGTATCACAATTTTGATTGCATCGTGTTGTCCAGCTGGAATACTCTCGCCCACATTTGCCTATTACACCGATGCGGATGTGACTTTATGGTAAGAACTGGGGTTGCACTCGTTGTCGTAGGCCTACATCTGTAGTATAAACACTGAATCAAATTCAGAAGAACGAATACGGGGTGTTAAACTCGAAAAGGGCGCTCCTGCATTCTGGAGTATGGCAGATCATTGGTTTTGGCCGGGGAGATCGTTCATTTCAATCCGTCAAGTTGTATTTTAATGTTTTTGCAATCTTTAAATAATCATGAAATCGATCATTTTAAAGCGTTTCAACGAAAACGATGTGCTGACTTTTTTAAAACAGCAAAGGTGATTTGCTGCGGTTAATAGGCCTTTACGAAACATGGCAGAATTTTAAAAGAAAAATTGTGTAATGTTTCATGACAAGATTTATTGGCCTGTTAACGAAGGCAGTATATATGTTAATAATCTATATTAGCATGTATAAATGAAAACAGTATATCAATAATTATAACAATTATTAACCTGTATTAACCTTTATGTATTGACTAATGAATGGCAGAAAACCGATCAACTTTTACGCTCGGTTTTCTTGAAACTCAATTTTACACATTAGTTACTCTTAAAGTCCACTTCTTTCCGCTAAAACGTTTGGTATGCTTCCGGGCACACGAACATAGGCTGTAAAAAGAGTCGTCGGAAGTTTGAGGAACATTGTGATTTCCTCCCGGCCTCTAAAATGTGATGATAACTTTCATTCTTTCATAGCTTGTCGGTCATCGTGCTCTCGACCACCATGGCCGTGGGTTTGATTCCGCTGTGTATTCTCTTCTGTTCGTCGGCGTTCTCGCAGCTCAACCTAGTCGAGATCCCCCATGATACTATTGTCATAATCCAGTTACAGTGCATTACTGGCTTAACTATAGGCATGCTGTTCAGAAAGTACAATGAGAAATGGGCCGAACGTACGGTATGGGTAAGTACCCTAAACACAAACACTGTTTTATGAAAGAGCAAAATTCGTTCCAACTCTCTCGTTTTCATGTATACCCATCGGAACATTAAACGGCTGTGGCTGTACAGATTTGGCTATAGACATCAACATCAAGCCTCTTTATGTTGACTGTTTGGCTCAGTCGTGCCTTTGAAACAAACGGTCAAATCCATCAAAAACTGGCAAAAAGAAAACTGTTTAAGTTCTGCAAATAATCTGCATTGAAAGTGTTCTCATTATTTCGTGGAATCACTTTTAAAAGTTAATTTTCCCGTCTGATAATAATTTTGTGTGTGTGTGTGTGTGTTATCTATTTTGAAACAGTTTCTCAGCTTCTTGCCGATCCTTCCCATCATAGTAATGGTTGTGCTGACGACTGTTCAGATCCCCAGGTCTATACAAGCTTCGGCGGTGGGAGGATGCGCGGTGGTCATCTATCTCCTATTCATGATGGTCGGAACCTACATCATCGGTGCACTGAGTGGGCAAGAGCCCGCTACGAACCGGGCGATGGCGCTATGCGCGTCCACCAAAGGTTCCTTACTTACCCTTACCATCCTTCACAACTCGTATTCGGAAGATGTCCTCGCCGAAGCTCTACCCGTATCAAGTTTGATGTTGCTCGTGTACATTGGACTTGGCGTCCTGCTGTCGGTATTATACCGAATTTACATTTATTTGAAAAACAGTGGTTATATATAGACCTTTTATTAGTTTTTTTTCCTGTGGCAAGACAAGGTTCGAAACGAAGACGTGTGGAGGAGAGTATCACGCATCTATAAGACCCATGTTGCCAGGTTTGGCCACAAAGTGAGATAGAAAAAAGCAGACTTCCAAAACGCATCCATCTTGAAATCGTAACTGCGGGAGAAAAAACCCAGACGGGGTATAAGTAGGCCAATGAAGAGATAGGGGAAATGTATGGTGGCC